>CM054166.1:5683763-5758763 GCA_028751875.1 Rapana venosa
TACCTACCTTCTTTCTTTCCCTCAGACTACGGACAGATAACAGAGTTGTAGAGTTCATTCTTTTCTGTGTTTTTTTGTTGTTTTAATTTTTTTTTTTGGGGGGGGGGGGCTGCTTTCTTTCTTTCTCTTTTCTGTTCTGTTCTTTGTTTCTTTGTTCGTTTGTTTCTGTCTTTCCTTTCCCCCGTGGTTCAGGCCCTAGATGGGTGAGTGACTGAACTCCTTTTTATTCTGTCTTTTGTCATGTTCCGTCTTTTTTTCTCTCTCGTACCTTCTTTTTCTCCCTGTGTTTCTGTCTTTAATAACAACAACAACAACACTAACAACAACAACAACAATAATAATAATAATAATAATAATAAATATTTCTAGGATGTGTTCAAATAAAACATGGACTCCCCCGTGGGGATGCCTGGGACCTGTCAGTATAAATAGCATCCCCACATTCTGGAAATTCTGGGCAAGAAATTTCCTCTTCTCTATCACTCTCTTTGTTTATGCCTTGTTCCTTTTCTTCCTGTCGCCTCCTTCTTGTCTATTTTCTGCCTTCTTGGTCCATTCTCCTGCCTTTTTTCCCCCAGAAAGACTTAAAAAGATAACAATTTTCTCTTGTGCCGAAGTCGATGCGCTGGGCTTGACTTGTCAGGCGCTAAACGGCAGCATGACGCATTTTCGCTCATATAACAGACAACAGTAGTTGCTGTCTGAGCGTTCGACGAAGAAGAAGAAACATGGATTCTGTATGGCTACGGCTGTTTTTGTTACTTTTGTGTGTGCTAGTTTTATATGTTTGTTTGCTGTTGTTTTGTTGTTATTAAATTTTTTGTTGCTGTATCTTCTGTGATGCTCCAATTTTGCTGTTCCCACACCGCTCTCTCCACTCCAGCCATACTGTTTTGCATCGTCGGGGTCAGAAGTCCATAGGGAGCTGAACATGTCAGGCCGCCATGGGCCACGAGCCAGAGGGGCCCTGCATTACTGCTGGTTCACGTTAGTGCTGTTCAGTTGTACCTTTTTGAGAAAACACCCGCGTGACACCGCCTACAGGCGACAGTGGTAGCTTAGCTGCAGACCAGGCTGAGTGGGATGTCCACTCAGGGTGGTGGCCACCACAGTGTCCTCCATCAACCTTGTCACATGAACCTCCATGCCTAAAGGCGCTAACACTTGCTGACCACAGGCACAGCAGTGTATGGAAACCCAGACTGAGGTCAGCAAGAGAGCAGAGCCACGCAGAGCGTGATCGCCAACGTTGGAGGAGTGTCTAGAGTCCTCCCCAAATCCAGCCAAAGGGAGGTAATAGTACATTCCTACTGAACTGTCTCCTGACTTCAGAGGTCAGGTAGCGAAGATTCTTCCGTGAACAGAGGAACACACACACACACACACACACACACACACACACGCACGCTACACACCACCACCACCACCACACACCACCACCACCACCACACACCACCACACCACCCCACACCACACACAACGCCTCACAACAGGAGTGATGGCGTGCTGCAGTCAAAATGTGATAATACGTTGTGAACTTTCACCCCTGACTTCTGAGGCAATCTTGATGTGCCATTTCCAGAAGTTGTGCCTGAAGAATCTAAACCACTTGTTGTTGTTGTTGTTGCTTTGACAGGGACGCCATTTGCATTTTCTATCTGGTACTGAGGGCCCTGGATACAGTGGAGGACGACATGACGATCCCCAATGACGTCAAAATCCCCATCCTGAAGTCTTTTTACCGAAATCTGCAGAATAAAACGTGGTCCTTCAAAGACAGCAAGGAAAAAGACAAGATTGTTCTAGAGGACTTTCCTTCAGTGAGTGTTATTAAACAAGTGAAAGTATTTGCAGTATGGCTTTTTGTCTATGTTGTATTTACTTATTGTATCTTTAAAAATATTTCTTCTGCTTCTTTTTCTGTTTGTTTGGCTTTTGAAAAGGATAATACTTTACCCAATATACTGGTTATGATCATGAAGTATAGAACATAGGAGAGGATTCAGATTGTCATGTGGGTTCAGGCATGAAGCGTGACTCTCGTTTGGTAAAGGCTTGCTCCATTTCTGGTGAAGACTATGGGATAAAGTTGCTTGAATTATACAATGCATTCCTCTGTTGGGATGCTGAGGGCCTGTCAGTATAAACCTTCTGGAAATTATATGCTAGGAATTCCCTCTTTCCTATCCCTCTCTGTTCCTATCGTGTTCCTTTTCTTTCTGTCGTCTCCTCCTTGTCTGTTTTGTTGTTGTTGTTGTTTTGTTTTTTGCCTTCTTGGTCAATTCTCCTGCCTTTATTTCCTGAAAGACTTGCAATATAATAATTCTCTCCCATGCTGAAGTTGGGATGTGCTGGGCCTGACTTGTCGGGTGCTTAACGGCATCGCAACGCATTTTTGCTCATATGACAGACAATAGCTGCTATCTGAGCGTTCGATGGCGCAGAAGAAGAAAACAACGCTTTAAACTTGTCTAGAGTTAGGACGTTATGCCCGAAACAGACTAGATAAGTCTATAATTAAAACTGTCAGAGCAGCTTGGCCCAGAGGATTAAGCCTTTTTGTCTGATTTTCCCGCGCAGGTTAAGAGTTGTGATAAATAATATGTTGAAGGGTTTAACTGACCATCCGCCATGATGCAGTTGTTAGCGCGTTTGGTCACTGGCTGAAAGGTTTGGGGTTCAAATCCTATCAGAGTCATAGGGTGTTTTCGGATTCTGGCCAGCTCCTACTCGGAGTAAGTTTGCTATGGGCTGTTTGGAAAGACTAGGAGCTTCATCTTCTTTATGGATGCCATTTTGAGCGTGTTGCTCAAATTATTGGAGCAACTCTGCAGGTGTCTGTAACTCTCAGACCTAGCTGACGCTAGGATATTATTATGAAAGGAAGCACAGAATGCAGCCCTGTCAAGTAGTCTCAAAGCTGGTGCACTTTCAAAGTAGCATCAGGACATCATCCCCATTATCACTGAATGACTGATCATCAAGCGGCTGCATGCTCTGGTCTCATGGTGACCCTCAATTTCGGTTTCTCACACTTTTCCATATCTATGGTGAGTTGGTGTCAAAGCCTTCGAGATCAGAAATTAGGTGTCTGACTCAGTGTGGCTCGGCGGCTAAGCCATTATTGTGGTCAGTAGGGGATATGTAGGTAGCGTCCTTGTGAATGTTGGTTCAAAACAGACACCCTTGAATATAACTGAAGTGACCCAGCAGCAGTGCAGGGCCCTTCTGGTTGACATTCTTCCGACAGCCTAACGTTGATAAGTTGCCTGTGGACTTCTGACCCTGAGAATCTGACAAGATGAGTCTTGGTGTGACACAGGCAGAGAGATGAGGGACAAAAATAGATTAATAGATTAAAGAGCAGTTAAACTGCATAGCATTGTATAGCCTACCATGGCATAGAGTTTACAGCCGTTGTAAAATCACGGACATTGTTTTCTTAGCCTTACCAAGAGAATTTTGAGCCAAAGTAGCAGCAGCAGCAGCAGCAGCAGCAGCGGTAGCAGTAGAAGTAGTAGTAGTAGCAGCAGCAGCAGCAGCAGCAGCAGCAGCAGCAGCAGCAGCAGAAGTAGTAGTAGGAGTAGTAGTATAAGTAGAAGTAGTAGTCGTAGTAGTAGTAGCAGCAGCGGCAGCAGCAGCAGCAGCAGCAGCAGCAGCAGCAGCAGCAGCAGAGCACGAGCAGCAGCAGCACCACCACAACTATAATAGCAGAAGTAGGATTTGCTGTTGTTGCCCCTCGCTCTATGATCATTATTATGATTGCACTATGACTATTGTTACAGATCAGCCACGAGTACCGGCAGCTGGCCCCCGTATACCAGGAGGTGATCGCCGACATCTGCAGGAGGATGGGGGAGGGCATGACCCTGTTCCTGGACAAGGGCGTGGGATCTTTGGAGGAGTGGAACGAGGTAAGCTCCGTGTGCAGTACACTCAGTGTCTGTAGCACTGGAGGCAAAGCAAGGCGATTTTTAGCAGTCAGTTTCTATACTGATTGGGGACGGATAGCTCAGTGGTCGGAGCACTCGCTTTCCCCCAGCCAAGTTAAGCAGCGTCGAGCGTGGTTACCACTTGGATGGGTGACCGTTTGCGCGCCTTGGCTTCAGTACAGTTCCCCCAGTTCACCCAGCTGTAAATGGGTACCTGTCCTCTTTAGGGTCAGGGAAGGTAAAGCAGCGAGGGAGAGGAGATGGGCGCCGCCCTCAATACGCTGGCCCTAGAAAAGTGAGGTCTCTGACGCCTCGCTCCCCTACGACCTTATAGGTTATGGGACACCTTTACCTTTACCTTTTTCTATACTACTTAAGGTAATACAAGGTCAGTTTCAACAGTCAGTGTCTATACTGCTAAAGGTAAAACATTGTAATTTTCAACAGTCAGTATCTATACTGCTAAAGGTAAAACATTGTAATTTTAAACAGTCAGTGTCTATACTACTAAAGGTGAAACATTGTAATTTTCAACAGTCAGTGTCTTTACTGCTAAAGGCAAAACATTGTAATTTTCAACAGTCAGTGTCTATACTGCTAAAGGCAAAACATTGTAATTTTCAACAGTCAGTGTCTATACTGCTAAAGGCAAAACATTGTAACTTTCAACAGTCAGTGTCTATACTATCTATCTATCTATCGGTCCCGTAGTCTGACGACCGTGGGGGCACCCTCAAAGACTCAACAACCAGTTCCCTCCATTCCTCTCTCTGTTCTGCTTTTCTCAGGGTTTTGTTGAGTTCTAGGCCTGTCCATTCGCTGATGTTATCCTCCCAGCTCATCCTTGGTCTGCCTCTTCTTCTTCCTCCCTGGACAGTGCCTTGTAAAACTGTCTTTGCAAGTCCTTTGGATCTTGTGACATGCCCATACCATTTAAGTTTACGCTTTTTCACGATCGTTAGAAGGTTCTCATAGGGTCCAATGGTTTGCTGGATTCTGTTATGCACGCTTTCGTTGCTTATGTGGTCTTTGTAGGAGATGCCAAGGAGTCTCCGAAAGCATCTCATCTCCACCGCCTGTACTCTTCTCTCCAAATCTGCAGTCAGGGTCCATGATTCACAGGCATACAGAAATATGGATATGACAAAGGAGCGCATTAGTCTGATCTTGGAGATAAGTGAGATATTTTTATCTCTCCAGATGGTGTTTAGTTTTGACAAAGCTGTTATTGTCTGTGCAGTCCTGCATACTACTTCTGGCTTGGATCCCTGGTCTGATACAATGGCTCCCAGGTACTTGAAGCTTTGAACTGTTTCCAGCTTCTGGTCATTAACCCTGATATCAGTGCTAATGCCGTTGGTGTTATTAGTCATCAGTTTGATGACTCTGATTAGGTTTGCATTGATGCTGTACAAATTCATGGTTGCCCACAAAGCTGCATGCCACACCCTGTCAAATGCCTTCTTAAAATCGATAAATACGTGGTAAAGGTCTTGTTGATGTTGAAGGTACCGCTCACATAGTATTCTGAGGTTGAATATCTGTTCTGTTGTGCTGCGCCCTGCTCTGAAACCTGCTTGTTCCTCAGCAATGATGGTCTCTGCTTGTGGCTTCAGTCTATTCAATATTATCTGCAGCATGACCTTGCTTGGGTGGCATATGAGGCTGATTGTGCGGTAATTATGGCATTGTTGTAGATTTCCTTTCTTGGGGAGGGTGATGATGAGTGACTGTGTCCATGGTGTTGGCCATTTTCCTGTCTGCCAGATCTTGTTGCAGATTCTTAGTAGGGCGCTGATCATGGCTTCCCCTCCAGCTTGAACCAACTCAGCTGGAATGTTGTCAGCCCCTGCTGACTTTCCCTTTTTCAGCGATCTGACTGCTGTTTCCACTTCTTCTCGGAGGATAGGGTGACTGTCTGTGTCTTTGCTTGCTGGTACATTAAGGACATCTGGATAACCTGCGGTTCTATAGTTATACAGGTCGGAGCAGTATTCTGTCCATCTGTTCAGAATATCCTGGTCGTCAGTGAGACACTTCCCATTTTTGTCTTGGATTGTTAAACCTTTTCCCTGTTTTGTGCTAGTCAGGTCTTTCACCAGCTGATATGCTTTCTTGCTATTGTTTTTCTTGATGTTCTCTTCAATGTCTTGGCACTGTTCACCGATCCATTTCTCTTTTGCCTCCGTCATGGACTTCCTGATTCTTTTGTTGACTGCCCTATATTGTTCTGCTCTTTCTTTTGTTTCATTTTTCTTTTTCTTCAACTCTCTACGCTTGTCGCATAGTTGTAGGATGTTAGGTGTGACCCATGGTTTTTTGACTGGTCGGTGTTTGCCAAGAAGCTCGCTTGCTGTTGCAGTCACTGCTGTATTGAAACTATTCGTCAGTGTATCTATGTCTGAGTCTATCACAGTGAGTGCTGCAAACTTTCCACCTATCCTTGCTTGAAAAATTTCTAATACCTCTGGGTCTATACTGCTAAAGGTAAAATAAGGTAATTTTCAACAGTCAGTGTCTATACTACTTCAGGTAAAATAAGGTAATTTTCAACAGTCAGTGTCTATACTACTTCAAGTAAACCATTGTAATTTTCAACTGTCAGAGTCTATACTGCTTCAGGTAAAACATTGTAATTTTCAACAGTCAGTGTCTATATTGCTAAAGGTAAACCAAGGTAATTTTCAACAGTCAGTGTCTATACTGCTAAAGGTAAAACATTCTAATTTTCAACAGTCAGTGTCGATACTACTTCAAGTAAAATATTGCAATTTTCAAGTCACTACTTATTACTTCAGGTAAAACAAGGCAATTGTTAACAATCGGTGTCTGTCTAAACAACCCAGGTAGAAGGAAGTAGTGTATATGCACAGTGTCTCTAGCACTACAGAGGCCTGACTTCTTTTTCCTCATGCATAAGAAGTCAAGGGTCCGAATCTCCCCAACGGTTTCTGGCCAATGGGAAAACCCATTAAAGTTGATGTTAAGAATGGCAACTTGCAAATAGCATGTAATTATCCTGCTATACCACAGAAAACATGAAACTAAACAGTAGTTCGAAGAACTGAATTTGATTTCAAGAATCAAGAATCAAACTGTATTGCCATGAAGTGGGACCCCGATGTGTTCAAGTGTCCGTGTTGTGCAGTACTGCCACTACGTGGCGGGGCTGGTGGGTATCGGCCTGTCCCGCCTGTTCTCGGCCTCCAAGCTGGAGTCCGCGGAGGTGGGCAGTGAGGAAGGCCTGGCCAACACCATGGGCCTGTTCCTGCAGAAGACCAACATCATCAGGGACTACCTGGAGGACGTGGAGCAGGGCAGGGAGTTCTGGCCCAAAGAGGTCAGCCTCTCTCTCTCTCTCTCTCTCCCTCTCTCTCTCTCTCTCTCTCTCTCTCTCTCTCTCGCGCGCTCGCGCGCGCGCGCGCGCTGTGGGGTTTTCATTAAACAGCGCCTGGCCAATAGTGGCGCCTGTCTGGGGCTCAGTGGGGACAGGAGAGCTCAGTGGTCAGAGCACTCGCTCGCCCCATGCTAAGGATAAGCAGTGTTGAGAGTGGTTACCTCGTGGAGGGGTTCATACGTCTTGGCTTCAGTACAGTCTCCCAGTTCATCCCGCTGTCAATGGGTACCTGTCCTCTTTAGGGTCAAGGAAGGTAAAGCAGCGAGGGAGAGGAGATAGGTAGGCGCCACCCTCAATAATATGTTAGCTCCTGGAGAAGCTGAGGTCTTTGACTCCTGGCTCCTCATCGACCGCATAGGTTATGGGACACCTGTACCTTTGGGAGGCTTAGTGAATGGTGTCCTGTGTACACTGGATCAGAGCAGGCAAAACTGGACATTACTGAAGTGACCTAGCAGCAGTGCAGGGCCCTACTAGTTGGTGGTGGTCTGACGGCGGCCAAACATGGATAAGCTTGTTGTGAAGTTTAGGCCCTGAGGATGCAGCCTGAGCAGCGTGTGCATGTGTAGGGTGGTAAGATCGGAGTGAGTGCTGTGGAAGCAACAGGAAAGGAAGGTCACAGAAGATAGGGTAAAACAAGGAAAAGGAAATGAAAAAAGTCAGAATTCTCTCTAAATAAAAGTTCACCCACTTTTTAAAAGAATTCTGTGGGGATGGTCTAAAGTAAGGACCCCATTCCTTACAAAGATTTCGGGTTACCCATGCTGTCTGGTGTTGTGGAAACAAGTTTTGTGTGATGTGCTTGCACACAAGTGTGTGTGTGTGTGTGTGTGTGTGTGTGTGTGTGTGTGTGTGTGTGTGTGTGTTGTGTGTGCAGGGGGGGGGGGGGGGGGAGGGGGAGGGTGTCGCGTGAGTGCGCACGTGTGTGTGGTTGGATATTCATAGACATGATTGCTATCTGTACAAATATTCTTACATCATCTCTTTCTACAAATATCTGAATTCTGTATTCGTGAGGCAGATGAGTGCTGTGATTACACCTGTGGATGTGAACCTTACCCACTCTTTGTTAATCACAATTTGTTTTTCATAGGTAAGACAATTATATAACCTGTAATTTCCTTACAGATCATCTGAATTTTTCTTTGACTGATTTCGCCTTTATGCCTTCATCATTTTAATGCTATATCTTCTTTAGATGTGACATTATCTTGTTTGTTGATCAATTGGTTTATTCATGTTTGTTTCACTTTTCCCCCATGAGGGCCTGGTGTAAAGAAGCCTCTGGCTTATCCAATTACCCTCATTAAAATATTCGAGTTCGAGTTCGAGTTCCATTCTGTTGACTGATTTCGACTTCATTTCATTCATGATCAAACGTTACGTTTCCTTTTGATGAGATTGGATTCTGCCGACACACCAGGTGTGGAGCAAGTACGGGGAGACGCTGGGCGCCTTGGCCCCGGAGGCCAGACGGCCCCAGGCCCTGCAGTGTCTGAACGAGCTGGTGACCAACGCCCTGCAGCTGCTGCCCGACTGCATGACCTACATGGCCAGGCTGCACAACCAGTCCGTCTTCAACTTCTGTGCCATCCCGCAGGTCCGGCACTTTGCCTCATGTCAGCACAGACACAGGCAGGCAGCAGGCAGCAGCAGGCAGGCAGGCAGACATATATGCACCCGCCCGCGCACGCACACACAAACACGCACGCACGCACACAAACACGCGCACACACACATACATACACTCTTCACAGCGTCTAATATCGGTTATAGTGAACAGACGTTAAATACAAGAAGGAACACACACACACACACACACACACATACACACACACACACGCGCACGCACGCACGCGCGCGCGCACACACGCACGAACGCACACACATACAAGGGGAGGAGGGTGAGTGATAAGGAGAGAGAGAACCCTTGTGTGAGTTGTGTGTGTGTGTGCGTGCGCGCGCGCGCGCTCGCACGAGAGAGAGAGAGAGAGAGAGAGAGAGAGAGAGAGAGAGAGAGAGAGAGAGAGCGCTCTTCTGTACTCTTTAGAAGCTGATGCTTGTACTCCTATTTCACCTGTTGCTGCTGTGTTGTTTTGATGGAATAAAATGCAATGAAAGGGACTGATGTTAACAAAGCTCCAATACACTCGGAAAACAACAACAACAACTACTACTACTGCTGCTACTGTTTCTTCTACAACTACTGCTGCTGCTGCTGCTACTACTAATACTACTGCTGCTGCTGCTACTACTACTACTAATACTACTGCTGCTGCTACTAATAATACTACTGCTGCTGCTGCTGCTACTACTACTACTACTGCTGCTGCTGCTGCTGCTGCTGCTACTGCTGCTACTGCTGCTGCTGCTGCTGCTGCTGCTGCTGCTACATCAAACTGTGGGACGGTGATTTCAGGTATGGCAATAGCCACACTAGAAAGGTGCTACAACAACCCAGCCGTCTTCACAGGGGTGGTGAAGATCCGTAAAGGCGAGGCGGTGAAAATGATGATGGGGGTGTCCGACATTGAAAAGGTCAAGGCCATCATGCAGCACTTCACGGGCAAGGTTAGTTAGTGTCTGACATAGTCATGTTGTTGGGCGTTCTCCAGCTTAACACCCAGTGGGTCTGTCACCCAAGAGTATGCATTGTCTGCCTCATTGCACCTGGGGATCGCCGTGAGACAGTGATGCACAGTGGACCAGCAGTGTGCAGGGTATGGCTGTTTTCTAGTTCTTCCTCACTATAGTCCAACATTGGAGAGAGAGAGAGAGAGAGAGAGAGAGAGAGAGAGAGAGAGGAGTGAATGTGTGTGTGTGTGTGTATGTGTGTGAGAGAGAGAGAGTGCGTGTGTGTGTGTGAGAGAGAGAGAGAGAGAGAGAGAGAGTGTGTGTGTGAGAGAGAGAGAGAGAGAGAGAGAGAGAGAGAGAGCGTGTGAGAGAGAGAGAGTGTGTGTGTGTGTGTGTGAGAGAGAGAGAGAGAGAGAGAGAGAGAGAGAGTGCGTGTGTGTGTGTGTGTGTGTGTGTGGAGAGAGAGAGAGAGAGAGAGTGGTGTGTGTGTGTGTGTGTGAGAGAGAGAGAGAGAGAGAGAGAGAGAGAGAGAGAGAGTCATGAATATTTGAAAAACAAAAGCAGCAACACGTGACAGATATTAAAACGTTTGTAAGGTCTTTAGCATTGAAGTAAAATAAGCAAAAGCGTTTTTATTTTCACCCTTCTTTAAACATCTTTTTACAGAAAGGATGATAGGGACAGTTGCATTGCTTTAGAATAAACACACTTATGTACTTGTTTGTTTACTATACTGAATGACATGGACAACATATGACTGACATTGGCTGTAAAATTTGAATGACATTGCCTGATTGGCTGTATAACAGTCGGCTTGCAAAAAAGCACACGTTGTGCGTTTCCAGCGTTTTACTAAGGGGGTTAGCTGGAATATGCATTCTGACTCATTCATCCCACCTGGAAATCAATAGGAAACTGTAAGTACACACTGGATGAGAAGTCTGTGCTGAGGACTCTTTTCAAGTACCTCGCCATAAAGGCAGCCATACTCCGACTTTAGAGGACTTGTTCTCCTTGTAACCTATTCGTGGGCACACAGTACCTGACAAAGCTTTTGGCCTGGGCTATGGTGTGGATCTGTGTATAAGTTTTATGACTACCTCCATACCCCCAACCGGTCTTTAAAGTAATACATTCTTGCATTTCTATATTGTTGGCAAGCTGCTGCTTCGTGTTCCTCTTCTCTGGTTCGGTTTTTTTTTTACACCCTCAGATGTGTTTGGGAGAAAAAGTGGCAAGTCCTTTTCCAGCTCCTTTCGCGGGCCGTACAGCTTGGTTTGCGGGGTTAGCTGCTGCTTGAATCTCACTCTCTGTTTCTTTCAGATTGCTAGTCGCATTCCAAAGGACGACCCCAACGCGGAGAGGACTGAGGCGGCGTGTCAGAAAGCGCTGTCCTGCACACAGACCAGCCATCAGTACTCCACCGCCACCATCTTCCCCCCTCTCTACGTCTCCTTGGCTATGCTGGTGGCCGCCCTTGCCTACAACTACTGGTCCCAGATCTCCACCCTGTATTCTAGCTTCTTTTAGGGGTGGAGGCATGACAGGGTGACAGTTACAGACTACAGGGTTCTTGAAATAACTCTGGGTGTGTGTGTGTGTGTGTGTGTGTGTGTGTGTGTGTGTGTGTGTGTGCGTGTGTGTGTGTGTGCGTGTGTGTGTGTGCGCGCGTGCGCGCGCGTGTGTGTGTACAAAATGTCATTTTCCAAAACGCGTTTGGATTCAAGAAATGCAGGTAAAGGTTTCTCATTCTCTCCCCATCATTACGTTGTGTGTGTGTGTGTGTGAGAGAGAGAGAGAGAGAGAGAGAGAGAGAGAGAGAGAGAGAGAGAGAGAGAGAGAGAGAGAGAGAGAGAGAGAGAGAGAGATGTCTTTAAAGCAAGATGATGTGTGGTATTTAAAAAAAAGAAAGCTGCTTATCTTTTTAAAAAAATTATTGTTATTGTTAACTTTTCAGACTTATCATTAATTGCAATCATGTTTTTCTGTTACACAAGGAATATGTTGTATATTTATTTCTATTCATTAAAAAATTCTTTATTAATTCTTTAATTTCGAGAATAATGGAATAAGCAATCGTGTGCTTTTTTTAAAATATAAAATCCAGGCCCTGTGTGCACGCGGTTTTGTAATTTTGTTTCATCTGTTCCCACCGGCACACGATGGGGTACGCTTTTCGACGGAACAGGTTTTAACATGTGCGCAAGATGGTCTGCGTGTTTGCACACAGGCCTCAGTTTAAATTCTTATCCAAATGACTCTTTCGGGAGTATTTACTCCAGGGGAAAAATCCCCTTGAATATAGAATCAACCTGCTAGATCTAGTTACAAAATACAAGATATTGACAAGTGCATGTGCCTTTTGCACATGGACAATTGAAGACAGGTTTGACTCCTGCTTTATCATAGTTTACAGGCCTACCATGTGTACTGGAACAGAAGAAAATTGTACACCCCTGTTTGAAAGTGTATTTTGCGTTTAACTATCTATACATTTTTTTCTTCCTTGTTTGGAAAGAATTTTAAAGTGAACAGTTTGTGAGAGTTTTGTTTATGTGACCTTTCTGAATTATTAGGGTAGCCACATTCAGACATCAGGGATAAGTGGCCACTGTTGTCTTTGAGGGTATAGTCATTCTATCTTAAGACATTTTGTCTATTCCATAGCGTCCATTAAAAAAATAAATAAAATTAAACACAAACGATTTTTCAGATAATGAAATCACCATGGTAAACTACTTATACATAAAAAGAAGTGCATTCTTTAGTTCCTAGTTTGTTTTATCATCTGAACTACTTGTGATTGGAAGGATTTGCACTGTTAAGATGTTTCATATAACCCGGTATTTGTGGTTGAATTTATTGACGGTGGTGTTGGGCATTCCTCAGCTTAAGCACTCTGAAGATCACCCCGAACATACAATCTGTCTCACTGATCACATCTGGCAATTACTATGCTGTACTGTACTGTTCCGATGAAAAGTTTGCATTTTTAACTGTTTTCAGATATCTTGCCATTATAGGCAGCTATACTTCGACTTCCAAGGGATTTTTCTTTTCATGGAGAACACATGAAGAGCTTGTCATGGATGCAGACAGTCTTAACATAGTATTTTAAAACAACATTTAGATCTAGGCTTGGCATTTAGTTTTATCATACTGACAGAGCTTTTGGCCTGGACCATTCCGTGTTTCTCACAAATTTAGCTGTTCATACTGTGTGAAGAAGACAAAAGGATTGAAGCTTACATCATAGATCTCCCAAACCAGCAGTTGGTAAAGAATAGTGTCAGCAATCCCTATGACTCTCACAGGTCTCCATGATCGAAAGCATTAACTTTGCAGTTTAGTGCACAAGGAGGTAGACCCAGCCTCGGTGATACATCATCATGTCAGTTGTATGTTGGTGGAAAACACACCTTTTGTCTGGTAGTTTGTGTTGAATTGGGGGTCTAACAGATCCACGATGATGGAATCAGATCAGTGGCTAAATCATGAGATTTGGTGAAAGTGAACACACTGCATGAAAGTTTTGTTTAGGATAGGCCTACTGTGACAGGATTGAAAAACCGGTCCACATGATCACACCACACCGCTAGACACGAGTTTGGGACAGTTAAGACTGTTGTTCTTCTTGTTGTCCGCTTTTGTTGTTGCCTTGATGCCATAGTCGTCAGTTATATATATATATATATATATATATATATATATATATAAAAGAGTTTTATTTCATTATAATGTTCAAAATATGACAAAGATTTTGGTGATTTCTTTAACAAGGGATAGATCGGAGAAGAAGTGAATGAGCATCCTGTTTCATGACTAGGTGACAGTGATGGCTATGGATATCTGTGATATGTTAAGACCATATTATGTTATATTTTAACACCATATTATTGTATTAGATATTGATACCTTTTATAAATAATTTGACACTTTTCTCAGCTTTGTTTTCCTATAGCTATTCATGTTACGTGCATTTTATGTACAAAAGAAACGTTACAAACTTTTCGTCTTTTTAAAAAATTATCAATATATATATATTTTTTACATACTATCCATTTATTGATGATTTGAAGAATATGCCATTTTTATTTGTATTGTCATATTTTTGTACAATAGATGTGATGAAAACAATCAAATTATTTTGGAATATTCCTGAATATTATGGTTATTCATTTTAGTCATGTGGAGGGTGAAGTATTACAGTTGCATGTGATATTAAAAATGTGAACATTGTATGAAAACTTATGAATGGGTATAGATCTGTTTGTATGAAGTCTATCTTGTATACATACACGCACGTTCTCTCTCTCTCTCATTACACACACACACACACACACATACACACACACACACACACACACACACACACACACACACATCATGCTCAGAACAGGCACAACTCAACACCACCAAAGTGACCAAGTAATAGTGCAGGTCCCCTCTGGCTGGTGGCCACATAGCGGCCCAGCTTCCTGTAAACTTCTGATCCTGAAGACGCCACAGGGCAAGCCTGAGTATGGCTGGGGTGCCCATGACTCTGACTCCACTGAAATCTATAGACACTGCCCATGACTCTGACTCTACTGAAATCGATAGACACTGCCCATGACTCTGACTCTACTGAAACCTATAGACACTGCCCATGACTCTGACTCTACTGAAATCGATAGACACTGCCCATGACTCTGACTCTACTGAAATCTATAGACACTGCCCATGACTCTGACTCTACTGAAATCTATAGACACTGCCCATGACTCTGACTCTACTGAAATCTATAGACACTGCCCATGACACTGATTCTACTGAAATCTATAGACACTGCCCATGCCACTGACTCTATTGAAATCTATAGACACTGCCCATGACTCTGACTCTATTGAAATCTATAGACACTGCCCATGTCACTGACTCTACTGATCTATAGACACTGCCCATGACTCTGACTCCTTTGAAATCTATAGACACTGCCCATGACTCTGACTCTACTGAAATCTATAGACACTACCCATGACTCTGACTCTATTGAAATCTATAGACACTGCCCATGACACTGACTCTATTGAAATCTATAGACACTGCCCATGACTCTTGACTCTACTGAAATCTATAGACACTGCCCATGACACTGACTCTACTGAAATCTATAGACACTGCCCATGACACTGACTACTGAAATCTATAGACACTGCCCATGACACTGACTACTGAAATCTATAGACACTGCCCATGACACTGACTACTGAAATCTATAGACACTGCCCATGACACTGACTACTGAAATCTATAGACACTGCCCATGACACTGACTCTACTGAAATCTATAGACACTGCCCATGACACTGACTCCACTGAAATCTATAGACACTGCCCATGACTCTGACTCTACTGAAATCTATAGACACTGCCCATGACACTGACTACTGAAATCTATAGACACTGCCCATGACACTGACTACTGAAATCTATAGACACTGCCCATGACACTGACTCTACTGAAATGTATAGACACTGCCCATGACACAGACTCCACAGAAATCTATAGACACTGCCCATGACTCTGACTCTACTGAAATCTATAGACACTGCCCATGACACTGACTACTGAAATCTATAGACACTGCCCATGACACTGACTACTGAAATCTATAGACACTGCCCATGACACTGACTCCACTGAAATCTATAGACACTGCCCATGGCACTGACTCTATTGAAATCTATAGACACTGCCCATGACACTGACTCTATTGAAATCTATAGACACTGCCCATGACTCTGACTCTACTGAAATCTATAGACACTGCCCATGACACTGACTCTACTGAAATCTATAGACACTGCCCATGACACTGACTCTACTGAAATCTAAGACACTGCCCATGACACTGACTACTGAAATCTATAGACACTGCCCATGACACTGACTCTACTGAAATGTATAGACACTGCCCATGACACTGACTACTGAAATCTATAGACACTGCCCATGACACTGACTCTACTGAAATCTATAGACACTGCCCATGACACTGACTACTGAAATCTATAGACACTGCCCATGACACTGACTACTGAAATCTACTGAAATCTATAGACACTGCCCATGACACTGACTCTACTGAAATCTACTGAAATGTATAGACACTGCCCATGACACAGACTCCACTGAAATCTATAGACACTGCCCATGACTCTGACTCTACTGAAATCTATAGACACTGCCCATGACACTGACTACTGAAATCTATAGACACTGCCCATGACACTGACTACTGAAATCTACTGAAATCTAGACACTGCCCATGACACTGACTCTACTGAAATGTATAGACACTGCCCATGACACCGACTCCACTGAAATCTATAGACACTGCCCATGACACTGACTCTATTGAAATCTATAGACACTGCCCATGACACTGACTCTATTGAAATCTATAGACACTGCCCATGACACTGACTCTATTGAAATCTATAGACATTGCCTATGACACTGACTCAACTGAAATCTACTGAAATCGATAGACACTGCCCATGACACTGACTCTACTGAAATCTATAGACACTGCCCATGACACTGACTACTGAAATCTATAGACACTGCCCATGACACTGACTCCACTGAAATCTATAGACACTGCCCATGGCACTGACTCTATTGAAATCTATAGACACTGCCCATGACACTGACTCTATTGAAATCTATAGACACTGCCCATGACTCTGACTCTACTGAAATCTATAGACACTGCCCATGACACTGACTCTACTGAAATCTATAGACACTGCCCATGACACTGACTCTACTGAAATCTACAGACACTGCCCATGACACTGACTACTGAAATCTATAGACACTGCCCATGACACTGACTCTACTGAAATGTATAGACACTGCCCATGACACTGACTACTGAAATCTATAGACACTGCCCATGACACTGACTCTACTGAAATCTATAGACACTGCCCATGACACTGACTACTGAAATCTATAGACACTGCCCATGACACTGACTACTGAAATCTACTGAAATCTATAGACACTGCCCATGACACTGACTCTACTGAAATCTACTGAAATGTATAGACACTGCCCATGACACAGACTCCACTGAAATCTATAGACACTGCCCATGACTCTGACTCTACTGAAATCTATAGACACTGCCCATGACACTGACTACTGAAATCTATAGACACTGCCCATGACACTGACTACTGAAATCTACTGAAATCTATAGACACTGCCCATGACACTGACTCTACTGAAATGTATAGACACTGCCCATGACACCGACTCCACTGAAATCTATAGACACTGCCCATGACACTGACTCTATTGAAATCTATAGACACTGCCCATGACACTGACTCTATTGAAATCTATAGACACTGCCCATGACACTGACTCTATTGAAATCTATAGACATTGCCTATGACACTGACTCAACTGAAATCTACTGAAATCGATAGACACTGCCCATGACACTGACTCTACTGAAATCTATAGACACTGCCCATGACACTGACTCTACTGAAATCTATAGACACTGCCCATGACACTGACACTACTGAAATCTATAGACACTGCCCATGACACTGACTCTACTGAAATCTATAGACACTGCCCATGACACTGACTCTACTGAAATCTATAGACACTGCCCATGACACTGACTACTGAAATCTATAGACACTGCCCATGACACTGACTCTACTGAAATCTATAGACACTGCCCATGACACTGACTCTACTGAAATCTATAGACACTGCCCATGACACTGACTACTGAAATCTATAGACACTGCCCATGACACTGACTACTGAAATCTACTGAAATCTATAGACACTGCCCATGACACTGACTCTATTGAAATCTATAAACACTGCCCATGACACTGACACTACTGAAATCTATAAACACTGCCCAGACATCACATTATAATCACCAAAACAAACAGCAAAGCCAACAACAGCAAAACCAACAACAGCAAAACCAACAACAAAACCAACAGCAAAACCAACAACAAAACCAGCAACAATACCAACAACAGCAAAACCAACAACAAAACCACTAACGACACAACCAACAACAGCAAAACCACCAAAAACACAACCAACGACAAAACAAACAACAACAAAACCAACAGCAACAAAACCAACAACAAAACCAAAAACAGCAAAACGAAAAGCCCACACACAGGTAGGTATACAAGCAGATTGCAACCCAGCAGTGCCTGTATGTATGTTTGTCCGTCGTGTCCGACGATGACCTCCAAAACAGCAGAGGAGGCAGCTGCTGTTTTGGAAACTGGGCAGAAATTTGATTATAGTGGAGATGCCTTGCCCACAGTACATCCCCACTCTCTCGGCCAAGTGGGCATAAGGACAGTCAGCGTTGGAGATGTTCTCCAAAGGTCAACCAGCCCCCCAGGGCTGCAGCACATAAGGACTGTGCGAGTCAAGCCTCCTAGTCAGAGAGTCATAGTCGATCACTAAAGACTAAGTTGTAAAGTGGAATTCCATGAGTGGGAAAGCCACTGGTCATACAGCCTCTCACTTTGCTGTTGTTGCCCCCAGCGTCAATGGTTTAATCAAAAACTGTGATAAAGCCCAGGTGTGCCTGTATGCCTACACCCAAGCACAATGGCACTCACAATCACACACGTGCACATATGCCCACGCACGTTCGCATGCACGCGCGCGCACACACGCACACACACATACCCGAGTGCTCATTCCATTATCCTCGATATAAAAGAATTTAAATAAATTAACAAGCACACTGTCACAAACACACGGGCACTAACGACAAAACCATAAATTTATTTTCTTAATACTTGATTTAAGAAAAACATCTCGCTCATACAAAGACACCGGCATACAATGCTAATCAATGTACATCAACACAGTCCATTCAACATGTACACCAGAAATCCCGCGAAAGCAGGGAAGACAAAATTAGTACAAAAGATTTTAAAAAAAATTAAAAATGTAAAAAGGCAAACGCCTATGATCAGGAAGTATGCCGTAAAGAGTCTACAATAAGAATAGGTCCACACAGAATACACATAGCACTGCTGGCAACGTTGAAGATGTAGGCCCACGACAGACACTGTCCTTCTAGCGTGTCGAAGTTCCTGGCGTACACGATCACTCCTGACAAGCCGAATATACCTGCAGTCACAGGAAAGTGGATTATAGGTCTGCTTTTGCTGCATTTATCTTAATATGTGTGTGTGTGCGTGCGCGCAGGCGTTTGTGTGTGGGTTGGCGCGTGCGTAATGTAGTTTGTGTGTATGTCATTATACAGTTACGTTTGTCCTCGTCTCTACGCAGTAGCAGCAGCAGCACTTACAGAAATAGTTATTGTAGGAGAAGAAGTAGTAGCAGTAGCAGTTACAGAAATAGCTTTTGTAGAAGTAGTAGCAGCAGCAGCAGCAGCAGCAGCAGCAGCAGTAGTAGTGGTGGTGTGATGGTGGCAGAAGCAGCAGTAGTAGTGGTGGTGATGGTGGTAGTAGTAGCAGTAGTTTTGTAGTTGTTAAAATAGCAGCAGGTTGCTATTTTCATATGATCATTATCATCACTGTCATCGTCATCGTCCTCTTTTTCATCATTGCTATACCATACCAAACCATACCATACCACAATACTATACCATACCATACCCTATACTACCCTACCCTACCTACCCTTCCCTATCCTACACTACCCTAACCTATCCTACACTACCCTAACATACCACACCATAGCACACGGTACCACACCCTACTATTGCAAAACAACGAGACTATAAACCGAGGCCCCGTGTTCGAACGCATGCAGAACATTTTGCGCACACGTTAAACCCTGTTCCGCTTTTCGAAAGAGTAGGCCATTGTGTGCCGGTGGGAACAGATGACAAAATTTACAAAACCGCATACACACGAGGACTGGATGTAAACAAGCACATGAGTGCTTATTCCATTATTCTCGAAAAAAAAATCTGAGCGCTTTGATTTGTTGCTTTACAAGATTCAGCGCTATATAAATTCCATACATTATTATTATTATTATTATTATTAACAATGTAATGCAATACAATATAATGCAATACAATACAAAACTGCAATACGATGCAACACAACTACACTACAACACAATGCAAGACACCCCATCCCACCACACCCCAACCCATCCCCACACCACCTCACCCGCCCCACCCCACTACTATCTGTACCTACCAGCGATGATGGCACAGATTCCACTGGCCGTCTGCCAGATGCGGTGACCTAGGTTGATCCGCATCAGACCGGTGACCACCGCCGCCAAAACGAAGACTGTGGCGCAAACTTCCACACCCTGCACCGTCCGGTACCACGAGTGCTCTGCACACCCACCACCACCACTCTCACCGTGACTTGTCTTCAGGACATGGTGTTCTTGTTGTTGGGCGTTCCCTAGCTTAACATCTTGGATGTCTCCCAGAATAAAATGCACCCTGGGTGTCTCATTACACCTGGGAATCACTGTGAAATGGTCAGTGCACACTGGATAAGAAGTTTGTGAACGGATATTTTCAAATACCTCGCCATATTGGTAGCTATACTCCGACTTCAGAGTTTAAAAAAATGAATGGAGAGTATAAGTTGTTATGCCAAGAGCTTGACGTGAGTGAAGACAATTTTGGATATAACGTTTAAAAGCTCACTATCACTTTAGTGTAAGCCTTGGCACTGAGCTGACATCAATAGCTAATACAGCTTTTGGCCTGGGCCAGTCAGGGTCAGCCTTTGGCCGGTGTGGTCAGTATTGACGCTGCCTTACTGTATCGTACTCCGTTCCTCTCAGGGCTTCAGTGGGGTTTTTCTGTTTTCCAAAGAAGAGCCACCGTGTGCAGAATGTTGCAAACACGCTACAGCACACATACCAGGACTGTTTTCAACAGTTTTAATCATACAAGAGATACATTGCAGCAACAATACAAGAAGTACACATCGCGCAAAGATACCCACTGACGTCTGAGAAGTTAGTACACTACAATTAATTCAGATTTTCAGTTATTTCCAAGGCGGTGTAGACTATTGCATGTATACACCGCACCAAGAGATTCCTCTTAGCAAATGCCTGACCCTGGCTGTGTCACTTATTATTACAGGTGCCAAGGTCTACATTGAAATGTCTTTATGCTTTGAAATGGTACGTTGAGATTGTCTTCCATGACAAAGTCTTAGCATAGCAACCAGTATGGTATTTCGCAGTAAAGGAGAAAAAAAATCCCGAGGTTGGAGTATGGTTACCTACCTGGCGATGTACTTGAAAAAAGGCCCACAGATAAATGTCTGATCCAGTGCGTACTTACCATCCCAGGTGTGATGAGTGAGACAAGAATGAATATTCTGGGAGACTGAAGGTGTTAAAGTTGGAGAACGCTTAACAACAACCCCAACAACAAGATCATCAACAACAACACAGCAGCATCAGCAATAACAACAACAGCAGCAACAATAGTAGCAGCTGCAGCAATAATGATGACCATGGGTATACTCAATGGGGGGAAAACGCCTTGGCTGCCTTGGCCACACTGCCTCGCTGCATTCCTCACCGACAGGAGCGACAGGTCTTTCTGTCAGCCTCCACCTCCTGCACACTGTCTGTATTATCAGCTGTACACAGCGCTAGAGGTAGTTTGCAGGCACCACAAGGTTGACCTGTGTTTCATTTATACCACTTTAAGTCACAAGATATCTCTGCGTGAAATTCGGGCTGCTCTCCCCGGGGAGAGCACGTCGCCACAAGAGCAGCGCCACCCTTCGTTTTTTTGGTTTTTTTTGTCTGCAACTGTATTTCTTTCCCTATCAGAGTGGCTTTTTTCTAAGAATTTTGCCAGGGACAACTCTCTTGTTGCCGTGGGTTCTTTTACGTGCGCTACATAATTTTCTGTAACACACGGGACCTCGGTTTATCGTCTCATCCGAAAGACTAGCGCCCAGACCACCACTCATGGTCTAATGGATGGGGGGAAAGTTTCGGGCCCAGACGGGATACGAACCACCGCACATTTCCGACCCGGACTTTTCGCTTTCTAGACAGGCGCGTTACATCTAGACCACCGATCCATGTGTTGACCCAGGATATGATAATCATCATCATCATCTTTAACTGCTAGCTGCTTTTGGAAGGGGGCCGGCAGAGCCACGTGGTGTGAGCGTTGCTCTCGCGATCTGAGGACTCGGGATCGATCCCAGGCTTCCGCTACCACCAAGACATCCGTTAAAGGGGATTTCCCCTGGAATACAACAGTGCCAACTCCACTCCCCTGAAAGTCCTTCGGATGTGACAGTAAGCCAAGGTGCCGTGTGCAAACACACGCAGAACATCTTGTGTACATG
Source organism: Rapana venosa (assembly GCA_028751875.1). NCBI lineage: Eukaryota > Metazoa > Mollusca > Gastropoda > Neogastropoda > Muricidae > Rapana > Rapana venosa. The sequence continues at coordinate 5,706,051 of CM054166.1, forward strand.
TTAAAACCCGTTCCGCCTTAGAGAAGAGTGGGTCATTGTGTGCCGATGGAAAAATCATGGACAAAAGCAGTCACATACGCAAAATATCACCATTGGTGAACCTCGGAGCTCTAAGCCAAGGAACGAAACCCCTACCCGCAACCCCTTCCCCCCCCCCACCCCCCCCCCCCCCCTCCATCCCAAACAAACTAAGTGCTGTTGAAATGTGAACTTACAACTGAAAACAGCACACAAGCGAGAGCCCCATCACCAAGTCTACTCAGTCCTGCACCTATCACAACAATGGTTTACATACGGCACGGACCCGAGCTCAAGACCTAATGCACTACTCTAGAAAGCGAGAAAAGCAGGTTCGATCCCCGCTTGGGTCGAAACATTTCCCCCATCCACTAGACCTTGAATGGTGAACTAGGCGCTAGTATTTCAGATGAAATGCTAAACTGAGTTCCTGTGTGCAACATGCTTTCAGTGCACTTTAAAAAACAACCAGGCAACAAGAGAGATGTCGCCATAGAAAAAGTTACTCTCATGGGAAAATGGTATGTATGCTATTGTATGCTAGGGTAGGGTAGGGTAAGGTAGGAAAAAGAAATGTAGGTAGGGTATGGTAGGGTATAAGAGAAACGGGTAGGGAAGTTTCGCAGTATGGTATAGTACGGTAGGGTAGGGCTGGGTAAGGAAGGGTAGGGCACCACCCATTTTTCTTATTTTAAACAGGTTAAAAACAGGAATGGTTGGTGCTGCTCTTGTGGCGATGCGCTCTGCCTATTGAGAGCAGCCTGAATTTCAAGCAGAGTAATGTAGGTGATTGAAAGTGTATACAAAAGAATACAATTCCACACAATACAACACAACAATACAAGCAGTAAAGGAGCCAGCAGACTAGCCTCCCAGACTGCGCACCTGGCAGGTCACAGCACAACAAACGGATTCCATGTCACCCTGTATGTACGTCTCAAGCAGCGCGAGGCGTCAGCTTCACCCGACCCTTGGAACAGGTCCTGTTCTTTCTCAAACGGACAGCTCGTATCCCCCAGCCAATGAACGATCAGCTTGAAGCTTATGGTCATGTTGAACGCTCAAACGTGTATATGGTATACGGGATGGAAACCTCGGGCCTCACCGCAACCTTTACTCTGCACACCTTTCCAAGGTGGCCGTTTGTCCTATTCACACTGACAGGTTGGAACGAACAGGTTTTAAAAAAATTGTATTTATTTACTTATTTACACCACTTTAAGTCACGAGATTTCTCTGCGTGAAATCTGGGCTGCTCTCCCCGGGGAGAGCGCGTCGCCACAAGAGCAGCGCCACCCTTTTTTTTTTGTCTGCAACTGTATTTGTTTCCCTATCAGAGTGGCTTTTTTCTAAGAATTTTGCCGGGGACAACTCTCTTGTTGCCGTGGGTTCTTTTACGTGCGCTGAATAATTTTGTGTAACACACGGGACCTCGGTTTATCGTCTCATCGGAAAGACTAGCGCCCAGACCACCACTCATTGTCTAATGGATGGGGGGAAATTTTCAGGCCCAAACGGGATTCGAACCACCGCACACTTTCGACCCGGACTTTTCGCTTTCTAGACAGGCGCGTTACCTCTAGACCACCGATCCACCAGGTTGGAACAGTCCCTCCAAACCGCGAGGTGGAAAAGGAGACTGATTCAGGCTCTGAAGCTGCTGACATACAGTCCTCTTCAATCTTGTGGTTCAGGTGGACCAGTCCAGCCTGGTCATTCTGACCTGTCAGTGTGACAAGGACGAATTGCTGCAGGAACGTTTGACAGGTGTATAAAGACGAAGGTCGCAGTGTGCCTCCAGGCTTCAATCCCATTTTTAATGCAAACACGCTCACAACTTGACCTGAAGCTTCAAACTGAGTGTTGATTGGATGGACGATGAGTGCTCCCTTTGAGAAAGAGCAGGACCTGTTCGGAACGGCGGATTGAACCTGACGCCACAAGCTGCTTGAGTTTACAGTGTGTTTACAGTGACAGACAATCCGTTTGGGATCCGTCACTCCCTGATCATCCCGACCCTACGGTCTGGGAGGCTTGTGTGTCGGCTCCTTCAGCGGAACAGTTGTTGCACTCACCGATGGCATCCAGCTGTTCTGACACACTGATGCATTCCCCTGCTCTGGGACAGTATTTCCACAGGCCCCAGTGGGCAGTGGAATTAGCCAGCCAATGAGGAGCGGCGACGCTGGTCACGTGATATAGGGCGCCCACAATCAGTAGAATTGGGCTGATACCCCACAGGATACTTGTGGCATCTGTTTCAAACATGTTCAGTTTGTTGTTGTTTGTTGTTATTTTTAAATGGAGAAGGGTATGCAGGACAATGTTACTTTGTTTCTTTGTCCTGTACTGCTTCTCCACTATCTTCACTGAAGTATGGTGGAAAAACTGCTGCTGGTTTTCTCAACTCAAGGCGAAAACTGTTTGTGCCAACAGTAATGTTCAGCTAAAACTGAATACAGTCTCTTCTTTTATTGAAGCTGGTGGAATGTGGGCATCGAAAAATAATCGATCTATGACACTGTAAACCTGATCTTCTGCTGTTGCAATTACAAGAAGATACACCTTTGTATAGGAGTCCTATGGAATTTAAAGAGATGCGATCAAAATGTTATAGAGCAATGTCTGTTTTTCTTAATTTGTATGATCAAGTCCATGTTTTGGTTATGCAACAGACAAAGGCTCTCAGTTTACTATAACGTGTGCCTGTTAGAGTTTCACTATGAGTTTCACTCTAATTTAGTTTCACTCTGTAATTGAGTTTCACTTTGTAACTGCCCTTCAGGGAATGGTTGAAATATTTCTGACTTGACTTGATGTGAACGACATGGTCAATACGTGAAGTGATGAACTATGTGCTGCAGAAGTCTTTCTGTCTGCAGTTGATTCACAGGGGAAAGCTGTGGCATCCTTTCCTTAGTAACACTGCTATCAGCCTGCATCCTGACTTGCCCATCTGCAAAGGAGAAAATTCAATCAATCAATCAATCATTTCACCAATCAATCAATCGCTCAATCGATCAATCAGTTAACCAATCAATCACTCAATCAGTAAATAAAAGCAGGCATGAAATGTATATTTATTTAAAAATCAATAACAAAATTGATTGATAAAATAATGACACATATTATTGTACCTGCGATTATGATAACCATTATTTTTATATATAAAAGATTTCAAATGATAGCAAACATCCGTATTTTACAATGGGATAACCAAACAACAATATGAACAAAGAAACAAACAGTATGAACAAAGAAACATTCATAACCAAACAACAATATGAACAAAGAAACAAACAGTATGAACAAAGAAACAATCATAACCAAACAACAATATAAACAAAGAAGCAAAGATTATGTACACAGAAACAAACAAAGCGTATAGCGAAGAAGTGATTGTATTCTCGTATCTAGCTACTTTTTGTACGCGCGCGCCTTTAAAAAGCATCCCGTTTTAAAAATCACATAAGAGGAAGATGGAGGGGGGAGGGAGAAAGAGAAAAAAAATGAAGCAATAAATCATATATTCATGCAAGCACAGATGCACGTCTATAACACACACACACACACACACACACACACACACACAGAGGCCAGTTGTAGATAGCATTTCAAATATGTCATTTGAACAATTATTGGTCGATAATGTGATTATGTTGGAGATAGTTAGTTGTTTAGTTAAAAGCCCTGTTGGCAAACTTTTGTAATTATTCTTGCTGCAGTTTAAGCTGTTCAATGCCTGCCCCCTCCCTCCCCACCTCACCCCGTCCCTCCCATAATTTCTTTGTTGTTGTTTTCTTTCTTTTATCTCGTGCACAGACACAAATAGGTAAGCACACACACACACGCGCGCGCGCGCACGCACGCACGCATGCACACACACACACGCACACGCACACACACACACACGTTCTCTATATATTGTAACACTTTTTCTTTGGTCTAATATCACCTTGATTGAACAGACGTTAAATAAAAGAAAGAACACACAGAGGCACTCACACACACACACAGGCACTCACACACTCACACACAGGCACTCACACTCACACACAGGCACTCACACTCACTCTCTCTCTCTCTCTCCTCTCTCTCTCTCTCTCTCTCACACACACACACACACACACACAAAATGCGGGTCCAATGCTTATTAAAACAAAAAGCACGGCAAGCAGCCTGTGCTGATTATACAGCTGGTGTTGACTTCAATCCAGGCCAACGGCAATTAGTATTCAACTGCACACACTGTGAATGACAGAGCATGATGAACACTTTGGCTGAACATCACAGACAGACATGAACTTCTACTGTCTTCTACGCAGCTCGCTGCTGATGCAGAGATTGATGCTTACCTGGCTTAAATAGATGTTTGTTCAGAAAGCAACAGACATCATAGTTATATTCTGGTCTAGACCAAAGGCTGTATCAGTTACTGGTGTGACGCAAGGCCATGGCCTCTATTATGGTATTGTCAGGCTTTCAACTCTGCAGCTCGCCTACCACCGCCACTACCAGTAGCACCACCGCCACCACCACCACCATCATCAACAGCTACAACAATACCCAAAGGCGACGGCACACAACAAAGAAACTTTTAGCTCAGTGCTACAGAATCGTCTGACAGCTTTCCTGAGTTGGTCAAGTTTCCAGCACCTCTGGTTTTTACCCCCCCCCCCCCTCCCCCCCCCCCCCCCCCCCACACAGTCACACACACACACATACACAGTCACACACACAGAGTCTCTCTCTCTCTCTCTCTCTCTCTCTCTCACACACACACACACACACACACACACACACACACACACACACACACACATTCTCGACGCTATAAAGGTACAATTCTTTTCTTTTTTTTAAGCAGTCTTAACAGATCCGTATGTTGCATACCTGTTGCTCTCTCTCTCTCTCTCTCTCTCTCTCTCTCTCTCTCTCCTCTCTCTCTCTCTCTCTCCTCTCTCTCTCTCTCTCTCATTACATCAAGCTGACCTGAATAAACATCTATTAAACTTTGTGAAGTAATCCTTGAATATCTCCAACATCCTGTTGCAACCATATTACTTTAAACCCAGGATTCCTTCATACTTGCTACCCAACATTTATCACTTTATAAAAAAAATATCAAGAGTTAAATCCATTTTGTAAGCCTATCAAGGCAATCTGTGATGGCTCATCTGCATTAATTTCAACCTATATCTTATTGTGCAAATACATGAATTTACATATAAACAATAGCTAGCCACTTCCTAATAAACCATTTCTTTGGGGTAGGAACTCCAAGGAAACTTTTGCAGGACATCAGGTGAATTGTTTGGGTATAGATTCTAAACAGTTTTAACCCCAAACTTAAGATGTACATGATAATATTGGTTTAATTTGTACATAATTTTTTTAAGAATGAACTTGTTATGTCCTTGTCTTTTTGAAAAGCTCGAATTAAACTAATATTAGGTGTTTTTTTTCCTTTTACACTCATATTTTCGGTACCCAACCTCGGACTAAGCTTTATTGAAAAAAACAACCCAAATAGCACTTATCTGTGTACAACCTCTATTTTGGGCCCCTAACAACAAATCCAAAGTCTCTCCTTTTCTAAAACCAATTTGTATTCTTATATTAAACTATGTTTCTCTCAGCGGAATACAAAACTGTGTTGCTTTTGTCGATTACAAAAAAGCTTTCGATTCAGTAAAAAATGACAAGTTAATACAGTTAATTAGAAACCATTGTGTTAAAGGAAACTTTTTTGTTCCCTTTAAGGAATGTATAGTAGCATGTTAGACCAAAATTAATAAGGAATATTTAGAAGTTTTTATTTTACTGTCCTTTAGGTGTTCATTAAGGGTGTGCTTTGAGTCCTGCTCTGTTTGGGATGTTTATCGATCAATTACAAGTCATAAGTCCTAGAATGGAAAACATGGTATACAAATTATTACAAGGTGTTGTAAAGTCATTCACTTTGTACTTTGCAGACGATGTTGATTTGTTATCTTCAACTCCTATAGTCAAGTCAAGTCAAGTCAAAAACACTTTAATCATCCCATGAAGGGCAATTACAATACTGACAGGCACACTGATACTATAATTATCTAAAAAGACACAAGAAAAATACATTTCAAATTGTTATAAACATTCCAAGATAGCTTAAAAAAACACAAAAAACACACACACACAAACCAACCCAGGCACGCGCGCACACACGCACACACACGTACACACACACATACACACACACACACACACCACGCACGCACGCACGCACATAACCAATATAGGAATACAATGTTGCAAAAACCATTGATTGAAAAAGACATATAAACTTATTATTTACGCATGCATGCACACGCGCACTCACACACGTAGGCACAAGTGCGCAAACCCATAACACACCAATATATGAACACGATTTTATAAAGACTATTGACTAGTAAACACACACACACACACATACACGCGCACCATAATGACCATTGACTAATCAAGACATAAACTTACACACACACACACACACACACACACACACACACACACACACACACACACACACACACACACACAATTTAAAAATCATTTAAACCAAAAGTATGATACAGGAGTGCTTATTTTCATGACCACACACACACACACACACACACACACACACACTTGACAATCAGGGAGGTCTATCAGAGAATGTAAAACTGTTTGGTCAGTGCTGTTTTGAATTTAGGATTGGAATGACTACTGGAACAAAATAATTTCTTTTTCTACCAAAATCGGCGTCCTGAAGGCAACAAGTGAACTTCCAAACACATAGCATGAGAAGAATCAGCCAAGATGGCAGTTGTGATGACTTGAGATCTCATTGTTCTTCTCCAATTATTTTTGAGCAGATTCTAACAATTCTCCGAAGACTATTCTTGTTTTTAACACTAAGGTTGCTGTACCAACAGATGAAAGCAAAATTTAAAACACTTTCTATGTAGGACTTGTAGAACAAAGAAAGAATCTTTTTGTCAACAACAATTGAGTTAAGCTTCCATTGAAAATATATACGTTTTTGTCCCCTTTTGACAATAGCATCAGTGTTAGCATCTCAGTTTAATTTGTGATCAAAAATAGTTCCTAGATACTTGTACTTCGAAATGTTTTCAACTTCTTGACTATGGATGATAATATGCTCAGAAGTGTGACGTGATCTTCTGAAATCATAGGAAGATCTTTAGTTTTAGAAACATTTAGCTCCAGATATGCCTCATCACACCAATTGACAAAATCAGTGAGGGCTGGACCAAGGTTTTGGACAGATCCAGATAAGAGAGACAAAAAGAAGTCATTGGCAAATTTTACAAGAAAGGAATTTTCATAGCTGCTTCTGCAATCATCTATGTATAGAATGTACAGAAGTGGCAAGAGAACACAACCCTGTGGAGAACCCGTACAGGTAAATCTAACTGATGAAGATATTTCATTGGCAAAAATGCACTGAGGTCTGTTAGTTAAAAATTCAAACAGCCAACCAACAAGTTGATAGTCTACGCCAAATTTTGAAAGTATTTTGTGAACAAGAACACGAGGCTGCATTGTATTGAAAGCTGAACTAAAGTCAGCAAACAATAGGTCTGCAGAATCAACTGAATCAATTGAATACAATCCTTTTGTGTTGATATGAACTTAAAAGCAATACAGAGAGAGAGAGAGAGAGAGAGAGAGAGAGAGAGAGAGAGAGAGAGAGAGAAGAGAGAGAGAGAGAGATGCTTTTAATGCTTTAAACAATTTATTGTCATTGCCCAACTAGGCCTTTTAACAAGGGAGGTAACACAAATATCTTTTGTGAACCTCAAGCATGCATCGCAAAAGATCGAATCAAGCATGACACAAAAGGTTTCACATGGAAACCATAAAAAACAGTTTTTTCTTTTTTTTAAAATAATTATATCAAGATTGGCAATTTTTGTCAGTGACTGTCATTTATATATACACACCAAGCAGCACCCTGCTCAATAAACATGAAAATAGTTTGTGGAAAAAAGATCCTGCACGTGATCTCTGCTTATGTGCCACAGGTGGGTAGACCGAAGAAGAGAAAGTGACTTCTGGGAAAAACTAGGCGAGAAACTGGCTGAAATACCAGAAAAAGACATTGTTGTTGTAGCAGGAGATTTGGATGGACACGTTGGCAAGGACAGAACTGGATATGAAGATGTTATGGGCAGGTACAACTTTGGAGATCGAAATCAAGGAGAAATAATTCTTCAGCTATGCCAACAGAATAGCTTACGAATCTTGAATACGTTCTTCAAGAAAAAACAAGAGCACTATATCACCTTCAAAAGTGGTGAAGCGGAAACTCAGATTGACTTCATTCTCTTCAAGGGAGATGCTGCAACGATGACAAACTGTACAGTTATTCCAGGGGAAGAATGCCTCTCACAGCACAGATTGTTGTGCACAGATTTTCAAAGAAAAGATTTGATAAGACCAAGGAAGAAAGCAATTGAGAAGAAACTGAAAATTTGGAGGCTCAAAGACAAGAACAAAGCCTTGGAATATGAGCAAAAAGTGAGAGAAAAAGTGGCTGGACAAGACCATGACTGGAACCAATTGAAAGAAATACTCATGGAAGCAGCAAAAGAAACGTGTGGAGAGACCAAAGGAAGAAGACATCGACAGAGAGAAATATGGTGGTGGTGCGATGCAGTGAAAGTAGCAATCCAAGAGAAGAAGAAAGCATTTAGGAAGTGGCAGCAAACAAAGATGTTTGAGGACAGAGAGATATACAGGAGGAAATCAAAAGAAGCCACAAAAGCTGTAGCCCAAGCTAAAGAAAAAGCGTGGAACGAATGGTGTGTTGGACTTGATACAACTGAAGGTCAGCATAAGATGTTTTGAATTGCATGACAGATGAGGAAAGAACGGAAAGACATCAATGTAGCAAAATTTGTAAAAAATAAGTCTGCAAATATCATGACTGAGAAGCAAAATATTCTGCAGAGATGGAAGGCTTACTTTCATGATCTACTAAATATTGAGAATCCTCTTGCAATCGAGGAAGTGGAGAAAGTTGAAGGACCTGTACAAGAAGTGACAGAAGATGAAATCAGAAGAGCAATTCGAACTATGAAAAAGAGAAAAGCCACGGGGCCATCAGGAGTAGTGACAAAAATGATACAAGCAGCAGGAGAGGAAGGAGTAAAACAACTTACAAAAAATGTCAGAAGATATAGCGGACAGAACAAATGCCCGAAGAATGGGAAGACAGTATTACTGTTCCTATTTTCAAGGGTAAAGGAGATGCACTAGTATGTGGAAAATACAGAGGAATCAGGCTTCTGGAACATGGCATGAAGATCTGGGAAAAAGTATTGGAAAGAAGACTGAAGAGCCTGTGCAATATTAATGAAAAACAGTTTGGATTCCACGCTGGCAAATCAACCATAGATGCAATAATATTGTGAAACAACTGCAGGAAAAGTATATGGAGAAGAAAAAGAGCTTGATGCACATCTTTGTCGACCTGGAAAAAGCTTTTGATAGAGTACCCAGAAAGGCAATCCAATGGGCCTTGAGGAAATAAGGTGTACCAGAGCACACCATCTCAATGGTTATGACTTTGTACAAGGACTCCTGATCAAGAAAGCTTTGAGATAAAAGTAGGAGTGCACCAAGGATCAGCATTGAGCCCTCTGCTCTTTATCCTCATGATGAATGAAATATCCAAGGAAGTGGAGAGGCCAGAAGAGATCTGGGAACTGCTGTATGCTGACGACTTAGTACTGGTAGCTGAGAACAGTGATGATGCTACTCAAAGATTTGGTAATTGGAAACAGAGATTAGAACGCAGAGGAATGAAGGTAAATGTTGACAAGACCAAAGCAATGACAGTTGGAAAAGACCGCAGAACACATAGAGAGCAAGGAAAATACCCATGTGGTGTCTGCCACGAAGGTGTAGGGAACAAATCAATCAAATGCTCCAAATGTCAATATTGGTGTCACAAAAGATGCTCTAAGCTCAAAAGTCTGAAGAAGGAGGACAGAGTATTTGTCTGCCCCAGTTGTATGAATAAGAAGGGTGAAAACAATACTGATGCAGGAAAGAAAGAGCTAGAATTTGAACAAGGGAAGATAGGAGTGGTAGACGAATTCTGCTACTTGGGAGAGATGATGAGCTGCAAAGCAAAATCTGAGTTAGCTGTCAGAACCAGGATTGCGAGTGCTTGGAAGAAATGGAAAGAATCGGCAAGTCTGCTCGGAAATCAGAAAATCCCACTGGAGAGACGCTTCCTTGGTATATAAGGCCTGCATCAGACCTGTTCTCCTGTGGGTTTTCACAAAAACCATCAAAGGTTTGCTGAAGAGCTGTGAAAACCGAATGCTACGCTACATGACAAAGATCAAATGGGATCACGAATGAAGAACTATGGAGAATGTGCAAAGTTGATGATCTGAAGTCTGTAGCTAGTACCAATAGACTGTGCTGGTTTGGACACGTTCAACGGAAAGCAACGTGCTGTCATTACTTGTGCTGTTGACCATGATCTTTGATTTCTCTGTACTGACCTCCATGCCGTATGCGCTCACTCGATCTGATAGACTATCTGTGAGGTTTTGCAGTTCTTGTTTGCTGCCGCCCATGAGGTCAATGTCATCTGCAAATCTGAGGTTGCAAAGGGGTCTTCCACCAATGGAGATGGAAGTGTGGTGGTTTTGCAGTGTCTCTGTCATGATGTTTTCGAAGAAGAGGTTGAAGAGTACAGGTGAGAGAAGGCAGCCCTGATGGACCCCAACCGTGGTCTTGAAGAACTCGCCCATGTGATTGTTCATGAAAACTGCACTTCTTGCTTTCTCGTACAGTGCCTTGATGACTTCAATGATGCAATTGTCAATGTTGAAGTGCCTGAGTACTTGCCAGAGGCCGTCATGACATGTGTCAAAGGCCTATTTGAAGTATATGAAATTGTGATACAGGTCTTTTTCTCAGATTCAAAATTTGTTCCATTGTGCTGCGTTTTGGTCTAAAACCGCTTGTTCTTCTGCCAGGAGTTTTTCCACTTGGTTTTTCAGTCTGTTGAGGACTACCCGCAGCATGATCTTGCTAGGATGGCTTATGAGACTGATGGTCATCACCCCAGGTAAAAACAGATGAGATCACGGAGCACCTGTAGTTTTTGCAGAGCATGTGCGTGTGTGTTGTGGTATGCAGTTTTGCAAGCATGCTTTCCTCACGTAGATTGTCCAGTTTCTTCACTTCTTCTGCACTGTCAGCATGTTCTTTATTGTTTCACATATCAGAATACACAGTCATTTTTATTTTCCTTATGTGACTTGCATGAAAATTCTAACACTAAGTCATCAGACTCACACAGCAACAGATCACCATTTTCAGTGGTATGGTGTGCAACTTTTCTGAAAAAAAATTATTTCTGTCCTTGTCTCTTAATCATCATTGCACTGTTTGGTTGGTTATGGTGGAGACATAATCCTTTGCTACACCTACATTAAATCCATCAACTGTTGTTTTCTCTATCCTGTTTTCCTCACTTCTGTCCAGTTCCTTTAGAGAGACACCATTGTCACAATCAATTACATACTAATAATAATAATATATGGAATTTATATAGCGCTGAATCTTGTAAAAAACGAACAAATCGAAGCGCTTGCACTCAATCATTTTACAGGCATGCAACTCTCCTTAAACATAATGAGCAACAGATTTCAAATCCATGCGCGCGCACTACGCACGCACGCACGCACGCACGCACGCACACACACACACACACACACACACGGAACAACACTTAGAAGGTGAAAGATGCTGTTGAAAATTAGGGACAGATATGTGGGGGGAAAGTCTCAGGTAGGAAATAAGTGTGTTTTGAGGCTGGATTTGAAGGAGTCAAGTGAAGGCTTTTGACGAAGTGAAAGAGGGAGGTCATTCCAGGTGGATGAACCAGAAACAGAGAAGGAGCGACGGCCAACAGTGGTTTGTTTGAATCTGGGTGTTCGAAAGCACAAAGTATCTGCGGCTGAACGAAGGGAACGGGATGGAGTGTACAGGTGAAGACAGTTACAGAGATAAGAGGGTGCAGATTTGTGGAGACATTTGAAACAGAGGGTATGATTTTATACTCCAGTCTTTGTGAGACAGGCAACCAGTGAAGAGATCGCAGAAGAGGAGTGATGTGTTCAGATTTTTTCTTTCTTAGGACCAGTCGAGCTGCAGAGTTTTGTATGCGTTGAAGAGAGTGGATAGATGATGCTGGTAGGCCAGCCAAAAGAGAATTACAGTAGTCTAAACGTGAAAGAATGAGAGATGTGACAAGCTTGGAAGTTGCATCAGTGGACAGATACTTGCGAATCGCGCTTATGCGCCGTAATTGATAGTAGCAAGACTGGCAGGTCTGGGTGATGAATTTTTTCATAGAGAGTGTGTTGTCAAGAACTACTCCTAAATACTTCACAGAGTTGGACAAAGGAACTGACGTATTGCCGAATTCTATTGAAGTTTTTGTGATAGAGGAAAGTTTATGTTGGGTCCCTATGAGCATGGCTTCGGTTTTATCGGCATTAAGTTGTAACTTGTTCTGAGTCATCCAGTTTTGAATGTCTTGAAGGCAGTAGGACATATTTGTCAGGAGTGAAGGCAAGTTTTCAACAGTATCACTGCACTGAAGCTGAGTATCATCGGCATAGAAATGATGATCAATAGGGTGATTGTTTATTATATGTGAGAGTGGAGCAGTGTAGAGAGTAAAGAGGACAGGGCCCAGGACTGATCCCTGCGGGACTCCACATTCCATTTTGACAGGTTTTGATTGAATTTTGTTTACAATAACTTTCTGGAACCGGTCTGTGAGGTATGAAGTAAACCAGGTGAGGGCTGTGCCATTAATACCAAACGTATTTTGGAGGCGAGAAAGAAGAATTGAGTGATCTATGGTATCAAAGGCTGCAGATAAGTCAAGAAGAGTGAGGAGGGAGATTTTTCCTGCATCAGAAGCAAGTAGAAGTGTATCTAAAGTATGGACTAGGGTGGTTTCGGTGCTGTGGTTGGGGCGATAGGCAGACTGAAAAGTGGGAAGAAGATCATTGGAATGAAGGTGACTGTTGAGCTGTTTGAGAACAACTTTTTCTAGTACTTTAGAGACAAAGGGTAAGTTTGAGACAGGCCTATAATTCTTCAGAATGTTGGGATCGAGGTCATGCTTTTTCAGTAGAGGTGTGACTATTGCTGTTTTAAGAGCTGATTGAAAATTTCCTGACTGAAGAGATGAGTTTACTATTTTAGTGATAATAGGCACAAGTTGTGGAATACTGAGCCTCTACCACATTCTGCACGTGCAACACATCTGACACACTGCTTTCAATGCCAGACTAGTCTGTTTGTATTGCTGTCAGGTGTGCTGGGTTGAAATTCTCCAGTGTGCATGGTGATTCAGATACAGTATCTAGCAAAAACAACAGATATGGCACTGAATCACTTCATGTCTGGCCACTCGCTTGATTTTGTTGCTGTTGTCATCGCTGATCTCGTTGTATCTGACTAGGTGGCTTACGCTTAAAATACTGAGTTTGAGTGTTTCGGTTGAGCACTGGGTCTGCCATATTTGTTGTCACTTGGAGGCTTGCTGGCTTGAGTCATAACACAACAGCAATGCTGTTGTCTTCACCGCCAAACTTCAAACTGGTTCAGGCATTGTCTGTTACCAGGGTGCTCAGCATTCTTTCTACAGTCATTGGAAGTCCAAAAACTGGCATAGTGCTGTTGTCAACAGGAAAATTTACAGCAGCTTTTAATAAATGTGTCCTGTTGCTTCATGTCTCATCACGTGACCGTCGAGAGAGAGAGCGAGAGAGAGAGAGAGAGAGACCACCACCATGAAGGCAAACAAACAGGAGTCAGTGCCTCAAGAAAAAGGACAATTAAATCACTGACTGCAGTCCAAACGAACGTTCTGACTACAAATTAATAATGTGAAATGTTCCATCAATTTTGAATGGTAAGTAAGTTAAACACACACACACAACACACACACACACACACACAATAATATATATATATATATATATATATATATATATATATATATATATAAATTTTTTTATTTTTTTTATAATTATTAGCAAACGTAATAATAATAATTAGCAAACGTTATAACTGTTGATAGTGATAGATAAGTCAGCATTTCGTGATTTTCAATTCATCAGCATACAAAAGATGTATGTTGACATTAGTTGAGGAAAAGCACCAAGAAATGACATCTTGTAAGTTTCTGAAGATGATCAAATGAATTTCATCTCATAGAACGAACAAATAACATTCTTAACATAAGAATTCTTTCTTCAGGGGAATGTTATCAAAACATCCAGCCTCAATAGGAAGGTGCTGGTGCTAACTACACCGTGATTTGATCAGGGCGTTCAACAAAGTCTGGTTTAAAGTCTGTGTAATAAAGGCATGTGCATATCATTAGGCTCAGCTCTCCTTTTATGAACAAAACAGTTCATTTTTAATAGTTTTTTTTTTAAGCCAGACATGCAAGCAATAAGAACTGAAGGAAATGACTTCTCCCACACTCAGATCCACTTTCAATAGAATAACTATCTAATCTTACAAACCCACTCAGATCGTATCAACCTTCCCTGTATAATTCGCTAGATCTCTGATAAACATTTGCAATCATTTTCCAGTTTGAAAGTCAGCTGCCATAGCATCATCCAAAATACTGATCATTGGAACAAAATGTGTAGACAGATTCCTGCTTCACTGTGAGATCGTAGATAGACTACACTCTAGCTGAGAAGTTTGCTGTTTCAAATACCCCACCATACAGCCAGCCTTACTCCAGCCTCAGCAAATATTTCTCCTTTAATATGGGCAGAACAGATATCTAATCTATGTTTGTCACGGATGACGGCAATCTCAACACAACATTCTAAAGCATGATGGCAGTGTTTTATGTAGGTGTTGGAACTTGGCTACCTCGCCTTATGCCTGTGCGGCATGGCCCATCCACTGCTGTCAAACAAAGGACAAGTGGACGGTCACTCGGTCAACACACCGCCGGCTAACCCCATGACAGTGCCCTGTCACTGTCTGATTTGTCAATTTGCATACAATAGTATTGATTAGTACAATGCCTTGTAAAACAATGAAAAAGGTTAGGTGTGAGTGTGTGATTATGTCGTATATATATCTCACCGTGCCTAGAGTATACATGGCATGTATACATGCACTGTCTGTTTGTCTGTCTGTCTGACAAAAAGTATGTACGTATGAGTGTATGAATGTGTCCTCGCTCTTTTTATATAGGCATGTGTGTGTGTGTGTGTGTGTGTGTGTGTGTGTGTGTGTGTGTGTCAGTCGTTGAAGAAGACAAACAAATAGCCAAACTTTCGGTTGTAAAAACGAGTTTGTTGCTTTTGCAGTTTTTGCCCATAATATACATAATTATAATTATATGACTGAGAAAATTGCAGAGGAGAAAAACAAGTGCTGATAACCACTTACAATTTCTCGATCATTTTTAAAATGTTCTATCAAAGTTTATTTTTGGGTATGTAAAATCTAGGAAATAATTAATTCCATTATTTGAGTAAGAACCAGCGGTTAGCCTGACCTAACTGGAGTTTCGGCTTGTGGATGAAACTTCCTCAGAGGTCCCGGCAGACCTGAAGCTTGCCCCTGGTGATACCTTAACAGCCAGACACTTTTCATAACTTAGAAGTGTCAATCGCATCCACAATAACAGTTGATAGTCCTGCAGCCTTTTAAAGCTGCTTTCGAAAGACGATGATCAAAAAAGATATATGTTGCAGACCCCCACCCCCCAAAAAAACAACAACCCCCCAAACAAACAAAACACTGGTGAAAATAAACACCTGGTGAATCTGTGTGCCTTACGTTTGGGGATCCTACTAAAAGGATGCAAGGAGATGTCATAAGGTTTAGAACCAGCCAAGTGGTCAGTCTGAGCTTGATAACAACCCAAACATACACTTATATGTATATATAAGGTAAAGGTAAAGGAGTCCCATAACCTATAAGGTCGTAGGGGACGCCTCACTTCTCTAGGGCCAGCATATTGAGGGCGGCGCCCATCTCCTCTCCCTCGCTGCTTTACCTTCCCTGACGCTAAAGAGGGCAGGTACCCATTTACAGCTGGGTGAACTGGGGGAACTGTACTGAAGCCAAGGCGCGCAAACGGTCACCCATCCAACTGGTAACCACGCTCGACGCTGCTTAACTTGGCTGGGGGAAAGCGAGTGCTCCGACCACTGAGCTATCCCGTCCCCTATATATATAAACGTAACTATATTCACGTATACATTCTATACATCAAGTACAAATACATACACTGACAGCCACATGTACGTAGTAGTGTACTTCAGCTACATACACAGCCACAGACACACACAGACACAGACATACACACGCACACAGACAGACGTACAGACAGACAGACACACACACACACACACACACACACACACACACACACACACACACAATTGTGTGTTGTGTGTGTGTGTGTGTGTCTGTGTGTCTGTCTGTCTGTCTGTCTGTGTGCCGTTAGTGTCCACAAACACACTCACAAATACTTCAATGAGACTAAAAATCAATGTCCCGCGTGAACATTTGCATTAAAACCTGTTCCGCCTTTTGGAAGATTGGGCCATTGTGTATCGGTAGGAAGGGATGAGAAAGTGTATAAGACTGAATACACACGGAGACTACATGTAAAATAAAGCACACGTGTCCTCATCTATTATTCTCGAAAAAATAATCTAAACATATAACCACACACACACACACACACACACGCAGCACACACACACACACACACACACCAAGCTTGCACTCTCTCTCTCACCTACACATAGTAGGCCATTGTGTGCCGGTGGGAACGGATGACAAAATTTACAAAACTGCATACACACAGGGACAGGATGCAAAAAAGCACATGAGTCGTTATTCCGTTATCCTCGAAATAAAAAAATAAAAAGAATCTCTCTCTCTCCTCTCTCCTCCTCCTCTCTCTCTCTCTCTCTCTCTCTCTCTCTCTCTCTCTCTCGTGTTTATCCATTATCCCAAAATCAGAGATCCAGAGATATAAAATAAATAGCAATAGAAAACTCTCTCTCTCTCAAGACACACACACACACATGCGCCGCGCGCGCACACGCCTACACAAACAGACGCACACACATACACACACGCGCGCGCACGCACACACAGACACACACACAGACACAACACACACACACACACACACACACACACACACACACAGAGCCTATACTCACTTTAAAGTTGTTTCAGAGTTGATATCCAAATGAGCTCTCACAATATTCCGACCAAAAAATCCAAATCTGGTGTCACTGTCCGATGTGGAACAAGAATCTTATTTGAAAGAAAATCCAACGACGGCAAGTAAATAGACAGATGTACAAAAGGAGAGGCGTTCCAATAGTCTGTCTGCTTCTTCTCTAGCATGCTCTTGGAACAGGAACGTACGTCACAAAACACTTATGACGACAAAATTCTCTCTCTCTCTCTCTCTCTCTCTCTCTCTCTCTACGCCAAGTTTTTCATTTTTGTTACTCACTTTACACCTCGGCTTGGTGGTAACAAAATCGAGATAAGATGAAAAAAGTTTTTTGCAATACTCTGCTTCAATTCATTACATTTGTATTTACTGGCCTGTTCAATGCACTTGAAGGTATTTCTTACTAAAACTCGCGTTTAAAACGTAGGCTTAACTGATACACTTCCGAAGTAGTTGTTATACCAAACACTGATTTAGACCAGTTGCTACCAACACGAAGTTTCACATCATGTTCTCGTGACCAAGCATTGATGAGAGCAGACGGAATAGACGCGGCCTGAATTAAGCCAGTTACACAGCCATACGTGTGTGTATGTATGTATGTATGTATGTATGTATCCTGCCGTATGTTTTAGTCTGAGCTAGCTCGGAGCTCGTGTGAGAGGAAATTTGAAACTTGTGCAAGTCACGCCCCCCGTTTCTGCCTCTGTGTCTGTCTGTCTGTCTGTCTGCCTGTTGCTTCTATGTGTCTGTCTCTTGGAACTTAAGCAAATCACTGCCCCCTTTTTCTGTCCATCCTCTCTCTCTCTCTCTCTCTCTTCCCCTTAAAAACTGCAAGTTTATTAGCCCCCCCCCCCCCCCCTCCACACACACACACACACATTAAGTTTGTGCAAGTCACGCCCCCCCCCCCCCCCCCCCTTTTTTTCTGTCTGTCCGTTTGTCTGTTGAAACTTTAGCGTAGCTGCCCCCCCCCCCCCCTCCTCCCCCTACCTTTGTGTCTCTGTTTCTCAGTCTTTCTGTCTCTGTCTCTCCCTCCCTCTCAAGAAATGAAAGCAGATTTCTTTCTTTCCACTTGTCGGTATTTACAATTCACGTGGTTTATTACACCATCTCTTTACTTTTCATGCTGTGCATTTGGTAAATAATTTTTTTTTGGTCTGCTGTCTGGTCCCCCCCCCCCCCTCCTCCCTCCCCACCCCCCGACTGGATGTAGAAAAAAACACATTCGTTTCTTATTCTATTACCTTTTTAAATACAACTCTCTCTCTCTCTCTCTCTCTCTCTCTCTCTCTCTCCTCTCTCTCCATCTCTCTCTCTCTCTCTCTCTGTGCTTTGCGGGTGAGTGCATGTGTGAGAAAAGCAGGACACTCCCACATGGTGCGTCTCCAGTTCAAAGTTGGACCACTAGTATAGGTGGTCTGTTATCTGCTAATG
Organism: Rapana venosa; assembly: GCA_028751875.1. Lineage (NCBI taxonomy): Eukaryota > Metazoa > Mollusca > Gastropoda > Neogastropoda > Muricidae > Rapana > Rapana venosa. The sequence continues at coordinate 5,724,820 of CM054166.1, forward strand.
AAGGGTGCAGGACAGCTTTACCAGGGGCGGGGCAGCCTAGTGGGTACAGCCCTGTGCACGTCGTGATGTCACGGCCCCACACCCAGCCGCCTGTGCTAGGGGATTTCCCCCCGGAGTTAACATTAGTACAGACTCCACTCCCCAAGTCCTCCGGGTGAGACTATAAACCGAGGTACCGTATGCGAATGCACGCAGAACATCTTGCGCACACGTTAAATACCGTTCCGCATTTTGGAAGAATTGGGCATTGCGTACCGGTAGGAACGGATGACAAAATTATACCCCCCTCCCCCCCCCCCCCCCTAAACCGCATGCACACTGGTTTGGAATTAAGACATGCCCGAAGTCGGAATGCGGCCATCTTAATGGTGGTAAAAACGGTCGCATTCGCAAAATTCACCATTAGTGAACCTTGGAGCTCTAGCCGAAGAACGAACACACACACACACACACACACACACACACATCCTTCGGATGAGACTATAAACCGAGGCCCCGTGTTCGAACGCATGCAGAACATCTTGCGCACACGTTAAATCCTGTTCCGCTTTTCGGAAGAGTAGGCTATTGTGTGCCGGTGGAAACAGATGGCAAAATTTACAAAACCGCATACACACGGGGACTGGATGTAAAAAAGCACATGAGTGCTTATTCCATTATCCTCGATATAAAAGAATAAATAAATAAACACAGACACAGACACACACACACACACACACACACACACACACACAACACACACACACACACTCTCTCTCTCTCTCTCTTATCCAGTGTGTACCTACAGTCTCGCTGTGATTGTCTGCAGGGATGAGGGAGACAGTGCACAATGATGTTGGGTGACCTGAGGCCGGGAACTGACAACAACACCGTACCGTAGCTGTGAGACCAACGAAGGCGGAATGGCGGTGCCTATAACAATAATAAACAACAGTCATTCATTCACCAACAACACTGAAAGAAACTGGACAGAAGGGATGATCAAGTCAAGTCCGAGAAATACATGCATATAATGTTAAATCACTCTAACAAACTGATTTTACTGATAATTATAGTCATATTTTGTAAGGGGGGGGGGGGGGGGGGGAATGGGTTGTGTGAGGCAGGCAGGGAGGCAGGCAGGCAGGCAGGGCAGGCAGGGAGCAGCAGAGGGCAGGCAGGGAGGGAGAGCAGGCAGGCAGGCAGGGAGCAGGCAGGGGAGGCAGGCAGGCAGGGGGGGAAGGCAGGCAGGAGAGGCAGGCAGGAGGCAGGCAGGCAGGCAGGGAGAAGGCAGGCAGGGAGGAGGCAGGCAGGGAGCAGGCAGGCAGGCAGCAGGCAGGGAGCAGGCAGGCAGGCAGGCAGGGAGAAGGCAGGCAGGGAGGGAGCAGGCAGGGAGCAGGCAGGGAGGGAGCAGGCAGGCAGGGAGGGAGCAGGCAGGCAGGGAGGGAGCAGGCAGGCAGGGAGGGAGCAGGCAGGCAGGGAGGGAGCAGGCAGGGAGCAGGCAGGGAGCAGGCAGGCAGGGAGCAGGGTGAAGGTTGGCAACACTGACAGGATACAGGTTCTCAAGGGAACAATGATGGAAACACTTGAGCCAAGGACGCACACACAACACACACACACAGAGACACACAGAACACAAACAGCAGCACGCACGCACGCAGGCACAGCAGCGACGCACACAGGACACAACACACAACAAACCAACACAACACACAACACACACAGACACGCACGCACGCACGCAGCACACACACACAGACACACACAACACACACACACGTAGGCCTAGCAGAAGTCGCATGTCCCTAACAACCCTTTGGCCTTAAGGGACATTAGAATATGAATTTACCATGGTCACATCACATCACATCATCATCACATATCATCATCATCAGCTCCGCCGACTTACATCATGATGATGATGATGATATGATGAATATGATGAATATGATATATGATATGAATAATAATAATAATAATAATAATAATAACAACAACAACAACAACAACAATGGTGATGGTGATGATAACCACAACAAGAATGATAACAACAACAATAATAATAACAACAAGAATCTCATTGATGGTTCTCATTCATTCCAGTACAGGATTTTCCCCTTGAGTACACACGGCTACTACCTCTCCTGCGCTCCTCTGGAAGGCCTTGGCATGAGACTGGAAAGGACACGGCAGTCCTGTGTGAGTGAAGCATCCAGCGTGCTCACGTTAAAAACCCATCTTCCTTTCACAGATGACTAGGCCAGTGGGAGGGACCACACGGACATCATACCCAGCATGCATCCGGCCTCCCGGAGAAGATGGGCTCCGCCAGAGGCAAACAGCCCGAAACCTTGAGTGCTGCAGTGAAGTGCCCAACTAACGCTTGCTACAGGCAGAGCTCAGAGACAGATCAGGGTCAGTGAGTCAGAGCTTTCAGTGCAGTATGCAGCAAACTGATGTCTGTTCGTTTTGTCACAGTTTGTGGTAGGTCGATTTAGGATAGCACGTGTGTGTTTGTGTTTGTGTGTGTGTGTGGGGGGGGGGGGGGGGGGGGGGGGGGGCGTGCGCGCACGCACATGCTTGTGTGCGCACCTGGTCTGATGACAGCAAGCTTTCTTGCATGCGCATGTGTGTACATTTGGATAATTAGCACTTATAAAGAGTAAGACAAGGATGTGTGATGTCGGCAGTTCTCTTCAATCTGGCCATGGATTGGGTGATGAGGAAGACGACAGAAGACCTTCCAAGAGGGATTCGCTGGAGCCTGTTCTCAACACTAGACGACCTTGACTTTGCGGATGACCTGGCGCTGCTGTCCCACACACACCAACATATCCAGGAAAAGACCAGCAGACTCCAAACATTCGGACAGCAAGTGGGGCTTTGTATTAGCACCAGGAAAACAGAGACAATGTCGCTCAATGTGAACACACCAGCCCCTGTGAAAGTGAATGGAACTGACCTGCGCCAGACAGACAAGTTCACATACTTTGGCAGCAGCATCAAACCAGAGGGCGGCACAAAAGAAGACATCCACAACAGACTGGGCAAGGCCAGGAGTGTGTTTAGGGAGATGAACAATATCTGGAGATCAACTCAGTACAGCACCAACACCAAGCTGAAGCTATACCAGAGCTGTGTTGTATCTACGCTCCTGTATGGTTCTGAGTGCTGGAGGATGACGGAAGCGGATCTTACCAAACTTCGATCCTTTCACACCATATGCCTCCGAAGAATTCTTCGGACTTATTGGCCAAGAAAATCTCCAATGAAGACCTACTACGGAGATGCAGGCAAGAAGACATGGGAACCATCATCACCAGATGACGGTGGAAGTGGATTGGGTAATCCTCCGAAGAGACCCCATCATCACAAGAACAGCAATGCACTGACCCCGAAGGAAGAAGAAAGAAAGAAGACCAAAACAACGTGGAGAAAACTGAAGAAAGTGAAGAAGGCTGCAGCAGCTTGGGGATCAGTGACTAGTTGGCCCAGAATAGGCAGGAATGGAAGCGCTTTGTTGCTGCCCTACACACCACTGGGTGTAATGGTTAATGATGATGATGATGATGATGATCACTTATAAACAAACGGTTTTTGGCACAGGAAAAGTACAATGTAACAACTTGTCTGAGATGACATAACCGAGTTGTGCCACGTTTCTGGAGCAGACGTTACTCCCATCAGTTACTGGCTCAGCGTCTAGCCTACAGCCAGCACGGGGCTCTCTGCTGTGGAGATGATGCAGTATCCATAATTATCAGCTCAAGGGCAAAGGTCGAACAGTATAGCACAGTCACACTAAACAGTTTCCTCCATGCCCCTGCCATGTAACTGTCCTAACAGCCGTGAAGGGAAATAGTCACGATGGTGTGAGTGAGCGAGCATAACCACTTCACCCCACTTCACCACTAGGCTAGTCTGTCTCTCCTGCCTTCTTTACACCGGCTGTCATTCATCAGCAACACTGTAGGAACTCTGATCGTCTTCTCTCCTCCCCCTTCCCATCTCTTCTCTCCTCCTCTCTCCTCTCTCCCATGTATCTCTCATCTCTCTCTCTCTCTCTCTTCTCTCTCTCTCTCTCTCTCTCTCACTCTCACACACAATATATATAACGGGAAAAGTGAGACAAAGGGAAAAAAACCTAACCGCCTCCCCCCCCCCCCCCATGCACAGAGGAACCACTCCCCCCCCCCTTCCCCCCCAAAAAGGCCACCCACACATAAAACTGGCGAAAATCTGTCCGAGACAGGAGGGGGAGGGGGAGAATATACAGTAAACATTGATTAGTAACAGCAACGAAAGATTAGGATGGTAAAGACAGAAGAAAAACAGCAACAATGGAGCAAAGAGCCAGAAACAACAGCGGCAGATATAATAATTAAAAATACCCCCCCCCCCCCCCCCCACACACACACACACCTCTTTCTGTGTTGAATTGAAAAGCAGCCCTCAGGACTCTCAGATATCAAGTTAAATGAAAGGAAAGTGACCATGAAAACCTGTTAAAACTGTGAACACACTGTCAAATACAAAGTGACCAAGAAAAACTGTTAAAACAGTGAACACACTGTCAAAATTACAAAGTGACAATGAAACACTGTTAAAACTGTGAACACACTGTCAAATACAAAGTGACCATGAAACACTGTTAAAACTGTGAACACACTGTCAAATACAAAGTGACCATGAAACACTGTTAAAACTGTGAACACACTGTCAAATACAATGTGACTTCAAGAACTGCGGCCTCGTTTCTAAATACTTTTATTGGTAAGAGCACATTCACCTTCCCCCTTCACCTATGTCTTGTAGACGGGGGGGGGGGGGGGGGGGGGGGGGGCACAACTAAAGATTTTGCGACTAGCTTCCTCCATATTAACAAAAAAGAGTCAACTTGCTTTTCTTTCAGATTTAAGTCTTGGAACCCAAATTGAAAATGCTTAGATGATAAGAAACAAAAACAACCAACCAACCAACCAACCCCTCCCCCCCATCCCCCCAAACAAAAACAGACCAAAATGACCTCCATCAGTTTAATGTCTGTTCACTATGAGGTGATTTACACACACACACACACACACACACACACGTACCAAAGTTGTAGGCAAGTCTAAACCACACAAGACTAGTCCTATAGCAAAATTAATGGTAATGGTTGGTCCCTAAATCGGATAGTTTCCCCGAGAACCCTATTAGACCTACTCTAAACTAACCGAACGCGCGCGCGCTGTGTGTGTGTGAAGGTCAAAGTCAAACTTTTATTTTCAGGTGGTACATTGAATAAGCAGTGCATTTGCTTTTTTCATCAAGCCACCTATCTAAAGAAAAAAAAGTGAAAAAAAAGATAATGTATATGCAGACATAGAATAAAAACCCTAATCTATGGTAAACTATACAAATCAAACAAGAAAAGACAATAACATATGCATATATGGAATTAAAAACAAAACAAAAAACCCAGAAAAATATTAAACCATACAATTCAAATAATTAAAAAATCTTGAAAAAATATCCATCATAATACAAACAAACAACACAAAGAAAAACCAAACCAAAACAAACAAAGAGGACAACAAAACAAAAAGACACACCACTGCTTCCCTCCCCCCTCACACACACATACACATACAAATCTTCAACCATAAAAACAACTGAATAAAACAAAACAAAAAAGATGAATCAACAAGAACAACCACAACAAGCAAATAAACAATCAAGCAAACACAAACATACGTACACAACAACAACAGCGACAATACTAACATAGGACAAGAATAACAGCCAAGACAAATGAAGAACAATATACAACTAACAAAAGACGAGAAAAAGAGTCCAAAATACCCCCTCCCCCTCCCCAAGAAAACCACCCTAAACCCAAATCAAACAAAAAGCAAAATAAACCAGAACCCCACCACCACCACCAACAATAACAACAACAACCAAATGGATATAAACAGAGGAAACTGATGTATAGTTTCCTTTTAAATCATTTAAAAACTTACATACATATAAACCTCCTCACCCATATCCCCTTCACCACATAATATACTCATATAATACGGAAAACTAGAATAACCAAGCAGCCATTGGATTCAGAGCAAAGAAGTATAACAAAGACATGCATTCCCTCCCTTTCCCCTGGTCATATACACGCATGTACATGTGCTTTTTGATTTGAGGCAGAACAACGTTAATCCTTCCATCAAAGAATAAATTCAGGCAATGTAAACCCACCCAGCAGTACTAACATCAGCAATAACAATTTAGCTCATCTAATACAATGAAAAAGAAAACCAACAGGGACAAAATTAAATAAATCAGCATATTTTTGTGTAACACAAAAGAACGTAAAAAGGCCAAAACAGCAAGAAAGTAAAAAACCAAAACCGAACCAATTACACAACACACACGCATTCACTCACACACACACACACACACACACACCAGATTCAAAGCGTGTTGGGGTTGATATCATATCAACCCATATATAGATCAATGCTTACACATGTACTCTATATGAAAAATTGGGTCATATCTGATTTTAATGACAAGAATAATGTCAGTGACTCCTAAATCACGCTCTTAAGTTTACAAGTCGTGTTCTGTACTTTTATTCATGAAATATCTTTTTAGATGTTTTTTTATACTGATTTTTGCTTTTAATACATTTCAATTTTTTGGGGGAGTTTGTTTATTCCATAGGTCACTGTCTGAATACAAGAGGCTCGACTTATATAGGTTATTTCTGGGTCGTGTGTGTGTGTGTGTGTGTGTGTGTGCGCGCGCGCGCGCGCGCGTTCATAGCTGACCCTAGGCTGGTAGAGCCTTGACGTCCATCCCGGGCGTCTAGTCACGGGTTCGAATCTCGGCAGTACTGGCGCCACTCCCTGGAAGTTCTTCGGATGTCACTACAGACCTCGTCCCGTGCGCGAATACACGCAGAACATCTTGCACACACGCTAAAAACCCGTTCTGCCTTTCGGAAGAGTAGGCCATTTCGCGCTGGTACGAATTGATGACAGAATTATAAAAAAAAAATCGCACGTACACACATGCACACAGGTGTCCTGTTTAGACATCGGCCCCGAAGTGGGAATGCGGACACCCCACTGGTGGGTGAAAAGGGTCGCCCAACATCTGAGCATTGGTGAGCGCCTTGCAGCTGTAGCCGAAGAAGGAAGAAACAATCAACTCTAGGAAGACAGACAGATTGATCAACGCTGGTCACCAACATCCACTCGTGACTCTTTCCTTTCTCTCCCAACCTCTCTCTACTTCTTCTCTCGGCTGTGTGTGTGTGTGTGTGTGTGTGTGTGTGTGCGCGGTTGTGTGTGGTGATGAGAGAGAGAGAGAGAGAAGAGAGAGAGAGAGAGAGAGAGAGAGAGAGAGAGAGAGAGAGAGAGACAATTGACAGTCAATTGAGAGAAGAGAGAGAGAGAGAGAGAGAGAGAGAGAGAGAGAGAGAGAGAGAGAATGACAGTCATGAGAAGAGAGAGAGATTGAGCAGCAGATGAGAGAGAGGGAGAGAGAGAGAGAGAGAGACAATTGACAGTCAATTGAGAGAGAGAGAGAGAGAGAGAGGGGGGGGGGGGGGGGGGTTCAAAGCACGAGGTACTTACTTGCTGAAGTGTCCAGTCTGCTAGTGTAGCTAGACTGGCGGTTTTCAGACGCTTCTTTCTCTCCCTTGCTGGCCAAACACGTGTGTGAAGATGACGCCTGCTGGTACAGCGCTTCACAGCACGTGTCTCATCTGGGCTCGCGGAGTTTTGTGCATGCCATGCCATGGTGTGTGACTTCTTCACTGGTCAGCTGCTGTCCACAGTGGGACAGTCAACACAGTTTAAGGTTTGCGTGATTACAACCACCGGGGGGGGGGGGGGGGGGGGGACATGATGCTCTTTATTTCAGCATCCAGATCACCCTGCTAATCCAGCTCGTTAGGGATATATATTATGATAATAACATAAAATATACCATACCATACCAATACACTCACACAGTAAAAACGGGAAAAAATCTACACAATCACACCACCCCCCCCCCCCCCCCCCTCCCCCCCCTCCAAAAAAAAAAAAAATCACCGAAAAGAGAGAGAGATCTTTTGAATGGATGATCTTTATTTTCCAAGGGTTACATAGTAAGTATTCATATACTTTTTTCATCTGGCTCTTGCCCTGATTAGGGACTATCAACAAAATACACGAGAGAGAGAGAGAGAGAGAGAGAGAGAGAGAGAGAGAGAGAGAGAGAGAGAGAGAGAGAGAGAGAGAGATTTTTTTTATTTATTTATTATTTTATATCGAAGATAATGGAATAAGCACTCATGTGCTTTTTTACATCCAGTCCCCGTGTGTATGCGGTTTTGTAAATTTTGTCATCTGTTCCCACAGGCACACAATGGCCTACTCTTTCGAAAAGCGGAACAGGATTTCACGTGTGCGCAAGATGTTCTGCATGCGTTCGCACACGGGGCCTTGGTTTATAGTCTCAGAGAGAGAGAGAGAGAGAGAGAGAGAGAGAGAGAGAGAGAGAGAGAGAGAGAGAGAGAGAGAGAGGTGTACGTGTGGTGTGTGTGTGTGTGTGTGTGTGTGGTGTGCGTGTGTGTTGTCTGCCCACTGGCTCCTACCCGGAGTGAGTTGCTATGATCTTTGTGTGAAGATGGGGACCACACAGTTGACCAGCACTCACTTTCTGGATGCTATTTTGAGTTTTGCTGAAATTACTTGACCAACTCTGCAGGTGTGTGTGTGTGTGTGTGTGTGTGTGTGTGTGTGTGTGTGTGTGTGTTTCTGGGGCAGGGTGGATGCCAGGTGACAATATGATAGGAAGGTAGAGTACAAACCTGCCCAGTAGTTTCAGAACGGATACCTGTCCAGGGCACCATCACCAAGTCATCTTCATCACCATTGACCACGTCATTAATTTAAATTTTCGAGCAGAAGATCAGTTATGCACGTTAAATATCTCACCAATCTGTTTGACAGAGTCGTGTTTAACACAGACAGGGAATGATGTTAAGAAAGGAAAGTTTAACAACATCAAAGTCGTTTGTTATATATCATCCCCTCCACCTTAACTTTACCTCCCCCGTCCAACACTTTTTGCCCTCTCCTAACCGACAGCCTAATCATCTCCACCTAGTTCAACCCCCCCACCCCACCCTAACTGCCCAACTCATACTGAGCCCATGAGAGAGAGAGAGGAGAGAGAGAGAGAGAGAGTAGGAGAGAGAGAGAGAGAGAGAGAGAGACGCACCCACACAGACATACACACACACAACACACAACACACGCACGCACGCACGCACACACACAACACACGCGCGCACACACACACACACACACACACACACACCACCACTTCGGAAATGATCTCGCTGATTAGACTGCAAAACAGGGAGCTAAACAATCTAATGGCTCAATCAAGTTGCACGTTCTATAATTAATTATACGTGCAAGAGAGTACATGAAAGTCTTTTGTTATGCTTTAACCAAGTACCACAAAATGGCAATAAACCTGTGACAAAACTTCAAATAAGTCACAATTCTTACCACGCAGTTTTATATCAGAATTTCCATCGTAATTAGGTGTCTTTGGCCTACATACACGTAGAACTATGAGATATGGAATACCACAGGAATCAGCATCAGGACCACTTCTTTCTTCTATCTATATCAATAGCCTATCTCTGTATACTCACTGTTCACGTGAAATAGTTGCTGATGATAAGCCTAATTCCATTCAATGTAACAACAGTGATCCAAACCAGCTTGTAAGGGATATACAGGCAGATATTGATAAACTTATTGAACTGACAGAACTGGATCACATGTCCCTAATTCAAATAAAACAAAGAGTATGTTTCTAACAACTCCGCTGAAAAGGCCCAATATTTGTTAATCAGTGACAAACATTGAAGAAGTAGTTTCACATAAAGTACTAGGTGTGGTAATTGACAGTGATTTATCTTGGTCAGAACACATAGCCTCATTAGGAAAAAGTAAGATTATACCCACATATAAAAATTATGAATTTTCTAAATCTACAGTCACTTGGGGGACGGGATAGCTCAGTGGTCAGAGCACTCGCTTTCCCCAGCTAAGGTTAAGCAGCATCGGGCGTGGCTACCACTTGGATGGGTGACCGTTTGCGCGCCTTGGCTTAGGTACAGACTCCCAGTTCACCCAGCTGTAAATTGGTACCTGCCTCGTTAGGGTCAGGGAAGGTACAGCATCGAGGGAGAGGAGATGGGCGCCGCCCTCAATATGCTGGCCCCTAGAGAAGTTGAGGTCTCTGATGCCTCACTCCCCTACAACCGCATAGATTATAGGACACCTTTACCTTCACAGTTACTTAAACTATTCTTTCACGCACATGTAGGGCCTATAATATTCTATCTCTTATAAATTATGCTTCTACCTTATGAGATAATGCTTGTAAAACAAACCTGGGGACGGGATAGCCTGGTGGTTAGTGTGATGCGCTCGTCATCTGCTGACCTGGGATCGATTCCCGTTCAAGAGGATTTTTCTCTGGTGCCGACTCCACTCTCCTCGAAAGTCCTTCGGATGAGACTATAAACTGAGAACGCACGCAGAACATCTTGCGCACACGTTAAAACCCGTTCCGCTTTTCGAAAGAGTAGGCCATTGTATGCCGGTGGGAACGGATGACTAAACTGCATACATACGGGGACTGGTTAAAAAAAAAGCACATGAGTGCTTATTCCATTATCTTCGAAATAAAGAATAGATAAACCTAAAGCAAATAAGCCGCCTACGTCAAACTAATCTGGTCGAACTCTAATACCCCGACCAAGACTACAGAATTGAGATGTTCTTCCACTCAAAAACAGGCTGCATTTCAAAAAGTGTCTATGTACAATAATATATTAAACGGAAAAGCTCCAAAGAAAATTATGAAACATTTTGCTGTCAATAAAAAACAAACCTACTCCTAGACTGGTTTTGCCCAGGCCCCATGATAATATATAAAATGTTCAGTCTTGCTTATTCAGGAAGAACATTGTGGAATAATCTACCTCCCTTATAAAATTAGCTCCTTCAAAATAAACATTTAAGAAACTTATGAAGAAACATCTCATGGACAAATTGTGAGCCCACTTTTTTTTTATATGCTAGAGGTTACCTTTCATCCGGCTGCTTTGTAAATTGTTATTCTTACGCTTGTTGTTTGTGTTTTTCTGTGTGATTTGAGCTTATGTTGTACTGTCTTGGTTTTGTTTTATCTTGTATTGTGAGGTCTGAATTTTAAAAAAAAGTTTACCTAATTTATTTTTCTTCTTTTCAACACACATTAACAGCGCTTTGATTTTGTTGCTTTACAAGATTCAGCGCTATATAAATTCCATACATTATTATTATTATTGTCTTTTGAATGCTTTTATAATTATGTCAATTTTCTTCATTTTGTTGTTATTGTCAAGGCAGGATAAAAAATTATGTAAACGTCTTTAACCCTCAGTATAGATGATTTTAACTTGACTTGACTTGACTTCATAGTATACACGCACGCGGACTAAGAAGGGACATAACCACTACAGAGAGAGGTACATTAAAGATGGTGTATTATGTACCTTGGTTAATTTAATCTCTATACAATTCAATAACACATTTATTGTAGTATATTCATTAATACCGATAATAGTGTAAAGATCTTATGCAAAATACATTTAAACAGGTTTTAAAATATCTTTTGCTTGCTTATCATACGAAATAGTGTTTTCAAAATGAGAATTTTATGCTATTATGTCGTTGGTGATTGAGAGTATATTGATATTATGTCCCTTCCCACACACTTCTTATTTCCGCAATTGGGGAGCGAGTGAGAGAGAGTGTGTGTGCCTGTCACTCTGTGCTATAAACAACTACAGGCAGCTACAGGGCGTGAACCATATGAACAAGTATTCTCTCATTATCATCGGCAGACGCAAATTTGATTGGGCTGAACGTTTTACTTGTTGTCTGGTTTTCTTCATGTGAGTTCACTTCGTGTTCACAACGATAGCAGACGACCAAATCGGCACAGCTATGACTTACTTAGGTCTAACCGCATCTTGATTTTCTGCTTCTTGCTCAGTCTCCAGTCACATAGTTGACGTGCTCTCACATCGGGGTTTTTGTATGGATGGTGATGTAGGACTAGACCTAGTGTTTAGAAAGTGAAGGCATACACTGATTCTTGCTGTAGGCGAATGGCTTGAATGTGGACTTAACAAAGTTTGGTCTGAGACCACATCAGTTTTGTGGGATCCGGGTGGCAGATTAATCAGGAAAAAGTGAGTAATATTATTTTGGACACAAAGATGCATGTGTGTGTGTGTGTGTGTGTGTACACTAAATTACAGGCAAACACATGGGCACTCCTGTCTTTAAATATTATATATACATGGAATTCCAGAAACATGCTATGTTCACACACACACACACACACACACACACACACACACACACACACACACACACACACTCTCTCTCTCTCTCTCTCTCACTCACTCTCTCTCTCTTTCACTCACATGTGTAGGCCTACACACACACACACACACACATACACACACACTCACTCTCTCTTTCTCTCTCTCTCTCTCTCTTTCTCTCTCTCTCTTTCACTCACATGTGTACACACACACACACACACACACACATACACACACACACACACTTGTGTACACACACAACACGCACACACACTCACTCACACATGATACACAATGTATTATTGATGAAGTTAGGGTGTTTTTTTGTTTGTTTGTTTTTCTAGATAGATGGCTTGGTGAAAAAAGCAAATGCATTGCTTACTCAATGTACCATCTGGAAATAGAAATTTGACTTAGACTTTCACTCACACTCACTCACACACACACATACACACACACACACACACACACACACACACACACACACACACACACACACACACACACACCACACACCACACACTTTTAGAAAGTGAAGGCATACAGTTACACTGATTCTTGCTATAATGGCATTTTGGTGGATGGGATAGTCTGGTGGTTAAAGTATCAATTAATGTATTTATGATCTGCTGACCCAGGTTCAAATCTCGTTCAAGAGGATTTTTTCTGTGGAGTTAACATCAGTGCTGACTCCACTCTCCCCAAAAGTTCTCCGGGTGAGACTATAAACCTCCCGTGCGCAAACTCATGCAGAACACCTTTCGCACACGTTAAAACCTGTTCAGCTTTTCGGAAGAGTAGGCCATTTTGTGCCAATGGGAACGGATGACAAAATTTACAAACTGTCTTTGCTCTAGGTCATGATTTTTTTTAGGATACAGGTTTTTGTTTTGTTGTGTTTAAAAAAAAAAATTTATTAAAATTTTTTGTTTTGTTTTGCTGGTTGTTTTTTGTTGCTCTTGACGGTTCGTGTCCTTGTGTGCGGGGATTTTTTTTTTCTGGTTTTGGTATTTTGTAATATATTTGGGAAAAAAAAAACAATAACATTTTTTTTTTTACAAACTGCATACACGCGGGGCAAAAGGCAAAGGCAAAGGCAAAGGAGTCCCATAACCTATAAGGTCGTAGGGGGGGGCGAGGCGTCGGAGACCTCACTTCTCTAGGGCCAGCATATTGAGGGCGGCGCCCATCTCCTCTCCCTCGCTGCTTTACCTTCCCTGACCCTAAAGAGGGCAGGTACCCATTTATACAGCTGGGTGAACTGGGGGAACTGTACTGAAGCCAAGGCGCGCAAACGGTCACCCATCCAACTGGTAACCACGCTCGACGCTGCTTAACTTGGCTGGGGGAAAGCGAGTGCTCCGACCACTGAGCTATCCCGTCTCCTGTGGGGACACGCGGGGATTATATGTAAAAAAACCACATGGGTGCTTATTGGGTCAGTCTCTGAAAAGGGGGTTCAAAAGTTTGACAGAGGAGGTAAAATGTAAAACTGTTCAGTTTTTAAAAATCACTTCCAGCATTAAGTATAACTACTTACCTGGTGACATTTATGAGTTTTAGAGCAAGAACTTTGTGTGCCTTTGTGTAGTGGGGGGTCAAAGAGATCAACCGTCAGACTCCCTGATGGTAACATGGATCCCATACAGCCATGTACAAGTCAATGCTTAATTGTTACATTTCTACATTTCGATGACAATATTTAGTTAAAAAAACATCAGATACAGGGTTTCTGTGGGTATCTGAAGAAAAAATATTTTAAAAGATGGTTTTAAACAATTTTTTGTACAAACACAGGTCATAGCAAGCTGCGAGTCAAACATTACATTAAAAAAAATAATTGTAAGACATCAGTGGCCACATTCAGTGGTGTCCGTGGATCAGTTCAATATATAGCACTATGTTAAATGAGTATAGAGAGTCATTTTAAGTTATTGTAGTATTTACAATTACAGTGCAGGTCTGACTTTTGTAGAATGTTGATGGTAACGTTGACACTCTTGATAGTATATACTTATAGTAATAGTAACATGGACACCGTTTGCCATTCTCACTAAACAACACAAAAATCTGCTTTTGAAGTCTATATTTTGCTTTATTATTATAGTCAAATGAGTATAGAGTCATTTTAAGTTATTGTAGTATAAATTTATATACAGTGCAGGTCTGACTTTTATAGAAATCTGGATGGTAACATGGACACTCTTGATCAGTTGATAGTAACATGGACACTCTTGATAGCAACATGAGGACCAGTTTTAACACTGGTATTTGTCCACTGACACAATGAGCACTTGAATGGACATCATGGGGTATTGGTGGGATCTTGTGATTGGGTGAGTCAAATTGAAGCTCAATTCTTCCCACAACATGCAAAATAGGGTCCGATAGTCTTTGATCTCTCAACGCATTATGCAGAACCTTTTGAAGGCTTATTTAAAAAACAATCCATTATATTGACATTCCACAAAGTTATTGAGCAAATACGTTACTCTTTGGAGTAAATATACTTCGATTTTTTGTTGTGTTTGATGAAATGGGTCCAATTCATTTGCATATCAGTCAGCAGGGGCACACTTGATTATGTCGCTTGTGGACACCAGCAGTTACCATGACGAGGTGAAAAATAAAATTCGATTTTCTCACATACACAACATGCTTTCAAATTAAAACCACAATTCTTACAAGTATAATTTCAAGTTTATGTTTACTGTTCATGTAGTTTTTAATTTACAGACTAAAACTAAAAGCATTTTGTACAGTAATTATCATACATTCATGACCCTTTCCAATGTCACAAAATGGTGTGCTCTGAACAGTGCTTTTCAGTCATTTTTGTTTTTGTTTTTTCTACATACATCATTACATGTGAGACAGATAATTTGAGATAAATTGAAGACTGTTCATGTTGTTTTTTCAATGTATGTTTGTGCCTGTGTTGTGAGAAATAATTAATTTTGCAGTTTTATGCATCAGGAAAATTTGGGGAAAAAAAAGTATCCCTCTGTTGACCCCCTTTCTGGAGAATGGTCTATTCCATTAACACACACACACACAGTGACACACACACACACACATACACACACACACACACACACACACACACACACACACACACACACACACACACACACACACACACACACCATCAATGATAGGTGATACACTTGGTGTCAAGACAAGGAAGATCTGAAGAGTGCCTTGGGGCGTTAACCACTCTAGTGTAGTAGATTGTACTGGGTGCATTGTTTCTATTTGTGTACAGTGTAAAGTTCTGTAAACTTGTACTGCTTGTGTAAAGTCCTGCACAATCTTATTCCTGTGTGTGTGTGTGTGTGTGTGTGGGTGCGTGCATGCGTGTGTGTTCTTGAATTTTAACATCTTTGAAAATCACATTAAGAGATATTAGACAAATTAAAATGTGCACACATGTGTGTTGGGGGTAGGAGGGGAGAGGGGGGGGGGGGGGGGCGGAGGGAAGGGGATGTCTGCATGCATGTTTGTGTACACACATGTTTAGATAAATTACATGATCTAGCATTATATGTATGTGTGCATGCATGCACATGCACGTGTGTGTGTCACTCTTTGTGTGTGTGTGTGTGTGTGTGTGTGTGTGTGTAGAAAGGGGAACTGTATCAGTGTATGTGTTGGGGGATAGGGAAAATACTTTAATTTTAAACTACAATGTTAGAGTCGGGTCTTGTTTGGATCTAAGCACTTAACAAATTCTAAAATAGTTTATAGTTGTTGTTATCATTATCAGTTATTATTATTATCATCATCATCATCATT
Organism: Rapana venosa; assembly: GCA_028751875.1. Classification (NCBI taxonomy): domain Eukaryota; kingdom Metazoa; phylum Mollusca; class Gastropoda; order Neogastropoda; family Muricidae; genus Rapana; species Rapana venosa. The sequence goes on from CM054166.1 coordinate 5,741,033, forward strand.
GCAACCACCGCCACTGCCACCACCATCAATCATCATCATCATTATAAATTCATTTTCATAAGACAAAATAAAACAAGTATTTAATGATAATATCATCATCATCATCATCATCGTCGTCATCTTCATCATCATAATCATTTATGACATTATGATTATCACAAGACATAACTCTTCATAAGTATAATCAATCACCATAATTTTCATTGATATTAATAATAATAATAATAATAAATGGAACTTATATAGCGCTGTATCTTGCACAGACAAATCAAAGCGCTTGCACTCCACTCATTCTTACACAATTATCATAATTTATTATTGTATGTATATATGTATGATAATGATAATCATTATGATCATTGTATTATTATCAACATCACCATTTAGGCATCACCATCATCGCTGTCATGGTCATCGTGATCATAATCAGTATTATTATTTTGTTGTCATCATCATCATCATCATTTTTGTAAATATAATATTATCATCACCGTCATTATTTATATTATTATTATTATTATTATTCATTTTATTGTTGTTGTTGTCGGGTTTAAATTTTTATTTTTAATTGTTGTTGTCATCAGCATCATCATGATCATCATTTACTCCAAGGCTTCACTTTGTACAGACTCTGAGGACTAGCAGTAGCATGCGGAAGAGTTCAAGATTCAAGTGCTACTTTCTGCGAGCACTGTTTCTATAGTGTCATGCTACTTCGTTAAATTTGTGCGGTTTAATCCTGAAAGTGAAATTTAGATTGTTTTCCTCTCCTACTTTTGCTACATTGTGACTGCAGTGTCAGGCCTCTGTAACTTTGTAAGAGAGTAAGTTCATGATGAAATCTTGATTGTTTAACTTTACTAGACTGCAGGGTCTGTGGATAAATTTTGTGTATATATATATAGATCTATAGGCTATTACTCGCTATAGCTGTGTATAGGTAGCTATGGGTGACTATGACATTACTGGTCAACTAGTTGAAAACATGAGCAGTTTTTTGTTTGTTTGTTTTTTGACACCATGTATGATTGATGTAATGATCAGTATCTTATCTTAGTTGGAAGTTGATTCTTGAAAGATCACTTTATAATATGTTCAATCAATTGACCAGTGTAGTGCTTGATGGTTTAGTGCATTTGTTTGTTGGTGATCAATGTGTTCAATGTACATTTATATCATTTTTTATTGTGATAGAAAATATATGCCTTGGATTCATTTCTGTAGATTTGCACGGGGAAGAGACAGAGTAAGAGAGCTGTATAATACTGCCGTAAAAAAACAACAACCCAAGTAAAGCTTACCTCACCCTACTGTTACTGTATTTGTGTCCATACTTATTGTATAGACTATAGAACTTCGATTGTTGTTTAAGAAGAATCCAATTTTTATTTTCCAATTTTTTTATATATTACTGGACAATCTACATTTTTTTCTTTTCTTGCTTTTTTCTTATATATATATATATATATATATATATATATATATATATATATATATATATATAATATATTATTATATATATATATTATTTAAATATTATTTTTTATCTAAAAAAAAAAAAATTATTATTTTTTTTTAATTATTATTTTATTTTAATTTTATTTTACAGAAAGAACAGATCATATTGTAATAAGAAATTCAGTCTCTATGGAACAAAACTGACATGAATTACTGGATCTTTAATTAAAACAGTACACATGTGCATATTATAATATCACTACAGGAACTGAAAAACAAAATATTCAGCCTGGAAGAAACAACAGTAGTAAAATGCAAGACAAAATAAAATAATTTATTAAATTAATATTAAACACACAGTTACACACAGGCATGCACATCTACACAGAGAAAATTATGAGAAAAAAAATCAAAATCACAGAATCAAAACAGATTATACTATAGTTATACACACTAGTATAAAATTGACGATTATGTGTATTTCATTAATATAATATATGTATGTAAATTATAAAGTTAATAGTTTTCCTTTCCTACTTCCTGTTTGGGTGTGTGTTTTCTTTTTAACCTTTCTTTTTCAAGCACATGTCATGTATGCATGAAAAATCTGTCTATGTACAGCATAGAATGTCAAGAAGGAAGTTAAACAGATTATACCGTTTGTCTGTTAATGTTACAAAAATCAACTGTTAAATATATTTTGATATTGAATGGCATTGTTTGTTGTGCCAAAAGTTAAGATTACGTGATTATGATCATAGCTATGGCATACATACTGTATTTATTTATTTAGTTTATTTATTTCGAAGATAATGGAATAAGCACTCATATACTTTTTTACATCCAATCCCTGTGTGGATGCATTTTTGTCAATTTTGTCATCCGTTCCCACCGGCACACAATGGTTTACTCTTCTGAAAAGCAGAACAGGTTTTAACATGTGCGCAAGATGTTCTGTTTGCATTCGCACACGGGACCTTGGTTTGTAAATTATAGTCTCTTGAGTAGGTTGAACCTGGTGGAGCTCATCCAGGTACAGGGTGCATGCTGGGTATGTTTATTTTTCTGTAATCCACTGAATGCTGACATGTATTACACTTTTTACAGGATCTTCGTTATATTATTGTATACATGTATGTACAGATTTGATCTTCATCATGCTATGGAAGTAACTTATTACTCGAGGCATGTACATTTTGTAACTGTGTTGGTGTGTGTGTGTGTGTGTGTGTGTGTGTGGTGTGTGTGTATCCATGGGCTTGTGCATGTTTACATGAGGCAGGCATATGAATTCAGTGCTGATTTTCCATTTGAAAATCAGCTTGGACTTGTACTCTTTTATTCAGGTGGACATTTTTTCCATTTGATAATGAGCTTGAAATGAATTCTTTGTACAGCCACACAGAATGCTGAAAACGAATAAATGACACACAAGATGGCGTCCTACTGGAAGCGCCACCTGTTGGCAGCAGCAGCAGAGACGAGGGAAAGCGGAGGGATGGAGATGGAGTGGTTGACGCCAGAGGCAATGGTGGTGGCAGTGGCGGTGTTGGTGTTGATGACTCTGGTCATTCTGCAGTGTGCCTGCAGGGACAAAAGGTAGGGCTGCTCAGGATGAGTTGTGTGCGTGCGTGCGTGCATGTGTGCTGTGCATGGAGTGTGTGTGTGTGTGCACATGCGTGTGTGTGTGTGTGTGTGCGCACGTGTGTGTGTGTGTCTGTGTGCTGTGTGTATGCGCGCGGCGTGTGGTGTGTGTGTGTGGAGAGAGAGAGAGAGAGAGAGAGAGAGAGATAACTAGCAAAAAAAACATTTGATGAATTATGTAAAGATGATGTTTAGAAATGTCACTGATGAGGAAAAAAATCAAACCAAACAAAAACCTACCTCCAAAACAAAACAGCAACAACAACAACCCCCCCCAAAAAAACAACCCCAAAACAAACAAAACCAACCAAACAAAACAAAACCCAAATAAAAAACAAAACCAACCTCCCCAAGTAAATACCTAATAACAGCACTAGCTTTACAGATTGTTCAAAATGAAAATATACGAACTTCCCTTTTGTTAAGAAAATCATTTTTCTTTTTGTTAAACATTAAACAATTTTTAAAAGAGTATTTCTTTTTATCTAAACATATTACAATGCAGTGTTGGTAGAAGTGCAATTTATACATGATCAGTATACAGTATGATGTTGATGAACAGCATTGCCTTCATTTCAAAAGTTGTGTAATCAGAAAACTGTCCTCCCCATGCCACCCCAATTCCCTCCTCTCTCCCACCCCTACCCCAGGCTCTTTTCTGTCCACTGAACATTCTGTTTGATCAACATCCTGTTCTGAACACCTCACCTGCCCTCCCTCCCTCTCTCCCTCCTTCCTTCTCTGGGGCCAGCTTCCTGCCTGTCTCTGTTTTTGATTTGAACACTATTCAGTATTGTAATGTAATGACTGTCGACCAACTGTACTGTCAGGTCTGTTTGTGTACCATACCTTTCAGACTCTTAACGGCATACAGTTTCTCCTCTGAAAATAGAACAACCAGATGAAAGAAAAGAAAAGAAGAGAACTACAAGTGTAAAGAGGCTGATTCGACACAAAAAAACAAAAACAAAAACCCAACCACACAAAAAAGAACCATGAAAAAAGAAAAAATAAGAAGAAAAAAGAAAGAAAAAACCAAGAAAGCGAACAAGCCATTCCATTCGTCCAAATGAAAGAAAAAAAGAGAAAAAGAATGTTCATATTGATTCACATAAAGTTGCTGATTCTCAAGAAAAGAAAAACCATTTCTACTGAAACTGAACCCACCTCATCTTAGAAATGGAACCACGAGGCTGCGATCTTCCATTTACCTTTATGTGATACCCCTTTCTCGTGACACAGGAAAATATGTGGCCTGTAAACATACAATGTATAAAACGTAGATAGATCCGTCTGTCTACCCACCTACCTGTCACGCCTGTAGCTCAAGCCCTGTTGCTTCTTTTCATTGAGCTTTGCAGTCAGGGCCAAATGAGCAACTTGATATATAGTATAGCAAGTTATGCAGTCACATGGAGCTGGTTGTAACTTTATCTGAAGATTTTTTTTATTTATTAAGTAAAAGATGAGAGCTTGTGATACATTGTTTGTTGTAAATACCATTAGTATTGGGTTTCTGGTTATTGTGTGGCATGGTATGATTATGTGGTGTGTAGTGTGTGTGTGTTTTATTCTTGTATTCTTTTATTTAGAGGACAATGGAATAAGCACCAATATGCTTTCTTTTTTTTTTTACATCCAGTCCCTATGTGTATGCGGTTTTGTAAATTTCATCATCTGTTCCCACCAGCACACAATGGCCTACTCTTCTGAAAAGCCGAATAGGTTTTAATGTGTGTGCAAGATGTTCTGCATGCGTTCTCTCACAGGACCTCAGTTTATAGTCTCATCTGAAGGCATTTAGTGTGTGTGTGTGTGTGTGTTATTGATTGGTATTGATTCTTGGGTGGAGAAGAAAAAAATGTGGAATGACAGGAATTTACTCCGATTGTCCTGTGACATTCATGCATGTCTGTCTGTGTTGAGAGAGGCTACGTTTATTTTAGGATTTTTATATATATTTTTTTTAGAGTGGTGGTGGCGGGGGGAGGTTAATTAATGCTGAAGATACGATGTTTCTCTCTCTCTCTCTCTCTCTCTCTCTCTCTCTCTCTCTCTCTCTCTTCTCTCTCTCTCTCTCTCTCTCTCTCTCTCTCTCTCTCTCTCTCTCTCTCTCTCTCGTGTGTGTGTGTGTGAGGTGGGGATGAGGAATGTGGGAGGGTGGGTACATACATGTGTGAGAGAGTGTGCCTGTTTAAAGGTGAGTGTAGTGTGTGCATGCGTGCATGCGTGTGTGTGTGCATGCACACATGCGCTTATTTATTTATTTTGTAATCTGTTCTCTGTTTTGAGGATTATAGAATAAGCACTCATATGCTTTTTTTTTTTTTACATCCAGTTCCCATAAATGTGCATGTGGTTTTGTAAATCTTGTCATCCATTCCCATTGGCACAAATGGCCTATGCTTCCAAAAAGCAGAACAGGTTTTTATGAGTGTGTAAGGTGTTTTGTGTGTGTTTGCACAGGGGACCTGGTTTTTATAGTCTTATCTGAAGGACTCTTTGTGGGAGTGGAGCTGGTATTGATGTTAACTCCAGGTAGAATTTCTCCTTGAGTGTGTGTGTGTGTGTGTGTGTGTGCGCGCACACGTGTGTGTGTGTGTGTGCTGCAAGGTAGTAAAAAGTACATTCTACAAGTTTTTCCACCAGTCGTCAATTCACTGACATTTTCTCAAAAGAAGTTCAAAGCCCCCTACAGACACAGTAGCTGGTGTATTGCTGGATTATTGTTTGGTTCGTGTTTCTCAACATAATAAAAGTTAACAGGTTTTTTTTCTAATGCGTGTTGCACATGGAATCTTGAATTTCTCTGTTTTGATATAATAAAGTATTTGGAATTGGAAATGATTTTTTCCTCATCTGAGAGACTAGCACCCACTCACTCTATATCTAGTGGGAGGGGGTGGGGGGTGGGGGGGGATTTGGGTTGAGAAAGGAATCAAACCTGCAACTCCTTGCTTTCTTGACATTTAGCTGTAGTGTGTAGTGTAGACCAACCAGTCCACATAGGATGGGACAGAAGTGTCGCCTGAAGGGGCTGATGACTTCCTCATTGCTGACATCACATTACATTACAGACAATAATACTGTTGTGTAATTGAAATGACAAGGAAGTGCCTTGTTGAGAAGAGACTTAGAATTCCGGTGTTCAGAATTGTATTGTATTCAAATACAGCTTTTAGTCAGGACAGAGTTCTCTGCATCTCTGCATAGTTTGGACTACTAATTCTTTTTTCATTATTGTTTTCCTCTCTGCATGTGCATTTGTTTCCCTATACTATCCCTATATTTTTTTTCTGTTTTGGTTTGATTTGGCTTTTAAAAAAAAAAAGGAATTTTGCTAAGGACAGCTCTCTTGTTGCCGTGTTTTACTTAAATTTTTTCCCCTTTTTACTTGAAATAGATGTGTGCTGCACATGAGACCTTAGTTTATTGTTTTATCTGAAAGACTAGCATCCAGACCACCACGCAAAGTATAGTGTATGAGGATCAAACTCATGACATTCTTTATGATCATGCATGTTTCATAACTCTAAAGCACCCCATGCTCATAGCATGTGACCACCTATTTCTCCAAAGGGGAGTGAACAGACTTCTGTTGGTTGACCCTGCAGGGAACATCGTCTCTCTTCCTCCCTTCACCCCTAAGGAGTCACTGGGCACTGCACTGAAGTTTTCAGGTCAGGTCTCTTGGGCAAGTTGAACCTGGCAGAGCCAGTGCATGCTGGACAAGTTTAGAATACTGTGAACACATACAAAAGCAACTGGGCAGAAGAGGAGATCTAGAGTTATTTCTGCTGTGTTCAGAATCTTTACCTCTACAGTAGTTTATTGGGGAGACCATAATCATGTGTTTAACACAACAGCAGCTCTGTAGTCAGAACAGCAACAACAAACCCAAAGCTTTTTCTGTGCTCCAGTGAGAGACACACTTTTCACATGCTATGACAGTGACATCGAAAATACCTCACAAAAACACAGATCAATCTTGTATTAAAGATTATTCACCCAAATGTTAAATGTCAATAGCTTTTGTGATGCAAAAATACAGAAGGAGGGAGGAAAAAATAGCATGAGACAGGGTGGGGATGGGGGATATTCTTCACTGGTGTGATCTATACACTTAGGTAATATTTACACTCTGAATAAAACTGGAGGACTAGATGAATTGGGAAAGGAGTTTCCCCCAAATGATAATTGTTTTCTGTGTTCTTTAGAAAGAAATAATTATATTTGACGAGCTGATGGTGTGTTACTGTTTGTGCCTGTTTTTACTTGTTGCTACTTGGTGATAGTTTTGTATTTTTATATTAAATGCAAAGCTAGTAAAATGACTGCTTCTTCAACTTATGTAGTGCCATTGTTTGTTTGACATTGACCGTATACATAAAAAAGATTGATATGCATGCAATGTAAATTTCACAAAGAGTTAATGTGCAAATAGACAGTACTTCACACAGTGTTGCTTCAGTAAAGAACCCAAAGAGGGGATGAAAGTATCATTTATGTTAAGTTTTGAAAACTTCCTTTCCTGCTAGTCTGTGAACCACTACTAAGCAGCATCTGTGAAACTTACTGTTCAAACAAAGTTGTGTACAATACTGTACTTATGTTTACCTTGTGTCTTCAGTAGTGTTGGTTATGGTTTTGTGTGTCATTCGTAATCAGGAACCTACTGACTTTATTTTGATGGATGCCAGGTATGATATGGTGAAATCATTGGGTTAATGAGCACAGCATCATTGTATATATACATGTATGGCTTGTTTCTCCATTATTTAAATCCTAAGGAGTCAGAGTGTGTGTGTGTGTTATTTATTTATTTATATGTTTATTTTTTATTTCAAGGATAATGGAATAGGCACTCATGTGCTTTTTTTACATCCATCCCCGAGTGTATACAATTTTGTGAATTTTGTCATCCGTTCCCACCGGCACACAATGGCCTACTCTTCTGAAAAGCGGATTAGGTTTTAACATGTGCGCAAGATGTTCTACAAAGGACCTCTGTTTACAGTGTCATTTCCCTTCAACTCTCTCCTTTCACGTATACAAAACTCTGCAGCTGAACTAGTCCTCAGAAAGAAAAAATCTGAGCACGTTACTCCTCTCTGCAATCTCTCCACTGATTGCCTGTGCCACAGAGAGTAAACTATAAGATCAGTACCCTTTGTTACAAATGCCTCCACAAAACAGTGAATGTCTTCGTCTGTACACTCCTTCTCTTTCCCTCCGCTCTGCTGCAGACACCTTGTGCTTAAGAATACCTAGATACAACCAGTCTACCGTTGGCCGTCGCTCTTTCTCTGTTTCTGGTCCATCGATCTGGAATGACCTCCCTCCGCCAAAAGCCTTCTTATGAAGCTTTTAAATCCGGCCTCAAGACTAATATATTTCAAAACTAAGATTCTCCCCTCTTGTTCCATGTTATTCTTGTCCCTGCCCTCAACAGCCAAAACCCCATCACCCTCCCGAAGTGTATAACCTTTATGTGTGTGCGTGGGTGCATGTGAGTATATACATTTGAATTTGTAAAAACTATTAATTGTAACTGGCTGCATGTAAATGAGTGGGATGAACGAAAGCGCTATGATTTTATTTTTATTTTTAAAAGATATGGCGCTATATAAATTCCATGTATTATTATTATTATTTGAAGGACTTTTGGGGAGAGTGGAGTTGGCACTGATGTTTACTCCAGAGGAAAAATCCTCTTGAATGAGATTCGAACCTGGGTCAGCAGATCATGAACGCATCACTCTAATCACCAGGCTGTTCCATCCGTGTGTATGTGTTTGTGCGTGCATGCGTGCGTGTGTTTATTTCTTTCTTTCTTTCTTTATTCTTTTATATTGAGGATAATGGAATAAGCACTTATGTGCTTTTTTACATCCAGTCCCCGTGTGTTTGCAGTTTTGTAAATTCTGTCATCTGTTCCCACCGGCACACAATGGCCTACTCTTTCAAAAAAGCGGAACATGATTTAATGTGTGCGCAAGATGTTCTGCGTGCGTTCGCACATGGGACCTCGGTTTATAGTCTCATCTGAAGGACTTTTGGGGAGAGTGGAGTCTGCACTGATGTTAACTCCAGGGGAAAATATCCCCTTGAACGGGAATCGAACCCGGGCTTGTGTGTGTGTGTGTGTGTGTGTGTGTGTGTAGGCTTACATTTCTTCCTCACCTGTGGCTTTTCTTGGAAAAAGTGTGTTGTGACAAAGGCAATAATAGTTAATTTGCATAACACATACCAGGTTTTTCTTTCTCTTCTTTCTTTTTTGTTTTGTTTGTTACTGTTTATCTTCTATGTGAATTTTTTTAATGATTCTTTGGGGGTTACTGTATAATTTACATTATGTAGGACAGTTGTGTGAGCATTGGAGCGTTGTGACTGAATGGTGTATTGCAGGATTTTTGCAATCTTTTCTGGCTTGCATCCTTCACCTTGATGGTTTTGTCCTTTTTTCCCCCCTGTGCTATTATCTTACATTCCTTTAGGGTATAGGGTTTTGTTGTTTGTGTTTGCTTGTTTTGTGTTTTTTTTGGTGTATGTGTGTGTGCATTGTTGTTGTTATTGTTGTTGACTTGGGGGAATTTCTGATTTTTTTCTGTCCATTTTTCCCTCTCTCTTTCTCTCTGTCTATGTCTCAGTCTCTCTGTGGCTGTCTCATTTTGTTCTCATAGTCTCTAATGTATATTCATGTATAGATTTATATATCATGCACTCAAGCACTGTAAATTTCTATCAAAAACATGCTTGCACTCACAGAGCCATAACTGTACACTCTATACACACATGCACACTCACACTCACTCACTCACTCACTCCCTCTCTCTCTCTCGCACATGCACACACACACACACACACACACACACACACACGGGACGGGATAGCCTAGTGGTTAGAACATTGTACTCGCAATCTGACGATGGTTCGACTCCTGCGCAAGGGGATATTTTTGCCCTGGAGTTAACATCAGTGCTGATTCCACTTTCCCCAAAAGTCCTTCGGATGAGACCATACACCGAGGTTCCGTGTGCGAACGCACGCAGAACATCTTGCACACACGTTAAAACCTGCTCCACTTTTCATAAGAGTAGACCATTGTGTACTGGTCGGAACAGATGAAAAAATTTAGAAAACTGCATATACATGGGGACTGGATGTAAAAAGGCACATACGTTTTTATTCTATTATCTTCAATATAAAAGAATGTAAAAAATGAATAATAAATAAACACACACATACACACACTAGCTCACACACACACTCACAGTGTACCATCTGGAAATAAAAGTTTGACTTTGACTCACACACTCACCACACACACACACACACACACACACACACACACACACACACACACACACACACACACACACACACACACACACACACACACACACACACACAAACACAAGTTTGACTTTGACTCTCTCTCTCTCTCTCTCTCTCTCTCACACCACTCTCTCATCACACTCCACACTCACCACACCACACACACACACACACACACACACACACACACACACACACACACACACACACACACACACAACTCACACACATCACTCACACAAACACACACACACACACACACACACACACACACACACACACACACACACACACACACACACATCACACAAACACACACACACATTCACACACACACACACACACACACACACGGAAACACACGGAAACACATGCATACTACACAGATAAGAAGCTATACTCTATGAATTGATCGATCTCCTCCCTCCCCCAACCTTCCTCCCCCCTCTCTCACTTCCCCACCTGTTCCTTTAGCCCCTCTGCCTTCCCCCCCCCCCCCCCCCCCCCCCCCCCCCCACCCACACACAAGAATACGCTCCTCATACACAGGTGGATGCTCTCCCTCTATAATGAGCTCTCTCTGTGTCTGTCTGTCTGTCTCTCTGTGTCACACACACGCACGCATGCATGCATGCACGCACTCATAACCCATCCAATAACCTTTCAGTTTTGCTGTCCATTTTCCTCTCTCTCTTTTCAGCCCACAGTGCTAGAATTCTGGTCGTGAGATAGATATGTGATAACCGGATGTACGGCAGGATATTAAACATTGGCAGAGGATTCATGTGCTGGAGACACTATTGACTGAGCGAATCAACACAGTGCCAGGGATGTGGTCACTCCCTCTGAAGGCTCATCACTGATGGTAAAAAATACTAGGTATTACTTGGTCCTGGCCAAAAGCGTGGTGGATCAGTTATTGATATAACTGGCAAAGTACTGAGGTCTACATTGAAATGTTATCGTGTGGAGATTGCCTTCAGCCATGACAACCTCTTAGCATAACAACCTGTCTTGCCCAGAAAAGAAAGGAAAAATGTTCTCTGAAGTCGGAGTATGGTTATCTGTAAGGCAAAATAATGGAAAACAGCTATACACACACAAACTTGTCATCCAGGAGCACTTACAGACTGACTCACAGTGATTCCTGAGCGTGATGAGCAGAAGTGTAGTTAGTTATTAGTGCAGTGTTTTCATATCATATCTATCTATCTATCTATCTATCTATCTATCTATCTATCTATCTATCTATCTATCTATCTATCTATCTATCTACTCTATCTCTATCTATCTATCTATATCTATCTCTCTATATATATATCTATATATATATATATATCTCTCTATATATATATCTATATATATATATATACATATATATATAATGATATTGACTTCATTTCATTTTCATTTATTTCATTTATGCCACTTTAACTCACAAGATTTCTCTGCGTGAAATTCGGGCTGCTCTCCCCAGGGAGAGCACGTCGCCACAAAAGCAGCAGCACCCTTTTTTTGTTTTGTTTTTTGTTGTCTGCAGCTGTATTTGTTTCCTTATAGAATTGCTTTTTTTCTAAGAATTTTGCCAGGGACAACTCTCTTGTTGCTGTGGGTTCTTTTATGTGCACTGGATAATTTTGTGTAAATTTTGTTTCCAACTCCTGGTGTGGACTTCGGTTTATTGTCTCATCCGAAAGACTAGCGCCCAGACCACCACTCATGGTCTCATGGATGGGGGAAAAGTTTCGGGCCCAAACAGGATTCGAACCACCACACACTTCCGACCCAGACTTTTTCACTTTCTTGACAGGCACGTTACCTCTAGACCACCGATCCACATCTGACTTCCAGCCTTTGTCATTTGCCATGGGAAATGAACCACCTGGAAAAAAAAATATATGAAAGAAAAAGTCATTTTTCAGCTTTATCATCGCCATCCGACTTATTCTGCTTCCTCCAAAAGGAAGTTCATTATGGAATTATCCACAATTGACAGACTGTTCATTATATCTGAGATAGTGTTGTTAATCAAAGCGACTATGGAGCTGGTTGCAGGATATTGCTGAAATCCACCTGGCTGTGCTGGCTGTTGCTATCAGTGTTGGACGTGGAGAAATGTGGCTGTGTGTACACTTATTGTTGTAATTGATCCATGGCCGGCTACTGCTGGCTGACATGCTGCTCGTTTGTCCAGGGTCCATTGTTGGGCTGTGGAGGGCTGTTGACCAGTCAGGGTGTGTCCACAGAGTATTGAGTGTTGTGTTGTTGTTGTTGTTGTTTTGTTCCTTGGATAGACCTCCAAGGTTCATCGATCGTAGATTTTATGTGTGTGACTGTTTGTAAACTTAAATGGTATGGGCATGTCACAAGATCCAAAGGACTTGCAAAGACAATTTTACAAGGCACTGTCCAAGGAGGAAGAAGAAGAGGCAGACCAAGGAAGAGCTGGGAGGATAACATCAGCGAATGGACAGGCCTTGAACTCAACAAAACCCTGAGAAAGGCAGAACAGAGAGAGGAATGGAGGGAACTGGTTGTTTAGTCTTTGAGGGTGCCCCCACGGTCGTCAGACTACGGGACAGATAGATAGATAGATAGACTGTTTGTCCACCATTAAGCTAGCCATATTCTGACTTCCTGATGATGTCTGAATGACACCAGTGTCCTTGCATTAAAAGAAAAAATTCTGTCATTTGTTTCTTCCGGACGCAATGACCTACTCTTTCAAAAGTGTGCGTGTGCGTGTGCTTGTGTGTGTAGGTGTACTGTGTGTGTTTGAATACATCTTTGTAACATCAAATGAAACATGGTCCTAAATACCAACAGGGAAGTGGAAAAGCACAAAATAGAACCAACAATAATATAATTCATAAACTTCTACAACAAATGCCCCATGGCTCTTAACAGCAAACATGTGTGCGTGTGTGTGTATGTGTGTGTGAGTGTGTGTGTTTGTGTAGGTGTGTGTGTGTGTTTGTTGTGTGTGTAGGTGTGTGTGTTTGAAGACATCTTCATAATATCAAATGAAATATGGTCCTAAATGCCAACAGGGAAGTGAAAAAGCAGAGAAAAGAATTTTTAAAAAAGTATAATTCATAACAACAACAAATGCCCCATGGCTGTTAACAGCAAATGTGTGTGTGTGTGTGACTGACTGTGTGTGTGTGTGAGAGAGAGAGGAGAGAGAGGGAGAGAGAGAGAGAGAGGGAGAGAGACTGACTCTGTGTGTGTATTTTTTTAAAAATTTATTCTTTTATATCGAGGATAATGTACACACACACACACGTGCACATGCAAGCATTTATTTGTGTGTCCGTAAGTTTACATTTGTGCACATGTGCATGCATATGTTTGAGCATGAGGGCACGGGTACATAGATACACGTGATGTATATTTGTGTATGCAGTATTCGTATTTGTTTACATGTGCATGTTACTTCAAGAACAGACAACTGATGCCCCAGGTATAGACATCGAGTGCTCAGCTCCACAGCACACCACAGCACACAAAACAACACTGAGTGCACCAGATATTTATTTGTTAGAGAAGGTCTTGTTTTCTGTTGTTTCGGGGGCACAGGTGTGTGTGTGTGTGTGTGTGTGTGTGTGTGTGTGAGACAGACAGACAGACAGACAGACAGACAGACAGACAGACAGACAGACAGACAGACAGACTGACTGACTGACTGACTGACCAACTGAGACAGAGAGACAGAGTTTGTATAATGTGTGTGTGTGTGTGTGTGTGTGGGGGGGGGGGGGGGGGGGGGGGGGGGGTAGTGAGAAAGAGAGAGAGGGGGGGGAGGGGTAATGAAAATGAAACAGAGAGTGATAAAAAAGGGAAATTTCTAGCACAGAATTTCCAGAAGGTGGGGATGCTATTTGTGCTGACTGAAAGAGCCCTGGCATCCCATCCCCAAGGGGTAATCCATCCATCCATCCATCCATCCACCCACCCACCCATTCACCCACTCACTCACTCACCCACCCACCCATTCACCCACTCACTCACTCACTCACTCACCCACCACTCACCCACCCACCCATTCACTCACTCACCCACCACCCCACCCATTCACTCACTCACTCACCCACCCACCCATCACTCACTCACTCACCCACCCACCCACCCATTCACTCACTCACCCACCCACCCGCCCACTCACTCACTCACTCACTCACTCACTCACTCACTTCATCAGCATGTACTGGAACATCTCTGCTAGCTGTTGACAGGGCCGGCCGTCAGAAGGGCTGATTGGACATGAAACTTCATGTGCATGCTGACGTTATGAAGGCCTGAGTGTGTGCATGCTGACGTTATGAAGGCCTGAGTGTGTGCATGCTGACGTTATGAAGGCCTGAGTGTGTGCATGCTGACGTTATGAAGGCCTGAGTGTGTGCGTGTTGATGTTATGAAGGCCTGAGTGTGTGCATGCTGACGTTATGAAGGCCTGAGTGTGTGCATGCTGATGTTATGAAGGCCTGAGTGTGTGCATGCTGACGTTATGAAGGCCTGAGTGTGTGCATGCTGACGTTATGAAGGCCTGAGTGTGTGCATGCTGATGTTATGAAGGCCTGAGTGTGTGCATGCTGTGGAGACAGGGACTAGTGTGTGACTACACAGCACAGGGGTCAAGGAAGGAGAGGGGGGGGGGGGGAGGGGTTGAGAGAATCAGAGTTGTTCTGATTTTGATGAAGCTGAGGAAAGTTTTCAGAGCAGAGTGAGGGAGAGAGGTGAGAGAGAGAGGTTAGGGAGCGGGAATACAGAAAGATACATGCATGTATTTGGTATATGCACCCACTCATCCATAGAAGCATTTGCACTAACACATACACACAAGATTCAAGATTTAATTCCTTTTACCGCTTTTGGGGTATGGAGGATTACAAACAAATTGAACAGGAGAATAAACCTAACAGCAATACACCCAAAAATAATATGGTTACTAACAGTAACTGAAAAGCAAGAGTTCATCGCATAATGATAAGCAAACAGTATTAATGACTCAATGCTATTTTTAAGTATACACATTTCTTTAAAAGACATAATCTACACATGTGAAAGACAATTGAATTCCACACACACACACACACACACACACACATACACACCACACACACACACACACACACACACACACACACACACACACACACACACACACACACAAACACACACACTGCTGTGCAAACTCGCTGAGTCCTGAAGCAGACAGACAGACAGCTGTATGTACATGTATACAGTATGTATGGTTTGCAGGCAGCATTGCCATTGTCCTGACTGAAGAATCTCTGGTTCCTGTAGAAGCTGACCTGTGCAGTCTGTCATCTTGTTTCTGTCTCATCATGTAGTGGAGTTTATGCATGCATGTATGTGCACATGTGCGTGTGTGTGTGTGCATGCATGCATTCATATTGGTGCATTCATGTGTGTGTGTGTGTGTGTGGTGCGTGCGTGCGTGTACGCGTGTTTTTCAGGTGTTTGTGCATTTATGTCTTTGCATTCACCTCTGTGTGTCTGTGTGTGTGTGTGTGTGTGCGTGCTTGCGTGTGTGTGGGTTTTCAAGTGCTTATTTGTGCATTTATGTCTGTGCATTCCTCTCTTTTGATCTTTGTCTCTGTGGTGTTGTTACTTTGATTTTACATCTGTTCACTCGAAGCAACAACCACACAAGAGACAAAGATTGTGTGTGTGCCATGTGTGTGTGTGTTTACCTCGCTGTGTCGTTAACAGAGCACTGAATGATATGTCCACATAGCTCACGTTACTGTTGATATTGTCACTCAGTCAGTGTCAGGAAGTTGGAAACACTTCACAGATTATGAATTGTATAGGCCAGTGGGACAGAGAAAAGAGCAAAGGTGGGGCTGGTTTTTTCTATTTTTACTTTTTTTTTATATTCATGAACATTTTTATTAATGTACAGTTTGTAACTTTATGAGGGATACAAGTGTAGAATGGCATGTGTGTGTATGCATGTGTGTGTGTGTTTTGGAGGGGAAACAATGGTGATGATTTAGATTAATGTGATGCGCATTTATGTGGGGGTGGAGGAATGTATGTGTGTGTAGTGTTTTGTCTGAAAAAGAGGATGCAACACACACACACACACACACACACACACACACACACACACAGATAGTGTCATTGGTTTCTATTTTTAGTCATGCTATTCAGGCCAGTTATTGGGGGGGGGGGGGGGTTAGGTATTAGGTAACCGGATCCTGTCCCCTATCCTATCCGGTTTCAGTTAACTGGTGGGTTTTATGCCCCCCCCCTCCATTGTGACCATATTTGTTTTGGAAAAAAGAGAGAGTAGGGTAGGGTAGGGTATGGGTCAGGGACGAAGGGAGGAAGAGTATTGCTGTAAATGTGTGTGTGTGTGTTAAAGGTTTTGAAAGCTTGGTTGAAGGAAGGAAGAGTATTGCTGTAAATGTGTGTGTATGTTAAAGGTTTTGGAAGCTTGGTTGACGTCTAGTATATTTGGAATTCTTGTGTGTGTGTGTGTGTGTGTTTGTGTGCTTGCGTACATACTCAAGTGTCAGTGAGTGACACAGCAAATAACAGATACAAAAATAAAGACAAAAGACCAGATATCACCCCACATTCCCATGTATAATTATATTATACACCAGAGCTTCTTACCAGAAATGGCTATGTACACAGTCCAGTGTCATGTTCTGTGGTAAAACGGTGTTTCTGTTCTGCCTCTTCCTCATTTCAGCCCCTGTCAGTTTCTGCTCCCCCACGCCACCGCTGGCGGGGGTGTAGATTTATTCTGTCATTTATTCTTTGTGAATTGGAGCACTTCATTTATTTTCTAAATCAGCTTTCTTCGTTTTCTTTCCTTTTCCTATATTTTGGCAAACGTAAGCCACTTCATGTGATGAAGTGTGGGTGGGGTTGTCAGTGTAGCCTAGTACTTAGGGTGTTGCTCACGGTTTGACAGACTGGGATTGAGCCATCACTGCAATGCCCGTTCAGGGGGATTGTTTCCCTGGAGTTAATTAACACCAGGACTGACTCCACTCCCTGAAAGTCCTTTTGAAAATACTATAAACCAAGGTGCCCATGTGGGGAACACATGCAGAACATCTTGTGCACATGTTAAAACCTGTTCTGCCTTTCAGGAGAGTAGGCCATTAGTTCTGGTAAGACTGGATGACCAAAAAAATATATAGACTCCCCCCTCCTTGCACACTGATCAGTCTGATAACATGTAAATATCATCCCAGAAGTTGGTATGTGGCTACCTTAATGATGGAGAAAAAGTCATATGCGCAAATTT
>CM054166.1:5763763-5799280 GCA_028751875.1 Rapana venosa
ATCGAGGATAATAGAATAAGCACTTAGTGCTTTTTTACATGTGTATGCGGTTTTGTGAATTCTGTCTTCTGTTCCCACCGGCACATAACATTTGTATGTGTGTGGGTGTATTATTTTATTGATTTTCCTCTTTTTACTGGTTCATTTTATTGGTGAAAGTTGCAATAATGTAGTATTTTAGTATAATTATTAAGAAATTTGTTCTTAGATAGATGGCTTTATGAAAAAAAGCAAATGCATTGCTTATTCAATGTACCATCTGGAAATAAAAATTTGACTTGGGACTTGACACTCTCTCTCTCTCTCTCTCTCTCTCTCTCTCTCTCCCCTCTCTCTCTCTCTCTCTCTCTATGCAATTAATTCATTCTCGATATGCAATTAATTCATTCTCTCTTCTCTCTCTCTCTCTCTCCTTTCTCTCTCTCTCTCTTCTCTCTCTCTCTCTCTCTCTCTCTCTCTCTCTCTCTCTCTCTCCCCTCTCTCCCCTTTTTTGTTATTGTGTATTCTAATAAAGGGCATATTCATACTTTCGATTTTCAATATTATTTTGGACTTGTTGTCTGTACTTGGCTCCAGTGAATCTCCTTTTTAATATCTTATTACCACGTGTAACAACTATGTGTACTATTCTACAATATGAAGGTGTTCAATTTTATGATCTATAAGTTTGGCTTACTCTCTCTCTCTCTCTCTCTCTCTCTCTCCCCTCCTCTCTCTCTCATCTCTCTCTCCTCTTCTCTTCTCTCTCTCTCTCTCTCTCTCTCTCTCTCCTCTCTCTCTCTCTCTCTCTCTCTCTCTCTCCTCTCTGTGTTGTTATTGCTGTGGTTGTTACTTTCTTCTTGTTGGTAATTTGTTTGGGTTTTTCGCTTGTTTGTTTTTTGTTTTGGTGTATGCACGTGTGTGTGTGTGTGTGTGTGTGAAGGGGGAAGGTGCTATTTTTTTTAAAAAATTGTTTTTTGTTTGTTTGTTTTTTTTGTTTTTTTTGTTTTTTTGGGGGGGTCTTATGGTGTGTTTTTTTTTCATTTGTTTGTTTGTTGTTGTTGTTTTTTCTTGTTTTTTGTTTGTTTATTTGGAAGGGTGTTTTTGTCTGCTTTTGGTTGTTGTTGTTGTCTTTTTTTTTGTGGTGGTGGGGGGGGGGGGGGGGGGTTCTGGGGGTATGTTTTTGTCTTTTGCTCGTCTGGGGTTGTTTGTTTTGTTTGTTTGTATGTTTTGTTTTTTTTCTTCTTCTCTCTTTTTCTTTAAAAAAAGTTTTTTTCCTTTGCTTCTTCTGCTTGAAAGTATGAGTACTGAGTGCATTTTTAAATGTGACCCCAATGGGCGGGGACTGGATGTAAAAAAGAACATGATACTTATTCATTATCCTGGAAAAAAAAATATTTTGTTTCTATTACTTACAATGTGTAGATGTTCTTTTTATGACTTTATTGGCTTTTTTCCCCCTCTTTATTATGTGAGTGTATGGGTATTGCACTTATTTTATTACCATGACATTCAATTTGCAGGAGCATAATTAAAAAGTGTTTGTGTTGATGTGTGCTATGTGAGTATTACATATTTAGTATTATCCCTGAAACACCCCCACCCCACCCCCACACCCCCACACAACACGCTCAAACAAACACAAACACACACACGCACACACACACACACACACCACACACACACACACTCACTCACTCACCCACTCACCCACTCATATTTCTCCCTCAACGACTGTATAGTTTTAAATTTCTTCTTGGTTTTGTTTCTTGTTTTTATTGTGTGGATGTATGGGTATTAAATTTATTTTTATCATGACATATTAATTTGAAACGAGTATAATCTAAAATGAGTGTTGATGGGATGGCATACTGTTTTGGGATTTATATATTGGATATTATCTCTGAAATACACACACACACTCTCTGTCTCTGTCTCTCTCTCTCTCTCACCTTTTATCGTCCTGCTTATAGTCATAGTATATCCTGATGAAGGATTCATATTTTTATATTTTCAATACTTTATTGGACTTGCCTCTGTACTTAAGTTTTCATGAGTGCCCTATTTCAATATCTTATAATTACGTATAACAAGTATGTGTACCATTTGACAATGTGTAGATGTTTATCTTTATGACTTATTAAGTTTGGTTGTGTTATTTTTTCTTGGCTTTGTTGTTGTTCTTGTTCTTGTTGTTTGTTTGTTTGTCTGTTTTTCTCTTTTTTATCATCTTTTGTTGGTTTGGTTTTTTCTTCTCTTTTGTTTGTTTGTTTGTTTTGGTTACGGTTTTTTGGTGGGTGGGGGTAGGGGTGGGGTATTTTTAGGATTTTCTTTTAATTGCTTGCTGAGGGTTGTTGGGGGGGGGGGGGAGGGTTGTTGGGGGGAGCTGTTTTGAAAAGGGTTATTTCCCCTTGTTTTTATTGTGAGACTGTATAAGTATTGGGTTATTATTATTAAGATGTATCCCTAACGGGCGGGGACTGGATGTAAAAAAGCACATGTGTGCTTATTCATTATCCTCGAAATAAAAGAATTTGTCATTGTCATTGTCATTGTCTCTCTCTCTCTCTCTCTCTCTCTCTCTCTCTCCCTCTCTCTCACACAGGCTACTTGCTTTTAATAATTCTAAGGACAAGGTAATTTGCTGTTTGTCAGAGTGTTGGGAAACCCACCAACATCTGCGTCTTGAGGGTTGAGATGTTCACAGCTAGCTGTTAACATGCATTCTACCAAAAAGTGCCATAGATTTCTTATAGATTCCTTTAACCTTCTTGACCATGTTACGACCACAGAAACATTCTCCCATAGATTCCTTTAATAATGACCATGTTATGACCACAAAAACATTCTTCCATAGATTCCTTTAATAATGACCATGTTACGACCACAGAAACATTCTTCCATAGATTCCTTTAATAATGACCATGTTATGACCACAGAAACTTTCTTCCATAGATTCCTTTAACAATGACCATGTTATGACTACAGAAACATTCTTCCATAGATTCCTTTAATAATGACCATGTTATGACCACAGAAACATTCTTCCATAGATTCCTTTAATTATGACCATGTTATGACCACAGAAACATTTTTTCCATAGATTCCTTTAATAATGACCATGTTATGACCACAGAAACATTCTTCCATAGATTCCTTTAATTATGACCATGTTATGACCACAGAAACATTTTTTCCATAGATTCCTTTAATAATGACCATGTTATGACCATAGAAACATTCTTCCATAGATTCCTTTAATAATGACCATGTTATGACCACAGAAACATTCTTCCATAGATTCCTTTAATAATGACCATGTTATGACCACAGAAACATTCTTCCATAGATTCCTTTACTAATGACCATGTTATGACCACAGAAACATTCTTCCATATATTCCTTTAACCTTCTTGACCATGTTATAACCACAGCTGATGCATGGCATACATGCCTGAAAATGTAAAACTTTTGTCTTTCACCACACTTTTCCTCAGAAACTGTAGAAGTAGAAACAAAGAGATATTCTGATAATGGAAATATAGTGGGCACACCCCTGTTGCATCCACAATTTGCACTTTCTGCTGCTGTGCCATGTCTTTGTGCTGTCACTGACTACTTTAGTGACTACTGAGATTAAAATATTGCACAGTGACAGAAGTTCCATTTTGTTTTGTGTCTGTCACACCTGTGCGGTGACACTCGTGTACAATACACATAACAAACATGTGGTTAACACATAGAGATATGAACTGCAGTGTAAAGGTCAGACTATGGTTGAATATGACTTGTTTTCTAAAGAAAAAACGGTTAAACAAAACTTAGGTCTCCTTGAGACATATAAAACAACAGGTGTTATGGGGACATTGTGTGACACATCCTTGAAGTACAAGTGCACATAACCATTGGTAAACACATCAGTTAGGCATCAATTCCTTATTCAACACTAACATGCATGAACTGTTGTTAAATCCATGAACTGTTGTTAAATCCATGCATGCTGTTTTATTATATATACCAGACTTGTACCTGTGTTTGGTGACAAATAAGGTAACAGTCAAGACATCTAGTCACCAGACACAAACTTGTGTCTAAATGCAAGTACAAAGACATATCTAGCTTGTGATAAAATTTCAGCTTGATAGCCTGTCATGCACACACAAACACACACACACACACACTCACACACGCACACGCACACGTGCACACACACACACCACACACACACACACACACACACACACACACACACACACACACACACACACACACACACAGGTCTTAGTAGTAAAGTAAGTCAGATTGGGGTAGAAAACCCAAAGTCTGCAGACAATTTAGCAGTGTAGAATTCAACAAGAAGAAGCTAAAGACCTGATTTACCACATTCTCATGGATCCATCCATCCCTCCATCCCTCCATCCATCCCTCCCTCCCAACCCACCAACCAACCAATGTGAGACAAGATAGCCTAGTGGTCAGAACATTGCGCTTGCAATCTGACGACCCGGGTTCGATTCCCGTTCAAGGGGATATTTTCCCCTGGAGTTAACATCAGTGCAGACTCCACTTTCCCCTAAAGTCGTTCGGATGAGACTATAAACCGAGGCACCGTGTGCGAATGCACGCAGAACATCTTGCGCACACGTTAAATCCTGTTCCGCTTTTCATAAGAGTAGGCCATTGTGTGCCGGTGGGAACAGATGACAGAATTTACAAAACCACATACACACTGGGACTGGATGTAAAAAAGCACGTAAGTTCTTATTCCATAATCCTCGATATCAAAGAATAAAATAAAATTTTAAAAAGCCCACCATGTACCATGCTCCTCCATGGCACAGGCCTTACAGGGCCTGCCCTGCTGGGAGGAGGAGGAGGAGGAGCACGGATGTGGACCAGTGGTCTGCAGGGAATGCAGGAAGCCTGAAGTCATGGGTTTGATCTCCATTTCAACCGGAATCTTTCCCCCATCCACTAGACCTTGAGTGGTAATCTGGGTACTAGTCTTTCAAGTGAGATGAACTGAGGTCCTATGTGCAACACATATTTAGAACATGTAGAGGAACCCAAGGCAAGAGAGTTGTCCTTTGCAAAATTCTGTTGAACAAAAGACACTCTCCTAGGGTAACAGGTAAACATACAGACAGGATTTTAAAAAAAAATGATAAAAGGGTGGTACTGCTCTTGTGGCAACACACTCTCTGTGGGGAGACCAGCCCAAATTTCAAGCAGAGAAACCTACTGTGACTGACAGTAGTGTGCAATACAATGCAGTAACTTCCTGCACTTGTGTCATGAAACCCAGCCAGGGTGAAATGTGTCCCTTTTTCGTCTCCACAGTCACAATCGGAGTGCCAGCAGCGGATCAGGCCAGATGCGTCCCACCAGTTTGCGAGAGTTACCGGACCTGCCGGTGGGCAGCAGTCACAAGCGAAACCTGTCGGGGGCCGGTGTGGAGAGCAGTGCAGGGGCACACTCCACTGTGGAGGAGAAGGAGGAAGACAGCAGCGGCTACGATCACCTGGGGGCAAAGGTGGGTAGGGGGCAGAGGCAGTGATGGATAGCACTATAGTCCAGTGGTCAACCCTGTTTGACTTCACTTCTGTGGAGTCAGGAAGGTGTGGGTTTGAATCCCTTTAGCTTGTCTGGCCAATTGTTTTTATAATCTCCCAGGTCATCTTAAAGTGCAGACCTGCCAGTGCCTTGATTTCATATGTTCACGTAGTAATGGTTAAGGTGTCTCATAATCTATGTGGTCTTATGAGAGCGAGGTATCAGAGACCTCAGATTCTCTAGGGGCCAGCATATTGAGGGCGGCGCCCATCTCCTCTCCCTCGCTGCTTTACCTTCCCTGTCCCTGAAGAGGGCAGGTACCCATTGACAGCTGGGGGACTGTACTGAAGCCACAATGCCTGAAATGTCACCCATCCACTTGGTACTAACCACGCTTAATGCTTCTAAACCTTAGCTTGGGGAGAACGAGTGCTCTGACCACTGAGCTGTCCCATTCCTAGTGTGTAGATATAATTTATTTGCCTAAAGATTGGGTTTGTCTGTCACATTTTTTGGCTGATGTGTGTCACGTGTGTGTGTTGGGGGGGTGGGGGGTGTCTGTCCATTTTTCTCCTAGAGAGAAGTCTAGTATTGGGTGTGGAGTGTGCAGTGTCAAACACAGAGCTGTGCTGTGTTGTGTGTGGAATGTGCTGCGTTAAACAGTCACAGTGTTGTGTTGTGTGTGGAATGTGCTGTGTTAAACAGTCACAGTGTTGTGTTGTGTGTGGAATGTGCTGTGTTAAACAGTCACAGTGTTGTGTTGTGTGTGGAATGTGCTGTGTTAAACAGTGTTGTGTTGTGTGTGGAATGTGCTGTGTTAAACAGTCACAGTGTTGTGTTGTGTGTGGAATGTGCTGTGTTAAACAGTCACAGTGTTGTGTTGTGTGTGGAATGTGCTGTGTTAAACAGTGTTGTGTTGTGTGTGGAATGTGCTTGTGTTAAACAGTCACGTGTGTGTGTGTGTTTTGTGTTGTGTGGAATGTACTGTGTTAAACAGTGTTGTGTTGTGTGTGGATGTGCTGTGTTAACAGTACAGTGTTGTGTTGTGTGTGGAATGTGCTGTGTTAAACAGTGTTGTGTTGTGTGTGGAATGTGCTGTGTTAAACAGTCACAGTGTTGTGTTGTGTGTGGAATGTGCTGCGTTAAACAGTCACAGTGTTGTGTTGTGTGTGGAATGTGCTGTGTTAAAAGTCAAGTGTTGTGTTGTGTGTGGAATGTGCTTTGTTAAACTAGTCACAGTGTTGTGTTGTGTTGTGTGTGGAATGTACTGTGTTAAACAGTGTTGTGTTGTGTGTGGACATGTGCTGTGTTAAACAGTCACAGTGTTGTGTGTGGGACTGTGCTGTGTTAAAATGTTGTGTTGTGTGTGTGGAATGTGCTGTGTTAAACAGTCACTTTTGTTGTTGTGTGTGGAATGTGCTGGTTAAACAGTCAGTGTTGTGTGTGTTGTGTGTGGAATGTGCTGCGTTAAACAGTCAGTGTTGTGTTGTGTTGTGTGTGGAATGTGCTGCGTTAAAACAGTGTTGTGTTTGTTGTTGTGGACTGTGCTGTGTTAAACAGTGTTGTGTTGTGTGTGGAATGTGCTGTGTTAAACAGCCACAATGTTGTGTTGTGTGTGGAACTGTGCTGTGTTTAAACATGTTGTGTTGTGTGTGTGTGTGGACTGTGCTGTGTTAAACAGTCATCTGTGTAGTGTATGTGTGTGTGGTAATGTGCTGTGTTAAACATCACAGTGTTAGTGTTGTGTGTGGAATGTGCTGTGTTAAACATGTGTTGTGTTGTGTGTGGACTGTGCTGTGTTAAACAGTCACAGTGTTTGTTTGTGTGTGGAATGTGCTGTGTTAAACAGTCAGTGTGTGTTGTGTGTGTAATGTGCTGTGTTAAACACACAGTGTTGTGTGTGGAATGTGCTGTGTTAAACAGTGTAGTGTTGTGTGTGGAATGTGCTGCGTTTAAACAGTGTTGTTGTTGTGTTGGAATGTGCTGTGTTAAACAGTGTTGTGTTGTGTGTGGAATGTGCTGTGTTAAACACAGTGTTGTGTGTGTGTGGAATGTGCTGTGTTAAACAGTGTTGTGTTGTGTGTGGAATGTGCTGTGTTAAACAGTGGTTGTGTGTGTGTGGAATGTGCTGGTTAAACAGTGTTGTGTTGTGTGTGTGGAATGTGCTGCGTTAAACACAGTGTTGTGTTGTGTGTGGAATGTGCTGGTTAAACAGTGTTGTGTTGTGTGTGGAATGTGCTGTGTTAAACAGTGTTGTGTTGTGTGTGGAATGTGCTGTGTTAAACAGTGTTGTGTTGTGTGTGGAATGTGCTGTGTTAAACAGTGTTGTGTTGTGTGTGGAATGTGCTGCGTTAAACACAGTGTTGTGTTGTGTGTGGAATGTGCTGTGTTAAACAGTGTAGTGTTGTGTGTGGCCAGATCCCGGCGAACGGCTCGGCGGCCATCAACTATGACCACATCCACCTGGAGTCACCGCGGGACCTCAGCTCCGGCACCACGCCGCCCTCAGAGCCGGACACCGCCTCTGAAGGTCACTACGCCCAGGTGCGGGAACGGACGTACGATGTGGTGAAGGATGTGCGCGCCCGAGCCACTCCCAAGGTCACAGCCGCCAGTGACTATGACCCTTATGCCAAGGTCAGTGTTGTGCTTTGGGTACTGGGTTAGAGAGAGAGAGGGGGGGAGAGGGGGGGAGGGGAAGAGATTGATTGATCGGTTGATAATGTTTATTTCCAAGAATAACAGGTAAGTAATAATATACTTTTTTTTTCCATCTGGCCCTTACCCTGAATAGGGATTCTAATCAATAATATGAAATGATCATGTAAACAACCTTAAAAACATGTTAATCCCCCCCCCCCCCCCCCCCCCCCCCAAACCTTAGCAGATTAAAAAACAGAAACACAAGAAAAAGCAAAAATTAACGGTCAACAATGTAAAAAGTAAGCAGACAATAGAGAAGAGAAGGTGAGAAAGAGAGAGACAATGACAATGACAAAATATTTTATTTTGAGGATAATGAATAGCACCCATGTGCTTTTTTTACGTCCAGTCCCTGCCCTTAGGGATATAATTATATGATAATAGAATAAAGAAAGAGAGACAGACAGACAGACAGAGACGGAGAGATACAGACAGAGAGCAGACAGACAGACAGACAGACAGACAGACAGAGATATTCCAAACTTGTACAATCCATTCACAGAAAAGGCCATTGGTCCATATATGAAGGGGGTTGCCAAACTATTTAGTGCTAAAGTGAATTAAGAAAAAATAAAAAATCTGCCACAATAATAACAAAATTAATATGAAACCAAACTTGTTAGTTACCAAAAGTATGTCTTATGATGAGAGAGAGAGAAGGGGGAGGGGGGAGAGGTATTTGTCTGTCTCTTTTGTGTTCCTCTGTCTGTTTATCTCTCTGTCTCTCTCTTTTCTACAGGCAATGTACTCCTCAAATTCAAAGAATTTGTTGAAAATCAGAAAGAAAAAAATGCTTTAGTATCATTCATTTTATAGGAAAGGTGGATCAATATTCTAATCATTCCATTGTCACAAAATGTCTGCCTTCTTGAGACCACCAACTCTTTCTTTGAAAATCTTAGTTCAGTACTCTACTGTGCTTACTGAAAGAAAGAAAGGAAGAAACTGTCAGTATGCTTTGATAATGCTAAATGCCTAATGTATCCAGAAAAGGTTTTTGTTTTTCATAGTATTAGTTTTTTAAAATTTTCTTTTGATTCACTTTCCCATTGTCTCACCAAGTGTCAGCTATACAGATACAATGCAGTGCAATATAATAAAAATATTATCCCAAAATAGAAAAATTCATGTAGGTGGTGAGCAAAGGATTAAGTATTAGAAAGGGATAAAAGAATAGATAGCAAACATGTCATGACAGAGCTTACAGCACCATACAAAGTAAATGTCTGTCAACTTCTGTGCAAACTACACAGTCATGAATGCTCATGTATCCACACACACACACGTCTGCAGGCACACAGGCACAGTCGTGTATGTGTGGCTTGGTACTGTGACAAGTCACAGGTTCAATCCCCATTTGAATCCAAACGTTTCCCTATCCATGAGACCATGAGAGGGTGATCTGGGTGGTAGTGTTTTAGGATGAGATTTAAAAAAAAAATCCCTCAAAGCCCCATGTGCAACATTCGTGTTGTGAGTGCATGTGAAAGAACTCACAGCAACAAGTGAGTTGTTCTTGATAAAAAATCTGTAGAGGTGTGTGTGGAGGGGGAAGGGGGGGGAGGGGGGGGGTTACTGCAAGCTCTTGTGGTGATGTACTCTCCTTGGGAAAAGCAGCCTGAATTTTGTGTAGATAAATCTGCCATAACTGAAAATGGTAGACAAGACAAAACAATACTAGTATACACACACAGAGACACCATAGGTGTACTTGTGCGTGCATGTATAATCTGTTTGAGGTAAGACAATGGGACTCAGTGATTATGAAGCATTGTATGTTAATGAAACTGAAGGCCTCTTTAGCATGTGGCTCTCTTACACACTGACAAGTCAATTCAAACTTTTTTCCAGATGGTACATTGAAAAACAACAAAAACAACAGACAGACACACACACACACACACACACACACACACACACACATACAACACACACACACACACACACACGCATGTATGCAAGCATGCATACATCACACACACACACACACACACACACACACACACACACACACACACACACACAGAGAAAACTAATTATAAGTTTCTTTTGAATCATTTAAACATATACTCACTCTTACATACCAACACCCATATCCCCTCTACCATAATACTCACACCACACACATAAAAGAAAAACGAAAAGCAACCCAAACAGAAAATGGATACAAAGATAAACGTAAAAACAGTATGT
The DNA here is from genome assembly GCA_028751875.1 of Rapana venosa. Lineage (NCBI taxonomy): Eukaryota > Metazoa > Mollusca > Gastropoda > Neogastropoda > Muricidae > Rapana > Rapana venosa. Next base: position 5,774,192 of record CM054166.1, read on the forward strand.
TACAACATTTTATGATTGCATCAACCCTCTCTCTCTTCTGCTCATCCATTTTTTCCACAAGCCCACATTCAACTGTCTTGACAGACTGGGCACTTAGTATCATTAAACTGAAGACAATAAATACTGATTTGTATTCTCTGTCAAAGGGAAAAAACAACAACCCTGAAGTCAGAGAATGGCTGGCTGTAGAGGGGGTAGTTGAAAACAGTCCTACAGGCAAACTTCTCATCCTCCACTCTGCACTGACAGCCTCACAGTGATGATTCCCAGGTGGGAGGAGTGAGACAGAACAGTGCATGTTCGGGGTGACCCCTAAGGGTGTTAAGCTGGGGAATGCCTAACAACAGCAACATCATCCACACCAAGCGATCAGGGCCATCACAGAGTCCTTTTCAGGTAGCTGGAATTGGGGAGTTAACCCCAACAAGGATTTTGTTTGGAATTTGTTTCTGATTTTGTTTTAAAAAACAACCCTCCTCAACCAAGTTCTTTAAAAGTTTGAATAGGGGATTTTATGGACTTTCCTATTTTATTCTTAACACATACAAAATAATAGTATGTTTGCAATGAAACAGTTGTATCTCAAAGTGGCAAAACTTGAGCAGCTTTTATCGTATGAAGAAACGGGAAGAACACAGTGACACATACTGTTAAGGAATGGAGACGAAGAAGAGACAAGAACTGCGACGTCAGTTTTCCCGTTTCCTTCCAGGTCAAGGACGAAGAGGACGACAAAGAAGACACATACGCCAAGGTCAAGGACACGGAGAAAGTGGACACGGAGGACGACTATTCCCACCTGAAACGCGACCATGCCAGCGCTGCAGCAGCAGACGGTTCCACCACCACCACCACCGCCGCCACGACCGCGGCTCAAGACGACGAAGACCCTTACGAACGCGTCACCGGAGACTCGGGAGGCGCTCAAGTCGGCCTCTCCGCAGACGAACCCGACGCCGACGACCCCTACTCCGTGGTGTCAGACCAAGGCTCGGCCACGGTTGTTTCCTTCGCGGCCAGCTCTCCCCTGAGGACAGGGGGGGGGGCAGGGAACAGTGGGTGGGCCGGCTCCCCGTCCCCTGACGACGCTGACGGCTTCAGGCTGCAGTACGCCGATGAGGACGGGGACGGACAGGACGACTACGCCACCGTGGTGAAGGATCGCAGCAGCTCGGCAGCCAGGGGGGCGGAGAGGGGGGCCAGAGGGGGGCAGGTGGAGGTGGAGGTGGAGGAGGAGGAGGAGATCGACCCGTACTTCCCCACCCCGCCCGAGCCTCCGCGTCTGTACGGAGAAGGGGAAGTGGGGCGTCTGTTCCACGTGGAGGGCCAGGGGGAGTCTGTGAGGGGTGGTGAGTGGTGTGTGTGGGTGTTGGTGTGTGTGTGTGTGTGTTGGTGTGTGTTGGTGTGTGTGTTGTGTTTGTGTGTTTGTGTGTTTGTGTGTGTGTGTGTGTTTGTGTGTGTGTGTGTGTGTGTTTGTGTTTGTGTGTTTGTAAAAGTCAAAGTCAAAACTTCTATTTCTAGATGTACATTGAATAAGAGTGGTGAGTGGAGTATGTGTGTGTGTGTGCGTGCGTGCGTGTGTGCATGCATGTGTGTGAATTTATTTGTCTGAGGTGTGATGAGTGATCTAGATAGTGTTGACAGAATGGACATGTGTTCCTGAAGTCAGAATATCACTACTTTCATGACGGACAGAAACGGCTGCATACGCAAAATCTCACCATTGGTGCTCTAGCCAAGGAACAAAACCCAAAACAAAAATAAGCAAGTAATTTCTCTCTCTGTGTCACTGCACCTGCTCCTTAAAGCTACAATACCCACTGACAATTTATCATGATTAATTTTGTATGCAACCACCAAAAGAAATCAGATTATCTTTCTTCTAGGAGTTGATTCTTAGGTTGATGAATACTAGTATCAGTACATTAAAACATAGGTGATTATCAGCCATGTGAAATGCACTTGTTTCAGCATAAATATCTAAGATATGTGTAACTCTTTTTTTGTTTGATCATTGCTGATACATTATTTCATATAATACATTAATAGTGATTTTTTTATAGCACTTATGTCAAAAATGCCCACTCTGCATGCCCATCATTCTTTCTTATTGTGGCCTAAGGCTGATACAGAGTAAAAGTATTGTCTTTCTCTCTGTCTCTCTCTAATGTCTCTGTCTGTCTGTCTATCTGTCTGTCTGTCTCTGTCTGTCTGTCTCCTCTCTCTCTCTCTCTCCTTCTCATCTCTCTCTCTCTCTCTCTCTCTCTCTCTCTCTTCTCTCTCTCTCTCTCTCTCTCTCTCTCTCTCTCTCTCTCTCTCCCTCCCTCCCTCCCTCCCTCCCTTCTTTCCTTCCTTCCTTCCTTCCTTCCTTCCTTCCATTCACTGTTGAGTGATTGTCATTGGCAGAGACTCGTGAGCACCGCTATTCCAAAGTGACGGCGCGGGAGTCGCTGGCCAGCATGTCTGCCCGCAACGCTCTGAACACCTATGAGGTGGTGCCCGACCTCCCGGAGAACACCTACGCCACGGTAAGCTTCCGCTGCTGCCTGTGCTGGAGTGGCTCCGTCTCCAGCAACTGTTTGATCACTTATTTATTTTATTTATTTATTTTTATTTATTTATTTATTTATACCACTTTAAGTCACGCAGATTTCTCTGCGTGAAATTCGGGCTGCTCTCCCCGGGGGAGAGCACGTCGCCACAAGAGCAGCGCCACCCATTTTTTTTTTTTTTTTTTTCTGTCTGCAACAGTATTTGTTTCCCTATCAGAGTGGCTTTTTTCTACATAATTTTGCCAGGGACAACTCTCTGTTCTTTTACGTGCGCTAAATAATTATGTGCAACACACGTGACCTCGGTTTATCGTCTCATCCGAAAGACTAGCGCCCAGACCACCACTCATGATCTAATAGATGGGGAAAAAGTTTCGGGTCCAAACGGGATACAAACCACCGCACACTTCCGACCCGGACTTTTCGCTTTCTAGACAGGCGCGTTACCTCTAGACCACCGATCCTTAGTGGAGTCCCGCTCCAGTTCGCATTATTGGATTGTATACCACTTTAAATCACAGCAGATTTCTCTGCAAGAAATTCGTGCTGCTCTCCCTGGGAAGACCGTGTCGCCACAAGAGCAGTGCCACCCATTAATCTTTTTTTTTCTTTTTTCTTTTCCTCTTTGCAGCTGTATTTGTTTCCCTATGTGATTGTGGCCATACTGTGATGCACTATTTGGGCCATTGTTGAAACAAATGTGATAGCATTGATCTTCTTCTTTCTTCCATCTTCCTTCTTTCTTTCATCTTCCGCATTGATAAAGCCTGAATATTTTATATCGGTAGATATGTTTATTTTGTCTACTTTTCATATTTGAAGTGGTGTTTTTTTACCATAGGTTGTATATTTTTGTGCATTTTGTTTTAAAGAAGCCAGTGACTGATAGAAAAAAAAGTTTTACATGCTTCCCTTGATAAGTGTAAGTATCTATATCTAACAGCTAATCTCAAAGTAGAGTTTATGTGAAGTACATTTAGGATTTAGTTATAATAAATGGAATTTATATAGTGCTGTATCTTGCAAAATTAAATCAAAGCGCTTGCATTCAACACACCCCTACACATACAACCAATAACAGTTAACAGAGTTAATAAATTCAAATGTACATGCATACACGCAGACACACACACACTCACATGCAGGGACAGATTTGAGATGAAACAGGAGGGAAAAATCTTAGGTTTGGAATAAATGTCTTGAGGCTGGATTTAAAAGGGTCATAAGTAGGCTTTTGGCGAAGGGAGAGAGGGAGGTTATTCCAGATCACTGGACCAGAAATAGAGAAAGAGCGAGGGCCAACAGTGGATTGGTTGAATCTAGGTATTCATAAGCACAGGGTATCTGCAGCAGAGTGGAGGGAACGAGAAAGAGTGCATAGGTGAAGACAGTCACAGAGGTAGGAGGGAGCTGTTTTGTGGAGACACTTGTAACAGAGGGCACTGATCTTATAGTTTACTCTCTGTGGCACAAAGATGTCCACAGATTTCCCCGCCTTGTGTGATTTTCCTTCAAGTAAGTCAGTGAGTGCTAAAAACACAGAACTTTGACACACACAGAGGCTGACCTCAACAAGGTGTAAGTATCCATCAGCCAATCCACAAAAAAAGAATCGCATCAATTTCCCACATTGTCATGTTTCCTCAGGCTCAGGAATCATGTTGAAGTAGTTGTTGCCAATACTGCTTCTTTTAGCGTGTATGTCTTGTTCTTTTTCAGCATTTTCGTTATGAAAATTCAACTCACAGTGATGTAAGAAAAAGTCCAAAAGCATACACACAAAGTGACTGACAGTTAAAGAGAGCAAACTCATGAAAGGAGACTTAAACAAGCAGCACGAGTAATTTCACTTGGATTGAACATGATCCTCTGTGTGTGTGTGTGTGTGTGTGTGTGTGTGTGTATGTGTGTTTTAAATGATTTTGATTTGATTTGATTTGGATCCCAAAGCGTGGTGGTGTGTTGACAGGTGGAGGGGGGATCAGGGGACGGGGTGGTGAGGTATGCTACCCCGGGTACCCCCAACCTGCAGCTGAACTTCAGTGAAGCCAGTGAGACCTATGCTGAGATCGCCGCCTCTGGTTCAGGTAGGCTGTCTGCTTCTTGCTGTGCACCGTGCAGTGCCAGACATTGTCCTTGTCATCGTCAGTCATCGTTAGTAGGGGTGGGCGTGATAGTGGTGGTGGTGGTGGAGGTGGTGGTGATGGTGAGTCTTCTTCTCATTCATCACTCATGATACATGATATACAGCACCATGCCTTCAGTGGTCTGAGATTTTTGTTTGTTGTAGAAAACGTGCGAGAGACTTCTAGAAATTCCAAAATACAGATCCCTTTAAACCATTTTATCTATTTCTTTGAGATTTCCTTCCCAAAAAATCTTTCTTAGAAGGCAGGCCAGCTGTGGTCAGGGGTATGGATGGATGATACATACTTACTCAGCATGCAACCCATGACTTGGAGAAGGATGGACTCCGCCAGGTTCAGCATGGCATACTCAAGATAGACAGCCTGAAGATTTCAGTGTAGTGCCTCAAGAACTCTTCAAGAAGTATAGGGGCAGACCTGCCTACCTGTACATGTTAAGCTATTTTTGTTTGTTTTAACGCAGACTCTAGAATATCAAAATTACAGATTTAAAAATATCTATTTGAATACCTCCCAACAAAAACATTCTTAGAAGGAAAAAGGAACTGGTCAAGGGTTAAGGGATGTAATACTTATCGCATTGACCATGTTGGAGAGGTGACTCCTCTAGTGTTCAGCTGCTATCAAGTACACCTTAGATTTAGTGTGTGCCTCAAAACTTTCAAGAATTGGTGGAGCCTGCCTACCTAATTGTATGTATTTGTCGACTCTTTTTGTGTCCCTTCATTCTGATAATGTTTGGACCTCACCTATTGAGTGTGAACTGCGTTTGTGGTATGTACTCTTGTTGTGTGGTGCTGTGTCTCCTTTGTTGTGTGGTGCTGTCTCCTTTGTTGTGTGGTGCTGTCTCCTTTGTTGTGTGGTGCTGTCTCCTTTGTTGTGGTGCTGTCTCCTTTGTTGTGTGGTGCTGTCTCCTTTGTTGTGTGGTGCTGTCTCCTTTGTTGTTGGTGCTGTCTCCTTTGTTGTGTGGTGCTGTCTCTCCTTTGTTGTGTGGTGCTGTCTGTCCCTTTGTTGTGGTGCTGTCTCCTTTGTTGTGTGGTGCTGTCTGTCTCTTTGTTGTGTGGTGCTGTCTGTCTCCTTTGTTGTGTGGTGCTGTCTGTCTCCTTTGTTGTGGGTGCTGTCTTCTCCTTTGTTGTGTGGTGCTGTCTTCCTTTGTTGTGTGGTGCTGTCTGTCTCCTTTGTTGTGTGGTGCTGTCTCCTTTGTTGTGTGGTGCTGTCTCCTTTGTTGTGTGGTGCTGTCTGTCTCCTTTGTTGTGTGGTGCTGTCTCCTTTGTTGTGTGGTGCTGTCTCCTTTGTTGTGTGGTGCTGTCTCCTTTGTTGTGTGGTGCTGTCTCCTTTGTTGTGTGGTGCTGACTCCTTTGTTGTGTGGTGCTGACTCCTTTGTTGTGTGGTGCTGTCTCACCTTCAGTTCTGTACGTACATGTTTTGATTCAGGAAGAGCTCAGTCACAGATCAGAGGAAGGCCAGGGTGACCATGTTTCTCTGTGTGCAGGCAACTACGCCGTCCCTGCCCCAGAACCCCCCTCCCTTTCCACCCTCCATTCCATGACCAAATCCACCACCTCCAACGACGGTGACCATAGCAACAGCCGCCCTCCGCCCAGTCCTTCCAACGTCGTCATCGCTGACGACGGTTACGCCGTGGTCTCCAAGAGCGGCTTCTCCCCCAGTGAGACGGCGTTGCCACAGATCCCTCGCACGGGCACCAGCAGCAGCATCGGCAGCAGTGGAAGCGTGGGCGAAGAGCGTCTGATTGGTGGAGTCACCCTGCACACCGATTACCACAGCGTCAAAGACTGCTTGCCCGACCAAGACAACGAGAACGATCCCAATTACGAAAGTGTGGATGAAGCGTTGTCCAAGTCTCCGGCGTCTTCAGCCATGTCGAAATCTCCTGGAGGTCTGAACTCTGCCGCTGCCGCCTCCTCCTCCTCGGTTCATTCCGCCGCTGTCCTGGCCACAGCGTCTCCGGCTGCTGTTGTCGGCCACACCGTGTCTCCTGCCAGGGTCCGTCACCAGTACGAGGAAGTTAGCCCCCCTTCCAGCCCCGTCACCTCCCCCACTGCCACCCCCACCATCAGAGCCGCTGAGGGAGCAGCAGCTTCAAATGGTTTATCAGCAAATGGTGCATCTGCAAATGGAGATCCCTCCAAAGGGGATCACTCGGAGAATGGGGAAGTGGCGGAGATTCGGGACAGGGTGTTGGAAGGTCACATGTACGAGGACATTTCCGAGGTGAAGAAGAGGAACAGTGCTACTGCTGGAAGGTGGGAGACTGGACAGAAAGGGATTGTGATTACCCACAGTGTGAAGCTGTAACGCACAGTGTCTGGCGGCTGGTTTCAGTGTAGTGAAACAAAACGTGAGGCTTGACAGTGTGGAAAGTACCTGACATTGCCATTGTGAAAGACAGGAAAACAGCCTTCGGGGGGAAAGACAGGAAAACAGTCTTTAGTGGGAAAGACGGGAAAACAGTCTTCAGTGGGAAAGACGGGAAAACAGTCTTCAGTGGGAAAGACGGGAAAACCAGTCTTCAGTGGGAAAGACGGGAAAACAGTCTTCAGTGGGAAAGACGGGAAAACAGTCTTCAGTGGGAAAGACAGGAAAACAGTCTTCAGTGGGAAAGACGGGAAAACAGTCTTCAGTGGGAAAGACAGGAAAACAGTCTTCAGTGGGAAAGACAGGAAAACAGTCTTCAGTGGGAAAGACAGGAAAACAGTCTTCAGTGGGAAAGACGGGAAAACAGTCTTCAGTGGGAAAGACGGGAAAACAGTCTTCAGTGGGAAAGACAGGAAAACAGTCTTCAGTGGGAAAGACGGGAAAACAGTCTTCAGTGGGAAAGACGGGAAAACAGTCTCCCCTGCAGGATTCCTGTGGTATTCATCAGCTGTCAACCCCATCTCCCTCTCTTCAGCCAACTTGAATCATCACCTGAAATCCACAAGATTGATCCTAACTTTTGTCAGGTGTTCCCCAGCATAACACCCACTCAGAGCATGCACTGTTCTGTTTCACTGGGAATCACTGTGAGACTGTTATCAAGTACACTCTGGATGAGAAGTTGCGTGTATGACTGTTTTCAAGTACCTTGCCATACAAGGAAGGAACTATACTCTTGACTTTAGAGGATATTCTGACTGGAGTTTTAAAGTTTTCATCGTTTTCAAATATCTTCCTAATCTAAAAGTTATGAGAAGTTGGGTCCTTTATGAGGGGGTGAGGGTAAGTGACAGAAGCAGCAGAAGCCGGTGACAGCGCTGTTTTGCTTTCACTAAATAAAACTCAGCAGAATGTTGAGCACTGTCTGTGTCAGTCTGTGATTCCAGTTGGCAGGAAGACTGAGGTGGCATTGAAAGCTGGTGTTGAGAGAAATACCCAGGAGAGAGGGAGTGTCGTTCTGTAAGAAGAGAAGAGATACCCAGGAAAATGGGGGTATTCTGTAAGAAGAGAGATTCCCTGGAAAATAGGGGTATTCTGTAGGGAGAGAGATACCCAGAAAAGAGGGAGTGTCATTCTGTAAGGAGAGAGACTCAGGATGGAGGGGGAGACTGTGAGGAGGGAGGGAGGGGACAAGTTGCCGCTGGTTTGGACGTGTGGGCTGATCTATCTATAATGCTGCCAAAGTGAGAATGGGCTTTTTTATTTTTAAATTTGAAAATTTGTTTCATACTTGTTTGTATAATTTACAGATCTGTAAAAAGTTTTAGTATGTCAGGAGTTTGCTATAAGAATTCATATTGGTTCACATACCCACACAATGTGCTTACATGTAAACTGCATAGATTTTCCCCCCTGCTTTTCAAGATCATGCAAAAAACTATTATGTGTTAGAGGCTTATATGTCTTTGTTTTGTTTTTGCGTGTTTATGTTGGTATTTTGTTTTGTTTTTGCAAGTGTATGTATTTTTTGTTTGTTTTGTTTTGCTGTTTAGCTTATTTTTTTCATGGCGATTGTTAACCCCAGATGTGTACTGATCAATCTTTTCTAAGTACAAGTTTTGAACAATTCCAGAAAAAGAGGAAGAAAACAGTTGAAAGCTCACTGGCTGTGACAGCAAAGTGGTGTAGGCCTGCAACCGCGTTTTGAAATACACGGTTCAAATCTCAGCAGCTTTTCAAGGAAGAGAGTTGAACATTCATAAATTCCAGCATATTTATAATGTTGTATAATTTAAGGTAAGAATGTTCCCATAACATATGTGGTCATGTGGGAGTAAGGTATCAGAGACCTCAGCTTCTCTGGGAGCCAGCATATCAAGGGCGGCGTCCATCTCCCCTCCCTTGCTGCTTTACCTTTCCTGAACCTCAAGAGGCAGGTACTCTTTTACAGCTGGGTGAACTAGGGGACTGTACTGAAGCCAAGGTGTACAAATGGTCACCCATCCAAGAGGCAACCATGCTTAATGCTGCTTAACCTTAGCTGGGGGGAAGTGTTGAGGAAGTGTTCTTACCACTGAGGTGCAGATCTCATTACATGTATACACACTCAAATAGCATTTGAGCACAAATCCTTGATAAACATTCACCAAAACACATGTGGAAAAAGCAGGAATGGTTGCTCTGTTGTCAGAACAGAAGTACAGCTGTTAGGCTTACGACAGAGATGAGGAAAAACATCATTAGTTAACTTTATGGCTGCCTTATACAAATATTTTTAATACTAGAAACGCGTATGGCGTAAGAATGGAATGCTGTACAAAAAACACATTCCATCCTGAGGAGAGAGAAATGAACAGGGAAGAAGGAAGAATCTTCTTCTAAGTTCACCTGAAAAGTGCTGGGACTTGAACCATCTTCCAACAGACTGCTGGCCTGGAAACGTCAGTCTAACCACCGAGTCCCCAGTGTGGCTGTTGTTGCTATGTGTTCGGTGTCTGTGAAGAAACGGATTTGTTTTGTACAGTGTGGTGACGTTTTGTCATGGTGTGGATGGTTAATGTATTCTCTTTGTTCTGTGCTTAAAGTAGTTTGTTGGTGTTAGGTGTTGTCAAAACTAGTATGTGTGTGTGAGAGAGATGGAATGTGAGAGAAGGAGTGTGAGAGAGACTTCAATGCATATCATGAAAACACATTTTCATTTCATTCAGTTTGTTCTGCATGTGTGTGTAGAAATTTCTTCTGTTTTGTCATTGTTGTTGTTGTTTTGTTTGACTAAATGTTAATTGAAATTGTAGACTTACTGGCATGTTGTTTTTGCTTGTTTTTGGTTTTTTTGCTGTTTTACTAATATTCGAGAGTTTTCTGATAAATACAATTATGCACACCATTCAAAAGTTAGAAATAATAATTCAAGTGAAAAATATTGCTGTATATGACTTAATAATTTATTGTTCATTCCTTATTTTTTAGATTGTTACTCTGTAAGTACAAAAAATGTACATAAATTAACACCTTAAGATTGGATATTCAAATATGAAATGTGATTGCTGTTCATGAGTTAAACGGTTGATACCTTATTTTCAGAATTGTTAGTGATTACTTTTTCCTCAGATCAGCACCTTTGGGCTGAGAAACCGCACGCTCTGTAGTATACATTTTTCACAGGATATTTTTTTAAAGCTAGGATAACTGTCTATTGCTATTCTCAGCTTGTGACCACAGTCATACTTACCGTGACTGATTCACAAACTTTTGTTGGAAAAATTCATTGGCAGAACAAACTTCTATGATTTTGGCTTTGACGAGAAATGTGAATCAGATTTAGAATTACCACTTCATAGTTTATTTTATTTATCTCATTTCTTTTTATGAAGCTTATAGCACGTTTCAAAAATCATAGTATTTGCCAAAAATCCCCAGCAAATTATCAAACAAATAAACTTAAGGAGATTTGTTCTTCTTTTTCTTTTGTTGTTGTTATTGTTGAGATACTTGTGCTATGGAAAAGTTGGATTATTTAAAGACATGATCAGATATATTGTTTCAACATCAGTCTGCAACTGAATTGATCAGTCCTTATTGGTTTAAATGTTGTGGCTTAGTCATTGTCTATTGCAGAATGGACTTTCCCAGATTTTTTTTTGACTGAATGAAAATGACTGGGGCATCAAAGAAAGCATGAGCTTGACAAACTGCACAGTGCATTGCTGAAAATATGGGATGATGCAAGATGCGTACATGTCAGATTAACAGCTGTGACACCAACCTTACGTGTGAATTGTTTGATAAATAAACAGTCCCATCGTTATAATCTGGAGACTTCAGTGCCAGAATGAAAAAGTGGTGTTAACTTTGACAACAGCCAGCCCTTGATGAACTTTTTTTTATGCATCACTTTTTTCTTTTGTATTTGATTAATTATTATATAAAATATTTATATATTTTAATTCATTTATTTATTTATTCATTGATTCACTTTTTCATCTTTTGTTTCCAGAAAATATGATCCGATCAGAGATTTTGTGAGGTAACCAAATATTTACATTATCTTTCATATCGATTACTGTGAAGGGCCACTTTTAATTAGCTTACCAATACCCAATAACTTATGATACTTTTTTGAATAATTTATGTAAATGCTTTTGGTTTGTTTGTGTTTTTTTTTCCTAATGGAAACCATCCAAACCCCTTTCACTTAACAAGCCACATATCTTACAATTGAATTGACTTCCAACAAATTGTGGAAATAAAATAGAATAATAATCAAGAGAAAACAAAGCTTAAGAAAAAGTTGAAAACAAGCGGCGTTTGAAAGCATGATCAAAATAACTTTTTCGTTGATGTTGTAGATATGTATTGTGTTGTGCAGTTTTTAGAGATCATGTATTGTATATAATTTAAATATTGTAAGATTTTAATGATGTTGGTTATTCAATAATGCATTGTTGATAATAATCAATATTTTAAGATTATCATGTTGTTTATTTAACAGTGGTGTATGCATATCATTCATGAAATGGTGTTGTGATTAGGTCATGTTTTCAAGATTTCTGTGTGTGATATTTGAAAAAAAATAAAGGAGGAGGAGGGGTGGGGGTATTTGTTTTGTGGGATCAGAAAGGGTGAAGAGACACGTTGTTGTAACCTGGATACATACATATGTACATGAGGTGTTTGACACTGGTTTGGGGGGTGGTTCTGTTTCTGTAACATTGGGGGGGGGTTCATTGTTAAAATTATTTCTGTGTTGTATTTTCCACGTTAAAATCAGTGTTGAAAATACTGGTTATCTTAGGATTAAAAGAGAGAGAGGGAGAAGGGAGAGAGAGAGAGAGAGAGAGAGAGAGAGAGAGAGAGAGAGCAGCTTACATGCAACATGCTTCATACTTGTATATATGATTTTATGTAAATTTCTGCTTGGATATTGTTTTTATGACTCTTCTTCGTCCATGAATATTCATCAGAGTTTCACCAGGATTTTTGCAATATAATATAATACGAAAAAATGTAAAGAAAATGTGTCAAATGTTGTGTTACGGTGGTGCTTCTTCCTGTGTCTGTTAGGGAGGCTGAGGTGTTGAAAAGTAAATGGCAGTTGATGATGGGGGTTTTGGGGGGTGGGGTGGGTGGGGGACGTTGGTTTTGTTGTTGTTGCTATTTTGTTTATATTTTATCTTTTTATATCTTATCTTTTGCAGTTGGTTTTTGAGGGTGAAAGTAAAGACCCTGTAGATTACAATATGCCCCATTTCTCTGTCTGGTGTTGTCTGTGATTGTATTGTTTTTGTTGTGAGCTAGTTGTTTGTACTGCGTGTAAAGATGCATTATATTAGTTATTTGCCATATTTGTGATTGTTTTACTTCAGTCATTACTTGTGAGCACTCTTTACTCAATACATTCATTATTTGTGGATGTGTGTCCCCCAAAAGAAAATCCTTATTTTCAGGTTTTTGCACCCGTGCGCCTTACTGACTGGGTCCTCATAGCTGGCTGATCGTTGGTTTCCAGTCTGTCCATACCTCTGTAGGGAGGAGGCTATAGACAGTCACAACAGATCAGGACGGAAGGATCTCTCCTTTCTCACTAACATCACTGTGGGAGGGTTTGGGGGTGTGGTTACACGATAACATCACAGAATGATTGATTAGTCTTCTGTCATTAGGATTATGGTAGCTGGAGACAACAAACGTTCAGACGTAAGAATACTTTATTATCTCAGAATGAGAATTATGAACAACAAAAGTTTGACAACCAAAAATCATGATAGAATGATTGGTGGTTTGTTACCAAAAGTGTAATAGACTGAGGAAAAACACAACAGACCAACAAAAAGATACTGGATATTTTTTTTTAAACCTTGTTTATCATACTTATCATTTATTCCAAAGTGTTCACCAGTTTCTAGTTTGTTTCCCACACCTCATTGGGTAAGATTGTTTCTGCTTTTGTTTTATGTTTTTGGTCTTTTCGGGGAGAGGGGTGGGTGTTTGTTGTTATCTTTTAAGAAATACAGGCATCAGTACTTGGAAAGAAGGATTGTGAGAGAGTTAGTGAAAAGAACATACAGGGATCAGTACTTGGAAAGAAGGATTGTGAGAGAGTTAGTGAAAAGAACATACAGGCATCAGTACTTGGAAAGAAGGATTGTGAGAGAGTTAGTGAAAAGAACATACAGGGATCAGTACTTGGAAAGAAGGATTGTGAGAGAGTTAGTGAAAAGAACATACAGGGATCAGTACTTGGAAAGAAGGATTGTGAGAGAGTTAGTGAAATGAGCATACAGGGATCAGTACTTGGAAAGAAGGATTGTGAGAAAATTAGTGAAATGAGCATACAGGCATCAGTACTTGGAAAGAAGGATTGTGAGAGAGTTAGTGAAATGAGCATACAGGCATCAGTACTTGGAAAGAAGGATTGTGAGAGAGCTAGTGAAATGAGCATTGTCCAGTGCTTCTCTGGCTAAGCAGCTTCAGGTTTTGTGTGTGTGTGGTGGGGGGGGGGGGGGGGGGGGGGGGGGGGGGGGGGGGGGGGGGGGGGGGGGGGGGGCAGGTTGTTCTTAGTGTGACTGACAGGAGTCCAGTTCTGCATAGTGTTGTTTTCAGTTCTCTCCCTTTGCTTCTCTTGTAAATGAAGATATTAGGCCTAGCACACATGTGTTTAAGTCTGTGTATGAGTATGTATGTATGTGTGTGTGTGTGTGTGTGTGTGTGTGTGTGTGTTCATAGCTCATATCACTTTTCCCTGCTCACTCATCCCACCATCTTGTTAAGTTTCTTCTCACCCAGAATAACAAATGTGGGTGTGGAGGCTTTTATGTGCTCTGTTAATCATTCATTCATTCATTCATTCAATTAATTCAGTAACTCATTCAATCATTCATTCATTCATTTAATCATTCAATCATTCATGCATCTGTAGTACTAGCGTACAAAAGAACTGCTGCTTTGATGTAAGGTCTTGAAGATTTTAAAAATAATGCGAAAGAAATCTCTTAGCATTGAAACATTAGTGTTTAAGTGATATTTGTTTCTGTATAACCACTTTCAGATGTTAAATGTTGATTTGTGTGTGTGTGTGTGTGCGTGCGTGCGTGCACACACATGCTTGTTTTTGTTGCATTTGACTGTAACGCACAACAGGCTGCCTTTTTAAACTAAAGAGTACTGAGGATTTTTCCCCCTTGTGTTCTGCTCATAGTAGCGTAAGTATGAGGTTGATATGATGTTGCATATAACATTGAATGCAATAATAAAAAGTGTCTGTGGGATAAGTACGGTTTTTTTTTTCTTTCTTTTCTTTCTTTGTTTTTTCCTTTGTTTCTTTACTGCTTCGTTTCTTTTCCCAGTTTCTCTGTATAGCTCTGCTTGTCTCTCTCTCTCTCTCTCTGTGTTCTCTATCTATCATCTATCTATCTATCTACCTATCTATCTATCTATCTATCTCTTTGTCTCGATCTCTCTCTCTCTCTCTCCTCTCTTTCTGTCCCTGTCTCTCTCTGTCTCTCTCTCTCTCTCTCTCTCTCTCTCTCTCTACTATCTATCTATCATCTATCTATCTATCTATCTATCTCTTTGTCTCGATCTCTCCCTCTCTCTCTCTCTCTCCTCTCTCTCTCTCTCTCTCCACCTCTCTCTCTCTCTCCTCTCTCTCTCTCTCTTCTGTCCCTTCTCTCTCTGTCTGTCTCTCTCTCTCTCTCTCTCTCTCTATCTATCTATCTATCTATCTATCTATCTATCTATCTGGAGCAGAAACTGTACAGCACGGTGGATGACCTGCAGGCAACTGCTGAATTCCTTAGAAGATCTGGTCTCACAACATAACCCAGGCAATGCAAAGAAGAAGAAAATCTATCTATCTATCTGTCTATCTATCTATCTATCTATCTATCTATCTATCTATCTATCTATCTATCTATCTATCTATCTATCTACCTATCTATCTATCTATCTATCTATCTATCTCTTTGTCTCTCTCTCTCTCCTCTCTCCTCTCCTCTCTCTCTCTCTCTCTCTCTTTCTGTCCCTGTCTCTCTCTCTGTCTGTATCTGTCTCTCTTCCTCTCTCCGTTTTCTTCCCTAACTCCTTGAGGAGTCACTTGCATTGAAGGTTTCAGGCCGTGTCATGAGCAAGTGGAAGCTGGCAGAGCCCGTCCCTCACCTGGAGGAATGTTATTTCTAGCAGCCCAGCGCCACACCAAGTCATAGCAGGCAACCCGCTGCTGCTTTATTTATTTATTAATTTATTCTTTTATATCGAGGATAATGGAATAAGCACTTTTGTGCTTTTTTCCATCCAGTCCCAGTGTGTATGCGGTTTTGTACATTTTGTCATCCGTTCCCACCGGCACACAATGGCCTACTCTTACGAAAAGCGGAACTGCTACAGGGTAACCAGCCATCTGCTGACCCTTCCTTCCCTCCATTTCACCCACTACTGGGTTACAGCTGCATACAAATGTGCACAGTGCACGTGTGCTGGGAAAGAGGGGTTCTCTCCCTTAACATAGGGGTAGTGTTAAACCAGGCAGTGTGTGGTCAGTCAGTGGAGACGTACCAACTTTCTGACAACCATATGCCCTGCAGTAAGTCTCCCCTCCCCCCTCCCTAACCTGCCAGTCACTCTGTAGTCAGTCAGTCAGTCAGTCATGCCTTGTGGTCAGTCTGTCTGCAGGTGTCTTTGATATTCTAACATCTCTCTTAATTCTCTTTTGTTTGTTTCTTTCTTTGTTTGCTGTCTGTTTTTGTTTCTGACAGCTCATCCATTTTGTTCCTTTGTTTTGGGGGTTTTGAAACGATAACTTACACAGGATGTGAAGATCTGTATGAAATGGTGTGGTACTTCATTACTGAAAATCAGAAGATTCAAACGAAAGATTAACTCTTTCTGTCACTGCAAATATAAAAAAAAGCAACAAAAGTAAAGCAAAACAAAAACCCAAATCACACAGCTACCCCCCCCCCCCCCCCTTCCCCACACACCTCCCAAAAGCAAAAATCAACAGCAACAAACAACAACAAAACCCCAACAGCAACAAAAACAAACAACCCCCCCCCCCCCCCCCCCCCCCCCCCCAAAAGAAAGAAAATCTTGACCAGCCACCTGGTGTGTGTTTATTCTCGCTAGTGGCCATTTGCAGTATTCAGGCTCTTCAGCCAGCAGCTTCAGTCGTTCAGGATGAGATTTGCTCAGAATCACACACACACACACACACACACACACACCACACATGCTCACATGTCTGCATGTGTACGCCCCTAAAAATGCTCAACTTTCTCAGGTGAAGTTATGTTTTTTTCATCCTCAGTGTACCTTGTCAGTGCAGTCAACAGTGTAGCAGTTATCATCAATATGTTCATCATATTCACACACCTAACATAATTAATTATATGATCAGTGATTTTGTTGAAAACTGACAGAATGTCTCATTAGGCTTTCACCCCCCTCCCTTTTTTCTTTCTTTGATTACTGATCATGGATGCTGTTTCCACGTGTTGTATTTTCATGGAGAGAGGGCTGGAAAATGTACCAGCCTGCAGTGTGGCTAGAAAAGAACCATTCAAGATGAAAACAGCCGTGAAGCTAGGCAGAAACCCACACTGACCCAAACAAAGTGTGTTTCTGTATGTATTACAATTATGAGGTATCAGCGTAATTTATGACTGTGCATAGGGTCAGCGGGTTGTTTTTTTTTCTTAGTGTAATAGGTGTTATAACCTTTTGTTATGTATGAATGAAGGTTTATTTCTTCATGTAGTGTGTGGGGTATGAAGATAATCTGTGCAGGTGCATAGGATTACAGTTTGTTGTTTCCACGTGTGCCAATGAAAAAGTGGTCAACTGACATGCTTGCTTAAGAAGGAAACAGGTCTTGCAATACTGTTTGTTATCCAGAGTTATGGTTTGCCAAGGTACTTACATAAACATGCTAACTGATCATTTTCTTCACATGATTATTTGTTCCTTTTTAGCCATACAAGTGGAATGTTGTTTTGAGGCATTGATGATTTTTTATTATGTGTGGGTTTTTTTTTATATTTGAAAAATAAGCTTCATGTTCCCCTACCCCCATACTTTTTGCAGTAACTGCATGAAATGCAGTTTTAATGACTTGATTCTTGATTTGGGTTTTAGAGTTTTTTAGTGTTTGAGTAGCAAGCTTTTTATTACCCACCCCGCTTACCAGGTTTGTGTGTGTGTCTTTGTAGCCTTGTGTGTGAACCAAGGAGAGAGGTGTATTCAGGTTAATGTTTTCATCATCTGTGAAGTCAGCTTTGTTAGGATGAAGGAGTGGGTTACCTGCACTTGTTTTCCTCCACTATCAGTTGTTTTGTCGTTATGCTGTCATGGTTTTATGTAACATTTTGTGAATACATGTCAAGAGATATGTCCTAGAGACATGGTCTGAAAAAGTCAGTGCAATGCCCCAACCACTCCTCTGAGAGTTAAGGGAGAAGAAGAGAGGAGAGAAGAAGAGAGGAGAGGAGATCATATGAGATGAGACGAGAAAAGAAGAGAAGAGGAGGAGGAGAGAGAGGAGAGAGGAGAAGGAAGAGAGAGAGAGAGAAGAGAAGAAAAAGATGAGATTAGATGAGATGAGACGAGAAAAGAAGAGGAGAGGAGAAGAGGAGAGATGTATAAATGCATGTCATATATTTTTGTGTGTATAGTTGAATACTATTATAATATACTGGATAAGGGTGGGGTTTTTTTCCACTGATGATAATCATTGTTTTAACATATTATACAGGTGTTTGTGTGATAGTAATAATTGTTTTTGCAAACACTGACAAAGGTTTTATAATGATAATATCCAATGTTTTATAATGATTATAATCTTTGATATATTAAGTGGACAGGAATTCATAATGACGATAATTTTTGTTACAGTTTTGGAAATTTTTTGGTGATAATAAAAATGTTGTTATGAAGACTAGGTAAAGTTTTGTAATGATAAGTATCATTGTTATAAATAATGAATATGGTTATGAAATGACTGTTATGAATTCTGGATTGCCCTTTTATATGGAGCTCATTATTGTCATATTACTGAGAAATGTTCTGTAATGATAATAGATATTGATTAAAAACTGAATAGGATTTTGTAGAGATAATTATTACTGAGTGGATGGGATAGCTCAGTGGTCAGAGCACTCGCTTTCCCCAAGCTAAGGTTAAGCAGCATTGAGAGTGGTTACCAAGTGGATGGGTGACCGTTTGCGCGCCTTGGCTTCAGTACAGTCCCTCAGTTTAGCCAGCTGTCAATGGGTGCCTGCCTTCTTTAGGGTCAGGGAAGGTAAAAGAGCGAGGGAGAGGAGATGGGTGCCATCCTCAAGATGCTGTCCCCTAGAGAAGCTAAGGTTATGGGACACCTTTACTTTTACCTTAATGATTATTGAATAGTATAGGCTATTTCTGACCTTCACTGTGGATCATTAGCATTGGTTAGAGCTGGGCAGGACAGGACAGGTCAAGTCAGGACAGGACAGGTCAAGTTAGGTCAGGACAGGTCAAGTTAGGTCAGGACAGGACAGATCGGGGACAGGACAGGTCAAGTTAGGTCAGGACAGGACAGATAAAGACAGGACAGGTCAAGTTAGGTCAAGACAGGACAGATAAAGACAGGACAGGTCAAGTCAGGTCGGGACAGGACAGGTCAAGTTAGGTCAGGACAGGACAGATAAAGACAGGACAGGTCAAGTCAGGTCGGGACAGGACAGGTCAGGCTCAAAATGAGCTTCATTCCAAAAATCGGAATGCGGCTACCTTAATGGTGGCCAAAAAACCGTTGCAGTCGCAAAATCCCACCATTGGTGAACCTCTGAGTTCTATTCGAGGAACGAGAACAAAACCACAACAACAACAATAACAACAAAAGTGTCAACCCTGAATGTCGCCATCTTTGTCACATGTAGCCCCAGGGCCGGACTCATAACTGCAGGGCTGACATGACTTGTGTGCCTACTGTCCTCATGGTACCTGAGTGTCGCCTGAGTGATGTGTCTCAGTGCCCATCCTGTTTGTCTGTAGACGGATTTCTTTCTGTGTTCTCCAAATTTGATCTGATCTGTTTCTGCAGTCCTGACATTGCCCTGTTGTGGTCAGCAGGGTGATAACACCGGGGATGACGAGGTGTGCTACACTTTTAAACATGTGTTGGGTTGAAAAACCCTCCTGGCATATCTCTTGCAGGGTAGGAGGATGAGGGTGTATGTAGCTGTTGGGGTGGGGAGGGGGGGGGGGTGGTTTGGAGAGGAGGTGTGTGTGTGTGGATAGTTGTGTTCAACAGAAAATGCCATGAAGACTATGGAAGCATATTTAACACAGTTTTACACTCTTGGTTTTTACATGATCAGGTTTTTATTTTTGGTTATTTGTTTTTGATAGAGATATAGCAGTTAGCACTATGCAGACAGTTTCCAAGCACATTATTGTGGAAAACTTCAGCTGACTTTTGGGAGGACAGTGATGTTGACAACCATGGCATGAAAAGACTTTTGTGTTCAGTGCAGCTACAGGGAATGGTTTGTTCTTTTTCAGGACGTAGTCTCTGTGATGTGTTGTACATTTACATTATTAAAGGGCAGTTTCACTGGGGTCACATTATTATCACAAAGGAAATGTAGGAATAGTGCCGTATTTCCTTGAATGTATACAGCGTAGACGGGGACGTTCAAAGTGTATCATATGATTCTCGGCAATATATAAAGCAGTTGCCAAAGTCCTGTAGCAGAGAACGATAGGAAGGAAGGTCTTTCCCAGGACCCTGCATACTCCCGTCTCCTTTAATCAATAGTTTTTGTTCCTAAAGTTTGCTTGTCTAAATCACCTAGTAGTGAATAGACATTAAACCAAAGGAAAAAGACAGATGGACCTACCTTTCAGTGCAGCGTTTCGTCAGGGTTTAAAAAAAAAATGTTATAGTGATTCCATGATGAAGTTTTGGGGTGTGTGTGAGTACTCGTTCATTGGTGTGTGTGTGTGTGTTCGTGTGTGTGTGTGTGTGTGTGTTCGCACGCGTGAGTGTGCTTGTGTGTGTATGTATGTGTGTGTTTGTGTGTGTGCGCGTGCTCGCGCTGTTTGCTAGTTTTTTCTTTCTTTATGTTGCTTTTTTCTGGAATGTTTGTCTATAGCAATCTGTTCATCAGGAAACTTGTTGTTGATGCTTCTTTCGTTTTTCACTTTTTTCTTCCTGTAATCTACATACATCACTTTAAATTAAAGAATGCACTGTGTTTTGGGCAGGTATCTATTCATCGCCATGGTTGACATGAAATAGCAACAGTAATCGGTAACTGTAGTGTTGTTGACTTGATAATAAAAGCACAAAGTGACTGCAGGTTTCACACACTCGCTTCAAGGCCCATGGAATTCTATGCAGGGAAGGGTGTGGGGAAAGCATCTTCATCTCGCTGTGGTTTCTGCACCGTTACTTACTTACCTCTTTACCTCTCTCCGTCCGAGCATTCCATACCGCGAATGTTCGCACACACTTGTTTTGCATGAACACTCTGGCCAGGAATGGGAAATTCACACTTATTTATTTATTTATTTATTTTTGCACTAGGTATGAGGCCATGACCTACAAGCTGAGAAGAGCTATGCTGTCCTGTTTCTCTTTCAAAAGCAACCAACCAGAACAGATTTGTGTGTGTGTGTGTGTGCGTTGTTGTTGTTATTGTTGTTTCTTTGGCGTGGTATACATTCTTGTGGCCATGGTCCTCACTTATTTTGTCAATATAAAAGAAATAATGGCCCTTTCTGAAGTATTTCCACAAGCTGAAATCTGAAGGAAAGAAAGAAAGGTGATCGTTTGAAGCCATTTTGCCCAGCATGTGTTATCAGCTTAAGGGTTTTGTCACTAACTAGCTAGCTAGCTAACAGTGACTTGCGGGTAGGGGGCTTTCCTCTGTGCGCTCTATAAATCATGCAATCATTCATTCAGTCACTTTTATGGGGTGGTATTTTTTTCCTAAAGCATACATATGGGCAGGACGTGGCAAAAGAAAGAAAGAAAGAGAGAGAGAGAGAGAGAGAGAGAGAGAGAGAGAGAAAATGGAGGGGGGGGGGGGGCTTTTTAAAAAAATAAAACTACTCTGGCCTTTGTTGCTGAAGTTATTGCCAGTGGTAAATCTTCATGAGGTGGTAGCTATTTTAGTCACGAAAAAAGAAGCACAAATTGAGCGTAAGGGTTGAAGGCTGAAATTGATAGGAGTCACACGGGTATAAACAAGAAAGCTTGATAGAACACTGTCTAGTTTCTGAATACTGTCTAGTTTCTGACTGAGATATGTTAACAAATTGAGTGTGTTCTGTTCTTGGTGTGTGTGTGTGTGTGTTTGCACTTTATTATCAGACCATGAAGATAAAGCCGGCCATACTGATGTTTGTCTGTGTGCTGTGTGTCCATGCCAGACCCCCTGACTTTGAACAGAGCTCTGAGTGCATGCACAAACACGCTACTTACTGTACTAGCTCAAGATAGAGAAATCAAGGCGATGATCACTGCTCGTGTCAAGGCCCCTGGGCTGAGTAGACCCAGCCGTGCTTTCATTAATTTTGCACTTGTTAGGGTTCCCAGAACCAAGATCGAAGCAAAATGATCACAAGAACGCTTATAGTTCTGTGCTGTCCCCCTCTTTTTTTTCTCTTGAAAACGTTATTATTCAATGTGCTGATTAACGTTTTAATAGTTAAATGAACTCTTGTATGTAAACTGTTCTATTTTGTTGTGTGATATACATCTTTGCCAAATAATCATGTATGCATTTGCTTCCTTTGGACAACAAATTCAGGCCGATTTTGTTGTTTGTTTGGTGGTTTTCTTTATTTGGGGGGGGGGGGGGGGGGGGGGGGGAGAAGGCTTTGGTATGCTCATTAGGTGTATGTTTAAGTTCTGTCTCTGATTATTGTTGTTGTTATTAATTGGTTGCTTGGTTGATTCTGACTGTGTAATTGTAGGGTACAAGTCGCTTTTTTATTTCTTAGTTATTGTTTTTACTTTGTTATGTGTGTATGGATAAAAAAAAGTGACAATAAAGTGACTGTGATGGTGAAACAACAAGAAACAAGAATAAAGATGGGGCAGTAGAGTATCGTCACAATAGCAGAGGTAGCTGTCCCTTTTCTGGCTTATGATTTTGGTAATGTGCATTATAAAACACTGTCGGTTGTTACACTGGACTCCCAGAAGCAAGCAACTGGGGAACTGGATATAAAAAAAATCACATGAGTGCTTATTTCATTATCCTCGAAATAATAATAATAATAATAATAATAAACATGAAGCCGGCACAAGACACAAGACTGTCTGAGATGGGAGGGAGGTACTAGAAAACCCACACAAGCCAACTTCTCATCCAGCGTGTGCTCACTGTCTCCCAGCGATTGCCTGGTGGGATGAGGGAGACAGAGTGGTAACTATTGTGGGTGACCCCCACAGTGTTGGGTGTAGGGGGTGGGGTGGGGGGGGGGGGGGGGGGGCGTTAAGCGGGGACATGCGCAACGATGAAAACGAGAGGACAGGAGGAACAGAGCACATTTCAAGTGGCTTTTCTTTCCATGTGCAGAGAGGGAGGGAGGGAGGGAGACAGAAGTCTGGTCTATACTGTATGCATTGTGAATGTTCCTAACGATGAGCGTTGTCTCATACAAAAGCAGTCTCCCCCAGAGCCAGCCAGTGATGGTCAGTTTCATCTGCCACCATGTCCGTCTTGGGATCTTCTCCTAATGGTGTCATGGCCGCGTCCTTAGCGTACAGGCATCGCTGTGGTGTTGTAACGGTCTGTCCCTTTTCACCACAAAATGGGTACTGACATCAAATTTACTTGGGGGAAAGGATGAACAGAAAAATTGTCAGGAATAGTTTGGCGACTTTCTTCTGGCCAGCTGTAACCCTTTAACACCATACAGGAAAAGAAAAAAATAATAACGGGTGGCGCTGCTCTTGTGGTGACGCGCTCCCCCGAGGGAGAACAGCCCAAATTGTACGCCGAGAAATCTGCCGTGAATTAAAGTAAGAAATGCAATGTTCCTTCCTGGAGCCAGCTGCTGTAACCCTTTCGCTACCTTCATCCAGTGCTACAGTAGCGTCCCTTTATCTGGACCCAGTCACCAGTCTTGTGAAGAGCTATGAAGAAACGTGTACCTGTGTCGACATTCTGATTTTTTTCTTTCAAATCTACACCCCCCCCAAAATTAACAAACAAAAGACCCATTTCAGTCAACCTTTTTACCTACCTGTAAAAGTCGAAATCAAAATTGTTACACTCCCCATAAAAACCAACAAAAAATAAATGTCAACAAAACCCAAACTACTCAATCTCTCTCCAAAACAAAGCAAAAACAACCTCCCATCCCGAAGTACAGTTCCTTTTAATTGATATCGGGAGGGAGGGGGGGGGGGTGTAGAGACTTATTATTCCTTTTTAAGCTCGCTAAAAAGAACAACTAATTTGAGATAGATTTTAAGGTGGATTTTGTGGCTTGTCCGTATGCCATTTTGTGTTGATTTTTTCGGGGGGGGGGGGGGGGGGGGGGGGGGGGGTTGGTTATCGTGATTGTTTTTATGTTCTGATTATCTAGTTTACTATTTGCTGATTTGGGGAAGAAGTATGTGTCATGATTTGTAAAGATTATTCTCTGTACTGTTCACATGTTATTATTATTATGATGCCATAGACGGATTTAATAAAGTTATTCTATCCTGTGTATCTTTTTACCTCTTTGTTGTATTGTGATGTGGTGTGTGTGAGTGAGTGTGTATGTGTGTGTGTGTGTGAGTGAGTGTATGTGAGTGTGTGTGTGTGTGTGTGAGCAAACGTGCACATATGTGTGTAGGCTGATGGTACTACACATGTTTGTATATTCAAAACTTGATGTAAGAAAACATTTTTATCACACATCGTGTGTGCACACGTACACACACACACACACACCACACACGCACACACACACACACCGCACACACACACGCGCGCGAGCGGCACAAATACACACACATGCACGCACACGTATACATATACATGCATGCACGTATACACACACACACACGCGCGCGCGCATGCACGTACACACATACACACACACATTTGCATATTCAAAACCAAATGTAAGGATAGTAAGACATTCAAAACTGGATGACTCAGAACAAGTTACAACTTAATGCTGAAAAAAACCCGAAGCCATGCTCATAGGGACCAAACATAAACTTTCCTCCATGGTAACAACTTCAATAGAACTCGGCAGTACGTCAGTTCCTTTGGCCAACTCTGTGAAGTATTTAGGTGTAGTTCTCGACAACACACTCTCTGAAAAAATTCATCACCCAAACCTGCCAGTCTTGCTACTATCAATTACGGCGCATAAGCGATATTCGCAAGTATCTGTCCACTGACGCAACTTCCAAGCTTGTCACATCTCTCGTTCTTTCACGTTTAGACTATTGTAATTCTCTTTTGGTTGGACTTTTAGCATCATCCATCCACTCTCTTCAAAAAACACAAAACTCTGCAGCTCGACTGGTCCTAAGAAACAAAACATCTGAACACATCACTCCTCTTCTGCGATCTCTTCACTGGCTGCCTGTCTCACAGAGACTGAAGTATAAGACCAATACCCTCTGTTTCAAATGTCTTCACAAATCTGCACCCTCTTATCTCTGTAACTGTCTTCACCTGTATACTCCATCCCGTTCCCTTCGCTCAGCTGCAGATACTTTGTGCTTTCGAACACCCAGATTCAAACAAACCACTGTTCGCCGTCGCTCTTTCTCTGTTCTGGTCCATCCACCTGGAAGATCTCCCTCTTTCATTCGCCCAAAGCCTTCACTGATACCATCAAATCCAGCCTCAAAACGCACCACCTCACTAAGTTGTGTATGTGTGTGTGTAGTGTTCGTGTGTGTTGGTTGTACTTCGAAACCCATTAACAATCACTGTTCGCCGTCGCTCTTTCTCTGTTTCTGGTCCATCCACCTGGAATGATCCTCCCTCTTCACTTTGCCAAAGCCTTCA
>CM054166.1:5799780-5822280 GCA_028751875.1 Rapana venosa
CACGTCACATCTGCACAAACACGCAATTTATCTTTACCACTGACGCACACTGACCAATCATAAATTTTTTTCTTTACCCTACTCACATCACACAATCAGTTCAGATTTTTTTTATTACTGACGTCACACCTGAAACAATCAGTTCAGATTTATCTTTACCACTGATGTCACATCTGACACAATCAGTTCAGATTTATCTTTACCACTGACGTCACATCTGACACAAACAGTGCAGATTTATCTTTACCACTGACGTCACATCTGACCAATCAGTGCAGATTTTTCTTTACCACTGACGTCACATCTGACACAAACAGTGCAGATTTATCTTTACCACTGACGTCACATCTGACACAATCAGGTCAGATTTATCTTTACCACTGACCAATCAGTGCGGATTTATCTTTACCTCCTCTTTTATATTACTACATCCTTCCTCCCTAGCTAGTTTTTCCCCTTCCCCCATCATCATCCCATCTCCCACAACATAATATACACACATGCACACTTGATTGTTTGAAACACACGCACGCACGCACACACGCACGCGCGCGCGCGCGCAACAAAACACACACACACACACACACACACACACACACACACACACACACACACACACTCACACACACACACACAACGTTCTAACTGGGGAAAAAAACACAACAAACTCTCGTAGATTTACAGCTGTGAAAAAAGATATTTTATTGTAAATGCATCAAAACATAGATTTATACACAACAGCAACCTCTGCATGTCAACAACAACAACAACAACAACAAGCAGTGATTTCAAATAAACATGTGTGTAGATCCTGACTGACCGATGAGGTGAGATATGCAGTCTTTGTTCAGGGGACCGTGGCGCGCGGGGAAAAAGCGTTTCCCAGGTTTTGAAACACTTTCTAGAAAGTCCGTCATTTTAGGCATATGTGGTACCACATCATACTGAAGGTTGAGCAGCACAGCACACCGTGTATGTGTGAGTATGTGTGTGTGTGTGTGTGTGTGTGTGTGTGTGTGTGTGTATGTGTGTATGTGTGTGTGTGTGTGTGCCCATAACAAGGCTCAGCTTGGTACAGAAACAGCGAGAGAGAGAGGGAGAGACAGAGACAGAGACAGAGAGAGACAGAGAAGAAAGATAGAGAGAAGGGGGGGGGGGGGTGTTGCTGTGGCCGGTACTGGATGGACGGAATACCCAGAGACAACTTCTGGTTGGCCGGAAGTGGCCTTACGAAAAACTAAAGGCTCCATTCATTTTTTGTAAAAAAAAAAAAAAAAAAGACAGTCTATAAATGTGTTCCCCGTCAGATGGGGAAGAACATTGGTACTGCCAAACCCAAGCAGTGCTCTGTCATTCCTTCAGGCTCTGCACCAGTGGGGATGTATGTATCAAAACCAAACATCTTCCACTAATTTATGTCGAGGGTTAACGTGATGAGCCACAACTGGGTAAACTAATAAGAACCTGTAGTTTAGATAAAGAAACAGAAAACAGATGATAACAGTAGCAAGGAAATAGATTATTACAAAGGCCCCCAAAACGAACCAACGCAAAAAGTTCCTCTTAGTTTTGTGCTGTGTTCTGTTGGCTGAGGAAGTGAAGTGCAGCAATGGCAATGCTTTCAACGGTGTCAACAACTTACGCTTTCTTAACTCTGTGAGATTCCATGGCTTTCACATTACAGGAGGACAAAATCAGAATTATGCTTATATATAAAAAGTATTATATATAATGTGTCAATGTAGACAACAAACCACTCCACGAAGAAAACAACGTATAAAGACTTTAAAAAAGAGATTCAGAACTGACCACAGCCGTCTCATCACACACACACGCACGCACGCACGCACGCACGCACGCACGCACGCACGCACACACACACACACACACACACACACACACACACACACCCTTATACAGAAATGGCCGCTACATTTGGAGGGAGGTGGGGAACAGAATGAGGAAAGACAACTAGCAAGAGCTACGTTTCGTTTTTTCTTATAGTCCTGTCATTTTACATCGTCCCACACATAATTTTTTAGTGTGACTAAATGACAAAACAGACCATACACAACGAGTCTGTCACCTTCCTACATTGAAGGGAAAAGTCCAAATCCTCAGGCACTGTTTCAGAAATGAGACAGAACGCCCCCCCCCCCCCCCATCAAAAACCCCCAACAACCCCACACAACAAACAAACAAAAAAACAAAAGCAACCAAACCCCCAACAACAACAACAAAGACCTTTATAAAGCCCCTAAACATCCAAACAATCCACCCCTCCCCCCATAAAGAGGACAATCCAAACTGAGATGAAGATAATTTTGTTGTTGTTGTTGACATTATAGATGAGTTGTGTTTTTCTAAAAGCATCTTGGTGTGTTTGTGTGCGCACGCGCGCGCGCGTGTGTGTGTGCGCGCGCGCAGCGCGCGTGTGTTGTGCGCGCGCGCGCGCGCGCGAGAGAGAGAGAGGAGAGAGAGAGAGAGAGAGAGAGAGAGAGAGAGAGAGAGAGAGAGAGAGAGAGAGAGAGGAAGACAAGGACTTTTATCCTAGGCACTGATCATATCCTGATCCAGGTTGGAAACATTATAACAGAATACAGCAAAGAGTGTACACACAGTTTCTATGCACCTCCGTTTGAGACAAGCCGTCAAGAGCAAGAAAACACTTCAACCAAAACCACTCAGTATAACTAAACAACTCAAGGCACGCTGAGCTTGTGGTACAAAAAAATAACAATATCATAATGACCGCAGTATAAACAGTAGCGTAATAAATGGTCTTGTACAAACATCACAAGTCTTTAATTAAATATGGAAGTACGTGCATTTCACTCAATGTCTTTTGCATTGCCTGGGCTGAAATCTTGTCACAAGATTCGCTATCACAGAAAAGCTGCATATAAGAAAGAGTTCGACATTATGTATATCCGCTGGCATCTTTATACACTGGTGCCTGAGCACACACTACACAAATGTACGCATATACACATGCATACCCACATGAATGTATACACACATGCTTGTGTGCACGCACGCCCGCACGCACACTCACACACACATACCGACTCATGCTAGTCTTAGAAAGACTGTTGCAGACAATAATAATAATATTGTGTATGAGAAAGTAGGAAGCATTATCTGCAGGAATTACATACAGCACTCTGTAAAAACTCAGTATCAAAAAACGTTGTTCCAGGAAGAAAGTAGTATAAAACACGACATACATATAACACTCCACCTGAATTTGTCTACAGTTCACCGGAAGCTGTGTTAGAAAATACAAACAAAGCAACAAACAAAGAAATAAAATCATGAGAATGCAGATTTATGGAAAGAAAAACGTGTGATTATGGCATTTATCACTTTCTACAAATGCACCTATATGATTAAAATGCTTAAAGTCCAGCTGATCTCTGAGGTAAAATCAAGAATATACACATTAGCTACTACACACACACACACACACACACACACACACACACACACACACACACACACACACACACACACACAAATACAGTTTGTCCCATTTATAATCCACACAAAAAGTTACAAGCTAGGTCTGGAAGTATGCCTTTAAGACCATTGTAGCAAACAAAAACAACAACAACAATATGGACGAAGCAACAACAAAGAACCCTAAAAACAGGTCATCAAAAGAGGAGGCAAAGCCCTAAGTGGATCATTTGTGATGCAAAAATTGTCATGATCTATGACGGGAAAATTTGTAAAATTCTTGAAAAATGTGTTTAATGTAGTACACTACCATACAAATGCAAACGGAATATCAAAGATGAAAGACAAAAGTATTCGTAATCAAACTCATGAAAATAACAATAAAAACCTCCTCTTGAAAGTAAAAAGGTAAAGGTGTCCCATAACCTATGTGGTCGTTAGAGCGAGGCGTCAGAGATCTCAGCTTCTCTAGGGGCCAGCATATTGAGGGCGGCGTCCATCTCCTCTCCCTCGCTGCTTTACCTTCCCTGACCCTAAAGAGGGCAGGTGCCCATTTACAGCTGGGTGAACTGGGGGACTGTAACTGAAGCCAAGGCACACAAACGGTCACCATCTACTTGGGAACCATGCTCAATGCTGCTTAACCTTAGCTGATGAGTGCTCTCATGCGAAGGACTTTCAGTGGCATCAAATCGCAAGTGCACCACTAACAGCTAGTACACCCAGATCCCCATCTGTTTATGTAGCTTTCTGACTTTCAAAAGAAAAACACGTGATAGACACACAGACAACACATGCAGTAGATAGAGCCAGTAAAATAGATTGCTGGTTTGTAGAGTTCCAGATTATGGACAGAGGTAAACAACAATATCAAAAGTGTAAATAAATAACCTGTCGGACATGCTGTGTAAAGTCCCAGAGCACCAAAGATGAGGTATGACGACAGAGCATAGGGAGAAAAACACATCCCCCCCCCACACACACACACACAAACAATCCCCCCCCCCCCACACACACCAAAAAACAGGACAAAAACATCAAAACAATGGAATCTTTCACAAGATAAACAGCAAAGTGATGTAGAAGAAGACAGCAGCAGCAGCAGCAGCAGCACAGCAGACAGTATCAACACCTAAGTGGATGTTGGCGTAATGAAGGCACCTGTGCTGTCCTGGTGATATTGAGGATGTTTAAGTCAACATCGTTCCACTGATCAGAAAAGAGTCAACAAGCTCATGAACGTATGGTGATCAACTGTTGATGCCAAGCAGATCAAGAGAGATCACTGGTTCACCAATGTGCAAAGATCAAGTCTTGTTTATGTTGATGCTGGAGTGATCTGTCTTGATGCTCTGCAACTCAGGAGTGATTAACAATGATGTCTATAAAACAGGAGTGATCAATAATGATATATGTAGATCAATGATGATCAGCTTTGATGTATGTAAAACAGTGATCAACACTGATGTCGGTAAAAGAGGAGTTGATATCAGAAGATCAAATTAATCCATGTAATCCATGTTGATGTATGTAGGGCAGAAGTAATCCATGTCGATTTATGCTTATCAGGAGTGATCGATGTTGATGCCAGCGAATCAGATGTGATCAAGGTTAATATCAATTGATCAAGAGTGATCAACGTTGATGTCTGTAGATCAGGAGTGATCAATGTTGATATGTGTTGATCAGAGGTGATCAACGTTGATGTCTGTAGATCAGAAGTGATCAATGTTGATGTGTGTTGATCAGAGGTGATCAACGTTGATGTCTGTAGATCAGAAGTGATCCATGTTGATGTGTGCTGATCAGGTTTCACCATGTTGATGTGTGTTGATCAGGTTTCACCATGTTGATGTGTTGATCAGGCGAGGCTGACGTTGGTGCCGGGAATGATCAGGGGGTGTTGCCCTGTCAGAATGTCCTCATAGTGAGGCTTGTCCTCCAGACCTGCACACACAGTTACAGACTTCATGTACACCACACCTACTACCACACCAAAACACACATCAACAACCACACCAACACACACATCAACAACCACACCAAAACACACATCAACAACCACGCCAAAACACATCAACAACCACACTAAAACACACCATAACATACCGCAGCAAAACATACCACACATCAACAACCACAGTAATAAAGATATTGACCACAAAAAAGCAATGACTGTAATGAGGAAAATAATGTCACTAACAATGACACATATCATTAGTGTTACAAAGACGAAATGACAATAATAGCAACAACAGTGAGATCTCAACGAATACAATGACAACCAATCCAATCATATCATTTACAGAGGCTTTTTTTTTTTTTTACAGAAGTTTGCCAGGGACAACTCTCTTGTTGCCGTGGGTTCTTTCACATGTACTTAAATACGTGTGGCACTCAGGACCATAGATTATTGTCCCACCAGGTACAGTCTAGTGGATGCGGGGACAGTTCCAGTACAAACAAGGATCAACCCATACTTTTCACTTTTCAGGCAAATGTGTTACCTCTAGACCACCGATACATAGCACTTCAAAGCTTACCAATTTTCATGCAGCTTAACATCTCATTAAGCTTAACAACATCTCATGAAGCTTATCAACATCATCATGAAGCTTAACAACATCATCATGAAGCTTATCAACATCATCATGAAGCTTAACAACATCATCAAGAAGCTTAACAACATCTGGATGAAGCCTATCAACATCTGGATGAAGCTTATCAACATCTTCATGAAGCCTATCAACATCTTCCAAGCTTGTCGACATTTTAACGGACGTGAACTATGTGGAGACGCCACACAGGCGGCCACTGACCAGAGGTGTTTGCAGAGGAAGCCCAGCGTGGCTTTGCAGGCCATGTCCATGCACAGGTCAGGGTCCAGCTTGTACCGCACCTCCATCAGCCGACCCACTGCCACGTTGCACAGGAACTGGAAGTCCGTTACACTCTGATGACACGTGCCCCTGTGGGCAAGACCAGAGACATGTCAGAGAACAGTTCATCAACATATATTATAACACATGCATGAAGAACTGGCCCTAGCCAAACGCTGTGTCAGTTAGTGGTGTCAGCTACATGCCAAGACCTGAATTAACATGTTGCCATGCTTTGAAATGTCATGTTTAGATTGTCTGCATCCATGACACGCTCTTGCCGTAACAACAACCTGTTTTTCTGATGAAGGCAATAAAAACACCAAGCGACCTGAAGTTGGGGCATGGCTGCCTCCTATATGACGAGGTGGTTGAACAAAGCCCCACAGGCAAACCTCTCTTCCAGTGTGTAGTTACAGTTTCATAGTGATTCTGAAATGTCATGAGTGAGACACAGAACATTTCCTGGACCCCCAGGGCTGGGGAACGCCCAACAACAACAACAACAGCAACAATAACAGCAACAGCAACAACAATCAAGCAAAGAAACACACACAAAAAAGAGAACAAATAAAGCAGAAAAGCACAGCAAAACAGAGTACAACACAATACAGGAGACCTTATAATGATCGTAGTTCTGTCAATTTCTACGTCCCCAGCAATAATGACAGTGTCAGCAACATTAACAACAACAACAACAACAACGATAAGAACGACAACAACGACAACAAACCATCAATCATACACAAACAAGCGAGAAAGGAGAACAAACTATGGGCAATAAAAACTGAATCAACGTGAGACAGCAAAACCCTGGCTGCTGACAGCCATCCTTTAAGATCTGTATCCTCAACAAAATGATGACAACCACCATAAAAAAACAACAACCAACCAGCCAAACCAAACAGACCTGATAGTGGTGGTGGATCTGTCAATATCTGTATCCCCGACATAACAACAACAACAAACTGCAACAATCAAATACAACCAGCCAACCAGCCAAGCAAGCCAAACGGACCTGATAGTGATCAAGGATCTGTCAATATCTGTATCCCCAACAACACAACAACAACAACAACTGCAACAACAACCAAACAGACCTGGTGTGATCATAGATCACTCAATACTTTTCCACACAACAACAACAACAACAACAACATACAACGGACCTGGGTGATCATGATCACCAATACTGTTTCCACAGCACAACAACAACAACACACAACAACAACAACATCACGCCTGTTTCACACAGCACAACATCAACATACAAGTTCAACAACAAACAACAACAACAACAGTTCACGGACCTGATGGTGATCATAGATTCACTCAATATCTGTTCTCCTACAGCAGCATCACCAATGTTCCAACAACAACAACAACAACAACAACAACAACACCACCAGCAGTTTCACGGACCTGATGGTGATCATGGGCCTGTCCACCCCAGCGTTCTCCTGCAGGCGCATCATCTGCTGGATGTTGGTCCTCCACTGGAAGGACTCCATGTTCACCATCAGGGCAGGCTGCTTCACCTCCCCCGGCAGGCTCTCGTCCACGGGGTGCATCCACCCGTCCAACACTACCCCCACCCTGTTATACATTGGACAGATAGAAAGCGGTGATGGGATATCAGTGAGAGTAAAAGCAATGTTTAGAGATGGTTAAAAAAAAAAGAAGAAGAGAATGTGTTGGAGAATCATGATTTTATCCTGCTTCTGTTTCTCTTGTCTGTCTGTCTGTCTGTCTGTCTGTCTGTTTCTCTTCCGTTTTCTATCTCAACTGAATGAATTAAATTCTCTCTCACTCCTCCTCACACACACACACTCAAGCACCCCCCCCCCCCACACACACACATAGCCAACCCTCCCTCCCTACCACAACCCTACCATTACCATTCCACAAACTCCCCCCAAAAAAAAAACACCCACCCACCAACAACAACCAAACAACAACAACAACAACCCAAACATCAAAACAAACAACCCAACAACAAAATAAACAAAACACAACAAAACATCACCAAAACTTTCCCTCTCCCCCCCCCCCCCCCACCCCCCCCACACACACACTCAAGCACCCTTCCCCCCCCCCCCCCCGACACACACATAGCCAACCCTCCCTCCCTACCACAACCCCCCTCCCCTATCATTCCACAAATCCCCCCCAAAAAAACCCCAACAACAACAACCAAACAACAACAACCCAAACATCAAAACAACCCAACCCAACAACAAAATAAACAAAACAAACAACAAACATCACCAAATCTTTCCCTCTTCCCCCCCTCCCCCCCACACACACTACTCACTTGAACCTGGGCTCAGAGGCCAGGGAGGCAATGCAAGTGGATCCCCCGAAGGAATGGCCGATCACCGACACTTTGGACAAGTCCAGTCGACCCTGTCGACATAACGGCAACAACACTGTACTGGGCTGTGTACATTGTGTGTCTGAAATTCAGGCTGTGGGAACGTTATATGTGGTGTGGTGGTGGTGGGGTGTGTGTGTGTGTGTGTGTGTGTGTGTGTGTGTGTGTGTGTTGTGTGTGTGTGTGTGAGATACATTGTGTGTGTGTGTGAGTGTGAGTGTGTGTGATATATGTGTGTGTGATATGGTGTGGTGTGTGTGTGTGTGTGTGTTGTGTGTGTGTGTGTGTGTGTGTGTGTGCGATATGGTGTGCGTGCGCGCGCGCGCGCGCGCGTGAGTGTGAGAGAGAGAGTGAGTGAGTGAGTGTGTGTGTAAGTGTGTGTATGATATGGTGTCTGTGTGTTATTCTTATCTTTCATTCATCTTATTAATTTATTTAGAGGATAATGGAATGTACACACTGTGCCTTTTTTAACATCCAGTCCCGTTGTGTATGCGGTCTTGTTAATTCTGTTATCTGTTCCCACCAGCACACGATGGCCTACTCTTCCGAAAAGCGGAACATGTCTTAACATGTAAACAAGATGTTCTGCATCTTTTTACTTATTCTATTTTATAATTTATATCGAGGATAATGGAATAAGCACTTATGTGCTTTTTTACAATCACTCCCCGTGTGTATGCGGTTTTGTAAATTCTGTCATCTGTTCCCACCGGCACACAATGGCCTACGCTTACGAAAAGCGGAACAGGATTTAACGTGTGCGTAAGATGTTCTGCGTACAAGTCTCATTCGAAGGACTTGCTGGGGAGAGTGGAGTCTGCACTGATGTTAACTCCAGGGGAAAATATCCTCCTTGAACGGGAAACGAACCGTCAGATTGCGAGCGCAATGTTCTAACCACGAGGCTATCCCGTCCCCTGTATATTGAGAGAGAGAGAGAGAGAGAGAGAGGAGAGAGAGAGAGAGAGAGAGAGAGAGAGAGAGAGAGAGAGAGAGAGAGAGAGAGAGAGAGGAGAAGAGAGAAGGGGGGGGGGAACAGTGACAGAGAGACAGAGACTGACAGATGCAAAGAAGCAGCAACAGAGAAAGAAAGACAGATGCACACCACTGACAGAAGCAGCACTAGCACAAAAGCAATCGATCATCATAAAGTGATGTGTGTTTAAGCAGCAGCCACGAGTGATCTGAACATTGGA
Organism: Rapana venosa; assembly: GCA_028751875.1. Taxonomy (NCBI): domain Eukaryota; kingdom Metazoa; phylum Mollusca; class Gastropoda; order Neogastropoda; family Muricidae; genus Rapana; species Rapana venosa. The sequence goes on from CM054166.1 coordinate 5,809,692, forward strand.
AACATTGTACTGAACAATAGTAGTGGACACACACACACACACACACACACACACACACACACACACACACACACACACACACACACACACACACACACACACACACACACACACACACACGCGCGCGCGCGCGCGCGCGCGGTACATACATGTTGTGTTAGGTACATGGCATGTAGTACTAGCTGCCCAAATCGATGACTTCGCAGTGCTGTGTGTATAGGCTCAGGCTCAAAGTGTCATATAACTGTGTGGACATTGGACACACTGTTTCTGACCACAGTAGTGGACGGACACACCATCAGACAGACATATAAACAGACAGGGAGAAATATCGACATGGAACACAGACATAATGGCACAAAGCAAACCCAGTACACTGGCCCAGGCCGAAAGCGTGGTCCTGGGATTCCTAGCTTCAGTGCACTAGACTTTGTCAGTGACTGAGGTCAGCCAGCGCCAAACCCAGCACTGAAGTGTTCTGTTTTGAAATGGGATGCTGACAATGCTTTCATCCACGACAATCTCTTAGCATAACAACCTGTATGCTCCATTAAAAGAAAGACAAACTCTGCTCTGAAGTCGGAATATGCCTGCCTATAATGGCGAGGTACTTGAAATGAGCTATACACAGTAGCCTGTCATCAAGTGTCCATCACCAGTTTCACAGTGATTCCCAGGTGTGATAGCTGAGACAACAGTGCAGATTCTGTGTGATCCCAGGGTGCTAAGCAGCAGAACGCCCAACAACAACAATAACAACAATAACTCTCCATTAAAAAGGTAAAGGTAAAGGAGTCCCATAACCTATAAGGTCGTAGGGGAGCGAGGCGTCAGAGACCTCACTTCTCTAGGGCCAGCATATTGAGGGCGGCGCCCATCTCCTCTCCTTCGCTGCTTTACCTTCCCTGACCCTAAAGAGTGCAGGTACCCATTTACAGCTGGGTGAACTGGGGGAACTGTACTGAAGCCAAGGCGCGCAAACGGTCACCCATCCAACTGGTAACCACGCTCGACGCTGCTTAACTTAACTCTCCATTACAGCAGGGGAAAAGCACCTTCAGTGGGAGTGGGGTACAACTATGGCGATGTACATGAAAAGAGCCATGCACACACACACTTCTCGTCCAGTGCTGCTGGTGTCTGACAGCAAGGTCCAGCAGTGGTCAGTGAGGCAGAGCGCTTGTTCTGTGTGACTCCCAGAGAGCTCAGCTGGTACGAGGACGACAACAAGGACAACAACAAGAACAACAACAAGAACAACTGGAAGAACAACAACAAGAACAAGAGGAAGAAGAATTGCGAAGAAGAAGAAGAATTGCAAAGAAGAAGAAGAATTGCAAAGAAGAAGAATTGCGAAGAAGAATTGTGACGACGAAGAAGAATTGCCAAGAATAAGAAGAAGAATTGCGAACAAGAAGAAAAGATGCGAAGAAGAATTGCGAAGAAGAATTGCAAAGAAGAAGAAGAATTGCAAAGAAGAAGAAGATTTGCGAGGAATTGCCAAGAAGAATTGCGAAGAAGAAGAATTGCGAAGAAGAAGAAGAATTGCGAAGAAGAAGAATTGCGAAGAATTGCGAAGAAGAAGAATTGCGAAGATGAAGAAGAGGAAGAAGAACGAAAAGAACAAGAAGACGACGAAGACGAAGACAAAGAAGAAGAGTTGCGAAGAAGAAGCAGAAGCAGAAGCAGAAGAAGCAGCAGCAGAAGAAGAAGAAGAAGCAGAAGAAGCAGCAGAAGCAGCAGCAGCAGAAGAGGCAGCAGCATTACCCTGAAGTGCTGTGTGTTGAAGGAGAGGCCCAGTGTGTTGTGGACAGTGGTGCCAGCGTTCATGTCTGTCAGGATGTTCAGCACAGTGCGACACTCCTCCGCCCGCTTGTACATCTGCGACACAGTGACCAGTATTGTGACACTGTGGTGATGGGGGTGGAGGGTCATGTGTGGTGGTGGTGATGGTGGTGGTGGTGGTAGTGTAGGGTTTGTGTGTATGTGTGTGTGTGTGTGTGTGTGGGGGGGGGGGTGATGGTGTGGTGTGGTGTGTGGTGTGGTTTTGTGGTGTGTGTTTGTGTGTGACTAAGTGTTGCATTATTTGCACTCTGTCGTGTACACTTTAAAATACCTGCTAACAGCCATACAAAACACACACATAAGCATGCAAGTATATCACGCAAGCGCGCGCACACACACACACACACACACACACACACACACAACACACAACACACACACACACAAACACACACACAAACAACCACAATACTAAGAACAGAAAAAGGGTCTATGGAAGATAAAATCACATTCAAAATTAAAAACCCCCAAACAAAATATTCAATTAACCACCCAATCAACCACCAACAAACCAGCCATCAAACAGCCTGCGCACTGCACAACGGAAACAACAACAACAACAACAACAACAACAACAACAGCAAAACACCGACAAGAAGTACACCCAGTACTTAGTCTACGCCCCCCCCACCCTCCACCCCCCCCACCCCCCCCCCCCCCTGTTTAGGTTCAAAATGAACGTCCTGCTTCTAGTAAAAACAAACCACACCAGAAAGCAAATGACAAGAAAAAACAAACCACACCAGAAAGCAAATGACAAGAAAAAACAACCCACACCAGAAGCAAATGACAAGAAAAAACAACCACACCAGAAAGCAATGTGACAAGAAAAAACAAACCACACCAGAAAGCAAGTGACAAGAAAAAAACAAACCACACCAGAAAGCAAATGACAAAAAAAACAAACCACACCGGAAAGCAAATGACAAGAAAAACAACCACACCGAAAGCAAATGACAAGAAAAAACAAACCACATCAGAAAGCAAATGACAAGAAAAAACAAACCACACCAACCAGGCAACGCCTCTACCCCTTCCAGTGGTTAAAACTGTACACTATTTCTGTTCACCTCTTGTTCGAAAAGAAGAAAACAACAGCAACAACTGACCACCACCACCACCACCACCACCACTAGTAACAACAACAACAAAGAAGGTACTGCTTAGCTGCCCTGACTGGCTCCGAAGTCATGACGTAATTGCACGCGTCTATTTATTTTTAAAATTTCTTTTATATCGAGGATAATGGAATAAGCACTCCTGTGCTTTTATATATCCAGTCCCCGTGTGTATGCGGTTATGTAAATGTTGTCATGTGTTCCCACCGGCACACAATGGCCTACTTGTTCGACAGGAGCAACAGGATTTAACGTGTGCGCAAGATGTTTCGCATGCGGTCGCCCACGGGGCTTCGGTTTATAAGTCTTATCCGAAGGAGAGGCATCCCCACTGTCGGAGGAGACGGGAAACCGAGATAATGAGTGTAGCACGTATTTGACACACGTACACAAAAGCACACCCCCCCACTCTTCTTTTTAACCCCCCCCCCCCAACAAAAACAAACACACACAAAAGCCAACAACAACAAAAAACCCAAACAAAACCAACAAACCAATTAAAAAAAACCAAACTCCTAAAATAATGCAAGAAGAGCTGGAGTTGTTCATGGAGAGGTCTAGTGTTTCATAAACACAGACATATACACACGTAGACAGGACAAATGCTCTTGTGGCAACATACTCTCCCTGGGGTGAGCAGCCCCAAATTTAAAACATACAAAGAAATCTTTTGGGACTGAAAGTCGCATACAAACAATACAACACAATACAACACAATACAACACAATACAACATAATACAACACAACACAATACAATACAATAATGGCCAGGCCGAAAGGGTTGTCTGTTACTGACGTAAGTCCAATGCCACTATCTATGTTAAACGGCCAAGTTTCTGGTCCATCCACCTGGAATGACCTCCCTCTTTCACTTCGCCAAAAGCCTCACTTGATACCTTCAAATCCAGCCTCAAAACACACTTATTTCCTACCTGAGACTTTCCCCCCAAATATCTGTCCCTAATTTTCAACAGCATCTTTCACCTTCTAAGTGTTGTTCCGAGTGTGTGTGTGTGTGTGTGTGTGTGTGTGTGTGTGTGTGTGTGTGTGTGTGTGTGTGTGTGTGTGTGTGGTGTGTGTGCGTGCATGCGTGCGCGCGCATGGATTTGAAATCTGTTGTTCATTATGTTTAAGGAGAGTTGCATGCCTGTAAATGATTGAGTGCAAGCGCTTCGATTTGTTTGGTTTTTTTACAAGATTCAGCGCTATATAAATTCCATATATTATTATCATTTATTATTATTGTCAGGCTATGTTGAGATTGTCTTCAGCCATGACAACCCCCACTCTCCTTGAAAGGACAAAAATCCCCTGCAGTGGGAGTACGGCTGCCCACTTGGCAAAGTGACCGGCAACCACGCAGATGTATCTTTCAGTGTGTACTTTCAACCTCACAGGGATTCCCTAGTAGGATGAGTGTCGAGACAGACAGAGTGCACACTCTGGGTGACCCCCAGGGTGTTAAGCTGGGGAACACGCAACAACAACAACAATATAAATAACAACACAACACAATACAATGCCTGGTCATTCCTGTGGTTAAACTCATCCCACTGCTCCTCGTGCTCAAATGCAATGAAACACAATAAAACGCAACACAACATAACACAACACAATGTTACACAACATAAACAGCATAACAACACAACATATCCCAATACAGGGCCATCCCCGTAATCAAAGTCATCCTACTGCTCCAATTGCTTAAGTGCAACACAAGACAACACAACAAAGAAACACAACGCAAACAACACAAGACAACACAACAAAGGCAACACAACGCAAACAACACAAGATAACACAACAAAGGCAACACAACGCAAACAACACAAGATAACACAACAAAGACAACACAACGCAAACAACACAAGATAACACAACAAAGACAACACAACGCAAACAACACAAGACAACACAACAAAGACAACACAACGCAAACAACACAAGACAACACATGGCGATACCTGGCCATTCCTGTAGTCAAAGTCATCCCACTGCTCCACGTGCTCAAACCACTTCCACTCCTCTTTGAAGTCATGGTGATGGTGGTGGTTGTCGTGTGGATGGTGGTGACCGTTGTTGTTGTTGTCGTGGTGGTGGTGTGTGGTACTGTCACTGGTGGCAGTGTCACTGTGGTCAGTGCAGACGCGGACACTGCTGCGGTGGCTGTTTTTCAGACACACTGTCGTGGAAGCCGACCCGTCCCTACAAGGTCAGACAGACAGACAGACAGACAGATAGAAAGATAGCAACTGTCAATAACAGAAATAATGATATTAATAATCAATAGCAAAGTCAGAATGGTGCGGTCACATAGACATCCTTCGGATGAGACTATAAACCGAGGTCCCGTGTGCGAACGCACGCAGAACATCACATGACAGAATTGACAAAACCGCATACACACGGGGACTGGATGTAAAAAAAGCACATAAGTGCTTATTCTATTATCCTCGATATAAAAGAATAAAATAAACAGAAACCCATTAGTGGTCACAAGAGTAACGTCAGTGTGGTAACATAGAATATCACTACTGGTCATAACAGTAACGTCAGTGTGGCCACATAGAATATCACTACTGGTCATAACAGTAACGTCAATGTGGTCACATAGACAGAATACCACTACAGGTCACAACAGTAACGTCAGTACAATGTGGTCACATAGAAAACCATTACTGGTCACAACAGCAACGTCAGTGTGGCCACGCAGACAGAAAACCACTACTGGTTGGAACAGTAACGTCAGACTGATGAAAAGCTGACTGAATGACTGAATGAGGACAGACATAAAGACAGGCAGACAGACAGAAAAATCTTCAACGGCCATAACAGTAATATTAATGATAGTATTATGGGGACGGGATAACTCAGTGGTCGGAGCACTCGCTTTTTCCCCAGCCTAGGTTAAGCAGCATCAAGCATAGTTACCAATTGGATGGGTGACTGTTTGCGCGCCTTGGCTTCAGTACGGTCCCCCAGTTCACCCAGCTGTAAATGGGTACCTGCCTCTTTAGGGTCAGGGAAGGTAAAGCAGCGAGGGAGAGGAGATGGGCGCCGCCCTCAATATGCTGACCCCTAGAGAAGTGAGGTCTCTGACGCTCCGCTCCTTTACGACCTTATTGGTTATGGGACACCTTTAACCTTTAGTAGTAATATTGATAATCATCATAACACAACAGTCAGATTGGCAGAAAGAAACACGCGAACGGTCATAATGATAATAATAATAATAATAAATGGAATTTGTATAGCGCTATATCTTGCAAAGACAAATCAGAGCGCTTGCATTCAACATATTCTTACAGAGCCATGCAGCCAATAACTATTGAAAGCTTAAACAAATTCCAATGTACGCACCTATACACACACAGGTTGTAGGCTTTGGTAGGGTAATGGGATTTTGGCTGTTGAAGGCAGGGGCAGTTTTGAGATGAAAGAGGAGGGGGGAAAAGTTTGGTTGGAAATAAATATGCCTTGAGGCTAGATTTTAATGTGTCATAAGTAGGCTTTTGTGGAAGATGGATGGACCAGAAATAAAGAGCGACGACCAACAAAGGATTGGTTTAATCTCGGTATTCGTAAGCACAAGGTATTTGCAGCAGAGCGGAGGGAACGAGAAGGAGTGTACAGGTGAAGACATTCACGGAGGGTGCTGTTTGGTGAAGACATGTGTAACAGAGGGTACTGATCTTATAGTTTACTCTCTGTGGCACAGGCAAACAAGTGGAGAGACCGCAAGAGAGGAGTAATGTGCTCAGATTTTTTCTTTCTGAGGACTAGTCGAGCTGCAAAGTTTTGTATACGTTGAAGGGAGTGGATAGATGTTGCTGGCAGACCAGCCAAAAGAGAATTGCAATAGTCCAGACGTGAGAGAATGAGAGACGCAACAAGTTTGGATGTTTGCATCAGTGGACAGGTACTTTCGAATTGCACTAATACACCGTAATTGATAGTAGCACGACTGGCAGGTCTGGGCAAGGAATTTTTGCATAGACAGTCTGTTGTCGATAACAACTCCTAGATACTTCACAGCAGTGGATAGAGTCGAGTTCGCTTGAAGTTGTTGTGATGGAAGAGAGTTTGAGTTTGGTCCCTACAAGCATGGTTTCTGTTTTATCTGCGTTTAACTGTAACTTGTTTTGTATCGTCCAGTTTTGGATATCTTGAAAGCAGTAGGCTATATTTGTCAAGAGAGAAGGAAGATTTTTCAGGTGTAACACTACTTTGAACCTGAGTCATCTGCGTTAAAGTGATAGTTGATATGATGACGGTTTATTATATGTGATAGTGGAGCAGTATATAGAGTGAAAAGAACAGAGCCCAGAACTGATCCCTGCGGGACACTACATTCCAGTTTGGCAGGTATTGACTGTATCTTGTTTACTGCGACTGTCTGCAATCGGTCAATGAGGTATGAACTGAACTAGGAGAGGACTGTGCCAGTTACACCGAATGTTTTTTGAAGACGGAAGAGAAGATTTGAATGGTCAATAGTGTCGAAGGCTGCAAATAAGTCGAATAATAATAATAATAATAATAATACATGGAATTTATACAGCGCTGTATCTTGCAAGAAACAAATCAAAGCGCTTTCATTCATCGTAGTCTTCCACATGCAGCCAGTTACAATTAATAGTTGTTTTTTTTACAAATTCAAATGTAAACACACAAACGCGCACAATTAATAGCTTTTACTAATTCAAATGTAAACACACACACGCGCGCGCGCCCACACACACACACACACACACACACACACACATAAAGGTTGTACACTCTGGCAGGGTGATGGGGGGCCAGAAATGAGATGAAACAAGAGGAGAGAATCTTAGGTTTGAAATAAATGTGTCTTAAGGTTGGATTAAAAAGCATTATAATTAGGCTTTTGGCGGAGAAAGAGAGAGGGAGAGAGAGGGAGGTCATTCCAGATAGATGGACCAGAAACAGAGAAAGAGAGACGGCCAACAGTGGACTGGTTGAATCTAGGTATTCTTAAGCACAAGGTGTCTACAGGAGAGCGAAGGGAACGAGAAGGAGTGTATAGGTGAAGACATTCACAGAGGTAGGTGTCGTTTTGTGGAGACATTTGTAACAGAGGGTACAGATCTTATAGTTTACTCTCTGTGGCACAAACAGCCAGTGGAGAGATCGCAAGAGAGGAGTAATGTGCTCAGATTTTTTCTTTCTGAGGACTAGTCGAGCTGCAGAGTTTTGTATACGTTGAAGGGAGTGGATAGATGATGCTGGTAGACCGGCCAGAAGAAAATTGCAATAGTCCAGTCGTGAGAGAATGAGAGACGTGACTAGTTTGGATGTTGCATCAGTGGACAGATACTTTCGAACTGCACTAATGCACCGTAATTGATAGTAGCACGAGTAGAGTGAGAAAGGAGATTTTGCCCGAGTCAGAAGCAAGTAGAAGTGTATTTAAGGTATGGACTAGGGTAGTTTAAGTGCTATGGTTGATAGGCAGACTGAAACTCAGGAAGAAGTGGTTATTGAGCTGTTTTAGAACTACTTTTTCAAGGACTTTAGAGATGAAAGGTAGGTTGGAAACAGGTCTATAATTCATCAGAATGTTAGGGTCAAGGTCATGCTTTTTGAGTAGAGGTGTGACTATAGCAGTTTTGAGAGCTGATGGAACATTTCCTGAAACAAGAGATGAGTTCACTATTTTTCGTGATAGCGGGTATAAGTTGTGGTAGGCACTGCGCGAAAAGAGAAGCAGGTATGGGATCGAGGTCACATGATTTTATAGTCATTCCTTTCAGAATTGTCGTGATTTCTTTCTCGCTTGTTGGTTGAAAGAAAAGGAGCGGAGTTCCAGAGAATCGGGGATCAGGAGGTGCAGGCTGGAACATTAATAGTAATATTAATGATACTATCAGCGATGTTGATTATCATGCAGAAGAGGAGGTTAAATAGGAAGAAAACATTGGCGGTCAGTAATACTAACGATAATATCGGCAATAATGTATGTATGTATGTTAGTCCGTCGTTTTCGACGATGACCTCCAAAACAGCAGAGGAGGCAGCTGCTGTTTTGGAAATTGGACAGAAATTTGATTATAGTGGACATGCCTTGCCCTCAGTACATCCCCACTCTCTCGGCCAAGTGGGCATAAGGACAGTCAGCGTTGAGGACTGTGCAAGTCAAGCCTCCTAGTCAGAGAGTCATAGTCGATCACTAAAGACTAAGCTGTAAAGTGGAATTCCATGAGTGGAAAAGCCACTGGTCATACAGCCTCTCACTTTGCTGTTGCCTCCAGCGTCAATGGTTTAATCAAGAACTGTGATAAATCTCAGGCACTGACGGCGTGTAAATGATAATAGCAATGACAGAAAAATCAGAAAGAAAGAAAAATACGGTCATGACAGTACCAGTCAATCGTTATGAAAATGAGGTCAGGTCAGTAACAGTAATAAGATCAGACAAAAAGGAAATTAATAACGGTTATTACAGCAGTAAAACAGTGATAACAGAAAATGGCAGTTAAGGTTTGACATAATAATAAAATATTCACTTCAAGAATTTTTCAAAACTTCAATAACTTTTATTTCAATAAAATTAAAAATACAACACACACAAAAACCCCGGCGGGTACAAGATTTTTTCTCTCTCGATATTTTATTTCAAGAAAAACAAAACTGAACAACATTGGGATAAGCAGATGCAGGCATGTAAAAGTACTCATATTTAATAAGCACCACTCACTTTTTCCTGTCTAGTTAAAACAAACCAGTCATAACAGTAACGGCACTGAGGTCAGACAGAACGGAGGGGAGACACGAATAGGGATAACGGTAACAGCAACGAAACCGGTGATCGTCGCCACGATGACACACCATGACAAGAACAGTGGAAAACAAATCTGTGATGGTAGGGTAGACAGGCAGCAAGGACACCAACATCCACCCTTTTCTTCGTCTTCATTGTCTTCATTGCCTACATCTTCATTGTCATCATCTTCATTGTCTTCATCTTCATTGTCATCATCTTCATTGTCATCATCTTCATTGTCTTCATCTTCATTGTCATCATCTTCATTGTCTTCATCTTCATTGTCTACATCTTCATTGTCATCATCTTCATTGTCTTCATCTTCATTGTCTTCATCTTCATTGTCTTCATCTTCATTGCCTACATCTTCATTGTCTACATCTTCATTGTCTACATCTTCATTGCCTACATCTTCATTGTCTTCATCTTCATTGTCTTCATCTTCATTGCCTACATCTTCATTGCCTACATCTTCATTGTCTTCATCTTCATTGCCTACATCTTCATTGTCTTCATCTTCATTGCCTACATCTTCATTGTCTTCATCTTCATTGCCTACATCTTCATTGCCTACATCTTCATTGCCTACATCTTCATTGTCTTCATCTTCACTGTCATCATCTATTTCACACCTAAGATTTTCCTCTCCTTCTTCATCTCATAGTTTTTCCCTGCCTTCAACAGCCAAGATTCTATCGCCCTACCGGGGTGTGTGACCTGTGTGTGTGTGTGTGTGTGTGTGTGTGTGTGTGTGTGTGTGCGCGCGCGCGCGTGCGTGCGTGCACATTTGGACTTGGTGGAACTATCAATTGTTACTGGTTGTAGTATGACTGTGTAAGAATGAGTTGAGTGCAAGCGCTTTGATTTGTCTCTGCAAGATATAACACTATATAAATTCCATTTATCATTATTATTATTATTATCTTTATTGTCTTCATCTTCATTGTCATCATCTTCATTGTCTTCATCTTCATCGTCATCATCTTCATCGTCATCATCTTCATTGTCATCATCTTCATCATCCTCGATACCATCACTACCTTTCCTTCTCATTCTTCTTGTTCTATGAATTTTGCAAACTTTGAAATTCAAACCATATGTACTCTTAGTGCATAAGATACGAATGCATACATCCTCACGCGCACATGCGCGCGCGCGCCCACACTCACGCACACACTCGCATACATCCTCACGCGCACATGCGCGCGCGCGCACACACACTCATATATATATATATATATACACGCTTAGAGAGAGAGAGAGAGAGAGAGAGAGAGAGAGAGAGAGAGAGAGAGAGAGAGAGAGACAGACAGACAGAGACAGACAGAGACGGACAGACGGACAGACAGCCACCCACCACCCCGCTTTTTTCCTAACGAACGAGCATGTAAACAGTGCTATACAGAAGAAAAAGCGAGCCCAGGACAGTTAGAAGAGAAGGGAGGAGGGTAGATCTGCTTTGCAAGCAGGCCCATGGTTGTGGAATTTCAAATAACCGCTGAAAGTCTACACGTCACACTTTTTAAAGTAGACCAGCAGCGTGTGGAGGAACATCGTCACTCACTTCTGTAGAGCCCCTCTCCGCACACCTGCCTGTGTCACCAGTTCCTTACCGCCTGACACAACATGGATGGAGTCCTGTCGTTGTTGTAGGTGTAGTTGTTGTTGTTGTTGTCTGTTCTCCATTATTTTAAAGTCCTTAAGGGTCACCATCGGGGACGGGATAGCTCAGTGGTTGGAGCACTCGCTTTCCCCCAGCCAAGTTAAGCAGCGTCGAGCGTGCTCACCGGTTGGATGGGTGACCGTTTGCGGGCCTTGGCTTCAGTACAGTTCCCCCAGCTGTAAATGGGTACCTGCCCTCTTTAGGGTCAGGGAAGGTAAAGCAGCGAGGGAGAGGAGATGGGCGCCGCCCTCAATATGCTGGCCCTAGAGAAGTGAGGTCTCTGACGCCTCGCTCCCCTACGACCTTATAGGTTATGGGACTCCTTTACCTTTTCCTTAAGGGTCACCCAGAATAGGCACTGTCTTAGTGATCCCACCAGGGAATATTCCACTGTGGGGTGTACGTGCACACTGGACGAGAAGTTGGCAGGGGTTGTAGCTCGCCACAGAGTGATCAGTGGTCTAGAGGTAACTCGCCTGCCTAGAAAGCGAAAAGTCCGGGTCGGAAGTATGCGGTGGTTCGAATCCCGTTTGGGCCCGAAACCATCCCCCCCTTCCCCCATCCATTAGACCATGAGTGGTGGTATGGGTACTAGTCTTTCGGATAAGACGATAAACCGATGTCCCATGTGTTAAACATAATTATTTAGCGTACGTAAAAGAACCCAAACAAATACAGTTGCATACAGGCAAAAAGAAAAAAAAATGGGTGGCGCTGCTCTTGTGGCGACGCGTTCTTCCCGGGGAGAGCAGCTCGAATTTCACGCAGAGAAATCTGCCGTGACTTAAAAATGGTATAAAGTATTGGAGATTGGAAGTTGTGGTGCGGAGAGATAGTCATGAATACAGACAGCCTCAACATACCATTTTAACACCTAACAATAATCATGTTCATGTAGGGCTTGACAGTGAGCTGTCACAGCACCTGGCAGAGCTTTTGGCCTGTGCCACCAACATTGACCATACTCCTAAAAGATTACGTCAGTCAACCAACCAACCAAACAAACAAACTGTCAACCAACCAGCTAGGTAGCCAACAACAAAACCACAGCCAACCAAACCACCAGCCAGCCAATCAATCAAACAGAACCAATACACATAGCTGTTGAAAGAGCTGTAGGCGTCAAGTATTTCCAGTACTCTTTTGTTGTTTTGTTTTGTAATACACAACGTCAGCGC
>CM054166.1:5827280-5862280 GCA_028751875.1 Rapana venosa
AGAGTAGAGAGACGAGAGAGGTAGAGAAGAGAGAGTAGTAGAATGATGAGATGGAGGAGGTAGAGGAGGTAAGATGAGAGAGTAGAGATGAGTGAGGAGAGAGAGAGAGAGAAGGAGAGAGAGTGAGAAGGAGAGAGAGAGAGAGAGAGAGAGAGAGAGGAGAGAGAGGAGAGAGAGAGAGGAGAGAGAGAGAGAGAGAGAGGAGAGAGAGAGAGAGAGAGAGAGAGAGAGAGGAGAGAGAGAGGCCAGAGATAACACAGACACACTGGAGGACCCAGACCTTTCACCTAAAACATTAAACAAAATTATATACCAAATCAAATTAGGCCAATCAAAGACTGAACATTTACTCGGAGCGAAAAACAAACAAACATAAAAGCAACAACAACAACCAAACAACCAGGCAAGGATCGAGACTGAGAGACACGGGAACAGACAACCAAGACAGACAGACAGACAGGCAGACTCTGAGACAGGCAGACAGACAGTGAGGCAGACAGGCAGACAGACAGTGAGGCAGACAGGCAGACAGACAGTGAGGCAGACAGGCAGACAGACAGTGAGGCAGACAGGCAGACAGACAGTGAGGCAGACAGGCAGGCAGACAGTGAGGCAGACAGCAGACAGCATGAGGCAGAGCAGACAGACATGAGGCAGACAGGCAGACAGACAGTGAGGCAGACAGACAGTGAGGCAGACAGACAGACAGAGAGGCAGACAGGCAGACAGACAGTGAGGCAGACAGACAGACAGACAGTGAGGCAGACAGACAGACAGACAGACAGACGCTGAGACAGGCAGACAGACAGACAGACAGACGGACGGACAAAGGGAAACACCAGACTCAAGCAGGGCACGCCAGTCCCCAACTGTCCCCCACAGCGGCCAACGCCCAGCCGACCCTGTACTGAGTTAGTAACAGCACGCTCCCACGCGGCCGGTGTGATGTTCAACCCCCACACACAGCCTGACTGCCTGACTGACTGACTACTGACTGACTGCCTGCTAGGAAAAGTTAGGACTAGGGCCTAGTGCAGTGAGTGATTCATCTCCACAAGGTCTGCTGGTAGGTGTGTTTGGCCTCACAGTCATTTTCTTCATGCTCCCCATTCATTCACGCGCGCGCGTGCGTGCGTGCGTGCGTGCGTGCGTGCGTGCGTGCGTGCGTGCGTGGTGTGTGTGTGTGTGTGGACATGCAGTGTTGAAAATGCTTTGGCTGATGCAAATTATAATTATACGTTACAGTTTATATTGTTTCATAAAATCTTCTAGGCCCCATTGAGGGTCACAGGCTAATTAAATCTTGAAGCACGCGCGCGCGTGTGTGTGTGTGCGTGCGTGCGTGCGTGCGCGCGCGCGCGTGTGTGTATATGTGTGTGTTGCTGTTGCTGTTGTCTTCAATTTAACGTCTGTTCACTCTAATATTAGACGTGTGATATTATGTGTGTGTGCATTTATGCGCGCGTGTGTGTGTGGTGTGCGCTGTGCGTGCGTGTGTGTGTGTGTGGCTGTGTGTGTGTGTGTGTGTGTGTGTGTGTGTATGTGCTCGTGTGTGTGTGTGTGTGTGTGTGTGTGTGTGTGTGTGTGTGTGTGTGTGTGTGTGTGTGCTCGTCAAGTCAAGTCAAGTCAAGTCAAGTCAAAATTTTATTTCCAGATGGTACGTTGAATAAGCAATGCATTTGCTTTTTTTCATCAAGCCATCTCGTGTGTGTGTGTGTGTGTGTGTGTGTGTGTGTTTTGTGTGTGTGTGTGTGTGTGTGTGTGTGTGTGTGTGTGTGTATCACCTTGTATCGAATTGTACCGAACTGTTTTGCACTGAGGTATAATGTATTTCTCGCACTGTACTGAAGTGTGCTGTGTTGGGTGTTTGTTGTTGCTGTTGTTGTTATTGTTGTTTTCGCTTATATCGTTCTGTTCACTACGTCCTACTCTGTCCCTCTATTTGTCTGTCTGTCTGTCTGTCTGTCTATCGACTTTTAAACTGATTTTGTTTTGCCATCAACTTTTTCTGCGTCTGTGCAAATCTTTTCACTCACATGTTTTCAAGTTTCCAGACTCAACAATGTTCATGATTTTGTTTTCACTTCAACATTTTCTCTGTCCCTATCGGACGCTTTTGTGGTGTGTGTGTGTGTGTGTGTGTGTGTGTGTGTGTGTGTGTGTGTGTGTGTGTGTGTTGTGTGTGTGTGTGTGTGTGTGTGTTCTGACTTTGCTGATGATGCGTCCTATGATGTTCATTTGATCCTTCCTGTCAAGCTGTCTGTCTGTGTCTGTCTGTCTCTCTCTCATGCATGTTGGTATTATGTCTGTTTATGGTACATCACCGTCGTGAGCTGTGTGTGCAAACTTCTGTTTGCCGTAACTACTGCAAAGATTGACCATCCACTCCCTCCATCCCAAGTCTTAGTCACACACACACACACACACACACACAACACACACACACACACACACACACACACACACACACACACACACCACACACCACGCACGCACGCACGCACGACACACACACACACACACACACTCAGCTCACGCACATATACACATTTACACACGTAAGCGCACCCGCCCGTACACACACACACACACACACACACACACACACACACACACACACACACACACACAC
Source organism: Rapana venosa (assembly GCA_028751875.1). Taxonomy (NCBI): domain Eukaryota; kingdom Metazoa; phylum Mollusca; class Gastropoda; order Neogastropoda; family Muricidae; genus Rapana; species Rapana venosa. Next base: position 5,829,913 of record CM054166.1, read on the forward strand.
ACTCACGTAAACAGTTTTTTAAGCTGTGACATATGTTTTCGCCGCTGTTTTCTACGTTTCAGTTGAAGCTTGTTGTTGTTGTTGTTGTTGTTGTTGTTTTCAGATGGGATGGTAGCATCTGTGTTTGTTTGACTTGGAGGTGGTGCAGCACACGTCTTCTGAACAGCGAGCAGCTGCCACTGTCAGGCAGATTCCTCTTCTCTAAGGGAAAGTCGGCCTGTGCGTCGCCGGCAGGGGAGCGCCACCTATGTTTCCTTCTTGATTTCCTGTCCGTAGCTGTATTTGTTTTCCTATGACAGTGGCTACTCTCTACAAAATTGTGCCAGAAACAGCTCTCTTGATGCCGTGGGCACATGGAACCTCAAATTTATCGTCTCATCCGAAATACTAGCATACAGACCGCCACTCAAGGCATAGTGGATGTAGGGAAAGCTTCGATGCAATGGGGACTGAACCCGTTACTTCTCAATTTGTAGACTGGTGTGTACCGCCAGATCCCCGATCTACTGACTGTATCAACAGTGCTTCCTACATTTTATTCCCTCGAGATGCTGGCCCCTAGAGAAACTCTCTTGTCCCTTTGCTCCCCAAAGACCGTGTAAGTTATGGGGCTTTTTTTTTCTCCTTATAATTATAGTGGTGCTAGTGGAGAACTGATACAACGTACACAGGACGAGTAAAAAAGACAACAAAACAATCCCAATAGCCAAACAAATAGAGACACGGGTAATTCCAACCCTGCCCCCCCCCCCCCCCCGCTTCTCCCTCGCTGTGTGAGTACTTTATCTTTCCTCTCTGTGCCGAAAGAATCGGTATGGAGCAGGCCTCTGAACTTCACAGAGCAGATACTTTACAAAGTTCAACCAGCTACCTGCGCTGCGACTGCAAGTGGCTTGCTCACCATTTATTTTATGCATCTCTCTCTTCTCTCTCTCTCTCTCTCTCTCTCTCTCTCTCTCTCTCTCTCTCTCTCTCTCTCTCTCTCTCTCACACACACACACACACACACACACACACACACACACACAACACACACACAACACAACAAAACCACACACACAAACACACACAACACAAAACACAACACAACACAACACACACAACAACAAACACAACACACACAGATATACACAAACGCACACAACACAAGAAAACACAACACATACACAACGTTCAGGGAACTGTCCACACATGCGGCCAGATCTTTCACTTAATCCCCTCCAGTCTTCCCCGTTACATGCGCATGCGCGCACGCACGCACACACACATACACACACACATACACACGCACACCCCCCCCTGCTCCCTCCCGCACCCTCTCCTTTCCTTTATGCCCACCCTTTTCCACCCAAGTCCAAAATACAGTTCACATACCAAGAAGCATTACCGGTAGCTAACTGTCGATGCCACCCACTGTGCTTTCTGCTTCTGTGCTTCATGAAAAACAATAACGCAATGACTGCTTAATCCGGGTGGCGGTTCACCCCAGGTCAGCCATCGGCCTTGTGTACGTACGTCACTGGTTGCCCAGGGGGATTATCAGACTCTACCCAACCTGAAAGACTCCCACCCGTGTCCCTTGGGGCACTGTCAATGGTCCACCCGGACATTCCTGACCTTGTTCTTGGAGTGATCCCTCAGTCTAACTTACCACCGCCGGACTTTTCTAATGTTTGCCTTTGTTCACATTACTTGTGTGGGTTGTTGGGCGTTTCTGAGGGCAGCCAGAATATGCACTCTGTGTGTGAGTGTGAGGGATCACTGTGAGACTGCAAGTACACACTGGAGGAAAAGTTTCTATGCATGGCTGTTTTCAAATACCTTGCCATAATGTAGGCAGCCACACTCTGACTTCAAACAGTTGTTCTCCTCGAAGGGTAATACGAGTGCAAGAGCTGGTTATGAAGGAAAACAATTTCAACAAGGTGAGCTTTTGCGTATGCGACCGTTTTTACCTGCCATCAAGGAAGCCGCATTTCATCCTCGGGGATGGTGTCTACACAGACCTGTGCGCGTGCCGTTTTGTTGGTTTTTCACAATGTTGTCATCCGTTGTTACCAGCACGAAATGACCTACTCTTCCGAAAGGCAGAATGGGTTTTTAACGTGTGCTTAAGATGTTCTGCGTGCGTTTGCACACGAGTCTCGGTTTATAGTCTCATCCAAAGGACTTTCGGAGGAGTGGAGTCAGCACTAATGTTGTTAATTCTAGGGTAAATTTCGCTAAATATTCCATGGGGGATCGATACCGGGCCGCCACATCTCGATGGCAACACTCGAACCGCAAGGCGATCCTCTCCTCCCTCCCCCCTCTACCAGCATTTTAATGGAGGCCTTGTCACTTTGCTCAGCTCTGTGTGTGTGTGTGTGTGTGTGTGTGTGCACTCGTCTGCTTGCATGGCAGCATGCACACTTGCTTGCTTAATTTTTTACAAGTAAGACTCTCTAATCCAGTCAATGTCTGGCATCTCTCTAATCCAGTCTATATCTGGCATCTCTCTAATCCAGTCTATATCTGGCATCTCTCTAATCCAGTCTATAATTACCTGGCGTCTTTGGCCCAGGCAGGAATTGTGGAGAATGATCTGTCAGCACTGACCTCTGTGAGAGTGTTTACTGAAGTGGTGGTCACTACAGTACAGACAGACAGGGGCGTGGATCGACCAGCACTTTCTCACTGTATGTAGAACATTGTGTTGTGTTGTGTTGTGTTTGTTGTGTTGTGTTGTGTTGTGTTGTGCACCCACATCCTGGACGGAAAGAGGCCCTCTCGGGCTCAAGGTTGGACTTTGTACGTTTTGGATGTCACTGTCATTTAGAGAGAGAGAGAGAGAAGAGAGAGAGAGAGAGAGAGAGAGAGAGAGACAGAGACAGACAGACAGACAGACAGACAGACAGACGAGTGTGTTTTTTAAGCTATCGGCTGGATTAAGCATTAATTACATCCAAAAAAAAGAAAACCTATACTGTTTGGATAGGTACTAGGTCAGTGTGTGTGTGTGTGTGTGTGTGTGTGTGTGTGTCTGTGTGTGTGTGTGTGAATTGACAAAAGACTGTCCCTGACTGAACTTGGCAGTCTGTTGAAGGGTGGGGTCACAGCCTGATATCAGTCAATAGGTTGTGTTGTGTGTGTGTGTGTGTGTGTGTGTGTGTGTGGTTTTAATTTTTTTTTTTTTTTTTTTACTGTATTATATGACTGTCGTCTTCGTATAGTGTCCTGCTATGCCAAGAGGATTAATTTATATAAGTCGGTGTGTGTGTGTGTGTGTGTGTGTGTGTGAAGTGATTGAACTGTGCAGTCTATTTGAAGAGTGGTAGTCAAAGCGAAGGATCAACAGTGCCATGCCTCCTCCTATAGCAGGGTTCAGTTAACAGCTTTACTGTACTAGCCTAGCGCTGCTCCATTCAACTTGTTCAGACTTTGGACCGGTTACCCCCCCCCCCCCCTCTCTCTCTCTCTTGTGTGTGTGTGTGTTGTGTTGTGTGTGTGTGTGTGTGTTGTGTCTGTGGTGCTGGTGTGTGCTATATGGCCCATGCCTCCAATAAAACGGTTAATAAAACTACTGCTCAGTCAAACTTGTTTCAACTTTGGTCAAGTCAGGATGTGTATTTGGGGTGTGGGGGTCTGTGGGCGTTGGATGGTGGGAGGAAGGAGGTGTGTGTGTTTGTGTGTGTGTGTGTGTGTGCGTGCGTGTGTGTATGTGCGTGCGTGTGCGTGCATGCGTGCGTGTGTGTGTTTGAATTTACGTCTGTTAAAAGGCAGGGCATAGAGGGAGAATTGGGGGGAGGGTTTTAAAGTAAGAGATGTTTGATGGTTCATGTGTGCAGTCAAATACTGAAAGAGTGTGTGTGTGTGTGTGGTGTGCGTGCGCGCGCGTGCGCGAATGTTGACGGCGCCCATAGGGTGTTTGTGTAGCCATGGCTGCGCGCGCGCGTGTGTGTGTGTGAGTGACACAGATAGACAAAGAGACAGAAAGACAGACAGAAGAGAGAGAGAGAGAGAGAGAGAGAGAGAGAGAGAGAGAGAGAGAGAGAGAGAGAGAGAGAGAGAGAGAGTGTGTGTGTGTGTGGTGTGTGTTTGTCGATCTGCTTTTGGCAACTAATATTTTCCTCACGCAATACCCACATACGTCAGCAAACGACACCACTTCTTTCTCTTCCTTCTCTCTCTCTCTCTCTCTCTCTCTCTCTCTCTCTCTCTCACACACACACACACACACCCCACACACACTCACAACACACACACATGTTAAATGAATTTGAACACACACACACACACACACACACTCCCCACACACACACACACACACACACACACACACAAATACACACGCGTCCACATGCAGAGTGTATCTATGTCTTTCGTGTGTGTGTGTGTGTTGTGTGTGTGTGTGTGTGTGTGTGTGTGTGTGTGTGTGTGAATGTGTGTGTGGCGCGCGCGCGCGCGAATGTTGACAGGGCCCATAGGGTGTTTGTGTAGCCATGGCTGCTAAAAGGAACATAGGTATAATGATGATAATGTCATGTTGATGCTCCGCCCTGACCCGATTCAATGGAGCGTTTCAGTGACTTCAGGTCACCCCCCTTTCTTTCCCTACCAGTATGTGTGTGTGTGTGTGTGTGTGTGTGTGTGTGTGTGTGGTGTGTGTGTGTGTTGTGTGTGTGTGTGTGTTTGTTTGTGTGTGTGTTGTGTGTGTGTGTGTGTGTGTTGTGTGTGTGTGTGTGTGTTTGTGGTGGTGTGTGTGTTTGTTGTGTGTGTGTGTTGTGTGTGTGTGTGTTTTGTTGTGTGTGTGTGTGTGTGTGTGTTTGTGTGTGGTGTGTGTGTGTTGTTGTTCGTGGTGCTTTTGTGTGTTGTGTGTGTTGTGTTGTTGTTGTGTGTATTTTGTTGTACATGCTATTTTTAGGTGTGTGAGTTTGGTGCTGTGCTTTGTGTTGTTGTGTGTTTCATCTGTATTTTGTTTTTTAATGTATTCTTTTATATCGAGGAAAATGGAATAAGCACTCATGTGCTTTTTACATCCAGTCCTCGTGTGTATGCGGTTTTGTAAATTTTGTCATCTGTTTCCTGTGTGTGCATGTCTGTGGAAGGCCTTGTACACACATGGAGGAAACACACACACACACACACACACACACACACACACACACACACACACACACACACACACACACGTATCAGTATGTCTCAATATAAAATATGTCTTATTGCATCCTACCTACAGTTCCTAATCACAACCATCCGCATCCCATCAATAACAACAGGATCTCTCATGTGTGCATGTATGCACCAAGTAAGCATGTGCATGCTTGTGATTGGATCCTCTGCGTGGATACTAAATGTGCGTGTGTTTATAACACCAGGACCTCCGCACCCCTTTATATACAGATATCTCAGCTGGGAGGTTAAGATAATCACAACGACGACAACAACAACAACAACAACACTGCCAGGCACCTCACCTGTGTTCTAGGGCTGCCACAACGAATCCCTGAGATGCCAGCTCCAGACACATGGTGGTGTAGGTGGTCCTGTTTCCCCCGATCCCGTGGGAAAAGATGACGAGGGGAAAAGGTCCGTCTGTCTGCAGTGGAATGCTTTGCCACAGTGCCGGCACGTGCACATCGCCTGCATGTGATTATGTTCCATGTTACGGAAAGATGGAAAGAGACTAGCAGACATGTCAGATAAATACTTTGGACAGAGCTCTCTCTCTCTCTCTCTCTCTCTCTCTCTCTCTCTCTCTCTCTCTCTCTCTCTCTCTCTCTCTCTCTCTCTCTCTCTCTCCTCTCTGTCTCTCTCTCTCCCTTCCTCCCCCTCTCCCCGCCCTACCTACTCACCCCCTAACCAGTTGAACAGCTTGCCGAAAAGTTTGGTGTTCCGTCTCAAGAAGTGAACGTAGCCCCATCCGTACTGTTTCCTTGGCAACCACAGCGGCCACTGCCGGTCTCGCTTCTAAAACAAAGATAGGTGACAGGTTGTTTAATCAAAGAAGGTGGTGATATCAGCTGAGTTTCTTACCAGTTTTGTTTGATACTAGTCTGTCTAAGCCATATAGCTTTGTAAAAAGTAAAAAAAAACAACAACTAGCTATTGGCATATTGTAGGAAGATAGCTGGTTTATTATTTTTCATTGAAGAGGTCAAATTTTATGCTCAGAGCTCATCTCATACTCTAAAAATCACCTCAAATAAAAGTAAAGAAAGAGCCCCCCCCCCCTCCCCAAACCCCCCCCCCCCCCCCCCCACACACACAAGCAAACAAACATCCCCCGCTCACAAAATAACCCCCCCCCCCCCCCCACAAAAAAAAGCTCACACACACGCGCGCGCGCGCGCATAATATATATCTATATATTATATATATATATATATATTATGGTGTATACAGTATATACACTAAGAACCCCCCCCCCCCCCCCAAATAAAACATATATAAAACAAATATAAAAAATAACCACATACGCCCCCAAACAAACCAAACGCACTCAACCAAAACGAAACAAAACTAAATCAAACAACAACAAATAACGACACAATTACAAGCATATTGCACGTGGATTACTGACCACGCTGCTCTCATGTTGAAGTATCAGCTGAATAGAAAAGCTCTGGAGATTATGTGCAAGTCAGTTATTTTGCTCCACTTTGGCTATTTATTTTATTTTTTAAAATTTATTTATTCTTTTATATCGAGGATAATGGAATAAGCACTCATGCGCTTTTTTACGTCCAGTCCCCGTGTGTATGCGGTTTTGAAATTCTGTCATCTGTTTCCACCGGCACAAACTGGCCTACTCTTCTGAAGAGCGGAACAGGATTTAACGTGTGCGCAAGATGTTCTGCATGCGTTCGAACACGGGGCCTCGGTTTAAAGTCTCATCCGAAGGATGACACTGTGCTGACACTGTGTGTGATACATACTTTGACTATGCTGACATTGTGTGAGATACTTTGACTATGCTGACATTGTGTGAGATACATACTTTGACTATGCTGACATTGCGTGAGATACTTTGACTATGCTGACATTGTGTGAGATACATACTTTGACTATGCTGACATTGCGTGAGATACTTTGACTATGCTGACATTGTGTGAGATACATACTTTGACTATGCTGACATTGTGTGAGATACATACTTTGACTATGCTGACATTGTGTGAGATACATTGACTATGCTGACATTGTGTGAGATACATACTTTGACTATGCTGACACTGTGTGAGATACTTTGACTATGCTGACACTGTGTGAGATACATACTTTGACTATGCTGACATTGTGTGAGATGTATACTTTGACTATGCTGACACTGTGTGAGATACTTTGACTATGCTGACATTGTGTTAGATACTTTGACTATGCTGACATTGTGTTAGATACATTGACTATGCTGACACTGTGTGAGATACATACTTTGACTATGCTGACACTGTGTGAGATACTTTGACTATGCTGACACTGTGTGAGATACTTTGACTATGCTGACATTGTGTGAGATACTTTGACTATGCTGACATTGTGTGAGATACATACTTTGACTATGCTGACATTGTGTGAGATATATACTTTGACTATGCTGACACTGTGTGAGATACTTTGACTATGCTGACACTGTGTGAGATACATACTTTGACTATGCTGACACTGTGTGAGATACATACTTTGACTATGCTGACATTGTGTGAGATACATACTTGACTATGCTGACACTGTGTGAGATACTTTGACTATGCTGACACTGTGTGTGATACATACTTTGACTATGCTGACATTGTGTGAGATACATACATTGACTATGCTGACATTGTGTGAGATACATATTTTGACTATGCTGACACTGTGTGAGATACATACTTTGACTATGCTGACACTGTGTGAGATACATACTTTGACTATGCTGACATTGTGATAGATACATACTTTGACTATGCTGACACTGTGTGAGATACATACTTTGACTATGCTGACATTGCGTGAGATACTTTGACTATGCTGACATTGTGTGAGATACTTTGACTATGCTGACATTGTGTGAGATACATTGACTATGCTGACATTGTGTGAGATACATACTTTGACTATGCTGACATTGTGTGAGATACATACTTTGACTATGCTGACACTGTGTGAGATACATACTTTGACTATGCTGACATTGCGTGAGATACTTTGACCATGCTGACATTGTGTGAGATACATACTTTGACTATGCTGACATTGCGTGAGATACTTTGACTATGCTGACATTGCGTGAGATACTTTGACTATGCTGACATTGTGTGAGATACATACTTTGACTATGCTGACATTGTGTGAGATACATACTTTGACTATGCTGACATTGTATGAGATACATACTTTGACTATGCTGACATTGTGTGAGATACATACTTTGACTATGCTGACACTGTGCGAGATACATACTTTGACTATGCTGACATTGTGTGAGATACTTTGACTATGCTGACATTGTGTGAGATACTTTGACTATGCTGACATTGTGTGAGATACATTGACTATGCTGACATTGTGTGAGATACATACTTTGACTATGCTGACATTGTGTGAGATACTACTTTGACTATGCTGACATTGTGTGAGATACTTTGACTATGCTGACATTGTGTGAGATACATTGACTATGCTGACATTGTGTGAGATACATACTTTGACTATGCTGACATTGTGTGAGATACTTTGACTATGCTGACATTGTGTGAGATACTTTGACTATGCTGACATTGTGTGAGATACTTTGACTATGCTGACATTGTGTGAGATACATTGACTATGCTGACATTGTGTGAGATACATACTTTGACTATGCTGACATTGTGTGAGATACATACTTTGACTATGCTGACATTGCGTGAGATACTTTGACTATGCTGACATTGTGTGAGATACATTGACTATGCTGATATTGTGTGAGATACTTTGACTATGCTGACATTGTGTGAGATACATTGACTATGCTGACACTGTGTAAGATACTTTGACTATGCTGACATTGTGTGAGATACTTTGACTATGTGGACACTGTGTGAGATACATACTTTGACTATGCTGACATTGTGTGAGATCAATTTCCGGACACTGTCAACTTTGAAAAGCTTACGTGGAAACATGAGACTGTAAACATTAGCTGTCCTGCACAGAACCAAAACCTTTAAGATTCTGGATCTGAACATTAAAGAAAGGAGAAAGAAGGACAATACCAAATATTGATGTGTCTAACCTATTGAGTCAGAAATTTGTTCCTGGTCTTGTTGCTGAACAATCTTTACAGAAAAGCAAGACGACTCGAATAAATACTGAAATGTATAAAGATCTGAGCTTTTGAGATCTTCAGTTACCTCAAAACAGTAAATCTTCAAAGTGCCTAACAGACATTGCAGCTGACGATATGTTGTTCTCGTTGTAATAGAAGATGTTGGGGAAGGAAAGACCATGTAATTCAACCAGACTCCGTCTTGGAGTCTAGACCTTAATTAAAGATCTGTTATTAATCGTTATGTTGGTTGATGATAGGTCGCATCTGTAAGTTGAGAGGAAACAGCTGACCAAATTACTGCTGTCCTGCATCACTTATGAGCGTGGTACACTAACGTCGTTACCACAAGTACCAGATTCTTTCTATGGTAAGACACATTTCCAGCAACATTTACCAATGATACATTCAAATTTCGAAATTGTCAAACTCGTGTCCCTTCTAGCCTCACAAAGGTTACTGATGCTGTTAATATCATTAATGTTGTTATCAGTTAATGTTTTGTTGTCGGTTTAAGTCGCTTAAACCAATGTAAATTGCAACAACAACAAAAGGAATTAGAAAAAGAAGGGCACTTTCATGTGAGTGAGAACTGAATATCATTCTCCAAGTGTAATGTCATATGATTTCTACAAAAATATCTACTTCGTGCTCAAAATAGAACATTGTGTGATGTTTTCTCCCCTCGTATGTCTTCCTTCCATTTTCTTTATGTGCTTTTATTATTATTCATTCGGGTATTCTATGCTGGTTTTCTTTCTCCAAACATTCACCTGACATTTCGTTTTTGCCCACTTCTCTTTTAAAGAACAAATCTAATTTCGGTGACTTTTGAAGAGAGGACTTAACTAATGGACGAGCTGAACGTGTTGAGCACTTGTTGATATTGTTTTTCACGTGAATAATATATAGGATCACTTTCTGAATAAAACTTTGTTCAAACCAAGCGGAAAACATACAAATAAAAACACACAAAGACAAATAAAAAATCCAGTAACAAAAAATACCGAAAAAACCCAAATATACTGCCGAGAAGAAAATCTCCTGCACCCTACTGATTGTATTTGTACTTGGGGAAGTTTTGCCTCACAACAAGAACTGGCTTCCATACCACACACGTGCATGACAGACAAAACTAATGAACACTGAATTGAACACTATCCGCTTGCGCGTCTTTTTAAGCGAACAATTCTGAATCATCAAATGAAGTTATTTCCACACAGACAATCCTGTAGCCAGCCCATCTAGAAAGACAGCTAGACTGCTTGTGCCCTGAAACTTGTCTACAAAATATTATGAATTTTAAACTAATGCTACTCAAAGTCTGACGTCAGACTTTGCTGTGGGTGGTCCACGTGTCTGTTGATCAGGCTTCTTACAGGCATAAGATAACTCTGAGCATAAAGCTGACTTTGTTCACTGACTGCTTCACCAAGAAAAAGGTCAGCCAGTTTACTTTTCTATCAGCGGAGAGTCAGCACATCCGTCAAGACAGTGAGAGGTTGGAGGATGGATTCCCCTCTGAACCGGTGGTCTGGGAATTGTGTTTCGGATGAAACGATTCCCTGTGGGATTGCCGGGGGTCTCCTGGTATAAACAGCCTCCCCGCCTTCTGGACATTCTGTGCCAGGAACGTCTTTTGCTCTGTTCCTCTCTTTACTTCTGACTTATTCCTTTTCTTTCTGTCACTTCCTTGTGATCCAGTCTCCTGCCTTTTTTCAGAAAGACTTAAAAGATAACTCTCCCACGCCGAAGACGGGTGCGCTGGGTCTGACTTGTCAGGGACTCAACGGCAACGTAACACATTTGTACTCATCTAACAGAGAATAGGAGTTGCTGAAGAAGAAGAAGAAGAAGAAGAAGAAGAAGAAGAGGAAAGAAGAAGAAGAAGAAAAGAAGAAGAAGAAGAAGAAGAAGAAAGAAGAAGAAGAAGAGAAGAAGAAAAGAGGACTAAGAAGAAGAAGAAGAAAAGAAGAAAAGAAGAAGAAGAAGAAGAGACTAAGAAGAAGAGAAGAAGAAGAAGAAGAAGAAGAAGAAGAAGAAGAAGAAGAACGACGAAGAAGAAAAAGAAGAAGAAGAAGAAGATGAAGAGGAAGAAGACGGGTGCAACGATAAACCAAGGCCCCATGTGCAACATGTATTTAGTACAAATAAAAGAACCCATCGCAACACGACAGCTGTCCTGGCAAAATTCTGTTGAAAACAAACCTCCCCTGCCATAAGGAAACAAAGGGGGAGAAATGGGTTCTTGTGATAACGCGCTCCTGCTTGAGAACAGCCGCCCGAACTTCACCAAGAGAAATCTGAACTGACTGAAAGGGGTATACAATACAATACAATACAAAAGGATGCAATACATTACAATACAGTACAGTACAATTTCTAATGGGCCTACATGAATGAGATAGCCCCCCCCCGCCAACAAAGAAACAAAAAACGCCAGAAACAAATTAAAAAAATTCAATCATCCATCAAAACGGGCAAACAGGCAGACACACAAACAAACAATAACAAAACCACACTAATTTAACAGGAAGGCGCTCATATGTACTTTTCCTTCTCGCCTTTCCTGCCAGCCTGAAATGGAAAAGTCGATGGTAGTTGATGCAGCTGTCACTTCGAAAATAGTGTTTGTGTGTTTGCTTGTTCGTTCGTTCGTTCGTTTGTTTGTTTTTTCGATATACTATGTGAATTTCTCAGATCGATTTTTCTGTTGTGTTTGTTTGGCTGGCCGTTTTCAGGCTGTTTTCGCTCTTTCAAACACGTCCTACACTTTGAAAATTAAGAGCGTTTTTTTTTTGGGGGGGTATACACAAATTCAGTTTCAACAGACAGCATTTTAAAGTTCATGCTCTAACTCCAGTGTCAAAGAAGCTGTTCTGGCATTCACAGTTCAGATAGAACAACTGCTGGATGTCAGTGGACAGTCTCAAAGAACTCAGGACGAGATCAGCTGACGTTACACAGACACTAAAACTGTCTTAGGTGAACATTAAGAATTGACCAAACCTGTGTTCATATATTTGAGGATAGACATTAAATAATGACCGAATTCAGATTTCAGACATATTTTTTAAAACACTTGACCACTTAATAGCACTTTCAATATGACTTGTTTGAGAGTTGCTTGACTGAAGACAAAAACGGGCCGTAAAGCCTGGCAGTCTGTTGATAGTGAGCCGTGAGGGCAAGCTGCATCCTTTCCACCATGGGCGCCCCTTACCAGGCGGTGACAACGAACAAAGGAAAGGGTAAACTACACAAGAAAACCCGAACCCAAACACTGTTGTGAAGCAACGGGCGAAACAAAACTTGTATTTAAACGACACTGGGTTTGTCCAAGGCCAAGTTCAGATTTTGTCAGTTAAGGCCAACTTGCAACCGGCATATGCTTGACAGGTAGGATATGTTTTTCCAAGGAACTTTAGCACAAAAAGCTTTTTATCCAGGTAACTCAATCAAATAAAGTGGTACGCTCATCTCGACAGAAACACAACTATCCAAGGGCACGCACTTTCATCTCTCCACCCTCGCTCCTCATGCCCCTCTCTCCTCTCTCTCTTCTCTCTTCTCTGTCTGTCTTCTCTCCTCTCTCGGTGGCTGCTATCCTTCTCTGATCTGGCTCTCTCACCAATCTGCTCTCTAAGTTCTCTCTCCTCTCCTTCGTAACCATAATCAATTCAAGCATCGTCTCTCTCTCTCTCTCTCTCTCTCATCTCTCTTCCTTCTCTAACAACTTGTACAATGACGTTCGAAGGTTAACCTCTCAACTGTCAATTGAAGCTGTACGTTCCCGCTACTCCACCCCCCACTCCTGTCCTGTCCCAGTCCACCATTACTATCACCTGGCCACAGCCACTGCTCATTCTTGCTAAGCACAGCAACATTGGTTATATGCATGGATCAAGCCACTAGAGAGTGCATGTACTGTGGTTTGAGACAGAGAGCAAGAAACCGAGGCTAGAAGCAAAGAAGACAGAAGAGAGTCAAAGAAATCTATTAAAGGTTATGAAAAAAAAATACTTTCAAAGAAACCTCTGACAAATCACCACAAAAGAAAAATATTAAAAAAAATTCTGAATAAAAATAAATTTATCTAAGAAAGAAAAAAATACAAACATACCAAAATGAAAGATATGAAATAGAGACAATTAGATTATAATCAGAGACAGACAACAATTACAAGAGAGAGAGAGAGAGGAGAGAGAGAGAGACTAGGAACGAGAGAGAGAAACTAGAAACGGGTAAAAAACAAACACAGGCTAAACAAGTGCCATGCCAGAAAGCGCATGAAAGCGAGATACGAGATTAAAGAGCTGAGGGAAAGCATGAACATAAGCAAAAGAGAAAAAAACAGCAGATCACAGGAGCAAAACTTGAGGAAAAGAGAGAAAAAAGGGAAGGAGCAGGAAGAGGAACATGTCAGAAGAAGGCAAACAAAGTAAAAGACGACGACGTCGACGACAACCACAACAAAGAAGAAGAAGAAGATGATGGAGGAGAGGAGGAGGAGGCTCAGAAAACAATAATTATGAAGAAGAGAACAATTTAGAAAAAGACGGAATCAAACAACTCACATAAATGTCAACTTTTCCGGTTGGATAATAAAGTCGAAAGAAACTGCCGTTTTCTCCTCTCTCACACATAATATCCACAATCCCCACTGTATGGGGTCCTTTGGGAACTGGAAGATGTCTCCTTACATCCCGTTTGTTCTTATTCATACTACTTGTATAGTGGATGTCGTCTGCTTGTGAATTGTTTCGATTCACGAGTTTATCCAGTAAACTGCCTTTCAGCGTGCCGCAAAACATGTTGGAAAAATGGAGAAAGTCTCTCAAAACTAAGTAAAAAATATATCACTCTCTTCTTGCTCTTCACCGTTTAGCAGTTGTTAGAATTCCCAGTCACCCACGCACGACTGCCTGTGAACGTGTGTGTGTGTCGTCTGCTTCAGCATAACAGTCTCGTTTCCAGGCTGAAACCCTTTGACCTTACCGCGTAATAATAGCGCCTGACATGACCTTCACCTTAAACTGTTCAGGGAAGAGTTTTCTAAGGGGAAGAAAATAGGTATTGCAACTCTGATCACAGCACAACTAAAATAATCTCCCCTGCAAGATATTGTGACACGACACAATGCAATTCGAAACAATTAATAATTTTGACAATGGCTGATGTGAACACTGTAGACAAGTAATTTATTGTTTAGACAAGTAATTTATTGTTTTACGTCCGTTTGATATTTTTTGCTGGATACCCGGTTTATTTCCGATTTTATATTCTCCCACGACTCTCAAATATTGACATTACACTGTTCCAAGGCGTAGTTAATATTTATTTATTTATTCTTTTATTTCGACTTTATGGAATCAGTACTTGTGTGCTCTTTTTCAACCAATCCCCGTGTGCATGCAGTTTGTAAATTTTTTTTCGTCCGTTCCCTCTGGCACGCAAGGGCTTACTCGTTCCACCTTGGAACATGTTTTAAAGAAATGAAATATATGGAGGATGTATTCATCAAACACATAATCCTCAACTAACCCGAACATGATTTAAATGTCAAAATAAATACAGTGATTATAACTCAGAGAATGAGTTCATAAAGGTAACTTCTTCTAAGAAATAATGTCCAGTCCCTAAATCTAATCACAACAACAAGATGCTGTGCAAAGTGGAATTTAAAGCTGAAAATTGAGAATGACTAGAACTTTTTTTTTTAATGTCCACAAGATATCTGATATAAAAATGAAATGGTTTCAACTGAGAATTATCCATAGATGTTTGGGCACAAATGTTATATCAAAAGAAATGGGAGTAACAAATAGTAATCTTTGTAGTTTGTGCAACTTAGAAATATATAGTATCATACATATGTTTTGGCAATGTACAGTTATTCAAAAATTTTCGCAAGCACTAACAGATGCAATGAATGAAAGATGTGTGAATGCGTTTAATTTGCACATAACAGAGCCTTTAGCCATACTTGGATTCGACAACAATATAAGCATTGACCGTATTTTTTATTTTATTATATTGTAAGGCAAACATATATATATCTCATTGTAAATCAAATAAAAGTAGACCTGTACTGCAGGTGTTTATCAACACGTTGAAAAGAAGATATTCGATAGAGGAGAAATCTTGAATGGACTCCATATAAGGTCTTGTTTAATGATCAGAATTATTTGAATGTCTGTTGAAAAACCTAATTGTACTATGAACATGTTTTATGTTGCATGACAGTTATAATAACTATATAATTTAGAACCTTCAGAGAAAAATGTATAATAACCCATGTAAAATCAATACCCTCTGTTTCAAATGTCTCCACAAATCTGCACCCTCTTATCTCTGTAACTGTCTTCATCTGTACACTCCATCCCGTTCCCTTCGTTCAGCCGCAGATACTTTGTGCTTTCGAACACCCAGATTCAAACAAACCGCTGTTGGCCGTCGCTCCTTCTCTGTTTCTGGTCCATCCACCTGGAATGACCTCCCTCTTTCACTTCGTCAAAAGCCTTCACTTGATTCCTTCAAATCCAGCCTCAAAACACTTATTTCCTACCTGAGACTTTCCCCCCACATATCTGTCCCTAATTTTCAACAGCATCTTTCACCTTCTAAGTGTTGTTCCGTGTGTGTGTGTGTGTGTGCGCGCGCGCGCGCGCGTGCGTAGTGCGCGCGCATGGATTTGAGGTCTGTTGCTCATTATGTTTAATGAGAGTTGCATGCCTGTAAATGATTGAGTGCAAGCGCTTCGATTTGTTTGTTTTTTACAAGATTCAGCGCTATATAAATTCCATATATTATTATTATTATTATTAAAACATACTATCTCTTTTGTGACTTCTGTCTGTCTGTCTGTCTGTCTGCCTCACCCTTCTCTCTTTATCCTTTATTTATTAGTGTGAGTGTGTATATGTAATAGGGTTTTATTTTCTTTCCTTTTTTCCCCCATGTACAGTCTATCAGACTAATGCGCTCCCTTGTCATATCCATATTTCTGTATGCCTGTGAATCATGGACCCTGACTGCAGATTTGGAGAGAAGAGTACAGGCGGTGGAGATGAGATGCTTTCGGAGACTCCTTGGCATCTCCTACAAAGACCACATAAGCAACGAAAGCGTGCATAACAGAATCCAGCAAACCATTGGACCCTATGAGAACCTTCTAACGATCGTGAAAAAGCGTAAACTTAAATGGTATGGGCATGTCACAAGATCCAAAGGACTTGCAAAGACAGTTTTACAAGGCACTGTCCAAGGAGGAAGAAGAGGCAGACCAAGGAAGAGCTGGGAGGATAACATCAGCGAATGGCCAGGCCTAGAACTCAAAAAAGCCCTGAGAAAGGCAGAACAGAGAGAGGAATGGAGGGAACTGGTTGTTGAGTCTTTGAGGGTGCCCCCACGGTCGTCAGACTACGGGACAGATAGATAGATAGATAGATAGACAGACAGTCTATCATTTTTCCTTCTCTTTTTTGTGAAATTTTTGTGTGAATATTTTTTGGTGAATATTTCTCTCTGCTTCTCCCCCCCCCCCCCCCCAACCCCTATATAACGAAAACTATATTTCATAGCATATAACAATGTACAACATGATAAAACTAAAAAAAAAAGGGTTTTAAAAAAAAGATCGTTAGATCTCTTATTCTTTCCTCTGCAATTTGCGTACAGGCCAGGAAGGGGTGTCAAAGATGCCAAACTGTTCATTTTGAACAAGTTGTACAACCACTTAGAAGCGCCTGACTCTCATGCAGACTGTTGTTGGCTGACTTTACATCAGCCTGGCCTTCTTGTTAAAATGCTTCAAATTTTGACCTAGAGGGTCAGCTTGCTCGTTGACTGATTGTTTTAAACACACAGACCACAATGCTTTTTTTTAAACACACAGACCACAATGCTTTTTTGCCAACAAAATGTCTTCATGGTTAGAGTTCCCTATACAGGTTCTCCACAGGGCTGCGGTGTCTCGCCCTTTCTGCACACTCTATACACAGAAGATTGCAGAAGCAGCTATGAAAATTGCTTTCTGGTAATGTTTCCAGACGACAGTACTCTTTTGTCTCTCTTATCTGGATCTGTGCAAGACCATGGTCCAGCCCACACCGCTGAGTTCGTACACTGGTGTGATGAGGCGTACCTGGAACTAAATATTTCCTAAGCTAAAAATCTTCCTATTAATTTCAGAAAATCGGAGCACACGTTGAGAATATCATTTTCCATAACCAAGAAGTTGGAAATGTCTCGAACAATCAGTATCTGGGAATAGCTTTTGATCAGAAGTTAAACTGAGACACCAACACTGACGCTATTGTTAAAAGGGACAACAACGTGTGTATTTTTGTAAGGAAGCAGAATTCATTTTTTGTTGACAAGTTTCCTTATTTTTCTTTCTATTTTACAAGTCATATAGAAAGGTTCTTAGTTTTGCTTTTATTTGTTGGTATGAAAGCCTAAGTGTTAACAATGGTCTTCAGAGAATTGTAAGAATCTGCTAAAAAAAAAAATTGGAGAAGAACAAAGAGATCTCCAGTCGTTCTGCTTCGAACAGCTTGTACACAAAGCGACTGCAGCTGCCATCTTGGAGATCTTTCCCATGCTCTGTTTTCTGATTTTTAAACTGGTTTTATTTTTTTCAGGACGCCCCAACAGCAAAACAAAATTCCTTTGTGCCAGTAGTCATTTAAATTAGAATTCACGATGACATTGACAACCCAGTCATATTTCTGCTGAAGTATTCTGTGTGTGTGTGTGTGTGTGTAACTTCCGTTTGAAGTTATCTTGGAATGTTTAAACAAAACAATATCAACGTCTTTTCTTCGTGCTTTTATAAACATTCTTATCAATGTATGTGCCTGTCAGTGTTGTCAGTGCCCTTCATGAGTTGATGAAAGTTTGCCAGAATTATCAGTAATGAGATCAAATCAAAATCTGATTAATTTTGCACCATTTAGAACAGAAAGAGGGTATATTCCAGTTCCACCATGTATCAGATTAGTCGTGTTTCTTTTTAGCCTGAAGAGGTGTTTCAAAAACCTAAGTCGCAATTTCTCCAAAACAGCAATATTTTCATAGCACTTAAGTTAACAGCCATATAACAACTATTGTTTGATAAACACACACACACACACACACACACACACACACACACCCATACACACACACACACACAGACACACACACACAGAGTGTGAAATCACTCCTGAAACGAACAGGCATTGAAAGAAAAGTAATGAAGGGGAAAACCCAAAGCAATATTTTCCCATGCTTTGGAAACAATATCAGACAATGCAGTACAGTACAGTACAATACAATACAATACAATGCAATGTAATACAATATAATGCAATGTAATACAATAAAATGCAATGCAATGTAATTTAATACAATACAATGTAATGCAATACAATGCAATGCAATACAATACAATGTAATGCAATGTAACACAATACAATATAATATAATACAATGCAATACAATACAATGTAATGCAATGCAATGTGATGTAATGCAATACAATTCAACATAATGCTATGTAATGCAATTCAATGTAATACAATGCAATGTAATACATTACAAGGCAATATAATACAATGTAATGTAATGTAATGCAATGCAATGCAAAACAATACAATACAGAACACCGATCTTCTAGTTTTGTTCAAAGCCTGATTTTCCACAGCAGGTTAGTTAGGAAAGGGGGTGATAGGGGTACAGGGCAGCCAGGGGAGGAGGAGGGGGGAGGAGTATAGGACATGAGGTGACCTAGGACAGGTGGGAGGGGGGGGGGGGAGTGCATAGGTGGAGAATAAGCTGGAGGGTGGAGGGGGTATAGAGGGGGATGGAGGGTGGGGGTGGGGGTATAGGAGGACTGCTGGAGAGGAGAGGGGTGTGGTGTGGGGTGGCAGTGGATGATTAGCTGCTGGAGACTGAAGGCCCTCCTGGTCAGGCGACTGCTGCTGACACAGGCTACAGAGTAATTAATTAATTAATCAATTAACGTTGTGTCTGTATCCACACACCAAAACACAATAACAAGGACGGGGCGATTACTCTGATCCCCCATGACCACACCTGATCACCACTGTCGAAGAATGACCTCAACACTCATACCCAGCGTCCAAAGAATAATGATAATGTGGATAATGCCATGACAATGCAGAAACATAAACCACCACAGCAGAGACCTTACTATGACACCTACAATCTGAACCTTCACCGGCTTTACCTATCAGTGGCTCATGATTAGTCAAATGATCGGTCACCTGACCGCCACGTGTTTCAGGCAGACCTCGTGACTGCACTGCTGAGCAGATAAACTACATCACGCCCACCTTACCTACCCTGTACATATATATAATCACTCTTCCTAGAGCAGCGTCACCTGTCTTTTGGATTGACGGACCAGGTGATAAACCTTCACACAGGTGAGGTGGTTTTCACTGTCTTTCGTTGCATTGCTGTACTGACGGAGAATGCATTTGTATCCCCAGGCCCTTTGATGAATTATAATTTGAAAGCTAGGAAAATGACCGCTTGGAATTATCTAACCAATGTGCAAAAACTTACTTCATAGTAGGGTTTTTTTTTAAACAGTAATCGGCTAGAGCACTGATATTCACCAAATAGGGTGATATTTTGTGTGTAGGACCGTTTTTGCCAACCATTAGGCTAGCTGCATTCCGACTTTGGCAGTGATAATATAATAATAAAAATGATAATGATGATAAGAATAATAATGATGATGATGATCATAATTAATAATAATAATGATAATGATGATAATAATAATAATAACAACAACAACAACAACAACAGATGATGATGATGATAATGATGATAATAATAATAATGATAATAATAATAATAATAATAATAATAATAATAATAATAATAATAATAATAATTCAGTGATGTCTACACACGGCACCAGAGTGAATGTGGTTTTGTTGTTGTTATTTTAAAGCAATTTTGTAATTCGTTCTTACAGGCACGGAATGGCCTACTCTTTTGAAAGGATGAAGGGGCTTTAATGTGTACGCAAGCTGTTTAGCGTGTGTTGGCAGTTAGGACCTCGATTTAAGATCTGCCCTGAAAGCCTATGAGGGGAGGGGAGGGGAGGGGAGGTGGAGTGGGTATGACACTGACTCCAGGGCTGAAGTCCTCCCCTCAGGGATGGCTGGACCCCCGGGCTGTCCAGTCAGGGGCTGTCCAGTCAGGGCTGTCCAGTCAGGGGCTGTCCAGTCAGGAGCTGTCCAGTCAGGGGCTGTCCAGTCAGGGGCTGTCCAGTCAGGGGCTGTCCCCAGAAGCGTCAGTCAGGAGCTGTCTAGTCAGGGCTGTCAGTCAGGCTGTCCAGTCAGGACATGTTCCAGACAGAGTGTACATCAGTGGACTTCCAGTCAGGGGTTGTCCAGTCAGGCTGATCCATGTCACGGGCTGTCCAGCTCAGGGGCTGAATCTAAGGAAGCTGTCAGTCAGGGCTTACATCATGGCCTGTCCAGTCAGTGGCTGTCCAGCATAGCTGTTCCCGTCAGGGGTGTCCAGTCAGAGGTGTTCAGGAAGTACACAGTGTCAAACCATAGGCTGTCCTGCTCACCTAACAAGATAATGAGGCTGTACTGTAGTTCAGAGTAGCTTGCTTACACTCAAAATAGAAAGTTGAAAGAAAAATATGCACACCCTTACTTCACAGTACTGATGATAATAGACTATATCCTAATGATCTCGACAGGGTTTGGCTACACATGACAAAAATTTAAAGGAAAACGATTATGTTGAATTACACAATCACAATGCAAACCCTTGCTTCGTAGCAATGATAATAACAGACTTATAATATTTCAGGGGGGTTTGGTTACACAGCTAAAATGTTGAAGGAAACTAACCACTTACAAAAATTCAATCTGAGAGCAAACACTTGCTTTATAGTAATGACAATAATGAAGGACATGTCTAGAGCTCTTTCCTGCCCTTTTAAGGAAGAAGCTCCAAGCGCTCTCTGTAACAACATTAGCAATACATACAATACATTATACCACCATAAGTATAACAGTACTGTGACACGTGACAACGAAAATCTATTGCTACTCATGAGCTACACTTACCACAATAGTAGCTGATAAACTAAGGGCAACATCAGCTTGTGGCACTATCAGCTAGCCCAGGTCCCAGCGTGAAGAACGTTGAGCTGTTTATCCAGTCTGAACAAGGATAGAGATAATCTGATGATCAAAGTTTCATTCACACTGAAGTGTACTGGGGTTTGAATACTTGTGGATATTTTCTGAATATATTATAAAATATTACGGACATGGTGGCACGGTATATTCATACTTCAGCTGAAAGATTCTGACGACTTGCATTTTTATTGCTGTTGTGTCAGACATGGAATACAGCAGAGTTATTGTTAAAAGCAAAGAAACAAACAATAAAACACAATGAAACAACAAAACGTCTGTCATATCATTGTATAATATAGTGTGTGAAACTGGTGTCAATGAGTGCTATCAAAGTGGAGTGGCTAAGTCCTGCAAGTTCTACTCCTGAAGGCAGTGAAGTGTACAGTCGCGCGTTCAAGTCTTCTTGGCGTGTGGTGGATTAAGTGTGAGCTGCTTCTTTTTTGTTAGTTTTTTTTTTATACTATATGATAGATGGAGTATTACGGTGAATATTGCAAAGCGGAGTACAGGTTTAGCCGGGTATTGTGCATGCCCTGGTCGTGATGGGAGCAAGGTAGGTGGGTATTGCACAACCAGGGATCCAGGGCAGAAAGTGCGGGGTCCCCCCCCCCATGATGCTGGAACCCTCTTCCCTCTCTTCACTTCCCATGGGGAGGAGTTTCCCCTGTTAGTCATACACAGCTCTGCAGGACAACAGAGAACGGCTCTATCATCTTAGCGCTTAAGCACTGTCCATCCACTGCAGGACAACAGAGAACGGCTCTATCATCTTAGCGCTTAAGCACTGTCCATCCACTGCAGGACAACAGAGAACGGCTCTATCATCTCAGCGCTTAAGCACTGTCCATCCACTGCAGGACAACAGAGAACGGCTCTATCATCTCAGCGCTTAAGCACTGTCCATCCACTGCAGGACAACAGAGAACGGCTCTATCATCTCAGCTCTTAAGCACTGTCCATCCACTGCAGGACGCAGCCTTGCCCTCCACAGCAGCCCTCCCTCCCTGGGTTAATTCCTGTCTTGTGCCTCTCTCTCTCTCTCTCTCTCTCTCTCTCCCTCCTCTCTCCCTCTCCCTCTCTCTCTCTCTCTCTCTCTCTCTCTCTCTCTCTCTCTCCCCTCTCCTCTCCTCTCTCTCTCTCTCTCTCTCTCTCTCTCTCTCTCTCCTCTCTCCCCCCCCTCTCTCTCTCTCTCTGTGCCATGTCACACCCCTCCTGTGTTTCTTGATGATGTCATCAAGTCATCTGCTTGTATGCCGGTCTGCCAGGGGTTCTGTAGTCCTGTCTCGGCTGCTGCACCTCTGTCCTGTTTTCTGGTCTTGCAATGTGACCTGCATTCTTCCATTTCTGTTTAAGCGAGAATCACAGGAGGTCTGTCAGTCCTGTTATTTTTTATCATCTCTTTGGAGATGATGATTATTACAGATACCTTACAACGGAAACTGTTGCACAACAGTCCAAACTTAGTCTGACGTGAAAGCCTTTCCAGAAAATAACAGTCAGGTGAGTTGTGCACGGTGATGCCACTTCATAAACGTGAAAATAGAAACGCCTTCAAAAATGAAAATGACACCAACACTAACAATAAAAAAGAATATAAAGAAGTTAATATTTATATACACACGCGTTCGTCAACGGGGCCACATAGCTATCATGGAAGAGTAGTTTTTGTTGTTGTTGATCTTTCGATTTAACGTCTTTTCACTATGTGATATTAGACGAAACAGTAGGTCGTGATGTGTGTGTGTGTGTGTGTGTGTGTGGTGGTGTGTGTGTGTGTGTGTGTGTGTGTGTGTGTGGGGTGTAATAATTTGTTTTTCAAACAATTCTATATCTTTAAAAAAAAGCCCCAAACAAAAAGAAAAACGAAGACAGCAAAGAAAAGAGAAAAAACCCCACAACAAATGTGAATACACTGTTCTCCACAGGAAAAATGCCCTATCTAAAGCAGATAGGGAGTTTTCCATCACTGTGGCTGCACTTGACTGGTGTGACCTGGCCTGGCTGGCCTGGCTGGCCTGTTACAGGGTACCAGTGCTTGTGGGACTGACCCACGTGTGTTATCTACACTTAGAGAAGGGATGGCACAGTCATGCTGTATCTGTCTCTCTGTTTGTCTGTCTGCCTACCTGCTTGTCCATCTGTCGGTTTGTTCGTCCGGTGGTCCATACGCCACTTGCCTGCCTAGAAAGCAAATATTCGGATTTGATCCCGTTTGTGCCTGAAATTTCCCCCCATCCCCTAGCCGTGTCTGGGTGCTAGTCTTTTGGATGAGACGGTAAACCGATGTCCCATGTGCAACATCCATTTAGCGCACGGAAAAGAACCAACGTCAACAGGAAAGTTGTCCCTGGCAAATATGTGGAAAAAATCCACTCTTACAGTGGGTGTAAATAATGGGTGGCGCTGCTCTTGTGGCGATATGCTCACCCCAGGGAGAGTATCCCAAATTTCACGCAGAGAAATTTGCGGTGACTTAAAGTGGTATATGAATATAAATTCCTTGGGACTGGCATAGATAAAAAGGTAAAGGTGTTCCCAGAACGTATGCAGTTGTTGGGGATGTATAGTTGTTGTTGTTGTTGTTGCAGGTTTAAAGTCTGTTCACATTTAGTGTTTTAAGTCATTGGGGAGCACTGCATCACAGACCTCAGTTTTTGTGGGGGTCCAGCATGTTGAGGGCGGCGCCCATCTCCTCTCCCTCGCTGCTTTACCTTCCCTGACCCTAAAGAGGGCAGGTACCCATTGACAGCTGGGTGAACCGGGCGGCTGTACTGAAGCCAGGACACACTAACGGTCACCACGTAACTGCTTGAAGTAACGGTCACCACGTAACTGCTTGACCTTAGCTTGAGAAGAGCAAGCGCTCTGACCACTTGCAGTGTCGTAGATAGATAACGGTCTGATGAAATTAATCTGCGCTGTGTAGACATGTATATCTGAGCCTCTGAAGATAACTGGTCTGCTATCTCGTCTATTGTTTGGTCCCAGGGAGAAGGTGAGTGGAGTTGGTGATATCAAATCAAGTGGCGTTGTGTTATGCTGTTATCGCTGTTTTCAATACGGGTTGTTGTCAACGTGGCGACACTTGCTTCTTGAAGTGATAACAGTGTGTATTGTATGTAGAGGTGTTGAAAGGGCGTATCTGATTTTGTCTTTTTCTGTTCGTCCATGTCTGTATGTTCCTGGCTCAATTACGTTTTCCATCCGTCTATGTTCGATTCATTTTACGTCTCTTCACAAATGGTTATATTAGACAGAGAAGTGGAGGTGGGGGAGCGGGATACTGGGTCAGTGTTTAGGGGTGGACGCACACATATTTTGAATACTGGTGATCCAGTAAATGAAATTGAAATGACTGACCTACCATACCAAAAAAACTAAAATATGCAAATCTTGGATTATGCTTAAGTACAACAGGCAAAACAAAAAATAACCCCCAAATAAGCACTTTTGTAACAAGATCTAACAGTAAACGATTAAAAATCGTATGTCTAATAAAAAAAAAAAAGGAAAATGGATATATTCCACCAAAACCAGAATGTCTTTGAAGTCCATGTCTAGCCACTTTGACCACTGACAAAGCCCTCACTTTGACCTCTGTGTCTAACACAGCCTTATTCGCTCAGTGTGTGAAGCCAGACACTTGAACTGCTAGGTTGAATGAAGGTGTAGGGCGGGGGGGTGTAAAATCAAGAAGCTACAGCAGAATACAAAATGCACAGAGAACATTTATTTCATTTCATTTATTTCATTTCATTTATACCACTTTAAGTCACGCAGATTTCTCTGCGGGAAATTCGGGCTGCTCTCCCCGGGGAGAGCACGTCGCCACAAGAACAGCGCCACCATGATTTGTGGATGTTGCATGGAGCTGTGAGCCTCGTGTTTTTGACACAGTCACTTTTCTAGTCATGTGTACTCATAAACAACTACTGTGAATGTAAGTGTGTGTGTGTGTGTGTGTGTGTGTGTGTGTGTGTGTGTGTGTGTGTGTGTGTGTGTGTGTGCCTGCGCGTACTGCTTGTATATGCGCGCATGTGTGCACACCCGCAAATGAACATGTCTTGTATATTGGGGATGCAGGGAGCGCCTGCACAACTATGTTGCAGAAAGGTGTGTGGGAGTATGTCAGATAAGTGTGTGTTGTTGGCACACAGAGCATAACGTGTTGATATTGTGTATCGTGCTGTAAGCTGTAGTAAGCTCTGTGATGACGTGTACCTGATTCAGTCTTTGATCCTTTACATGTGTAAAAAAAAAGTTGCTTGTAATCTGATTTTCTGGTTTTGAGATAATAAAGTATTTGGAATTGGATATGTGTGCTCAACTAATCTGATTATTGGCTTTCTTGGTGGTGGCGTAATTGCTGTTTGTAATGGATTGCTGGCTTGCTATGTTGATCCATTGATCCATTGATCGATTTCTAGATCGAAAGATTGACTGACCGATTCATTGATTACAGGGTCTATCCAGACATTGACCGATTGATTATCGACCCATAGATTCTTCTTCGTAGTCGAACGCTCAGAGAGCAACTATTGTTGTCTGTAATAATTTATGTGTAAACTGTATTGCGCTGCCATTAAGCGCCTGACAGGGCAGGACCAGCACAGGTACGAGCACATCCGACTTCGGCGTAGGAGAGAATTGTTATCTTTTAAGTCCTCCTGAAGAAAAAGGCAGAAGACTAGCTAGGCCAAGTAGGCAAGAAGGAGGTGACAGGAAGAAAAGGAACAAAGCAGAAACAGAGGGATAGAAAAGAGGGATTCGCTAGCACAGAATTTCCAGATGTTGGGATGCTATTTATAGACAGACCCCGGCATTCACACTGGAGGGGGAAATCCATTGATTGATCGATCGATTGATTGATTGATCGATGATCGATTGACGTGCAGAATGAAGTGGCTGTTGGTGTTGGTGTTGGCGGTGGTGGGTGCAGTGAGGGCAGCACCGCCGCCTGTGTACCCTGACTTTGGCCTGCTGACTGACGAGGAAATCGTCTTCATCAACAAGGTCCAGTCCTCCTGGCAGGTGAGAGACAGACAGACAGACAGACAGACAGAGAGAGAGAGAGAGAGAGAGAGAGAGAGCAGACAGCGAGAGAGAGAGAGAGACAAACAGCGAGAGAGAGTGAGAGAGAAACAGCGAAAGAAAACTAGAACTCTTTATTTGAGAGTAAATGGATAAGTACAGGGTTGCTTTACACCATGCTCTCACAAAACCCCCAGGAAAAAAACAGAAAATAAAAACTACATACCTCCCTCCGCCACTAATCAAAACAAAAGAACTTAAACTAACAGCAATTATTAGACAAACACACACCAATGCAAAAAACCTTTCAAGTAAAGAAAGTATGCAAACAGTTAGAATCAGCAGTTTTAGATACATTCCAAAGAAAATCACCATGAAATGCTACTACTAAAGTAGATGAAAATCAGAGAGGCAATGAGAGAGTGAGGAAGGCGAGAGAGTGAAAGGGAGGGGGGGGGGGGGGGAAGGGAAGGACAATTTGCAGGTGTATCCCAACATAGTAACACGTCGCTCTGATTACATGGTTACCTACCCGCTCCGAGGTACAATCGTGAACTACTGAATAGCATATTTAATGCCTTAGCCAGTAGACTTAAGATTCACTATCCTGCTCAGGCAAGGATTGAGTGGAACACACAATTCTAAGCCAATGCAACTCATAGCAATCAGGCAATAAAAGACTCGAGTGAAGACAGGAGTTCGACGTTCGTACTTTATTCCGTCTTCAGCATGACAGTACCTATCACTATTTAAAAATACACAATGTCTCACAATTTACAGGTATGCCCGATTTAGAAACAAAACGCTATGATATAGCATGAGAGATAATATAATGACCTCCCTGTTACACTAGATGTAGCATACAGACAATAATAAGAAAAATAATTCAAATCGTATCTCTCTAAGCCGATGAAGGACCCCGATACTAGCTAACTACCACTACCTAAAAATACACAATGTCTCACAATTCACAAATGTGCCCGATTTAGAAACATCACGCTATCTCTCTTAAGCCAGTGCACATACAAAGTGCACCTGGCTACATATAATTACCTCCCTGTCACACTAGATATAACATACAAACAATAATAAGGGAAATAATTCAAATCGTATCTCTCTTAAGCCAGTGCACATACAAAGTGCACCTGGCTACATCTCCCCCCACAACCTCTGTCAGCGTCCGCGCTGACATGCACAAAAATGCTAGTTACAAAAAGTTGCAAAAATTACACACACACAGCACACACACACACAACACACATGCACAACACCGGACAAAAAGTTACACACACGCCACACATACACACGGGCACACACACACACACGCGCGCCTACTTAAGTATGACACAAGCAATGAAATGTAAGAAAAGGTTAAACACACCCAAACTCACACTATCCCTCACTGAATCTCTACTTTGCCTGCCCATCCGTCCCTTTCTTTACAAATTTTCTCTGGTACAAAAGTCTCATCCAAACCAAAGGAGTTTGAAGATGAACACACACACACACAAGCCCCAATTATCAACGAGAACACGAAAAATTATGAAGAAAAAGACAGCACACTCTCAAACAAGGTTACAAGCAAATATAACACACTCATTACACAAATTATATTCACAATCAACTATATACAACTTTTTCCAATAATGTCGTAACAATAATTTCTAGTTTAAGCAGGAGTAGGAAACATGTTGATGCAGCTTCTTTCATTGCCCCTCGTCCTTCCTTCAAGTTCTTCACTGTCCATCTGTCCCCACTCAGTCCACGTCTTCTGGATATTCTTTCCTCTCGGCTTAGCAATACGACAGGGCCAAGTGGTTAGTTCTTTCAGACCACCCGAAAGAAATATATCTGAAACGATGTTTTAAAGGATGAAAAACTAGGTTTTTGTTATAAGTGATCAGGGATTTTATTCCATAGTTTACCTCCTGAATAAATTAAAGAAGGCATACAGAGATCAGTTCTTGGTCGTAGGATAAACAGTATACTTTTACCTCGAACATTATTTACAATAAACTTTTTTTAACACCTTTGTTAAAACGACATCTTAGATGGAAGGGAAGAATTGTAATCTGTTACTTCCAAGGGTGTTGATTTAAGAAGCACTATTTTTAAAGAATGTCTATACAGACTTTCTAATCGCTTTAGACAATTTTTGCTAGCTAAATCCCAGCATGTAGAAGCATAATCTATGTCAGGCTGTATATAAGCATGAAAAAATAGTTTGCGGGTATGTTGATTAAGCAAAAAGTTTTATTCTGCTGAGCTGAAAGATTTTCTGGGCTAGCTTTTGACAAATTTGAACGATGACAAGACCAAGACAAATTGTTATCAATATTTAACCCAAGCAATTTATGAGAATCCACTTCTTCCAAGTGTTTATTGCAAACTTTAAGATCAGGTAACTTCAATCTAATGTTTTGTCGCTTTTGTCTGGTTGTAATTAGCATAAATTTAGACTTTTCAGGATGGAGAGCCATATGGTTAAGTTCAGACCAATAAACAAGTTTATCAATATCTTTTTGCAATTCAAAACAAAGCGAACTTGCATCCTTACCTTTATTATGGATCGTGGTATCATCACTGAGAGAGAGAGAGAGGAGAGAGAGAGAGAGAGAGAGAGAGAGAGAGAGAGAGAGAGAGAGAGCAGACAGAGAGAAGATGCAGACAGACAGGAGAGGACAGAGACAGATAAACAGACAAAACAGACGCAGAGAGAGAGAGAGCAGAGACAGAAGAAAGACAGACAGACAGACAGAGAGAGAGAGAGAGGAGAGAGAGAGAGAGAGAGAGAGAGAGAGAGAGAGAGAGAGACAGAGACAGAGACAGAGAGAGAGTCAGAGAGCACTCCCGGCCCTGGCCTGAAGTGACTGATGTCAGGCAAGTGGCCAGGTCTGCATTAGTTAACGGGGTGTTCTGCTGTGACATGTCATGTGGAGACTGTCTTCTTCTTGACAAGTTCTCCGTTAAAGGAGGACGATCCTCTGAGGTCGGAGTACAGCTGTCTATAATATGTTCAGAAACATCTCATCCGGTGTGTACTTCAGTCTCACAGTGATTCCCAGTGAGACAGAGTGCATGTTCTGGGTGACCCCTAGGGTGTTAAGCTGGAGAACGCCCAGCAACATAAACGTAATAGACGGATGGATGGGAGGATGGGTAATTGAATTGCTGAACAATTGAAGTGTGAATGAGGAAATGAATGGGTGGGTGGGTAGGTGGGTGGATGGGGGTATAGATGAGTATGTGGGTAGGCGCATAGGTGGCTGGGTGAGTGGAAAGATGGATGGAAGGATGAATGGATGGGTGGCTGGATACGGGTAGGCGGGTCGATGGAGGGTTGGAGGAGGGAGGGAGGGACAGATGCACGGATAGAGATGACTGGATTGATTATGGGAGGACGAACACACTGTTCAGACAGAACATTACACGCGCTGACGTCATTCAAACCAAGAAAACCACTGACCCTTCTAGAATGATACACCGTAGTCATTGTTTCTTTTTATTTTATTTTATTATTACTCTTTTATATCGAGGGTAATGGAACAAGCACTTATGTACTTTTTTTTTTTTTTACATCCGGTCTCCGTGTGTATTGGGTTTTGTAAATTCTGTGATCTGTTTCACCGGCACACAATGGCCTAATCTTACGAAAAGCGGAACAGGATTTAACGTGTGCGCAAGATGATCGCTTGTTCGGCTACTACTACTACTACTTACTACTACTACTACTGCTACTACTTCTACTACTACCATACTATACTACTACTACTATATATACAATACTACTACTACTTCTACTACTACTAGTACTACTACTACTATACTACTTCTACTACTACCATACTATACTACTACTACTAGCTACTATACTACTACTGCTACTACTACTACTACTACTACTACTACTACTACTACTACTACCACACACTGGACATCTCCTGACAAAACCACTCTCACACACAGGCCGGGAGAAACTTCCACCCCTCTCTCGCCTCCTCCGTGAAAAGATGGATGGGGGTGAACATGGAAGCCGCCCGCAAGTTCGCCGAAGACACCCTACCCGTGAAGGAATTTCTGGGTGTGACTGATCTACCCGACAACTTTGATGCACGTGACAAGTGGACAAACTGCCCCACCCTGAAGGAAGTTCGTGACCAGGGCAACTGCGGATCTTGTTGGGTACGTGGAGTTGTGGAGCTGTGTGTGCGTGTGTGTGTGAGTGTGTGTGTGTGTTGTGTGTGTGGTGTGTGTGAGTGTGTGTGTGTGTGTGTGTGGTTGTGAGTGTGTGTGGTGTGTGTGTGTGGAGTGTGTGTGAGTGTGTGTGAGTGTTGGTGTGTGTGTGTGTGTGTGTGTGTGTGTGTGAGTGTGTGTGTGTGTGTGTGTGAGTGGTGTGTGTGTGTGTGTGTGTGTGGTGTGTGTGTGTGTGTGTGTGTGTGTAGTGTGTGTGTGTGTGTGTGTGTGATGTGTGTGTGTGTGTGTGTGTAGTGTGTGTGTGTGTGTGTGTGTGAGTGTGTGAGTGTGTGTGTGTTGTGTGTGTGTGTGTGGTGTGTGTGTGTGTGTAGGGTGTTGTGTGTGTGTGTGTAGTGTGTTGATGTTGTGTGTGTTGATGTGTGTGGTGTGAGTGTGGGTGTGTGTGTGTGTGTGAGTGTGTGTGTGTGTGTGTGTGGTGTGTGAGTGTGTTGTGTGTATGTGTGTGCATTGTTTTATGTGTGTGTATGTGTGTGTTTGTATGGTGTGTGTGTGTGTGTGTTGTGTGCGTGCATGTGTGTATGTGTGTATGTGTGTATATACATGTATGTGTGTATGTATGTGTATGTTTATGTATGTGTGTATGTGTGTGTATGTGTATGTTTATGTATGTGTATGTATGTTTATTTTATTGTATTCTTTTATATCGAGGATAATGGAATAAGCACTTCTGTGCTTTTTTACATCCAGTCCCCGTGTGTATGCGGTTTTGTAAATTTTGTCATCTGTTCCCACCGGCACACAATGGCCTACTCTTACGAAAAGCGGAACAGGATTTAACGTGTGCGCAAGATGGTCTGCGTGCGTTCGCACACGGGGCCTCGGTTTATAGTCTCATCCGAAGGACTTTTTGGGGAGAGTGGAGTCGACACTGATGTTAACTCCAGGGGAAAATATCCCCTTGAACGGGAATCGAACCCGGGTCGTCAGATTGCGAGCGCAATGTTCTAACCACTAGGCTATCCCGTCCCCCCCATGTGTGTGGATGTGTGTACCTCGTCAGTTTTGCCTACTGCCTCCCCTCCCGCCACTCTTCAAGATGTTCTCCCCTCTCCACCAGCGCTGTGGTCACGTGCACGCCACTGGGTGTGGCTTGTTCTGTGCTTTATAAACATTCATTCATTCATTCAGTCAGTCAGTCAGTCAGTCAGTCAGCCATTCTTCTTTCCTTTTTTTGTTCCACCCCTCCCCCTTCCTTTCTTTCTTCTTTACTTTCTTTTCTCTTTCCTTTCTTTTTGTGTTAAATATTCTTTTTTGTCTATTTCTTGTCCTCTATCTTTCTTTCTTCCATTTCTTTATTAATTGATGTCCTTCATTCTTAGATTCCTTCCTTCCTTTCTTTCTTTCGTCTTTTCTTTCCTTCTTTCCCTTTTCCGGTCTTTCTTCCTCTGTTCCTTCCTTCCTTTCTTTCCTCCTGTCCTTTCCTCCTTCCGTCCGCCTTCCCTTCCTTCCTTCCTTTCTTTCTTCCTTTTCTCCTTCTCTCCTTTCATCCGTCCGCCCTCCCTTCTATCTTTTCTATCCTCCTCCCTTTTTCCTTCCTCCTTTCATTTGTATCCATCCTTAAGGCTTTGGGAGCGATGAGGCCATGTCAAACATCATTCATTCATTCATTCATTCATTCATTCAT
>CM054166.1:5864780-5876017 GCA_028751875.1 Rapana venosa
TTAAGAGATGGACATATAAACAATGTGGTTGATATGTTGACAGGTGTGAAGAACAATGTGGCTGACATGTTGACAGATGTGAAGAGCAATGTGGCTGGCATGTTGACAGATATAACGAACAATGTGGCTGACATGTTGCCAGATATAACGAACAATGTGGCTGACATGTTGACAGATATAACGAACAATATGGCTGACATGTTGACAGATGTGAAGACCAATGTGGCTGGTATGTTGACAGATGTAACGAACAATGTGGCTGACATGTTGACTGGTGTAACAATCAATGTGGCTGACATGTTGACAGATGTAACGAACAATATGGCTGACATGTTGACAGGTGTAACGATCAATGTGGCTGACATGTTGACAGATGTAACGATCAATGTGGCTGACATGTTGACAGATGTGAAGAACAATGTGGCTGACATGTTGACAAGTGTAACGATCAATGTGGCTGACATGTTGACAGATGTAACGATCAATGTGGCTGACATGTTGACAGGTGTAACGATCAATGTGGCTGACATGTTGACAGATGTAACGATCAATGTGGCTGACATGTTGACATTGTTCGTTACGAACAATATGGCTAACATGTTGACAGATGTAACGATCAATGTTGCTGACATGTTGCCAGATATAACGAACAATATGGCGACATGTTGACGATGAAACGATAAATTTTGTAAACTGTTGAGGATTAAGATCAATGTTGCTGACATTTTGACGTTAACGATAAATGGGCTGAATTTGCAGTTTAACGATAAAGGGGGGCTGAACCTGAAGATTATCGAACAATGTGGCTGTCAGTTGACATGTTCGTTAGAACAATATAGCTGACAGTTGCGATATAACGAAAAATGTGGCGGGAAATTTGACAGTTATCGAACAATGGGTGACAGGGAAAAGAAAAAACGAAAATGTGGCTGAATGTTGACGATAATCAAACAATGTGGTGAACTTTGACAGATGTGATGAACAATTGGCTGACATTTTGACAAATGAAAACGAACAATGTGGCTGCTGTTGACAGGTGAAGAAAAATGTGGTTTCTTTTGGACGATGTGAAGGCATGGGCTGGTTTGTTGAAAGTTGAAGAACAATGTGGGGATGGGGGAAGATGTACGATCAATGGGGCTGACTTTTTGACAGTGAGAAGAACAAGTGGGTGGTAGTGGTTGTGTGAAGAACAATGTGGGTGGTATGGGGTTATGTGAAGAACATGTGCCGGGTTTACGATGTAAAGAACAATTGGGGGGTTTGGGGTTGATGGAAGAACAAGGGGGGGGTGTGTTTGTGTGAAGAACAAGGGCCCTTGGTATGTGGTTGGGGTGAAGAAAAATGTCCCTGGTAGGGGACAGATGTGAAAAACATGTGGGTGTATGGGGTTGATGTGAAAAACAATTGGGGGGTTTAGTGGTTGTGTGAAAAAAACTGGGGGTGGTATGTGGTTTGGGGCAGATTAAAAGGAGGCTTTCCGGGGAGCCTGGTGTACTTTGACCACGACGGTATTGGTACAGGGGGCGTAAAACAGCAAACAGGCAGGGGGGAGAGGGGGGGGGGGGGGGGGGGGGGTAGGAGGGATGGTTTAAGGGACGTGTCGGAATGCGGCTGCCCTAATGGGGGGGTAAACATGGTCGCATCCCAGCATCTCTCCATTGGTAACCTGGGGAGTCTAGTGAGGAAACCAAAAAAACCCAACAACAGGGGAAGGGACGTCACCAGGGTTGGATAGAAGGCAGGTTTCCGTGTGCACCCCTTCAAAATTTATTTGGGGGGTGGGGTGGGGTGGAGGGAGGGGCTTCTTTGTTTTGTGTTTTGTTGTCCTGCTGTGAAGGTAGCGGTACCCTGCTTCGGAGGCTGGGATTTGATGGTTTCATGTGTTGGATGCAATGGGGACGGGATAGCTCAGTGGTCGGAGCACTCGTTTCCCCCCGCCAAGTTAAGCAGGTCGGCGTGGTTTCCAGTTGGTGGGGGGGCCGTTTTTTCGCGCCTTGGCTTCAGTACAGTTCCCCAGTTCACCCCGCGTCAATGGGCCTCTTTTGGGGGCAGGGAGGTTTAAAACGCAAGGGAGAGGGATGGGCGCCCCCCTAATATGCTGGCCCTAGAGAAGTGAGGTCTTGACGCTCGCTCCCCTACGCCTTATGGTTTTGGGATCCTTTACTTTATTTTTTTATGTTTTGGATGCAGGGATGCCAGCCTTTTCCCCGATCGCGGCGTGTGACCCTCAAAGTGGTGGGGAAGCTGTCGCCCTGCAAAGGGGGGCCCGGACCCCGCGCTGCGAGAAGAAGTGTGAAGAGGCTCAAACGTCACTTTTAAGGCGACAAGCACTTTGGGGGGGGGGGGCAGGGGGGGGGGGAAAGTGGGTGGTGTGGTTTTTTGGGGGGGTGGTGTGGTGTGGTGTGCTGGCTGTGGTGTGGTGTGGTGTGTTGGGTGGGTTTGTTGTGGGTGGTTGGTGGGTGTGGTGTTGTGGTGTGCTGGGTGTGGTTGGGGGGTGTGGTGTGGGGTTTGGGATGTTGGGATGGGGGGGTTTGGTGTGAAGTGATAATTATGGTGTAGGTGGCGCAATTGAAGTGGTGTGTGTGTTTAGTGTGTGGTGTGTTTTGTGTATGAGTGTGTATGTGTGTATGTGTGTATGTGGTTTTTGTATGTGGTTTTATGTGTGTATGTGTTTTGTGTATGTTTGTATGTGGTATGTTGTGTTTGTATTGTGTGTGTGGTGTGGTTGTGTGTGGTGTATGTGGGTTTTAGTGTGTGTGTATGTGTGTTATATGTGGTATGTTGTGTGTAGTGTATGTGTGTGTATGTATGTGTGTGTATGTGTGGTTGTGTGTGTGTATGTGGTGTGCGTATGTGTTGTATGTATGTGTGTGATGTATGTTTGTATGTATTTTGTTGTGTGTTATGTGTGTGTATGTATGTAGTATGTGTGTGTTATGTGTATGTGTGTGTATGGTGTGTTATGTGTATGTGTATGTATGTGTGTATATGTGTGTGTATATATGGGTATGATGTTGTGATGTGTATGTTGTGTGTGTATTTGTGTGTATGTGTGGTGTGTGTGGTATGTGTATGTGTATGTGTGTGTGTATTTTTGTATGTTGTGTGTGTGTGTGTGTATGTGTGTGTATGTATGTATTGTGATGTGTGTATGTGTATGGTATGTGTGTATGTGTGATATGTGTGTGTATGGTGTTATGTGTGTATGTATGGTGTGTGTTGTGTATGTGTGTGTGTATTTATGTATGTGTTGTGTGTATGGTTGTGTGTGTGTGTAGTGTAGTGTGTATGTATGTATGTGTGTGGATGTGTTGTTTATGTGTATGTTGTGTATGTGTGTATGTATATGTGGTGGATGTGTATGTGTGTGTATGTGTGTGTGTATGTGTTGTGTGTGTGTGTATGTGTGTGTGTATGTGTTGTGTTGTATGTATTGTGTATGTATTGTGTGTGTGTGAGTATGTGTGTGTGTGTATGTGTGTGTATGTTGTATGTTGTGTTGTATGTGTGTGTATGTATTGTGTGTGGTGTATGTGTGTATGTATGTGTGTGTATGTGGTGTGTGTGTAGTGTGTGTATGTGTGTGTGTTGTATGTGTGGGGTATGTATGTGTGTAGTGTATGTAGTTATGTGTGTGTGTGATATGTGTTTAGTGTTGTAATGTGTGTGGTTGTATGTGATGTGTGTTTGATGTGTGATGTGTGTGTGTATGTTGTGGTGTGTATGTGTTGTGTATGTAGTGTGTGTTATGTAGTGATTGATTTGTATGTAGTGTGTAATGTATTGTGATTGTGTTGTATGTGTTTGTTGTATGTGTAGTGTAGTATGTTGTGTTAGTGTGTGTTGTAGTATGTGATTATGTTGTGTGTATGATGTGTGTATGTGTGTTGTATGTATGATGTTTTATGTGTATGTTGTATAGTTGTGTGTATGTGTTGTTGTGGTATGTGTATGTGTGGTGTATGTATGTGTGTGATTATGTGTGATGTTATGTGTGTTGTATGTGTATGTATGTAGTGTGTGTTGTGTAGTGTATGTATGTTGTATGTTGTATTGTGTATGTGTGTGTGGTATGTGTGTGTTTGTGTGTTTGTGTATGTTGTGTTGTATGTGTTGTGTGTATGTTATGTGTATGTATGTATGTGTGTGTATGTATGTAGTTATGTTGTAGTGTGTTGGTAGTTGTGTTGTATGTATGGTGTGTTGTGTATGTGTATGTATGTGTTGTTGTATGTTGGTATGTGTGTGTTATGTGTGTGTAGTGGTGTGTTGTATGTATGTGTGTTTGTATGTATGTTGTGTGTGATGTGATGTATGTATTGTGTTGTATGTATGTGTGTGTATGTATGTATGTGTGTATATGGTATGTGTTTGAGTTGTATGTATGTTGTTTGTATGTATGTGTGTTGTTGTTGTATTGTGTGTGTATGGTTTTGTTTATGTGTATGTGTGTATGTGTTGTATGTGTTGTATGTTTGGTGGTATGTATGTGTGTGTATGTGTAGTGTATGTGATGTATGTGTGTATGTGTGTGTGTATGTGTGTATGTTATGTGATGTAGTGTATGTATGTGTGTATGTGTATGTATGATAGGGGTGTTTGTGTGTATTGTATGTGATGGTATGTATGTGATGTAGTATGTGTTGTATGTATGATGTGTGTATGTATGTATGTTGTATGTGTAGTGTGTGTATGTGATGTATGTGGTTATGTTGTATGTGTGATGTATGTGGTTGTTGTATGTATGTTTTGTGTAGTATGTGTGTTAATGTTGTAGTGTGTTGTAGTAGTGTGTGTTGTATGTATGTGTATGTGGTGTATGTATGTTGTTATGTAGTAGTGTGGATGTATGATGTATGTATGTGTATGTGTATGTATGTATGTATGTTGTGTATGTGATGTATGTAGTGTGTGATGTATGTATGTGTATGTATGTGTGTATGTTGTGTGTATGTGTTGTATGTGTATGTGTATATTGTATGTATGTATGTGTGTGTAATGTAGTGTTTGTTTGTGTGATGTGTGTATGTGTATGTGTGTGTATGTGTGTTGTGTATGTTGTGTGTGTATGTTGTGTGTGTTGTGTGTGTTGTGTGTGTGTGTGTGTATGTGTGTGTGTCTATCGCTAACGTGGCGCTGTACCATGGCAGGCAAGCGGTCGTACATGGTGAGGGGGGAGACAGCCATCATGGAGGAGCTGTACACTAAGGGCCCAGTGGAAGCTGCCTTCACCGTCTATAACGATTTCCTGCAGTATAAATCAGGTCAGTGTGTGTGTGTGGTGTGTGTGTGTGTGTGTGTGTGTGTGTGTGTGTGTGTGTGTGTGCAGCATTGTATTTAAAGTTGGAAAGATCGCAGCATTCCTGACCAGCTAAAAATGAAAATAATGAGATACTTAATATAGCCCGCCATGCTGTATGGTTGTGAATCGAAGCAGCGGAGATGTGTGTTCGATTCAGTGTGTGTATGTGTGTGTGTGTGTGTGTGTGTGTGTGTGTGTGTGTGTGTGTGTGTGTGCGTGCGTGGCGCGCAGTTTTTTTTTAGAAGGCTGCTCAGAGTCAGTTTGACGAATAGAAGAACACACACATGAAGGCATTTTACTCAAATTGGGAACAAGCAGAACACTTCTTGCTTTAAGAAAGGAAAGGAAGAAATGCAGGCCATGCGCCACAAAACCAAGACACAGACCTCATGAAGACCACTGTCTCTCATGGAAAAAACGAGGGAAAAATTAATAAAAGGCAGACTACCAGCTTCTAGATAAACTGGTTTGTATCTTTTGTTGATCCACATAACAAATAAACAGTCATGAAAGAGTATGTCTCTTCTCGTCTCTTTGATCGTGACTACAAATTTAATGAATAACAGTCAATAAAAACAAATACTCACGCTTTTATCTCGCTTAACTCAGTAATAAATAAGTAGCAACAATACGCCAAAATAAATACCTATTCTCATATCTTCCTCATCGCAATAACAACCAACCGACCAAACAACACAAGCAGCACTAACGACAGCAACAACTCAAAAACATAACGCCCCACGCTGGGTCACCACTGACAAGCGGTGTGGACTGACTGGCTGACTGACTGACTGACTGACTGGCTGACTGACTGACTGACTGACTGGATGACTGACTGACTGGCTGACTGACTGGCTAACTGACTGGCTGGCTGACTGACTGACTGGCTGACTGTCTGACTGACTGACTGGCTGACTGACTGACTGACTGGCTGACTGGCTGACTGACTGACTGGCTGACTGACTGGCTGTGTGTGCCTGCTGCAGGTGTATACAAGCACACCACGGGGTCAGCGCTGGGCGGTCACGCGGTGAAGATCCTGGGCTATGGCGTGGAGAATGGAGACAAGTACTGGCTGGTGGCCAACTCCTGGAACCCGGATTGGGGCGATGCCGGTAAGCAGATGGTCAGGTAGTAGCACTGGAGTGAGTCCGGAAGTCAGAAAGACCGTAAAAGAACCCGTTATTATGATGAATGCAATCCCTTCAACAACAAATCGAGCCTCTCTTCGTGCGTTTGTCAGTCCGTCAGATTGTCTGTCTATCAGTGTATCTGTCTGTCAGTAAGTGTCACGCTGTCCACCCCTTTCAACGTCACACCAGGGATGTCATGTGCTGTTGTCTGTGTGCAGGATTCTTCAAGATTCTCCGTGGGGTGGACGAGTGTGGCATAGAAGGCCAGATCGTGGCTGGAGAACCCAAAGTCTGATGGCGCCCTTCTTGCTGTGTTGTCTGCTCTGTTTTCCGTTAATTTATGTTTTTTCTCCTTCGTTCTTTTCCTCCACTTCCCTACCTCTTTCTATAAATAAAAGAAAAAATTATGATTTCTGCCGTCTCCCCTCCTAAATTAGAGGGAAGAAACCAAGAGAATACTTAGATAAAACGCATCACCGAAAGTGACACTATCGTTTCTATGGATTCAATTGAATTAAAAAAAGAAAAAGTTTTCTTTGATTGTGTGTGTGTGTGTGTGTGTGTGTGTGTGTGTGTGTGTGTGTGTGTGTGTGTGTGTGTGAGGTTGGGGTTGTAATGAGCACAGTAACCTGTGTTTACATTTTTTTTTTCATCATTTCACACATCTAGTATGATTTTCAGAACTGTTAATCATTTTTAAGCAACTGTGCAATATAAACACGCAAAATTTCAGCGTATTTTCCATTTTGCTGAATTTGTTTCTTTGTTTGTTGTTTTCATTTGTTTTGTTTGTTTACCCTTTCGTCATCATCGTCTCATCACGTGATTTTCTCCATCATCATGGTCATCATTCATAGTCATGATCAACAGTGTCTTCTTTTTCTTCTCCTTCTCCCTCCTTTCTCTCTTCTAGTACTTCCTTTTCTTGCAGAGATCATGATCAGGAGGATGTTCAAAACCAACTTTCTGCCTATTTCTGTGAGGGGCAGACAAGCCCAGTGGTCAGTGTCGTGGTTGTGATGGTGACTGAGGGCCCAGGTTCCAGTCTCCATGCATTGAGGGGACTGTGTAAGGGATTTTCCCCCTGGAATTAACTTTGGTCCTGATTCCACTCCCACGGAAGCCCTTCGGGTGTGACTGTGAACCGAGGTTCGATGCCTGATGAAGAACATCTTACGTTAAAATCCCATCCACCTTTCGTAGAACAGCAGGCAAGCTATGGCCGATAGCATGGATGACACAAACATACCCAGCATGCATCCTGCTACCAGGAGAGGAGGAATGGGCTCTGCCAGGTTCAAACTGTCCCTGACACACTTGCCTCAAACGTTCAGTGCAGTGCAGTGCCCCATTGAGTCCTGAAGGAGTTGAGAGAGAGAGAGAGAGAGAGACAGAGAGAGAGAGAGAGAGAGAGAGGAGAGAGAGAGAGAGAGAGAGAGAGAGAAAGAAAGAAAGAGAGAGAAAGAGAGAGAGAGAGAAAAAAGAAAGAGAGAGAGGAAAGAAAGAAAGATAAGGAGAAAGGAAGAAAGAGAGAGAGAGAAGAGAGAGAGAGAGAGAGAGAGAGAGAGAGAGAGAGAGAGAGAGAGAGAGAGAGAGAGAGAGAGAATGCGAATGCGAATGGTTTATTCAAAAGGCCTTGGCCACATTTGAAGGGGAAAAACACAAAGCACACACTATCATACAAGTAATATTCACATAAACATTAGCAAAACACGATAATTTTTCAAGAATTAATAAGGGTGTCCCGCAGTCTAAATGCTTTATATAGAAAAAGAGCTAACTTTTTGTAGTAACTTCATTTCCAAACGTAATGAGCATGATTAACCTATGGAGACATGGTTGACGTAAGAACTTTGGAGGTATAAACTGCTCTCTTAATTCGGTAAGTTGTGAACAAGTGAATAGAAAATGTATTTCGTCTTCAATAGAACTATCACATAGCTATCTCGTTTACATGTCCATAATAGAAATGATGCGTGTTCAATTCTGAGATACCAAATCAAAATTTGGTTAATATTCTTTTCAAATGCCTATCCATTTTCATTGTTAAATATAAAGGGATACAATGTGATAGATTGATCAGACTATACATTTCGTATCTGCTACTATTTTCAATGTTTGAATGCCAGTCTTGCCACTGACATTCAATTAGTCTTTCACGAAAAAGTCGTAAGAACAAAGAGTGATTTTCAACGCCCTGATTGAGCCACACATACCCAAAACCGTTCTCGTATAACTTTCTTTAACCTTAGTAACCCAGTTTGACTTGCCCTTTTCATCTAGCAGATATAACATTTTATAAGCTTTACGAGGAAGTCTATGTTGTTCCATCTGAGTCAATTTCAACCAAAAACGAATACACCTTACAGCTGTAACAATTTGCAATGGGTATCAGTTCGTTTCTCCATAAACAAGATTATTAGATGTTTTTACTGATACACCGAGAAATTTCTGAAGGGCAAATAAATTAACTTTCTCACTATGAATACATGCTGCATCAAGTCCCCATACTTCAACCCCATACAATGCTATTGGCTGTACATGTGAGTCAAATAGTTTCATAAATAAGCCAAATGAATAATTGTTCAATTTATTTAACTTCTGCATTATGGAAATTAGAGCCCTCTTTGCCCGACAAGCAAGGTCCTTACAAGCAAACGTAAAACTCAAACGTTTCGAAAAGTACAGTCCTAAATATTTATATCCATTTACTACAGCCATAAAAACACCATTGAACTGCCATCTTTCTCTAGCAGCAAGATAACCACCTTTTCTGAAAACAATTATATTACTCTTACACATATTGACCTTTAGTTGAAGCTTAGACGCTGATCTTTGTAAACAATTTAATTGATTTTGAAGACCTACTACAGTTTCAGATATTAATACAACGTCATCAGCAAAAAGTAGAATAAACAATTCTAAGGCTTCATCATCATGAAAAGAAACACCATGCTTTCCATATTCACGAACTTCTCTAGTTATTTCATTAATAAATAAAGAAAACAAAACAGGGCTGCATACATCCCCCTGCTTAACCCCCGTAGTGCAGTTAATACAATCAGTTAAAGAACCCCCACACCTAATTCTAGCTTTCACACTGTTATACATGTTCATAACACAAGTAAGTAATTTACCAGAAATTCCGTTTTTTACCAAAATTGGCCATAATATACCTCTATTGACAGAATCAAACGCCTTTTCAAAGTCAATAAAAGCAATGTATAGCTTACGATTTAGACTAAGTTGTTTCTGTACACATGCAAGAAGTGTGAATATATGATCTATTGTAGAATAATTGCTCTTAAAACCAGCTTGAAATTCGTCTGTTATATTTTTAGCTTCTACCCATCTCTGAAGTCTGTGATTGATAATTGAACTATAGATCTTACTTGCAATATTACAAATCGATATACCTCTGTAATTGTTTGGATCAGCAGTATTGCCTTTTTTATACAATGGAATTACAACAGATTCAGACCAAGCGTTTGGGAAAATACCTTTATCAAATAAAGCATTAAACAAAGTTACAAAGAAATTGATAACCCGACTACATCTAACAGAATTCTTCAAAAATTCTCCAATAATGCCATCAATACCTGCTGCTTTTTTATTTTTTAATTTTCTTATGGCTAGAAGAACTTCATCTATAGAAATTGAACGATTAAATACACAAGCTTCATCTCTTATTTCATTTTCTGTTATTTCTTCAAAGTAACTATTTACAGAATCCTTTTCAAGTAAGTCTCGAAAATGCTGATGCCAAGTATCAATATCTATTGTGTTATAAGGCTGCTTACTTTTAGAGGAAATTTTGCGCATATTGTTCCGAAACGTTTTCTGATCATTCACTGAAAGAGTCAACTCATCAATCATAGCCTCGTTATATTCTCGTTTCTTTCGCTCTAAAAGATGCTTATATTCACGTCTGCCACGACAGTATTTATCTCTGTCTTCTCTTTGTAGAGTACGTCTATATTTCTGTAACAAATTACGGACAGATTTCTTACGTTTACTACATTCCTTGTCGAACCAACTACTGACTTCACTACAAGAGAGAGAGAGATAGAAAGAAAGAGAGGGAGAGAGAGAGACAGACAGACAGAGAGAGAGAGAGAGAGAGAGAGAGAGAGAGAGAGAGAGAGAGAGAGAGAGAGCGAGAGAGAGAGAAAGGTAGATAAAAAGAAAGAAAAAGAGAGAGACAGAGAGAAAGAAAGAGAGAGAGAGAGAGAGAGAGAGAGAGAGAGAAAGAAAGAGGAGAAGAGAAAAGAGAGAAGAGAGAGAGACAATGACAATGACAATGACAATGAC
Source organism: Rapana venosa (assembly GCA_028751875.1). Taxonomy (NCBI): domain Eukaryota; kingdom Metazoa; phylum Mollusca; class Gastropoda; order Neogastropoda; family Muricidae; genus Rapana; species Rapana venosa. Next base: position 5,875,530 of record CM054166.1, read on the forward strand.
AATAGTTTATTGTAATAAGCAGGATGCCCATTTACAAGGGGACAGCGGGAAAGGGACTGGGCACAAAACACATAATGTAATATTTAGAAAACTTAGTTTACAACAGCCCAAACAATCATCATGGCATGGAATCCATATCCATAGGATAGATTCAGATACTTTTTTTCATAACCGTTGGTTAGCCCTTACAAAAGGAACTGGTAAGATGGAGGAATTTCCACAAACTGTACAAATCGAAAATCAGCATCTTACAACAAACCCGTCTGTGACAAGGAAACTAGGTCACACTGTCTCTTCTTCACTCTCTTTTTCACTTTTTTTCCCATGGCTTGTGCAACTTTGCACCGCTAACACGTGATCAATTCGTGATGATCCAGATGGCATGTAACTGACAGCTATCTCCCCTCTCTCTCTCTAACACACACACTCTCTCTCAAACACACACACATACACACACAAACACACACACACGTAGCATGCACTACGCA
>CM054166.1:5876517-5926446 GCA_028751875.1 Rapana venosa
AAAAAGAGGGGAAAGAGAAAAAAGAAAGAGAGCAGAGAGAGAGGGAAAAAAGGAGGAAAAAAGAAAAGGGGAAAAGGGGAAAAGAGGGGAGAGAGAGGGGAAAAGGGAAAAGAAAAAGGAGTGGGGAGGGAGAGAAAAGAGAAGAGGGGGAAGAAAGAGAGAGAAGAAAGAAGGGAATGAATGAAAAATGAACAAAAATGAAGGGAACAATTTTTTTTGAAAAAAGCTACAACCCCCCATTATTCAAAGGGGGTAATTGTAAAGCCCTTTTTAACAAGGAATGAATTTTAAAAGGACATGATAAAAATCCAAGGTCCGAAAAATCCCAAACCAATTTTTTTCAATTTTCGTATAGGATCCGTTTCATTCATAGTCTCCCTTACTTTTAAATCTAGACCTTTCGTTAAAATTGCAAAAGATTTATACTCGGACTATTATTTGAAGATAAAAAAATTTTTGTACAAGTTTTGGTGGCCCTGTGGTTGGGTTTGTAAAAAAAAAGCTTTTTTTTGGGGGCAAATTTTCTTTAAACTCTACAAGAAAAAAAAAAATAAAATTTTCTTCTTCTTCTTTTTCCCTTCCCACATGCTGGAAAAAAGTTTTTGTCTGTCTTGCTTTTAATATACCATTTTTTGCATTTTCAAAAGACCACACAACCCTTGCCAAAATTTTTAGTAAATTTCTTCGAACCCTTTTATTAGTTAACGAAATCAAAAAAATTTTCTGGACCAAGCCATTTTTTTAAAGGAGCTAAAACCAAATGTATTTTTCACTAGACTTTAAACTTTGTGTCATTTTTTGAGAAAAATGAAAAAAAGTTTTTAAAATTTCAATTCTCTAAAAAAATGTTTTCCCTTCGAAAAACCCAAACCCCCGGGCATAGCCAAACAATCCCAAAACCCCATTCAAGGTTTCAAAAGTTTTTTTTTACTTTAGTCCCCCTTTTTTAAACTTTACCATTATTATGTTGTAAAAGCACATTCGTATGCTTGTCTTTTTATTCTTGACAAAGGAAGCCTGATAATTTAATCCTGTATTTAATGCATTTATTTTATGGTCTTAATATACAAGGGGTATCTACCAGTTTCTCCGTACATAAGTTTATTTGATGCATGTAATGGAACACATAAGAATTTTTTCATGGCAAAGGTGTGTACTTTTTCAATTTGTGTGGTATCTTCTAGACCCCATACTTCTGCTGCATACGTCAGGGCAGGTTCTATTTTACCTGACTGTGCTGGTCTTTGTGACCCATTTTAATCTGACCCTATTGCCATTCAACAAATTGCACGTGATTCACGAACTGACACCACCCCCATCAATCAAGTCGAGTGTGTGTTGTTCTGCTACCATGGCAGTGAGAGCCGCGGACATTAGAGCTATGCTCGCACCTGAATTTTGTCAAAAACAGTACACGCTTGCTCCTGAGATTAAACACATCTAAACAACTTAGGCATTCACCCGCCGCAAAACCAGACGGGAACACGGGCAGGCCGACGTCATCACCAGTGGTGGGCTTCCCTCTCCCGTGTCTCCCCCCTCACCTCTGACGTCACTTCTGTTCCCACTGACAACGCTTTTTCCCCACATGCTGCCGTCCACCTGCCCCTTCAGCTGTTCACTGTTCTTTGTTTTGTGACTCTAATAATGGTTTTTGTTCTGATGATGATGATGTTATCATGTTTGTTTCAAACACAGATCCCCTGATTAGCACAGTTCTTTCACCATCTTCTACTGATTCACCATCCAAACTCTTGTCTGTTCTTCCACTAGCCGCATCTCCATCATCGCCTTCGTCTTCTTCCTCTGTTGCTTGTCCAAACTCACCACTTTCATCTTCAACCTCTCCACCTCCTTCAGATCTCCTTCAAGTTTGTTTGTTCAATGTGCAGTCTGTCTGTCCAAATGGAAAAGCCGACTACATTTCTGATTTTATCTCTGAAAAAAACATTGACTTAACCTTCCTCACCGAAACTTGGCTTAAAGCACATGGCCATGAACCAAAAACAAAACAGCTGACTCCTCCTGGATATAAAACTATTTCTTTCCCCCAACTCTCTCAAGGAGGTGGGATTGCCATCATTCTCAAAGAAATATTGGAACCATCTCTTTCTTTCAGTCACAACCTTCAATTCTCACATGAATCTTTTGAAGTTTGCGAAATCAATCTCAACCTACCTGACCACTCTATTACTATCTGCTCCCTTTTAACCGTCCACCTCCCAGCCGTAAAAACAACCTAACATCTTCTCTTTTTCACCAAGAATTCCAGTAAACTCCTCGACCCCTACAGCCTCTCTCCCACAAAAACTTATAATTTTTGGTGACTTCAACTTCCATTTCGACAACCATCTTCTCCAATGTCAAACTTTTTCTTTTTCTCTGTCCAACCATACTCTCTCTCAACGGGTAAATGAAGCAACACACAGATCCATCAATTTTAGACTGGCGATTACTAAATCCTTCATTTAAACTTGTCACATCTGTTTCTGGCCCACTGACGAACTGCATTCTGATCATTCCGCCATTCTTTTCCATCTTAACATCACAAAACCTGTCAGAAAGAAGAAATATGTTACTCGTCGCAATTTTAAGGCCTTAGACATTCATACCTTCTCTTCACAAGCTTCCGAACGTTTTTCACAAACCTCGACCACACTGACCTCTCTGATCACTAAAAACACTTTCTTCGCCAACTGCTTGATGAGCATGCACCACCTACCGACCATCTCCTCCCTGACAGACCCCTGTGCGCCATGGTATACCCAAGACATCTGATAGCGAAGCGCAAACGCCGGCAACTAGAACGCCAGTGGCGGAAGTCAAAAACCGAAATCAACAAAAAATTTTTTCCGAAAACAAATAAACAAAGTCAAACTCTTAATCCATTCAGCAAAGACAAACTACTACTCTTCCCAAGTTCTCTGTGCTAAAATCCATAAAATCTCTTTTTTTCCTCACCTCAACCCCCTTTGGGATCTGCAAAAACAACTCCTCTGCCTAACACCCACAGCCTGTTGAACTTCCATCCATATTTTCTGCCTTCTTCTCAACAAAGTTCGAAACATACGCTCCAGACTGGATCAGACTTAATTCCAGCCTGCGCCTCCTGATCCCATTTTCACTAGCACTCCTCTCTTTTCCTTCATCCCACAAGTGAAAAAGAAATAAAAGACAATTCTGAAGGAAATGACTAAAAAATCACGACCTTGACCCCAATACCTGCCCTTTTTTTCCCTCACAATGCCTTCAACAACTTGTACCTATTAACACTAAAATAGTAAACTCATCTCTTGTGTCAGGAAATTTCCATCACCCTCTTAAAACAGCAATAGTCACACCTCTACTGAAAAAGCACGACCTCGATCCAACATTCTGAAGAATTATAGGCCTGTCTCAAACTTACCCTTTGTCTCAAAAGTACTAGAAAAAGTCGTTCTCAAACAGCTCAACAGTCACCTTCATTCCAATGATCTCCTTCCCACATTTCAATTGCTATCGCCCCAACACAGCACCGAAACCACCCTACTTCCACACTTTACAAAACACTTCTACTTGCTTCTGATGCAGGAAAAATCTCACTCCTCACTCTTCTTGACTTATCTGCAGCCTTTGTACCATAGATCACTCAATTCTTCTTTCTCCCCTTTCCAAAATACGTTTGGAAATTAACGGCACAGCCCTCACCGGGTTTTTACTTCATACCTCACAGACAGGACCCCAGAAAGTTATTGTAAAAAAAATTTCCCAATCAAAACCTGTAAAAAAGGGAAAATGGGGAGTCCTGCAGGGATCGTCCTGGGCCTTGTTCTTTTTACTCTCTACACTGCTCCACTCTCACATAAAATAAACAACCACCATATTGATCATCATTTCTATGCCGATGATACCCCAGCTTCAGTGCAGTGATACTGTTGAAAATTTGCCTCCCCCTGACAAATATGTCCTACTGCCTTCAAGCCCATTCAAAATGGATGACTCAAACAATTTACAACTTAATGCCGATAAAACCGAAGCCATGCTCATAGGGACCCAACATAAACTTCCCTCTATCGCAAAACTTCAATAGATTCGGCAATACGTCAGTTCCTTTGTCCAACTCTGTGAAGTATTTAGGAGTAGTTCTTGACAACACACTCTATGAAAAAAATTCATCACCCAGACCTGCCAGTCTTGCTACTATCAATTACGGCGCATAACGCGATTTCGATTCGCAAGTATCTGTCCACTGATGCAACTTCCAACTTGTCACATCTCTCATTCTTTCACGTTTTTTGACTACTGTAATTCTCTTTTGGCTGGCCAACCAGCATCATCATCCACTCTCTTCAACCATACAAAAACTCTGCAGCTCGACTGGTCCTAAGAAAGAAAAAATCTGAACACATCACTCCTCTTCTGCGATCTCTTCACTGGCTGCCTGTCTCACAAAGACTGGAGTAAAAATCAATACCCCCTGTTTCAAATGTCTCCACAAATCTGCACCCCTTATCTCTGTAACTGCTTCATCTGTACACTCCATCCCCGTTCCCTTTGTTCAGCCCCCAGATACTTTGTGCTTTCGAACACCCAGATTCAAACAACCACTGTTGGCCGTCGCTCCTTCTCTGTTTCTTGTCCATCCACCTGAATGACCCCCCTCTTTCACTTCGACAAAAGCCCTTTACTTGATACCTTCAAATCCAGCCTCAAAACACACTTATTTCCTACCTGAGACTTTCCCCCCAAAATCTGTCCCTAATTTCAACAGCATTTTCACCTTCAAGTGTTGTTCCGAGTGTGTGGTGTGTTTTGTGTGTGTGTGTGTGTGTGTGTGTGTGGTGTGTGTGTGTGTGTGTTTGTGTGTGCGTGTGTGTGCGTGCATACGTGCGCGCGCATGGTTTTGAAATCTGTTGTTCATTATGTTTAAGGAGAGTTGCATGCCTGTAAATGATTGAGTGCAAGCGCTTCGATTTGTTTGTTTTTTTACAAGATTCAGCGCTATATAAATTCCATATATTATTATTATTATTATTTGTGTGTCAAACAGCTTCCAAGATAGTGTACTATCAGCAGAAGCTAATCTTCTCATTGATTTGATAATTTGCATAACTCCATTTTTGACTTTTTGACACATCATATCAAACATAGAGCTCTTACACAACTTTGTTGAAAATGTTACCCCAAGGTACTTATAGTTATTTGTTTACTTTAAGTTTTTGGTCCCCCCTAAGTTTAATTTTTCTCTCATTCCCAAATGGGGCCCCCCCTCCAAAAAACCATAATCATCGTTTTCTCTGAATTTACTGTGAGACCCAGACGGGTCTGCTTCTGATTTAATGTGTTCAATTGATTTTGCAGTCCTGTAGGTGTGCTAGACAAAAGAATGACATCATCTGCGAAAAGTAAAAAGGAATAATTCAACTGCACCGGGATCATTTGTATTCCATGTTTTCCGAGAGTTCGCACTTCTGTAGCCTTCGTTTATGAAAATTTAAAACATTAAGGGACTCAACAAACAAACCCTTTTTTAAACGCCTCTTGGACATTCAAAGTAACTGTGTAAGAACATTTGTAGCGTACACAAGCCATTACAGATGAATATATGCCCTTTATAGCCTTATACAATTTCCCATTAATTCCTGTTTTATGAAGTATAACCCATAGTACATTCCTATTTAATCGAATAGAAGGCTTTTCTGAAATCTATGAATGCAACAAACAATTTAGCATGCTTCTGTAAATGTTTCTGCACAAGCCCATAGAGAGTAAAAATATGATCAACTGTGTTATATCCCTGTCTAAAGCCTGCTTGCTCTTCTCTGATATTTTTCATTTGTTTCAACCCAGTCTGAAAGTCTTTTATTTGAGATGGATGTTAATACTTTACTCATTATGCTTGTCAGAGAAACTCCTCGATAGTTGTCTGGCATACTAGTTGCTCCCTTCTTATGTATTGGTACAAATATAGATTTAGACCACTCCTTTGAAATAGGGCCCTCATCAAAAAGCTACTGAACAACTGCACCAAATATTCAATTAACAGTGTCATCCACATTTTAAGCAAACTCTCCTATAATTCTGTCTGACCACACTTTTCCCCTCTTTCAATTCTTTATGGCTGCGATTACTTCTTGTTTAGATATAGGTTCTTCAAGGACTGGGTCTTGCACAACATTGTCTATTCTGACAGTTTTTATCTTCCACTGTTTCCTGGTCCTGTATCGTATTCCAAAGTCTTTAAAATACTCTAAGGAAACGGTTATGCCACTGGTCATTAGAATTGAGTGACAGACTTTTCGTTTTACAATTTTAAAAGAACGAATAGTCTTCTAAAAGACTTGGAGTCTCTCACATTTTCTTTAAGTTTTGTCAGTCTATTCTGGTCGAAGTCATACTTTTTTTGCTTTAGCATCTTTTTGTCTCCTTCTTGAATTGTACAAACGTATCTTTCAATTCGAGTCTATTTGTCCTTCTAAATTCTCTCAAAGCCTTTAACTTGACGTTTCTTTTTGTGCATTCATGATCAAACCAGTCATGTTTTTTTCATTTTGCCACCAACAAATTTTTTTACCATACATTCTGCAGCTCCAAGCAGTGCCTTTGTCATTACAATCAACGATTTACAAAATTTTCGTCTAAAACATTACATGCTTCTTGAACCATCTCCTTAAATTTCTAATGAGGCTAATTCATTCTTATACAACTGGGCAAACTCATCTGACCCCTAGCACACGAGCCTCTTTCATGTCATTTATGACTTCAGTTTCAAACTTCTGCATATGTTTTCCAAGTGCAATTCCACATGTAGGTGCCAAGAATCTAAACTAACCATGACTAGCATAACACAGTTCATTTGAGAAAACTAATTTTGAGACATACACAAAAATAATCAATTACGCTAGAGCCATATGAAGTATAAAAGTAAAAATCCCTATGTTTGACCCCCTCACAAACACCACTCAGAACGAAAACAATCGAGCCATGAGACACAAATCAAGCAATGAACGACCAAAAATTGTTACTGATGTGTCCTTAAGAACACCTGTCAAACATTTCCTTTACTTCCAAATCATGTCGCTCATCATCACGTATCAGTGGAGTAGACAGGCATGCTACTAATATTGCCTGCTGGTAAGCAGTTCGAGCATTCAGACTCCACAAAATAAAGAAAGAAAGAAATAAGAGAGAGAGGAGAGAGAGAGAGAAGAGAGAGAGAGAGAGAAGAGAGAGAGAGGTAGCAAAGTAACGTTAAAAAAAGAAAAGAAAAGCCTCCCAATCTCCCTGTTTCTTCACTCTCTTTATCTCACTCTCCCTCTCTCTCTTTGCCACACTCTCTCTCTCCTCTCTCTCGCTCTCTCTTCTCTCTCCCTCCCTCTCTCTCTCTCCCTCTCTCTCTCACTCTTTCGCTCTCTCCCACGCCCTCCCCCTCTCTCTCTCTGCTACCTCCCTTCGCTACTCTCTCTCTCACGCCCTCCTCCCTTCTCTTCGTCCCCGATACCAACCCCCCTCACCCCCTCCCTCGCTTTACTCTTCTCCCTCCGTACCTCTCTCCGCCCTCCTCCCTCCCTCCCTCTCTCTCCCTCCCTAACTATCTCTCTCCCTCCTCCCCCTCCCTCTCGCTCTCTCTCTCTCCTTCTCTCTCTCCTCTCTCTCTCTCTCTCCATCTCCTCTCTCCCTCTCTCTCTCTTCTACTCTCTCTCTCTCCCTCTCCTCCCTCTCGCTCTTCTTCCTCTCTCTCTCGTCCCTCTCCCTCCCTTCCTCTCTCCTCCTTCACACTCCCTCCCTACTCTCTCTCCCAGACTCACCCCCTCACCCCCCACCCTATCGCTCTTCTTTGCTCTCTCTCCCCTACTCTTTCTCTTCTCCCTCCCCTCCCTCCCTCCCTTCTCTCCCCATCCCTCCTGCTCCTCCCTCCTCCCTCACCTACTCTTTATCTTATATTTCCTACTCATCTTTTTCTTCTCTTCTCTGTCTAATCCATCCTCTTCTCCTCCCTTCTACTTCTCTCTCTCCTCTTTCTTCTCTCTTCTTTCCTCTCTTCCTCTCTTCTCATTCCCTCCACCTCTCCCCTCCCGTGCTCTCTCTCTCAGCCCCCCCCCCCCCCCTTCTTCTTCTTTCAGAATCTCATCCCCTCCTCTCTCCTACTCCCACCCCCTCCCTCCCCGCCTGGATTCCCTCTCTCTCTCTCTCACTCTTCTCTTCTCCCCCTCTCCACTCTCTCTCTACACCCCCCCCCCTCCTCTCTCTCTCTCCACCCCCCTATCTCTCTCTCTCTTACTCACCCCCTCCCTCCTTTACCTCTCTTTTTCCCTCTCTTCACTCTCTCCTCTCCCCCCTCCCCCTCTTCGCCCTTCTCTCTCTGTCGCCTCCTCTCTTTCTCTGCTATCTCTTCTCCTTCTCTTGACTTGTCTCTCTCTGCTTCCACATCTCAAAACCATAAACTATAGAAAAGTGTCCCACTTCCACCCCACCCCCCAATCTTTCTTTAGTCTCATTATATTACCCAACAACACAAAGTCCCACCTCCCACAACTAAACCCAAAACCCCATCAGCCTCCCCACAGACCCCCCCAAACACATTCAACCAATCATAAACAAAACAACACTATAGCTTCAAAACAGAGCAAAATAAAACATACAAAAATCAATCAACAAACAAAAAACAAATAATACCAACAGACAAGAAAAACGCCACACAAACCTCAATCTCATCAACGCCAAGAGTTGTGGAGTAAGTGTATCGAAAGTAAGAAGACCTAACTTCAAGAATACCTTTCTTCTCTAATACATTAACCACATAATAACCGACAATGCGACATACAACTACGCAACCTTTCCATCTATCAAGTCAACAATCGTTAACTCAATGAAATACTTAAAGAATTATTTCACTCCTGACATAATCACAAGGACAATTAAGTAGGAAAAGTTTTCAGATATCTTCTTGTAAAACCACATAGCGCTATAGCCATATCCAGTCAAGTTATCCCACATTACCATTGCATAAAGCAGTATATAGGTAATACAACAAGTCTTACAAGTGAAAACGTCGACACTAAAACATACTATAACAATAGCATGAAAGATATCGTTTCTTTGGCCAAAGACATCTTAAAACGTTCAATACGATTTCAAATCTACTCCCATCACGTAGGGAAGATGACACATTACTGCCTGAATATATCTACAAATCACGGTTTGAACTCAACTCCCTTAAAAACTGCGAACTTACTGGAACCTATGTTTCAATCCATACAAACTGGAAAACCTGTGCTACAAAACATGACCTTAAAATAACTGTCAACCCAACAATATTTACCGCCTATTTATTCCAAATACACAACATCTGATATCATTGATTTGGAAGTCTGTCAGCTTCCATCTGCAGTAAATGCAGCCAAATAACTTCACCGATCTGACATAGTGTTGATGGAAAAGAGGATATCCTGCCAAGCTCACCGAAACACATAATTTGTTTGGCGTTTTTTCAAAGGTACGCCCATATATCGTTTGCAAGCAAAAAGGTTTACTTTTCAAGGTTATCCGAGTCAATACCACCCCAATACATCAGAGGAGACTAAAGAGAGAGAGAGAGAGAGAGAGAGAGAGGAGAGAGGAGAGAGGAGAGTAGTAGAGGGATGAGAGAGAATGAGAGAGGGGCGTGTAAAAAGGTGAGAGAGAGAGAACTCGAAATTTTTATTAAGGTAAATGGATAAACCAATTGGCCCTCTTTACACCATGCCCTCATGGGAAAAAAAAAAAAAAAAAAAAAAAAAAAAAAAACAAAAAAAAAAAAAAAAAAAAAAAAAAAATAAAAAAAAAACCTGACACAACATGAATATAACCAATGAGTCAACAAACAAAGATAATGTAAGAAAAAGCAATGAAATGAATCATTCAAATTGCCATTCAATTATTGAATGAAATAATGAAACCAATGAAAGACCACAAAAGTTAAGCAATCGAATAAATAAACGAAACTAATTAAACACGGAACAAACTACCTCGCTTGACACCTCCCCTCCCCTAACAGCCCGAGCCCCCCCCCCCCCCAAATAGAACACACACGAGCGCACAGCGCACTTACGCAAACGCACCCACCTCCACACAACAAACACCCCCCCCCCCCACACCAACCCAAACACACAACAAACGTACATATGCCCAGACACGCTACGTGTGAGCAAGCGTGCACAAACCACACAAATCATCCTGGAATACAAATCCATACACATGTACATTTCCTCACATATCATAATAGTCTTATGACACAATCACCAAATTATCATAACCACCACATTGCACCGGCAAAAATCAAACAATGAACATTATTTTGAAACAAAAAAAACAAGCCCAGATGCATGAAAACACAAACAAAAACCCACGCGCAGCGCCAAGCGCTAAATCACACACAACACACTTTCTCGCTCAACGCAACACCCACCCACACACATACACCCCCACAACCAACACACAACAATTTCCCAAGCACGAGCTCACCCATATGCATAATACAGAAAATTAAACCATTGTATGTGTGTTACTCTTTTACTGAAAGATGAAAGCTACTTTTCTCTTTTAAAAAGACTGGGATTTCGTATCAATAAATTGCTGCCATAATAAAACAAGTGATAACACAAAGAGATCGTTCTTGGACAGGGGGGGGACAGGGGGAGTAACAACACTACTTTGTTACGAACGAGATTTTAAAACAGTTTCCCTCTGAACAAAAGAAGATGATGAACTAGTTTATTCATAATCTTAATACATAAATACGCTTTTATTAAAAAGACAATTAAACTAAAAGGAAGAATGTATCAACTCCATTGTAGCTATTAAGTTTCTAAGGAAGTAGATTCAAAGCAGTAATTAACTTGAGAGAACGTTTATAATACTCTCTCAAATGTATAAACAGTTTTTACTTGCCAATCGTAGAATTTGGATGCGCAAATCGAGATTAAGCTTTTATGTTAACCTAATAATGATAATAATACCATTTGGAATTAAAATAGTGCTAATATCTTGCAGAAAAATAAAATCAAAGCGCTTTCATTCATCCTACACATTCACATGCAGCCAGTTCAATGAATAGATTTTGTTTGTTTTCTACAAATTCAAATGTATACACACACTCGCACGCACCACGCAACGCAACCACAGGACACACACACACACACACACCACAAATCACACACTCAAGCACTACACTTAAGGTTGTAACACTCTGGCAGGGTGCATGGGATTTGGGCTGTAGAAGGCAGGGACAAAAAATGAAATGGAACCAGAGGGAAGAATCTAGAATTGAAAAATGTGTCTTCAGGCCGGATGTAAAAGCGTCATAAGAAGAATTTGGCGAGTGAGAGGAGGGAGGTCATTTCCAGATCGATGGACCAAAAACAGAGAAAGAGCAAACGGCAACGGTGGACTGGTTTGACATCTAGTTATTCGTAAGCCACAAGGTATCTTCAGCGAGCGGAAAGGAACGAGAAATTGTCCATGTTAAGACAATCACAGAGGTAGATGTGCTGTAATTATGAGCATTTGTACCAGATGGCGAGGTTACTAGAACTTTTATTTAACTCTCTGCTGCACAGGCAACCATAAGAGAGATGTCAAAGAGAAGTAGTAATGTGCTCAAATTATTCTTTCATAGGACTAGGCCGAGACTGCAGAGATATTTGAATATGAAGAAGGTATTGAAAGACGAAGCTGGCAGACACAGCCAGAAAGAGGAATATGCAATAGTCCAGACTTTAGGAGGGAAAGAAGACTTGAACTAGTTTGGATTTTGCAAATCAGCGGACAGGTAACTTTTCGAACTGCAACAGATGCGCCGCAATAGATAGAAGTCACGTACTGGCAGTGTTTAGGTAGGGTGAAGAAAATTTGCATGGAGAGGAGTGTTGCTATAACTACCCTATATAGTATCACAGCAGTGGGATAAGTAGGACAGCACGTATTGCCGAATTCATATAGAAGCTGTTCGTATCACCAAATTTAGATATCTTGAAGCAGGATTACAATATAGAATGCAGATATTTCCAGGATAACCCCAGCTGAAGAATTTGAGAGTCACCTGCATAAAAATGATGGTTGATCTGATGACGATTTGTTATGTCCACAAGGAGAGGCATTTTTAGAGAATTGAGGTAGATTCTGATGACGATGTAAACTAAGACCTAAGGTTTTTTTGGAGACGGGCAGAGAAGAATTATAGTGTCTATAGTGTGATTGCAGCAAGATAAGTCGAGTAGAGAGAGAAGGGAGATTTTTCCTGAGTCAGACGCAATGTAGAAGCGAAGAGTTAAAGTTGTGGACTAGGTTGTGATACGATGCAGTGGATTGGCACGAAAGGCAGATTGAAAATGTAGAGGTCCGAATTACGAAGGCTGTTTGATATTTTATATATCAGAACAACTATGTTCCAAGAACTTTAAGAGATGAAAGGTAGTTCGAAACCGGTCTATGATCCTTTAGATTGATAAGATCGAGGTCGTGCTTATTTTATTTTATGAGTAGAGGTGTGACTATATGCATGTTTTGAGAGCTGTTGGTAAAAAACTACCTGAAAGCAGTGATGAGAAAACTAATTTTGTGATAAGTGGGAATAAAAGTGAGGAAGGCACTGAGTGAAAAGAGATCCAAGACACATGAATTTTAATGTAATTTTCTTCAGAATTGACGCGATTTCTTTCACGCTTGCTGGATTAAAGAAAAGGCGAGGAGTGCCATAAAAATGGGGTCAGAAATTACAGACTGAAGAAAGAAAGTCTGAACCAAACTAGAGCGAATGTTGAGACTTTGACAGAAAAGAAGGCTAAAAAGCAAATAATGAAGATTCCAGAGAGGTTCGTAGATAGAAGGCCATCCAAGAAGAGTGTTGTGAGGGTAAAATTAGAGATTTCAAAATTCCGCAACAAGAACTATGACAAGAGTAACACTTGTTTTTTCGCTTTGAATGGATTAAAATGTGTTGACTTTGTTGATTCTATAACGAAGAAGCTGTTTATATTACACTCAGTTTTGTTTTTTTCCCGCCATTGCCAATGATCAGCACAAGCGATCGGCGTTTGCGTTTGCGACCAGGATGTCATGGGAGTACCACCATGGCGCAACACGGGGCCTATCAGGAAGGAGAGGAAATATAGGTAACCAAGAAGATAGGCGAGAAAAGTAAAAGTAGTGTTAGAAGGGTCAGTAATGGTCCAGGAAATGTGAAAGATATTCCAGCAGCCTTGAGAAAGAAAAGTTTAGAATGGTCTATGGCCTTGAGGTTGCTAGTGTAATGCACTTCTTCTTTCTTTCTGATCGGCTTTACGATGTTGAGGCAGAAAACAATGGCAGAAAGATTGGAGAGAGTTCCGTCAGTAACAATACAGACCTGAGATTGTGAACTAGACCATTAGAGACAAGGTGAATAGCAATCTAACATGTGACCTAATCTGAGTGTTGTATTTATACTTTACCAGCTGGGAAAGATAGTGCATTTATAAAGAAAAGAGGAAGACGCCAGAACATCCAGAGAAGTCTGGTTGTCGAAGAGGAAGTTAAAGTCACCAGTTATAATAAGTTTCTTGGGAGAGAGGCTGTAATGGTCAAGGAGTGACTGAAACTCTTGGTGGAAAAGTGAACATGTTAAATTGTTTCTGCGGTTGAGAGGTGGACGGTAAAGGCAACAGAAAGTAACAGAGTGGCCTGGTTAGGTGAGGTTGAGTTCACATACTTCGAAAGATTCCGGTGAGTCGGGGAAAGAAAGAGTTTTGTAGCCAGGTAGTGTCAGCTGATTTATCCTTGGTTAGTTCGCCAAGTGGTTTTAGCCAAGTTTCTTACATAAAGAATGTTAGATCTTATTGTGTTTACATAGATTAAATCGAAATGTAATGGCCTTCCAATCAGAGCAGACAGATTGCGCGTTAAGAAGACACACATGGAGAAGGTTTGAGGGAGGGTGAGAGGTTGGAGAAGACAGTGGTGAGTGACTATGACTATCAGAGGAAGAGGATGAGGGTGATGGTGGGGATAATAATAATAATAATAATAATAATAATGTATGGAATTTATATATCGCTGAATCTTGTAAAGCAACAAATCAAAGCGCTCAAATGGGGATGTATGCAGTGGAAGAGCAGACAGAAGTTTGGGTGGTGAATCAGGTATGGAACATGGTAAAAGAGAACTGGGTCAGTCAGGGGATTTATAGTTTCAAGAAAATCATTACACACTTTAGGGCAGAACCATCGTCAGAGTCACACACAAAGGATGAAGCGTCTGGGAAACAATGCTGTGGCTGGTGACAGTTGTGGTGGTAGTGACGTCAGAAGTGAGGAGGGCGGCAGATGTCGGGGACGCTGCAGGCGATGACGTATGCCGCGTGTATTCCTCGTCTGGTTTTCCGGCGGTGGATTCGAAGGTTTACAATATGTTCTTGGAGTCCATTTTTGCATGTGGTGAAACCCACGTGAGAAAAGAGCTTTCAAGTCTGAAAAGGTTAGAGACATTGCCATGGTGACAAACACAGAGCAGTGGTGGAGGGGTGGTTTTGGATCGTGAATCACGTGCAAATGTGCACGCTGCGGCAGGGTCACGGTACAAAGGGTTACAAAGACCCGCGCGATCCAGTAAACACAAATCTTCAATGAAATGTTGCAGAAAATGAATATCAAACGAAGAAAAACTATAAACTGAAATAAGTAAAAATTTCAACACTTCTAAAGAAAACTGCTCTGACGGCAGGCCTCCAGGTGCCGTCACAAACACAAAGACACAAAACTTATACAGAAATACGTCCGGAAACACCAATTACAGGCTGAAAGGGAGACACACACAGACACCATGCAGCCGCCAGGCGCAAAGGTGAACACACGTACAAAAGCGTAGAATAGTTTTCGAGTATGCTGATCAAGGAAATGTTTTATTCTGTTAAGTTGGAATAGCTTCTTAGATATTTTTTTGACATACTAAAAACATGATTAGACCATGACAAGTTGTTATCAATATGTAGACCAAGCAGTTTAGATGAGCTGACTTCTTCTAATACTTTATCGTAAATCTTTATTTCTTTAGTTTTGGCGCTTTTGTCTTGTTGCAACGACCATGATTTTTTTAGTTTAGTGGATGGAGAGCCATATGATTGTACTCTGTCCACGCTGCTAGATTGTTGTCAATCTGGTCAAGTCTGAAACGGTTAGAGACATTCCCATGGATGACAATAAGTGGTGCAGGTCGGCTGCATGGTGTCTGTGTGTGTCTCCCTTTGAGTGTGAAAGATAGGAAAGAGAGAGAGAAAGAAAGAGAGAGAGATAGAGAGAGAGAGAAGAAAAGAAAGAAAGAGAGAGATTTGGAATTGGATAATTTAATCATGTATAGGCCATTGCCCCTCATGATAGGGGGTATACAATAAACAAACAATAACATTAAAGTTACATATGAAAACAATCACAAAACAATAGAAATAACTGAAAATTCAAGACAACAATAATGAACGCAATTTAAATGCCTTGTATAAGTAAATTGACAAATGTCTAACTGTTTGTTCATGCTTTGAGGCTATAAGTAATGCAAATCGAAACTGACTTGGGAATTTATAAAACTTTAGTGGTATGTACTGTTCTCGCAGTTCTTTGAAAATTGGGCAACGCATGACAAAATTAACTTCGTTTTCAATCTCCTGTTTGCATACTGGGCATAATTATGAGATCAGTTTGTATCTGTAACTATGTATTGTAATTTCATATCTGCCAATTCTAAACCGTGCCACTACATGCTTGAATCAATGTTCAACAATAGATAAGTTTTTCGTCAGGCAAAGTACAAAACGTTCTATAAATATCAAATCTCTCACTATCATTGAGGTGAGAGTTCCATTCTTGCCATCTACATAAAACCATTCTCTCTTTGAAGGCTGAAAGAAACTCATTCACCCGTCTACTCCCTGATTCATCCACACATAGCCAAATCCATACATATACAATTTACAACAAAACCACCCTAGTCCACACTTTAGATACACTTCTACTTGCTTCTGATATAGGAAAAATCTCCCTCCTCACTCTTCTTGACTTATCTGCAGCCTTTGATACCATAGATCACTCAATTCTTCTTTCTCGCCTCCAAAATACGTTTGGTATTAACGGCACAGCCCTCACCTGGTTTACTTCATACCTCACAGACAGGTTCCAGAAAAGTTATTGTAAACAAAATTCAATCAAAAACTGTCAACATGGAATGTGGAGTCCCGCAGGGATCAGTTTCTCGGCCCTGTTCTCTTTACTCTCTACACGGCTCCACTCTCACATATAATAAACAACCACCATATTGATCATCATTTCTATGCCGAGATACTCAGCTTCAGTGCAGTGATACTGTTGAAAACTTGCCTTCCCTCCTGACAAATATGTCCTACTGCCTTCAAGACATTCAAAACTGGATGACTCAGAACAAGTTACAATTATGCCGATAAACCGAAGCCATGCTTATAGGGACCCAACATAAACTTTCCTCTATCGCAACAACTTCAATAGAATTCGGCAATACGTCAGTTCCTTTGTCCAACTCTGTGAAGTATTTAGGAGTAGTTCTTGACAAACACACTCTCTATGAAAAAATTCATCACCCAGACCTGCCAGTCTTGCTACTATCAATTACGGCGCATAAGCGCGATTCGCAAGTATCTGTCCACTGATGCAACTTCCAAGCTTGTCACATCTCTCATTCTTTCACGTTTAGACTACTGTATTCTCTTTTGGCTGGCCTACCAGCATCATCTATCCACTCTCTTCAACGCATACAAAACTCTGCAGCTCGACTGGTCCTAAGAAAGAAAAAATCTGAACACATCACTCCTCTTCTGCGATCTCTTCACTGGCTGCCTGTCTCACAAAGACTGGAGTATAAAAATCAATACCCTCTGTTTCAAATGTCTCCACAAATCAGCACCCCCTTATCTCTGTAACTGTCTTCATCTGTACACTCCATCCCGTTCCTTGTTCAGCGCAGATACTTTGTGCTTTCGAACACCCAGATTCAAACAAACCACTGTTGGCCGTCGCTCCTTCTCTGTTCTTGTCCATCACCTGGAATGACCTCCCTCTTTCACTTCGACAAAAGCCTTCACTTGATTACCTTCAAATCCAGCCTCAAAACACACTTATTTCCTACCCGAGACTTTCCCCCCAAATATCTGTCCCTAATTTTCAACAGCATCTTTCACCTTCTAAGTGTTGCTCGGAGTGTGTGTGTGTGTGTGTGTGTGTGTGTGTGTGTGTGTGTGTGTGTGCGTGCGTGCGTGCGTGCGTGCGTGCGTGCGTGTGTGTGTGCGTGCGCGCGCGCGCATGGTTTTGAAATCTGTTGTTCATTATGTTTAAGGAGATTTGCATGCCTGTAAATGATTGAGTGCAAGCGCTTCGATTTGTTTTTGTTTTTTTACAAGATTCAGCGCTATATAAATTCCATATATTATTATTATTATTACAAACAACATAATAGAACAAACAAAAACAACATGATGGAATATAAACAACAACATGATAAAACATACAACAACAACAACAAGATGATAGAATAAACAACAATAAGATGATAGAATAAACAACAACAACAAGATGATACAATAAACTACAACAACAACATGATAGAATAAACAACAACAAGTTGATAGAATAAAACAACAACAACAACATGATAGAATAAACAAGAAGAAGATGATTAGAACATACAACAACAAAACGATGATACAGAATAATCAGCAACAACAACATGATAGATGATAGAAGAAACAACAAGATAATACAATAAAATTACAACAACAAGATTATAAAAAACAACAACAACAAGATGATAGAAAATACAACAACAAGATTTTAGAACAAACAACAACAAGAAGATGATAAAACAAACAAAAACAAGCTGATAGAACAAACAACAACAAGATTATAGAATGAACAACAACAAGATGACAGAATAAACAAAACAAGATGATAGAACAAACAAAAACAAGATAATAAAACAAACAACAATATTATAGATAAACAAAAAACAACATGATAGAAAAAACAACAACTACAACATGATGAACAAACAACAACTAGATAGAATAATAAACAAAAACAAGATGATAGAAAAAAAGAACAAGATGATATAATATAAACAACAACAACAACATGATAGAATAAACAACAACAACAACAAATGATACGACAAGCAGCAAGAATAAGCTGATAGAATTTTTCCTTCAGAACTCAAAACTGCAATAGTTACACCTCTACTCAAAAAACATGACCTCGACCCTAACATACTGAAAAATTACAGACCTGTTTCTAACCTACCTTTCATATCCAAAGTCCTTAAAAACTAGTTCTGAAACAAATCAACAGCCATCTTCATTCAAATAATCTCCTTCCCGAATTTCAGTCTGCCTATCGCGTCAACCACAGCACGGAAACCACCCTAGTCCATACGTTAAACTTGCTTCTACACGCTTCTGACTCAGGGAAAATCTCTCTTCTCACTCTTCTCGACTTATCTGCAGCATTTGACACTATAGATCACTCTATCCTTCTCTCCCGTCTCCAGAAAACGTTTGGTATCAAAGGTACAGCCCTTACCTGGTTTAGTTCATATCTCACTGACCGAATCCAGACAGTCACATTAAAAAAATTCAATCATTTCCTGCAAAACTGGAATGTGGAGTCCTACAAGGATCAGTTCTGGGCCCTGTCCTGTTCACTCTCTACACTGTTCCACTTGCATACATAATAAACCGTCACCAGATCAACCATCATTTCTACGCTAATGACTCTCAGATTCAAAGCAGTGACACTCCTGAAAATCTGCCTTCTCTCTTGACAAATATGTCACTGCCTTCAAGACATAAGTTACAGCTAAATGGAGGTAAAACCGAAGCCATGATTATAGGGACTAAACACAAACTATCCTCCATCACAACAGATTCAATAGAATTTGGCAGTACATCAGTTCCGCCATCCACTGCAGTTAAGTATCTAGGCGTTGTCATTGACAACACACTCTCTATGCAAAAATTCATCACCCAGACCTGCCAGTCCTGCTACTATCAATACGGGGTATAAGTGCAATCCGAAAGTACCTGTCCACTGATGCAACATCCAAACTTGTCATATCTCTTATTCTTTCAAGTCTGGACTATTGTATTCTCTCTTGGCTGGTCTCCCAGCATAACTATCCACTCCCTTCAACGCATATAAAACTGCAGCTCGATTAGTCCTCAAAAAGAAAAAAATGTGAGCATATTACTCCACTCCTGCAATCTCTCCACTGGTTGCCTGTGCCACAAAGAGTAAAGTACAAGATCAGTACCCTCTGTTACAAATGTCTCCACAAAACAGCACCCTCCTACCTCTGTGAATGTCTTCACCTGTACACTCCTTCTCGTTCCCTCCGCTCTGCTGCAGAAACCCTGTGCTTACAAATACCTAGATTCAACCAATCCACTGTTGGCCCACGCTCTTTCTCTATTTCTGGTCCATCAATCTGGAATGACCTCCCTCCTACTTAGGACAGCTTTAAATCCAGCCTCAAAACATACCTATTTCAAACCTCAGATTTTTCCCTCTTGTTTCATCTCATATCTGTCCCTGCCTTTAAAAGCCAAAATTCCATCACCGTGCTGAAATGTACAACCTGTGTGTGTATGTGTGTGTGCGCGAGCATGTGTGTGTACATTGGAATTTATTAGAATATTGTTAATCATTGATGGTTGCTTGTGTGGGAGAGGATTAAATGGAAGTGTTCTGATTTGTAATTGCAAGATATAGCGCTCTAAAAATTTCCCAAAAATTATAATTTTATTATTATTATTATTATTACTATTATTATTGTGACCATGCCAAGGGCAAGGATAGAAGCAGGGCAGGGAAAGAGTGGAACACAGCAACCAGGCAAAAAAAGACTCAGTGGAAGACAGCAGCTTTGGTTGTCCCTTTTTAGCCATCTACTGCTGTGGGGTGAATGGTTTCTCTCTCTCTCTCCTCTCTCTCTCTGCCTTCCTTGGCCTGTAGCCTAGCCTGTCCCGTTCTCTCCTCTCTCCCTAGCCCCCCGAACCACCTCTATATATCCCTGCCACTCACTGCAAAGACAGCGTCACCACACTGCCAGCGTTTCAGCCCATTTGGCCCCAAAGGGGAAGGAGATTTGTTTTTCATGCGCTTCAGAGGTGATTATCTTGCTGCCCCATAATGAAAAATAGAAATATATATCAAAATAAACTAGAAGTATAAGCATTAAGATGCATTATTGCATTTTGCACAAAAGTCATTTTGGGTGCAACATTAGCGATTAAACCTCCGACTAGATACACTTTTAACAGCTGCACACTATAACTTTTTGAAATAAACATTAAAACTTCAACAAAACTAAATCTTTATGACTAGAAAAAGAAGGATATGCACCACAGTTTGTATACATATACATATTATAAACCACAGATGTCCATGAGAGGAGATATTCATAATTAACCCGGGTGTGAAAACACAGTTTCTGGTCTGCTTGCACCCAAGCAAGCTTCTTTTAAAACTGTTCGTTGATCTAAATATAGCGGTCTTAATACTACAAATTATCCCTACTAACATCTTCCAATCTTATATTTATTCATAACAAAACCAAAACATACTATACATTTATATTTTTATGTCTGCATTTTTGGGAGAATTTAGTTCGCAATTCAAAATTGTTTTACAAAAAGGAACGGAGGTTAGCTAACTTTTAGGACTGGCACATTGTGTACAACTTACGCCTTACAATCTACTACTACTTTAAAATGAGCTGTTTTATAGATCTAAATAGAGTTTATTCCCCATGTTCTTCAATGGACAATAATTATCTTTATTAAAGATTCCTTTAAAAAAAAATTAGAATGCTTTCCTAGCAGTTAATCTCTCAGTACATACAGTAACCCTGCTTATATGATTGCAATAGACGAAAAATATTGATTTGAACAAAAATTAGAGAACTCTCATTGTGGTTGAAATGAATCGAGTCAAAATCAATACTTCAACATCATATCCCTGAATATGAGCAAACAATATGACTTAATAAAGTTAAATTTTTATTGATTTTCTTTGCTAGATCAGACCAACAATCACAAAATTTAAAGGGAGATAACTTGGGCCGTATTATTGAATGACTAAAAGAATTATTTAGACAACATTCAGAATATTGGAAAATAAACTTATTTAGATAATATACTAAATATAAAAATATAAATATATCCTAAGCATAATAATGACAGTTTACATAGAGAGTTGAGAAAACTGAATATATATTGACCACAAGGCTAGTATCAGTTTGCTCTTTGAATCTAAGTTAAGTGTAGCCTTGAGACAAGGCTAGTATCGGTTTCGCTCTTTGAATCTAAGTTAAGTGTAGCCTGTGTCTACCCAGCTACATATCCCCCCACAAACTCTGTCAGCGTCCTCGCTGACACACAAATAACTATCCATAAAAAATGGTACTCATTTCTCAAAAATATATCCTAAATGCCAACTAAGCAACTGAAATAAGTTCTAACAAAACATGCTCAAAAGATTAGTTCCTGTGCCAATCATAATAACAAAACTGGTCCATCGGAATCAGCTGTTCACAACAAGAAAAAATACAGTGTACACACATTTTATGCTGTTATGATTTATGTTATTTCAACAATATAATCATAAAACACAGATTGTGGTACTACATCAAACACTTCAAAACAGAATATCAAAGAAAACACATCTCACACCTTTATGATTTATGTTATTTTAACACTAAAATCATAAAAACAGCTTGTGATTTCCTTATTCCTTGGGATAATTCTCTCTATATATATACTGCTACTGTCTAAAGGGGAGCTGTTATTGGTTGGTTGGTTTGGCGCTTCACAGCTGGGCAGCCACAGGGTTATGAGCTCTGATGTTTTTCTTGTATTTTGGTGCAAAGAAGGAAGAATTTGACTGTGATTGTGTTGCATGTGAGAGTATAAGTGTCAGCTATACCAGTGATGGATGTGTGCCGATTGTTTTTATTGTGGTGGTGGTGTATTAGTGCGTGGAATATTTTATGTGTACCTGCCTTTGATTTCGAAAACGACAGCCATAAAAAACACCGAAAAAACACAGGTACAGGCACCCTACATATATCTTATTCAAGAGAAAAACTTTTAGAAATTAAATCTGTTTTTAGCTCTGATTCTTGTTTATGTGACATTCCTTCTGAGTTACGCTGTGAATTTAAGAATGCCAGAACTCTGGAACCCACTCATCCTCGAAAAAGAGGCCGTAGAGGAGGAGTGAAAAGACGTTTGAGACGGTTCAAATTTCAACCTGCTTTACCCTCTATTGTTTTAGCAAATGTGCGATCAATTCGACCCAATGGACGCAATTTTAATTTCGATGAACTTCAAGGAAACATACAGTTTTTATCTGAATATAAGAATTCATGTTTACTTTGTTTTACTGAAACTTGTTTAGTGATTTTTATTAGTGATGAGAGTGTGGCTTTGAATGGTTTTGGTGTGCCGTATCGAATGGACAGAGAGAAAGATGAGAGCCGAAAAAAACAAGGTGGTGGCGTGTGCCTGTACGTGAATGAAAGTTGGTGTGCAAGAGCGAATGTCAAGGTCAGAAGCAAGTGTGTACTGCAGATGTTGAATTGTTGTCAGTGTCCCTCCGTCCTAAATATCTGCCAAGGGAGTTTGGCCAAGTGTTTGTGACAGTGTGCTATGTGCCTCCCTCTGCCTGTGCTGCAGGTGCTGCCTCCCAGATCTCTGATACAGTACACGAACTGCAATTGAATGCTCCTGACTCGACCTGTTTTGTGCTTGGCGACTTTAACCACTGTGATTTAAAACATGCTCTTCCTTCTTTTAAACAATATGTGACTTGTTTTACCCGTCAAAACAAAATTCTTGACAAATGTTTTGGGAACATTTTACATGCTTATAAGTCTGTTGCTTTGCCACCTCTTGGTACCTCAGATACAACACAATTTTCCTCATACTGCATATAAACCCAAAATAAAACTGACCCTATTGTGAAAAAACAAGTGAAAGAGTGGACGCATGAGAGTGTGGAAGAGTTGAAAGGTGTTTTGAGTGTACTGACTGGAGTGTGTTTCTGACTCGAGTGACAATGTTGATGAATTAACTGATGTTGTGCATGCATATATCTCTTTTGTGAAAATCTTATTATTCCACAAAAAAACTGTAAAGATATTTCCCAACAAATAAACCTTGGGTGACAAAAACACTAAAAGCCTCTCTAAAAACAAAAGAAATTAGCGTTTCAGAGCGGTGATAGAATGCCTGCAGAACAATTCAAAAGAAACTTCAAAAGAAATTCGAGAATGTAAAAGATCTTATAAAGAGAAAGTTGAAGAACAATTTCAAGAGGGGTCATTTTGGCTAATGCGTGGAAGGGTTTAAAGATACTTTCAGGGCAAGCAAACTCAAAATGTCAACACAAGTCAATGCCACTAGAGGAACAAAAAGCTTTGCTGATGAACTGAATGATTTCTATTGCCGCTTTGAGCGTGGAGATCACAAACTGAGCTTCAATCTGTTCTGTCTAACCTGCAACAAAATGTCTGTGATATGATTCAAATGATGAAGATTTTACTGTTCATGCTACAGATGTTAAATCAGTATTTAAGCATTGCATGTGAGGAAGGCTGTGGGTGTGGATGGTATTTGTGGTCGGCTTTTAAAATCTTGTGCAGAGCAGCTGTGTCATGTTTTTAGTGATTTGTTTTCTCTGTCTTTGAAAGCATGCCATGTTCCAAGTCTGGAAAAAATCAATAATTGTCCTTTTCCAAAAAATAATCACCCAAATCTTAAATGACTATAGACCAGTAGCTCTCACTCCATAGTAATGAAATGTTTTGAACGAATCGTTCTCAAAACGGCTTCTTTTCTCTACTTCTTCATATCTAGATCCTCTTCAGTTTGCATACAAAGCCAACAGAAGCACAAATGATGCTACAATTACCTTGCTGCATAATGTTTATTCCCACCTAGAAAAACCCGACTCCTTTGTTCGTATACTTTTCATTGACTTCTCTTCTGCCTTTAATACCATTCAGCCCCATCTATTAGCTCTCAACTGCTCTCAATAGATGTCTGTCCTCGGCTAATTCTCTGGTAATGAGCTTTTTGACACACCGGACACAGTTTGTTCGATTTCAAAAAGCCATATCCACTCAAAGATCAACTTCCACTGGTTCTCCCCAAGGCACTGTTCTGTCCCCATCCTTTTCACCTTTACACAAATGACTGCACTGGCTCTGATCTTATACCGTTAATCAAATATTCTGATGACTCTGCTCTGGAAGATCTGTCTAATTCCCATGTCATGTATTTTAAACAAGTTGAGGAGTTCTCCTCCTGGTGCAAAAAGAACTGTCTTGACCTTAATGTTAAAAAGACTAAGGAAATGTTGATTGATTTTCGCAGGGACCCCCAGCCCATACAAATCTTTACATTGATGGTGTAAAGGTAGAGCGTGTACACAATACAAATATCTAGGTACTATTATTGATGATAAACTAAACTTTGATGCTAATACAGATCTTTTAAATAGAAATGCCACTCACGCATCTTTTTCCTTCAAAAACTCCGGAGTCTTAAAGTAAATGTAAAGTTTTACAAAATTTCTACCGATGCTTTATTGAGTCTGTCCTTTCATTTTCCTTGGTTTGTTGGTATGGGGGCCTGAATGTTAAAAACAAAAACATAGTAAACAAGATTGTAACCAGATGTGGCAAAATTGTGGGCTGTGAGCAAATGAAACTGAATGACTTGTATGAATGCCGTGTGAGAGACAAAGCTAGACAGATTGTGAGTGATGACACACATGTGCTTGCGAAATATTTTGAACTCCTGCCTTCTCAAAAGCGCTACAGAGTACCCAAGTCTAGAACCCTGCGATTTAAAAATAGTTTTATTCCAACCTCAATTCTGCTAATTAATAAATGTATGACAATAAATCTGAATTGAACTCAAGCCACGACAGAGAGCGAGAGAGAGGAGAGAGAGAGAGAGAGAGAGAGAGAGACTAAAGGCACCTTTTATTAGTGTAAACTGTGTTCAGTTTCTAATAGAATAGAGTATTAACTTTACTGATATTTGCCTTATCATACATGTTATACAAATGATTTTTTTTTCTTTAAATACGTGCGCGTGTTATTATTTTAAACTGTTCAATATCTTAAAAGAACATAGTATTAATTTAATTAATATTTGTCTTATACAACATGTTATAACAATTTGACTTATTAAAATGCGTGAGCATGGGTACGAATGTTTACAATGTGTGAGCGTGTGTGCGCGTGCGCGAGTGACTGTGAATGTGCGGACGTTGGTTTACTTGTGTGCATATGAGTAAAGTGATTTTTGTTGGGGTGGGTTTGTGGCTGGCTGAGATATTGCTGATTTGTGGATGCATTTTATCTCATGATGGGTGCGTGCTGATGTTGGACAGTGTGTGTGTGTTTTAAATACTATGTTTAAATGTTTATTGTTTTTTTATGTATGGCGAGTAACCCGCCGGAATTTCTCTGTCTTTGAGATAATAAAGCTTTTGAATTTGAATTTGAATTTGTTATATAAACAAAATTCTTCCTAGACTGCTACACAGCTTTTGCTTCAACACTTTACCAACTATAAACTAGTTGCATAATAGTTGTTCCCAGATCTTACAATATTCCAAATATACCAAATGATTAAAACACAAAACCTACACAATCGTAAACATACCAAAACCCAAATAAAAATACACAACTATTTCAGAGTGATATCCATCCATGTTATATGACCAAACATGTCAAACTCAACACTAAAAACCCATAAACATACCAAATAACCAAAATTATGAAATTCAGATTTTCCCACCAAAAAAACAAAGACGAATTGACCAAAGTGTCACTTCTGAGCAAATTTTAAGCCTCTTTCTTTCTTTCCTTATTTTGAACTTTGAAAAATGGCAATTAGGAGGACTTGTTATTTAGACATACTTCCTCAAAACCACTAGGTATACATTTGACTAGAAGCACCACAACATCAGTTAAACAAAAAGAAATGTCTTATGATTTTTTCTTCAAGATGGCCCTTTTTGTTTAGATCAATAAGAATTTTGATTACTCTACATACCACTAGCAGTCTTATTCTGGGCTCCTCCTTTTGAAGTTAGTTGCAGGGAACATCTTTGGGCTGGATTGGAAACACTATTAGGGACAAGTTCAGTCTCTGACTCATCGCCAGAACTACCACATCTATCAGGGGTTGTCTGGCACTGTTCATAGCACTGGTTTGAGGACACAGATGCAGGCTGGTGTTCCTGGTCAGCAGTTGGTTTTGCACCACCTACCAGTGGTGACACGTGATGATGTGCAGGCGTGGGCCTCGTCAGCTTACACCTGGGTGGGTGTCCCACTGGTCGTCATCTTTGCCATCGCCACCGATGTTTCCATGGCTCTTGGACAGGTTGTTCCACACACTGTGCCGTGAAATGTGGGACCTTGACAGGCCTGCTGCTTTTACCAACTTTCAGGCTGTTGGCAACAACATGTGCGCACTGTTTTTGCTGTGCAGCCCGTGCCTCCCGTCCTGTGGTCTTCCTGGTGTGGCGTCGCTTTATGCGACATCCTTCCTCCTTGTGACCTCCTTTCTGACACCAGAGGCAGTACCGGGGGTCAGGTCTGCCATCCTGAAGGTCTGTTGCACAGCTGTGGCTGCAGAGGGGTGTGGTACACTGTTGCAGCTCGCCCCTCAGGCTGGCAATCTCAGCTGTCAGTGTTGCCAGCTGAGCCTGAAGGCAGGTGACAGTGGTTTCCAGTCTCCTGGAGTCCTCCGTGGCAGCTCTCCTACTGCCCATCTGTTGGTGGTGGGCACGTTGCTGGTATGACTGCTTGGCCCGGCAGTCTGTCTCACGGTGGCCCTGGTGTTGACACCACCAGCAGGTCAGGTCACGATGACCTGGGCCATGAGGGTTCTGCCTTCTCCGCTGTTGACTGGTCTGGCGTGGTGGGGTTGGGCTGGTCTGGCGTGGTGGTGTAGCAGGAGATGAGGTGGCTGGATCCTGCTGCTCTCGTAACGTTTGCTTTGTGACAGTGTTCTCTGTTACAAGCGTGGCAGTCTGGGCCTCCCTGGTCACTTCCTGGAATGTAGACCCTGGTCTGTCCCTCAGGAAGCGTCTCAGGTCCCTCTGCATGGGAGGGAGATGTAGCCCGTTGACAAAGGCACTACACAGCATGGCTGGAGACAAGGTGTTGGCCTGGGCAGCATTGGTCTTTGCCCAGAGGATCCTCAGGGCAGCGGCATACTCGCTGGCAGACTCAGCAAGTCCCTGCTGCCTCTTGAAGAAGGCTGCAGCTAGAGAGGGTGCATCTTGTTGCTGCCCCCAGTCCTGTTCCAGGATGCTGAAGATCTTTTGAGGGCTGTCCAGCTCTTCTGCTTCCATGGAGAGGATCTGACACTTTGCCTGTCCCTGCAAAGCGCTAAAGAGCCACACAGCAGCTGCTCCATCTGGCATCGTGTGCAGCTTCAACAACAGGTTGGCCTCCCTGATGAAGGTGTCAACATCTTCATCCCCAGAAAACTTGGGTAGTTCAGGAGCCTGGAGCATTGGGACAGTCTGTAGAGTACGTGGGTTGACTTCATCAGTAGGTGTGTGGGCCATGGCTGCAGATCTTGTGTCACCAAAGTCGTCTCCTCTGTTTCTCCTCCTCCTGCTGTTGGCTGGCATCGTGTTGGCATTCCTCCTCAACTGGACCGAGTCTCCAGTTACCAGGTTATTGACACAGTTCCATTTTCCCCATCCTGCTCGCAGCGCCACTTGTGACCGTGCCGAGGGGCAAGGATAGAAGCAGGGTAGGGAAAGAGTGGAACACAGCAACCAGGCAAAAGAAGACTCAGTGGAAGACAGCAGCTTTGGTTGTCACCTCTTTATTCAGCCATCTACTGCTGTGTGGGTGAATGGTCTCTCTCTCTCTCCCTCTCTCTCTCTGCCTTCCTTGGCCTGTAGCCTAGCCTGTCCCGTTCTCTCCTCTCTCCCCTAGCCTCCCGAACCACCCCTCTATATATCCCTGCCACGCGAACTGCAAAGACAGCGTCACCACAGTGCCAGCGTTTCAGCCGATTTGGCCCAAGGTGAAGGAGATTTTGTGTTTTCTCATGCAGCTTCAGTGGTGATTATCTTGCTGTCCGCGTAATGAAACTAGACATATTATATATCAAAATAAACAAGAAAGTATAAGCATTAAGATGCATTATTGCATTTTGCACAAAAGTCATTTGGCTGCAAACTATTAGTGCTTAAAGCCTCCGACTAGATACACTTTTAACAGCCGCACACTATAACTTTCTGAAATAAAACATTAAAACTTCAACAAAACTAAATACTTTATGACTAGAAAAAGAAGGATATGCACCACAGTTTGTATACATATACATATTATAAACCACAGATGTCCATGAGAGGAGATATTCATAATTAACCAGTGGTGTGAAAACACAGTTTCTGGTCTGCTTGCACCCAAGGGAACCATGTCTATGTTCCCTAGCCCTATGTTCCCTAGCTCTATGTTCCCTAGCCCTATGTTCCCTAGCTCTATGTTCCCTAGCTCTATGTTCCCTAGCTCTATGTTCCCTAGCTCTATGTTCCCTCAATTCAAGTTACACGATGACCAAAGGTCAACTAATGATCGGAGTGACCAGTGGTCAAGCAATGGTCAGAATGACCTGTGGTCAAGCAATGGTTAAACTGACCAGTGGTCAAGCGTAAGTTTATAATGAAAATGATGAGAGAGAGAGAGAGAGAGAGAGAGAGAGAGGAGAAGAGAGAGAGAGAGAGAGAGAGAGAGAGAGAGAGAGAGAGAAGCAAACGATGGACAGACACACATACATACAGAAATACAGGCAGGAAAAAAAGACAAACAAATAAAGGAGTATATAACTACAATATCACGCAAGTCTTGCAGTTTTAAGGGAGATAACGCTTTTAAATCAAATGTTTTGTCCTTCCCATTGACTTCCACAATGAGTAAAGCAAGAAATGATAGAAAGAAATAATAATTGTCATTTGCACATAAGCACATTATCAAAAATCAAATGAAGTAACAAAATGAAATAATTGATATAAAAAGTAACTTTTGAGTACGATTCCCGACTTGTTTTCCAGTGGAAGCATATGAAAGCATATGAAAAGTCCCATCATCTGAAAGTTTACAGAGGCTGCATCACGCAGTGGTTGACCGCCCGCCAGTATGCATCAACATGTCTTTCGCCATTGTTGTACTGAGTTTTCAACCTGACAAGTCGCT
Source organism: Rapana venosa (assembly GCA_028751875.1). Lineage (NCBI taxonomy): Eukaryota > Metazoa > Mollusca > Gastropoda > Neogastropoda > Muricidae > Rapana > Rapana venosa. The sequence continues at coordinate 5,905,822 of CM054166.1, forward strand.
GCTCAAGGATCCTCCACTTCCGCCGACGCCTTGGGGGAGCATCCCCATTTGCAGCCCTCACAATAGTCGCTTCGGCAGTGTTTTGGCTGTGCTTCAAATGGCGGATGAACAGCCAAAGGGTGGGGTGCCTGATCTGCACCGAAGCATTGAGTGTGCGGTGGAATGCTGGAAACAGAACATAGACACTTATAAACAATGAAGAGCAATTTAAAAACGACATCAACGCTTGAAAAAAATAAACACATTACATCTGTCTTTATGCAATAGAGGAATGACAGGCACAAAAAACTGGGCAGTTTTACACAGAGCTCAAACTGACATTTGCTTGAACACTAGGCAAAACTTTAACAATCCGACTGCAAGTTCCTCTGATAATAATAAAGAAACAAACCACAGAAAATACAGACACTTTTTAAATTTAAACCAACAGAAAACAAAGTGATTGTTCGATTAAATTCTTCGTCAGGTGACAAATACACAAACAAACGAAATAGTTTAGAAAGACAGGTGAGGAAAGTATGGACTCCCTGTTATGTTTCTTTGTCCAGAAAAAGAACTTATGTGGGTTTTTTTCAGAAAAATAAGTTATGTTTTTCTTTTTTACAGAAAATAACTCTGAGCTCTGAAATAAAAATAATAACAATTAAAAACAAGATGGCAAGCCATTTAAATGTACTCTAAGTTTGAATCATTTTTTAATCAAGGCTTAGTTGCGCATGCCTATGTAGGTGCGCATGCGTACTATCAACCCAATACTATTAGTTGGTGATAGGGGCTGACGTCAGACTACAGACAGGCAAAAATTTCATTCAAATTGGTTGAGCCCTTTCGGAGTTATCGCCAATTAAGTGTTTTGTAGAAAATGCGCGGGCACATCACAAGAAAATTTAATACAGACGGGCATCATCCCTGATGCTATGGGAACACGTGACTAAAATTTCAAATCGATCGGGTCAGTAGTTTTGCCTGGGCAACATGGAGATCATTTTTTGTTCACACACACACACATACACACACACAGACAGACAGACAGACAGACATTTTTCTCGTCCCCATGCAAAGTACTCCCTGTTTTTATAAAACTGGGAGTACAAAAACAAAACACATGAACAAATAGAGCATATAAACAAATACAAATGTGTACAATCATATATAAAAAGAATATTTTGAGAGAGAGAGAGAGAGGGAGAGAGAAAAAGAGAGAGAGAGAGAGAGGGAGAGAGAGAGAGAGAGAGAGAGAGAGAGAGAGAGAGAGAGAGAGAGAGAGAGAGAGAGAGAGACATACATACATACATTCAACGTGGTTGTTTGTTCTTTGATCCATATCACGATGAAATACGTTCCACACAACGGGAGGGAATGGACAGCCAGGCCTGATGTAGGTGTTTCTCATGTACTCCAAGAACTCCTCAAGTTCAGGGTGCTGGTCGATGAGTCGCTGTGTCCCGCGTTGGTTCACCAGAGCTTGGAAATTAAGCTGCACAAGGGCCATGGGTAAGTACCCGAGCGCCATGACCTTCTTTATGGTTTGTGCAAAACGGTCATCGGCTCCGTATGGTCCAGCTAGACCCAAGTGCTGGATGCGCCTCCAGAGAGACTGATTGAAATGGAAGTAGCACCCTCCGATATTGGCCTCAGGGAATTCCGTTTCTATTGCAGTCTTGAGCGCTTGCTCAAAGTCACATATCACTTGCTCTGGGCGGAAGCGGTGATGGCTCACACGTCTCACTGCTGTTTTAACTGCTTGGAAAACCTGGCGGTAATGTCCAACCGTTTTCTGCTCCATTAAAACATGGATCTGAGGAAGAACAAATACATGGGTCTTCCCAAAAATTGAAAACACCTGTTGGTAGGGACGAGGGCAGCTTCTGAAGGTTCCGTCCATGTAAACCGTAGAACAACGTTGTAAAACAGTTAAATTTTGGTCAGTTGCGAAAATAAGAACTCCCCACTGATTATCGGCGTGTAACAAGAACCTCTCGTCAGTCCAGGTTTGTGCCCACTCTCCTTGAATCTGGACAGCATCCACTGTTCTCGGAATGGCTGGCAAAGATGCTGCCCGAGCTCTTTGCATGGAAGACCTGAAGCTCTCGAAGGGGGGCAATTCGGGTCTGTCTCCACCGCCCTGGGCTTGTCTGCGTAGTCGAACGACTTCAACATTGTAGGTCAGGCGACATGGCCGTGTAGAGTCTTCAAGACACTGCTCAACCAAACGTGCCCGCATTCTGGATCTGTTGATCATATCTGAATCATCGGGGTGGTTATGATCCTGAAACTCCAGAACGAAAATACGTGGGTTCTCTTCTGCCACATCAAAGATATTGGTTTTGACCTTAGCACAGGGAGCGATGTCTCCAACAGCACCAATGGATCTTGTCCCCACTTGCTTGGTGCCTGTGGTACCCAAAGTTCCTGTATGCTAGTAACATTCCTCCTCTGTCTCCTTGTATCAAAAAAGCCATGGTCAGCAGACAAGCGAACTACACTTTGCAGGGGTTTAAAAAAGGGATGTGGGTGCGGTGAGTAAAACCAAGACCGAGATGAGAAGAAAAGATGGTGACGTAAAGCCAAGACCGAGATGAGAAGATTGTGTACAACTTACGCCTTACAATCTACTACTACTTAATATGAGCTGTTTTATAGATCTAAATAGAGTTTATTCCACATGTTCTTCAATGGCACAATGATTATCATTTATTAAAGATTCCTTAAATAAAAATTAGAACTGCTTTCCTAGCAGTTAATCTCTCAGTACATACAGTAACCATACTTATATGATGCAATAGACGAAAAATATTGATTTACAACAAAATAGAGAACTCTCATTGTGGTTGAAATGAATCGAGTCAAGATCAATATTTCAACAATCATATCCATGAATATGAGCAAACAATGTGACTTAATAAAGCTATTATTATTGATTTTCTGGGAGCATGTCTTTGTGCCGCCGACCCGCTATGCCGCCGACCCGTTGTTACTAGGTACTGGTGAAACACACATTTTATAATCTAGACTATCATGCACATATATAGCTGTTTTGATTTTCGCACTGTCGTCTACGTTTTCAGTCACAGGTGGATAGAAAAAATTCGACAGTTTGGGCAAATTGCGTCTGGTCACATTCAGTGATTGAAGTATAAGCATCTGATAGCTGTTTGAGAAACTTTCCTTTAAAATTCGTTTCTAGCACACTGTTTTTTCTTTTTGTTATTGTTTTTGTTTCTCATTAAAAATATAGAAAATTAAAGGTATCCCATTTGTCTTCAGTGTCGTTCAGTGTTTTCATCATAATAAACGTCATTTAAAACTTTTCACGGGCATGAAAAATAACCCCCAGAAACGGAATAGCAGCATATCGGGTCGGCAGCACAGAGGGTCGGCGGCACAGCGGGTACCTCCCGCTACCATCACCCCCCTCCCCAAATTTCTCCAGGAGATTAGCTGACTACAGATTGGCCAATTTAAAATAAATACTTTGCTAACTTTTCAAAAGCTCACACCTGTCTTAATTATTTCTTGGAAAAGCAAGACCTCAGCAATAACCATCTTCAAAACATTATCAAGCCCAAATGTCCTGACCTGATTTCGAATGCATTCCATCCCTTTCCATGTTTTGGAAAACTCGTGTACACAATGTGGGGAATTTGAGCTCTTTAAAAGAAAAAGCAATTAAAAACTCAACAATAAATTTTCATTGAGTAGCTATTTATTTAGGTACCTGTTGTCTATGAGTAGAACATGAAGGGAATAGCTCCATCTCCGTCTTCACATCCTACAGGTTGTTGGCTTAGTCTACTGCTCCACGTTTCCCTAACGTTCTGTACCCCTCATAGCCTACACTAGGGCAAAAAAAGAAAGTGCAGATTAATCAGGAAATGTACAAAGTTTCATTGGTTGTGGTTGGGCGTCACATGATTGTCTGACTTGTGTTCAAGGGCCTGTGCATGTTGCCTAAGATGGGAATAAGAAGTGTTCAGTGGCTACACTCCAAACACACACACACACTCACTCACTCACTCACTCACACACACACACACACACATTTTATTTATATATATATCTATATATATATATATATCTATATATATATATATATATATATGATTGTGTAGCCTGCTTTCAAGGGCCTCAGTATGTTGCCTAAGATTGGAATAAGTTTACTAAGAGAAGTGTTCAATGGCTACACTCCAAACACACACACACTCATACTCACTCACACACACAAATATATATTATTTATATATATAGATATATATAGATATATATAGATTATATATATATATTATATATATATATAGAGAGAGAGAGAAGAGAGAGAGAGAGAGAGAGAGAGAGAGAGAGAATTATATATATATATATTATATATATATATATATATTATATATGTGTGTGTGTGTGTGTTTGTGTGTGTGTGTGTGTGTGTGGTGTGTGTGTGTGTGTGTGTGTGTTGTGTGTGTGTGTGTGATCCAAGAGCAAACCAATACTAGCCTTGTGGTCATATATATTCAGTTTTCTCAACTCTCTGTGTAAACTGTCATTATTATGCTGAGAATATATTTATATTTTTATATTTAGTATATTATCTAAATAAGGTTATTTTCCAATATTCTGAATGTTGTCTAAATAATTCTTTTAGTCATTCAATAATACGGCCCAAGTTATCTCCCTTATATGTGATCGTTGGTCTGATCTAGCAAAGAAAATCGGGAGGTACCCGCTGTGCCGCCGACCCTCTGTGCCGCCGACCCGATATGCTGCTATTCCGTTTCTGGGGGTTATTTTTCATGCCCGTGAAAAGTTTTAAATGACGTTTATTATGATGAAAACACTGAACGACACTGAAGACAAATGGGATACGTTTAATTTTCTATATTTTTAATGAGAAACAAAAACAATAACAAAAGAAAAACATAGTGCTAGAAACGAATTTTAAAGGAAAGTTTCTCAAACAGCTATCAGATGCTTATACTTCAATCACTGAATGTGACCAGACGCAATTTGCCCAAACTGTCGAATTTTTTCTATCCACCTGTGACTGAAAACGTAGACGACAGTGCGAAAATCAAAACAGCTATATATGTGCATGATAGTCTAGATTATAAAATGTGTGTTTCACCAGTACCTAGTAACAACAGGTCGGCGGCATAGCGGGTCGGCGTCACAACGGGTCGGCGGCATAGTGGGTCGGCGGCACAACGACATGCTCCCCTGGAAATTGCTGATTCGACAGCGTTGTTGATGTCTTCAAAGGTGTGTGCCTTTCGGGTGAAGACTTTGATCCCGTATGAGCGTCCTAATCTGTGGCTTGCACACCACTCATCACGAATCATGAACGACCAATGCCACAGGCAGATCTGGATTTCTGGAACTTGGGAGTTTTGAAACTTCTTGGCCAGCAGGACTGCACCCAGAAGATGAAGTTACGCAAGTAGGTTTGCTTGACGTTCTTCGAAGCAACTTTGACGTCATTTGTTTTTGTGTGTTCCATTTTGGTTACTGTCATATTCGATGTTTTATTCAGTTTTGATGAAATAAAGTTAACATTCGTGTTGTTGTTAGTGTTGTTGTTAGTGTTGTTGTTTAGTGTTGTTGCTAGTGTTGTTGTCAGTGTCGTTGTAAGTGTTGTTAGTGTCGTTAGTGTTGTTGTTAGTGTTGTTAATAGTGTTGTTGTTAGTGTTAGTGTTTGTGTTCTTGTTAGTGTTGTTAGTTTCGTTAGGGTTATTGTTATTTCTGTTTTTAGTGTTGATGTTAGTGTTCTTGTTAGTGTTGTTAGTGTTGGTGTTAATGTTGTTGTTAGTAAGGTTGTTAGTGTTGTTGTTAGTATCGTTAGTGAGGTTGTTAATGTTTTTGGCAGTGTTGTTAGAGTCGTTGGTAGTGTTTTTGTTAGTGAAGTTGTAAGTGTTGTTGTTAGTGTTTGTGTTGCTGTTAGTGTTATTTGTTAGTGTTGTTAGTGTTGTTTTTAGTGATGTTGTTAGTAAGGTTGTTAGTGTTGTTGTTATTGTTGTTAGTGTCGTTAGTGTTCTTAGTGTTGTTTGTGTTGTTGTTAGTGTTGTTTTTAGTTTTTAGTGTTGTTGTTAGTGTTTGTGTTATTGTTAGTGTTGTTGTTAGTGTTGTTGTTAGTGTTGTTGTTAGTGTTGTTGAAAGTGTTGTTAGTGATGTTGTTAGTATTGTTGTTAGTGTCGTTGTTAGTGGTGTTAGTGTTCTTATTAGTGTTGTTGTTAGTGTTGTTGTTAGTCCTGTTGTTAGTAAGGTTGTTAGTGTTGTTGTAGTGTTGTTAGTGTCGTTAGTGTTGCTTTTGTTGTTAGTGTTTGTTGGTGTTGTTGTAAGTGGTGTTGTTAGTGTTGTTGAAAGTGTTAGTGTTAGTGTTGTTGTTAGTGTTGTAAGTATTGTTGTTAGTGTTTTTGTTAGTGTTGTTATTGTTGCTGTCAGTGTTGTTATTAGTGTTCTTTATTAGTGTTGCTAGTGATGTTATTATTGTTGTTAGTGTCGTTGTCTGTGTTGTTGTTCGTGTTGTTGTTAGTGTTGTCGTTCGCGTTGTTGTTAGTGTTGTCGTAAGTGTTGTTGTAAGGATTGTTGCTAGTGTTGTTGTTAGTATTGTTGTTAGTGTCGTTGTTAGTGTTGTTGTTCGTGTTGTTGTAAATGTTGTTGTAAATGTTGTTAATGTTGTTAGTGTTTTTGTTAGTGTTGTTGTTAGTGTTCTTAGTGTCTTTGTTAATGTCCTTGTTAGTGTTGTTAGTGTTGTTGTTGTTAGTGTTGTTTTTAGTCTTGTTAGTGTTGTTAGTATTGTTGTAAGTGTTTTGTTAGTGATGTTGTTAGTATTGTTTATAGTGTCCTGTTAGTGTCGTTGTTAGTGTTGTTAATGTTGTTGTTAGTGTTGTTGTTAGTGCTGTTGTTAGTGTTGTTGTAGTGTTGTTAGTGTCGTTAGTGTTATCAGTGTTGTTGGTGTTGTTTAAGTGGTGTTGTTAGTGTTGTTGTAAATGTTAGGGTTAGTGTTATTGTTAGTTTGTTAGTTTTGTAAGTGTTGTTGTTAGTGTTCTTGTTAGTGTTGTTAATGTTGCTGTGAGTGTTGTTGTTCGTGTGTTAGTTTTGTCGTTCGCTTTGTTGTTAGTATTGTCGTAAGTGTTGTTGTAAGGATCGTTGTGAGTAATGTCGTTAATGTCGTTCTTAGTGTTGTTGTTAGTATTGTTGTTAGTGTCGTTGTTAGTGTCGTTGTTAGTGCTGTTAACGTTGTTGTTAGTGTTGTTGTTAGTGTTGTTAGTGTCGTTGTTTTTGTCGTTGTTAGTGTCAGTGTTAGTGTCGTTGTTAGTGTCGTTGTTAGTGTTGTTGTTAGTGTCGTTAGTGTTAATGTTAGTGTTGTTGTTAGTGTTGTTGTTAGTGTTCTTAAGGTTGTTGTAGTGTTGTTATTAGTAATGTTAGTTTTTTTGTTGGTGTTGTTGTTAGTGTTGTTGTTAGTGTTAATTTTAGTGTTGTTGTTAATATCGTTGTTAGTGTTGTTGTTAGTGTTGGTGTTAGTGTTGTTTGCAGTATTGTTGTTAGTGTCGTTGTTAGTAATGTTAGTGTTGTTGTTGTTAGTGTTGTTGTTAGTTTTAGATTTAGTTTTCTCGTTAATGTCGTTGTAGTGTTGTTAGTGTTGATGTTATGTTGATGTTAGTGTTGTTAGTAAGGTTGTTAGTGTGTTGTTAGTGTTGTTAGTGTCATTAGTGTTGTTAGTGTTGTTGTAAGTGTTGGTGTTTGTGTTGTTGTTAGTGTTGTCGTTAGTGTTGTAAGTGTTGTTGTTAGTGTTGTTGTTAGTGTTGTTGTTAGTGTAAGTGTTTGTGTTGTTGTTAGTGTTGTTAGTTTCGTTAGTGTGTTGTTAGTCTTTGTTAATGTTGATGTTAGTGTTATTGTTAGTGTTATTGCTAGTGTTGTTGTTAGTGTCGTTGTTAATGTTGTTAGTGTTGGTGTTAGTGTTGTTGTTAGTTGTCGTTGTTATTGTCATTAGTGTTGTTTGTGTTGTTGTTAATGTCGTTGGTAAGTGTTGTTGTTTAGTAATGTTGTTAATGTCGTTGTTAGTGTTGTTAGTGTTGTTGTTAGTGTTGTCTTAGTGTTTGTGTTGTTGTTAGTGTCGTTAGTGCTGTTGTCAGTGTTGTTAGTGTCGTTGTTAGTGTTCTTGTTAGTGTTGTTAGTGTTGTTGTTAGTGTTGTTTTTAGTGTTGTTAGTGTTGTTGTTAGTGTTGTTGTAAGTATTGTTGTTAATGATGTTGTTAGTACTGTTGTTAGTGTCGTTGTTAGTGTCGTTGTTGGTGTTGTTAATGTTGTTGTTAGTTTTGTTGTTAGTAAGGCTCTTAGTATGGGTGTTAGTGTTGTTGTTAGTTATGTTAGTGTCGTTAGTGTTCCTAGTGTTGTTGTCAGTGTTGTTCGCAGTGTTGTTGTTAGTGTTGTTAGTGTCGTTGTTAGTGTTGTTGTTAGTGTTGTTAGTGTTGTTGTTAGTGTTTGTGTTGTTGTTAGTGTTTTTAGTTTCGTTAGTGTTGATGTTAGTGTCGTTAATGGTGTTGTTAGTGTTGTTGGCAGTGTTGTTGTTAGTGTTTTTTGTGTCGTTGTTAGTGTTGTTGTTATTGTTTGTGTTGTTGTTAGTGTTGTTGTTAGTGGTGTTGTTAGTGTCTTGTTAGTGTTAATAATTTCGTTGTTAGTGTTGTTGTTGTTAGTGTTGTTTTTTAGTGTTGTAAGTGTTGTTGTTAGTGTTGTTGTAATTGTTGTTGTTAGTGATGTTGTTAGTATTGTTGTTAATGTCGTTGTTAGTGTCGTTGTTAGTGTTGTTGTTAGTAAGGTTGTTAGTGTTGTTTTTAGTAAGGTTGTTAGTGTCGTTAGTGTTGTTAGTGTTGTTGGTGTGTGTTGTAAGTGGTGTTGTTATGGTGTTGTAAGTGTTAGTGTAAGTGTTGTTGTTAGTGTTGTAAGTGTTGTTGTTGTGTTATTGTTAGTGTTATAATTTTGCTGTGAGTGTTGTTGTTAGTGTTGTTTATAAGTGTTGCTAGTGATGTTATTATTGTTGTTAGTGTCATTCTCCGTGTTGTTTTTCGCGTTGTTGTCACTGTTGTCTTAAGTGTTGTTGTAAGGATTGTTGTTAGTGTTGTTAATGGCGTTGTTAGTGTTGTTGTTAGTATTGTTGTTATTGTCGTTGTTAGTGTCGTTGTTAGTCTTGTTAGTGTCGTTGTTAGTGTTGTTGTTAGTGTTGTTGTGAGTGTTGTTAGTGTCGTTAGTGTTGTTGTTAGTGTTGTTGTTAGAGTTGTTAGTGTCATTAGTGTTGTTAGTGCTGTTGTTAGTGTTGTTGTTAGTGTCGTTGTTAGTGTCGTTGTTAATGTCGTTGTTAGTGTGTTAGTGTTGGTGTTAGTGTTGGTGTAGTAAGGTTGTTAGTGTTGTTATTAGTGTTGTTAGTGTTGTTGTTGTTGTTGTTAGTTGTTTTTAGTGTTGTTGTTAGTGTTAGTGTTTGTGTTGTTGTTAGTGTTGTTAGTTTTCGTAAGTGTTGTGTAATCTTGTTGTTAGTGTTGATGTTCGTGTTCTTGTTAGTGTTATGCTTTGGTTGTTGTTAGTGTCGTTGTTTGTATTGTTGGTGTTGGTTAGTGTTGGTGTTAGTGAGGTTGTTAGTGTTGTTGTTAGTGTTGTAGTGTTGTTGTTTAGTGTTGTTGTTAGTGTTGGTAGTGTTGTTGTTAGTGTTGTTGTTAGTGTTGTTAGTGTTGTTAGTGTCGTTGTTAGTGTTTCTTGTTAGTGTTGTTGTTGTTGTTGTTGTTGTTAGTGTTGTTCTTAGTGTTGTTAGTGTTGTTCTTAGTGTTGTTGTAAGTGTTGTTAGTGATGTTGTTAGTATTGTTGTTAGTGTCATTATTAGTGTCGTTGTTAGTGTTCTTAATGTTGTTTTTAGTGTTGTTGTTAGTGTTGTTGTTAGTAAGGTTGATAGTGTTGTTGTAAGTGTTGTTAGTGTCGTAAGTGATTGTAAGTGTGCTAGTGTTGTTGGTGTTGTTGTAAGTAGTTTTCTTAGTGTTGTTGTAAGTGTTAGTGTTAGTGTTGTTGTTAGTGTTGTTAGTGTTGTATGTGTTGTTGTTAGTGTTCTTGTTAGTGTTGTTAATGTTGCTGTGAGTGTTGTTAGTGTTGTTTATAAGTGTTTGTAGTGATGTTTTTATTGTTGTTAGTGTCCTTGTCCGTGTTGTTGTTCGTGTTATTGTTAGTGTTGTTGTTCGCCTTGTTGTTTGTGTTTGTTGTTCGCGTTGTTGTTAGTGTTGTCGTAAGTAATGTTGTTAATGTCGTTGTTAGTGTTGTTGTTAGTATTGTTGTTAGTGTCGTTGTTAGTGTTAATGTTAGTGTTGTTGGTGTCGTTGTTAGTATCGTTCTTAGTGTTGTTGTTAGTGTCGTTAGTGTTGTTGTTAGTGTGTTAGTGTTGTTGTTAGTGTTCTTGTTAGTGTGGTTGTTTGTGTCATTAGTGTTGTTGTTGTTGTTAGTGTTTTATTAGTGTTGTTGTTAGTGTTGTTGTTAGTGTGTTTGTTTGTGTTGTTTTTAGTGTTGTTGCTAGTGTCGTTGTTAGTGTCATAGTGTTGTTAGTGTTGTTGTTAGAGTTTGTTAGTGTTTTTGTTAGTGTTGTTGTTAGTGTTGTTGCTAGTGTTGTGTTAGTGTCGTTGTTAGTGTCATTAGTGTCATTAGTGTTAGTGTTGGTGTAATAAGGTTGGTAGTATTGTTGTTAGTGTGGTTGTAAATGTTGTTATGTTGTTGTTAGTGTTGTTTTTCGTTTTGTTGTTAGTATTGTTGTTAGTGTTGTTGTTAGTGTCGTTGTTAGTGTTGTTAGTGTTGTTGTTAGTAAGGTTGTTAGTAAGGTTGTTAGTGTTGTTGTTAGTGTTGTTGTTAGTGTTGTTGTTGTTGTTAGTGTTTTTAGTGTTGTTGTTAGGTTGTTGTTAGTGTTTGTGTAGTGTTGTTGTTAGTGTTCTTGTTAGTGTTGTTGCTAGTGTTGCTGTTAGTGTCGTTGTTAGTGTCATTAGTGTTGTTAGTGTTGTTGTTAGTATTGTTGTTAGAGTCGTTGCTAGTGTCGTTGTTAGTGTTGTTAGTGTTGTTGCTAGTGTTGTTGTTCGTATTGTTGTTAGTGTTGTTGCTAGTGTTGTTGTGAGTGTCGTTGTTAGTGTCATTATGTGTTTGTTAGAGTTATTGTTAGTGTTGGTGCTAGTGTTGTTGTTAATGTTGTATTTGTGTTGTTGCTAGTGTTGTTGTCAGTGTCGTTGTTAGTGTTGTTAGTGTTGTTGATGGTGTTGTTAGTGTTGTTGTTAGTGTTAGTTTAAGTGTTGTTAATGTCGTTGTTAGTGTTGTTAGTTTTGTTGTTAGTGTTGGTGTTAGTAAGGTTGTTAATGTTGTTGTTAGTGTTAATAGTGTCATTAGTGTTGTTAGTGTCGTTGTCCGTGTTGTTGCTCTTGTTGTTGTTAGTGTTGTTGTTCGCGTTGTTGTTAGTGTTGTCGTAAGTGTGTTGTAAGGAATGTTGTTAGTGTTGTTGTTAATTTGGTTGTTAGTGTTGTTGTTAGTGTTTGTGTTAGTGTTTGTGTTAGTGTCGTTGTTCGTGTTGTTCGTGTTGTTGTTAGTTTTGATATTAGTAAGGTTTTGTTAGTGTTGTTGTTAGTGTTGTTAGTGTTGTTAGTGTCGTTGTTAGTGTCGTTGTACGTGTTGTTGTTAGTGTCATTGTTAGTGTCATTAGTGTATTTAGGGTTGTTATTAGTGTTGTTGTTAGTGTCGTTGTTAGTGTTGTTGTTAGTGTCGTTCTTAGTGTTGTTGTTAGTGTCGTTGTTAGTGTCGCTGTTGGTGTTTGTTAGTGTTGGTGTTAGTGTCGTTTTAAGTAATGTTGTTAGTGTCGTTAGTGTTGTTAGTGTTGCTGTTTGTGTTGTTGTTAGTGTTGTTCGTGTCGTTGTTAGTGTTGCTGTTAGTAATGTTGTTAGTGTTGTTGTTAGTATTGTTAGTGTTGTTAGTGTCGTTGGTAGTGTCGTTAGTGTTGTTAGTGTCGTTGTTAGTGTTGTGTTAGTAATGTTAGTGTTGTTTTTGGTGTTGTTGTCAGTGTTGTTGTTACTGTTAGTTTTAGTGTTGTTTGTTATGTCGTTGTTAGTGTTTTTAGTGTTGTTGTTAGTGTTGGTGTTAGTAAGGTTGTTAATGTTGTTGTTTGTGTTAATAGTGTCATTAGTGTTGTTAGTGTCGTTGTCAGTGTTGTTGTTCTTGTTGTTGTTAGTGTTGGTGTTCGCGTTGTTGTTAGTGTTGTCGTAAGTTTTGTTGTAAGATTGGTTGTTAGTAATGTTGTTATTTTGGTTGTTAGTGTTGTTGTTAGTATTGTGTTAGTGTTTTTGTTAGTGTCGTTGTTAATGTTGCTAGTGTTCGTGTGGTTTTCTATATGTTGTTAGTGTTGTTGTTAGTGTTATTAGTGTTATTAGTGTTGTTGCTGGTATCGTTGTTTAGTGTTGTTGTTAATTTCATTGTTATTGTTGCTGTTAGTGTTGGTGTTAGTATTGTTGTTAGTGTTTTTGTTAGTGTCGTTGTTAATGTTGTTAGTGTTCGTGTGGTTTCTAATGTTGTTAGTGTTGTTGTTAGTGTTATTAGTGTTATTAGTGTTGTTGTTGGTATCGTTGTTAGTGTTGTGTTAATTTCATTGTTATTGTTGCTGTTAGTGTTGGTGTTAGTGTTGTTGTTAGTGTTGCTGTTACTGTGGTTGTAGTGTTGTTGTTTGTGTTACTGCTAGTGTTGTTGTTAGTGTTGTTGTTAGTGTTTAAAGTGTTGTTAGTGTCGTTGTTAGTGCTGTTAGTGTGCTAGTGTTGTTCTTAGTGTTGTTGTTTGTGTGGTTGTTAGTGTTGTTGTAAGTATTGTTGTTAGTGTTGTTCTTAGTGTTGTGTTATCGTTGTTAGTGTTGATGTTAGTGTTGTTGTTAGTGTTGTTGTTAGAGTTGTTTTTTAGTGTCGTTGGTAGTGTCGTTAGTGTTGCTGTTAGTGTCGTTGTTACTGTCTTTGTTAGTGTTGTTGTTAGATTTGTGAGTGTCGTTATTAGTTTTGTTGTTAGTGTCGTTGTTAGTGTCTTTGCTTATGTTGTTGTTAGTGTCGTTGTTAGTGTCGTTGTTAGTGTCTTTGTTTATGTTGTTATTGTTGTTGTTAGATTTGATAGTGTTGTTGTTAGTGTTGTTTGTGTCGTTGTTAGTGTTGCTATTTGTATTCTTAGAGTTGTTCTTAGTGTTGTTGTTAGTGTTGTTGGTGTTGTTCTTGTTAGCGTTGTTAGTGTTGTGGTTAGTGTTGTTGATAGTGTTGTTGTTGCTGCTGTTGTTAGTGCTGTTGTTAGTGTTGTTAGTGTTGTTGTTAGTGTTGTTGTTAGTGTTTTACTGTTGTTGCTAGTGTGGCTGCTAGTGTTGTTGTTAGTTTTGTTGTTAGTGTCGCTGTTAGTGTTGCTGTACGTGTTGTTGTTAGTACTCTTATAGATTTGTGTTTAGTTTTGTTAAGGTCGATGTTACCGTCGTTGTTAGTGTTTTTGTTAGTGTTTTTGTTAGTGTTGCTGTTTGTGTTGTTGTTTGTGTTGATGAAAGTGTCGTTGTTAATATTGTTAGTGTTGTTGTTAGTATCGTTGTTAGTGTTGTTGTTAGTTTCGTTGCTAATGTTGCTGTTAGAGTTGTTGTTAGCGTTGTTGTTAGTGTTGCTGTTAGTGTTGTTGTTAGTGTTGCTGTTAGTGTTGTTCTTAGGTTGTTGTTTATGTTGCTGTTAGGGTTGCTGTTAGTGTTGTTGTTAGTGTTGTTGCCGGTGTTGTTGTTAGTTTTGCATTATTGTTGTTGTTAGTGTTGTTGTTAGTGTTGTTGTTAGTGCTGTTGTTAGTGCTGTTGTTAGTGTTGCTGTTAGTGTTATTCTTAGTGTTGTTGTTGGTGTTGTTGTTAGTGTTGTTGTTAGGGTTGTTGTTAGGGTTTTTGTTAGTGCTGTTAGTGTTGTTTTAGTGTTGTAGTGTCGTTGTTAATGTTGTTGTTAGTGTTGCTAGTGTTGTTGTTGGTATCGTTGTTAGTGTTGTTGTTGTTAGCTTCGTTGTTTGTTTAGTGTTAGTGTTGGTAGTGGTGTTGTTAGTGTTGTTAGTGTTGTTGTTAGTGTTATTAGTGTTGTTGGTATTGTTGTTAGTGTTGTTGTTAGTTTTGTTGTTCGTGTTAGTGTTGGTGTTTGGTGTTAGTGTTGTTGTTAGTGTTGCTGTTAGTGTTGTTAGTAGTGTTGTTGTTAGTGTTGATGTTAGTGTTAATAGTGTTGTTGTCAGTGTCGTTGTTCGTATCGTTGTTAGTATTGCTGTTAGTATTGTTGTTAGTGTTGTAAGTGTTGTTGTCAGTGCTTGTTAGCGTTGTTGTTAGTGTTGTTGTTAGTGTTTTCTTATTGTTGTTAGTAGTGTTGTTGTTAGTGTTATTGTTAATGTCGTTGCTTATGATGTTGTTAGTGTTCTTGTTAGTGTCGTTGTTATTGTCACTGTTAGTGTAATTAGTGTTGTTCGTAGTGTTGTTGTTAGTGATGTTGTTAATGTTGTTGTTATTGTTAGTGTCGTTGTTAGTGTTGTTAGTGTTGCTGTAAAATTGGTTGTTAATGCTGTTAGTGTCGATGTTAGTATTGCTGTTAGTGTTGTTTAGTGTTGTTGTTAGTGTTGTTGTTGTTAGAGCTTTTAGTGTCGTGATAGTGTTGTTACTGTGTTAGTGTCGTTGTTAGTGTCGTTGTTAGTGTCGTTGTTTGTTTGTTAGTGTTGTTGTTAGTGTTGTTGTTAGAGTTGTTAGTGTCGTTGATAGTGTTGTTGTTACTGTTGTTAGTGTCGCTGTTAGTGTTGTTGTTAGTGTCGTTGATTGTGTTGTTAGTGGTTTTGTTAGTTTTGTTAGTGTCGTTGTTAGTGTCGTTGTTAGTGTCGTTGTTAGAGTTGTTGTTACTGTTGTTGATAGTGTGTTAGTGTTGTTGTTAGTGTTGTTGCTAGTTTTGTTAGTGTTGCTGTTAGTGTTGTTGTTCGTGTTGTTGTTAGTTTTGTTCGTGTTGTATGTGTTGTTGTTAGTGTCGTTGTTAGTGTTGTTAGTGTTGTTGTTTGTGTTGTTAGTGTCGTTGTTGGTTCGTTTTTTTGTGTTGTTCTTGTTAGTTTTGTTAGTGTGTTGTTAGTGTCGTTTGTGTGTTGGTGTTAGTGTTGCTGTTATGTTGTTAGTGTCGTGTTAGTGTTGCTGTTCGTGTTGGTGTTAGTGTTGCTGTTAGTGTTGTTGTTAGTGTTGTTGTTAGTGTTATTAGTGTTGTTGTTGGTATCGTTGTTAGTGTTGTTGTTAATTTCATTGTTATTGTTGCTGTTATGTTGGTGTTAGTGTTGTTGTTAGTGTTGCTGTTACTGTTGTTGCTAGTGTTGTTGTTTGTGTTTCTGTTAGTGTTGTTGTTAGTCTTGTTAGTGTCATTGTTAGTGTCCTGTTTAGTGTTGTTGTTAGTGTTGTTAGTATCGTTGTTAGTGTTGTTGTTTGTGTTGTTGTTTGTGTTGTTTTTAGTGTCGTTGTTAGTATCGTTGTTAGTGTTGTTGTTAGTGTTGTTGTTAGTGTTGCTGTTAGTTTTGTTGTTAGTGTTGTTGTTAGTGTTGTTAGAGTCGTTGTTAGTGTTGTTGTTGTTAGTGTCGTTGTTAGTGTTATTAGTGTTGTTGTTAGTGTTGTTGTTAGTGGTGTTTTAGGTTGTGTTAGTGTTGTTGTTAGTGGTGTTGTTGTGTGTTGTTGTTAGTGTGGCTGTTAGTGCTCTTGCTAGCGTTGTTGTTAGTGTGGTTGTTAGTTTTGCTGTTAGTGTTGTTAGTGTTGTTGTTAAGTGTGGCTGTTAGTGTTGTTGTTAATGTTTTGATAGTGTTGTTGTTAGTGTCGTTGTTTGTGTTGCTGTTCGTGTTGTTGTTAGTGTTGTTGTTGTTAGTATTATTGTTAGTGTTGTTTTTAGTCTTGTTAGTGTCGATGTTAGTGTCGTTGTTCGTGTTCTTGCTAGTGTTGTTGTTAGTCTTTTTAGTGTCGTTGTTAGATCTTTTGGCCAGAGAAGATCTCCAATGAAGACCTACTACGGAGATGCAGGCAAGAAGACATGGGAACCATCATCACCAGACGACGGTGGAAGTGGATTGGGCACATCCTCCGAAGAGACCCACAGTCAATCACAAGAACAGCATTGCACTGGACCCCAGAAGGAAGGAGAAAGAAAGGAAGACCAAAAGCAACGTGGAGAAGAACTGTAGAAAGTGAGATGAAGGCCATGCAGCACTCTTGGGGATCAGTGACTAGGTTGGCCCAGAATAGGCAGGAGTGGAAGCGCTTTGTTGCTGCCCTACACACCGCTGGGTGTAATGGCTAATGATGATGATGATGTTAGTGTGGTTGTTAGTGTTTTTAGTGTTGTTGTTAGTGTCGTTGTTAGTGTTGTTGTTAGTATCGTTGTTAGTGTCGTTGTTTGTCTTGCTGTTAGTGTTGTTGATGTTGTTGTTAGTGTGGTTGTTAGTGTTGTTAGTATTGTTATTGTCGTTGTTAGTGTTGATGTTAGTGTTGTTAGTATTGCTGTGAGTGTTGTTGTTATGTTGTTATTGTTGTTAGTGTCGTTATTAGTGTGGTTGTTAATGTTGTTGTATGTGTCGTTGTTAGTTTTCGTGTTAGTGTTGTTGTTAGTGTTGTTAGTGTTGTTGTTAGTGTTGTTAGTGTTCTTGGTAATGTGGCTGTTAGTGTTGTTGTTAGTGTTGTTGTCAGTGTTGCTAGTGTTGTTCTTAGTGTCGTTGTTAGTGTTGTTGTCAGTGTTGTTGTTAGTGTCGTTGTTAGTGTCGTGGTTAGTGTTGTTGTTAGCGTCGTTGTTAGTGTCGTTTGTTAGTGTCGTTGTTAGTGTCGTTGTTAGTGTTTTTGTTAGTGTTGCTAGTGTCGTTGTTAGTGTTGTTGTTAGTGTTGTTGATGTCGTTGTTAGTGTTGTTGTTATTGTTTGTTGTTAGTTTTTTAGTGTCTTGTTAGTGTTGCTGTTTGTGTTTTTGTTAGTGTTGTTGTTAGTGTTGTTGTTAGTGTTGTTGTTAGTGTTGTTGTTGTTAGCGTTGTTAGTGTTGCTGTTAGTGTTGTTGTTATCGCTGTTAGTGTTGTTAGTGTTGATGTTAGTGTTGTTGTTAGTGGTTTTGTTAGTGTTGTTAGTGTGTTGTTAGTGTTGTTGTTTGTGTTGTAAATGTCATTGTTAGTGTTGTTGTGAGTCTCGTTGTTAGTGTTGTTGTTGTTAGTGTTGTTGTTAGTGTTGTTGTTAGTGTTGTTGTTAGTTTTGTTTTTAGTGTTGTTAGTGTCGTTGTTAGTGTTGTTGTTAGTGTTGTTGTTAGTGTCGTTGTTAGTAATAGAATATAAACAACAAGATGATAGTATAAACAAGAAGATGACAGAAGAAAAACTAACAACAAGATGATTTTTAGATGGTATAACAAACAAGAACAATAAGCTGATAGAAGAAACAACACAACAAAATGATAGAATAAAGTTAAACAAGATGTTAGAATAAACAAATACAACAATATGATAGAATAAAGAAAAATAAAAAGGTAGAACAAACAACAACAGAAAGATGATAAAACAAACAACAAGATGAATGAGTAAACAACAACAAGATGATAGAACAAAATAACAGTAAGATGATAGAACAAACAACGACATCAAGATGATAGAACAAATAACAACAATATCATAGAAAAAGCAACAAGATCATAGAACAAGCAACATAAACAAGATCATCAAAGAAACAACAACATGATAATAGATTAAACAACAGCAAGATGATAGGACAAATAACAACCACCTGATTATAGAAAGAGATCACAACAGGATGATAGAATAAACAACAACAACAAAAGATGATAGAACAAACAACAAGAAGATGAAAGAATTAAAAAAAATAATAAAATGATCAAATAAACAACAATATGATTGATTAACAAAACAACATCAAGATCATATAATAGAACAACGACAAGATGACAGAATATAAACAAGATGATAAAAGAAACAACAACAACAAAATGAGTGAAAAACAAACAACAAGATGATAGAACATTCAACAACGAGTTGATAGAAATAAACAACAACAGCAGAATGATAGAATAAAGAACAAAATGATAACACAAACAATAAGAGTAAGATGATAGAATAAACAAATAGAAGATAATAGCACAAACAACAAGAAAATGACAGAAGAAACAATAACAAAGTCATAGAACAAACAACAAGAAGATGATAGAATAAACAACAACAAGATGACAGAACAAACAACAAAATGATAGAGGGGAAAAATCAGATGATAAAACAAACAACAAGAATATAATAGACTGTAATCAACAACAAGATGATAAAACAAATAACATCAAGATAATAGAACAAACAATAACAAAATGATAGATGAAACAAAAAAATGTTTTAAAAAAACAACAAGATGATAGAGGAAACAACAAAAACAAAATGATAGAATAAACAACAACAAGAAGACAATATAAACAACATCATCATCTCATCTCATCTGCTCCCATAACCCCCTCCGAGGTCGTAGGGGCACTACATTGATGAACGTTGCACCAGCTAGCTCCATTTGCCGCGGTTGTGTGCAAGTGCCTGGGTTGTGGAGAAGCTCTTCTCGGTCCATTCAGTGATGCTGTCTGCCCATTTCTTCATCTGTCTGCCTCGCCTTCTCTTCCACTGCACTGATCCCTGCAGTATGGTTTTGGACAGCCCATCTGATCTAGTCACATGTCCATACCATCTGAGCTTCCTTTTCTTGACTGTGGTTCAGCAGGTTTTCGTAGTGCTTTACTTGTTGGGTGATGGTTTGTAGGACTTCGTTTTGGTAGTGTGGTCCATGTATGAAAGGCCAAGGAGTCTTCTGAGGCATCTCATCTCTAGAGCCTGGATCCTCCTTTGTAGATCTGCATTCAATGTCCAGGATTCGCACGCATACAGATATGTAGAGATGACTAGTGCATGCAGTAGCTTGACCTTGGTCCTGAGAGAGATGTTTCGGTCTTTCCAGATAGTCTTGAGCTTTGCCATTGCTGCTATTGTTTGTGAAGCTCTTGCGAGGATTTCGGTTTTTGAACCTTCTTCACTAATAATAGCTCCAAGGTACTTGAAGTGATCTACAACCTCAAGTTCTTTTCCATTGACTTTGATCTTGGTAGTGATTGGCTGGGCACTGTTTGTCATGAGTTATTTTCTCGGCACTGATCTCCAAGCCATATCTGGAGGATGTTTTGTCCAGGTGGTACACTAGGTTGGCTAGTTCCTGCAAGTCCGTCGATGTCATCAGCAAACCTGAGGTTGGTGATTATCCGCCCTCCAATACTGACTGTGCCAGTGTGATCTTCTAAGGTATCAGTCATTATGCACTCAAGGAAGACATTAAACGGTGTTGGCGATAGGAGACAGCCTTGACGAACTCCCACTGAGGTACGGAACCACTCTCCAACTATGCCTTGGAAAAGCACTGCGCTGGTGGCTTTTGTGTATGCTTTGATGGTCCGAATGATCTTTTGTCCCATGTTGTATTTCTTCATCGTGGCCCATAATGCGTCGTGCCATACACGGTCAAACGCCTTTTGAAGTCTATGAAGACGTGGTATAGTTTCTGTTGGTTTTGGCTGTATTTCTCGCACAGAACTCACAGGTTGAATATTTGTTCTGTGGTGCTTCTGTTTGGGCGGAAGCCTGCCTGTTCTTCAGCGATGATCTTTTCTGCCCGTGGTTTTAGTCTGTTCAAGATGACTTTTAACATCACTTTACTGGCAACAACAACGAGATGATAAAACAAAAATCAAGATGATAGAACAAACAACACAAATATGATACAATAAACAACAACAACAAGTTGATAGAACAACTAACAACAATATGATACAATAAACAAAAACATCAAGATGATAGCATAAACAACAAGATGATAGAACAAACAATATAAAGATCAATTAATATAAATAACAAGATGATAGAATAAACAACAACAAAATGATGGAAAACCGACAACAATAAGATAGAATATATACAACAACAAGATCATAGAACAAACAACTACAGCAAGATGATGGTTATTCCAACAAGAAAATGATAGAACAAACACCAAGAACAAGATTATACAATAAACAACGAGAAGATGATAGAACAAACAACAAGAAGATGATACAATTAACAAAAACAACGAGATGATAAAACAAACAACAAGATGATAGAACAAACAACACAAATATGATACAATAAACAACAACAACAAGTTGATAGAACAAGCAACAACATAATGATACAATAAATAAAATCATCAAGATGATAGCATAAACAACAAGATGATAGAACAAACAACAACAACGAGGTGATAGAACAAATAACAAGATGATAGAATAAACAACATCAGGTGTATAGTATAATCACCAACAAGAAGATGATAGAACAAACAACAAGGAGATGATAGAATAAATACAAAAAAATCTAGATGATAGAATAAACAACATTAACAAGATGATAGAATAAACAACAACAAGATGATAGAATAAACAACACTAACAAGATGATAGAACAAACAACAACAAATGATAGAACAATCAAGAACAATATGTTATTACAAACAACAACAAGCTCATTGAACAAACAGCAACAAAAGATGATATT
>CM054166.1:5926946-6034722 GCA_028751875.1 Rapana venosa
TAGATTAAACAACAACGTGATAGAATAAACAAGAGCAAAATAATAGAATAAACAGCAACGACAAGATGATAGAACAAACAACAACAAGATGATAGAATAAACAACCTCAAGATGATAGAACAAACAACAACAAGATGATTTTTAAAAAACAACAAGATCATACATTAAACATTAAGAACATGATAGAACAAACAACAACAACAAAAACAATAGAATAGAAAACAACGACAACATGATAGAACAAGCAACAACAAAATGATTGAATGTAAAACAGCAATATGATAGAACAAACAACAACAAAAACCTGATTATGGAATAAACAACAACAATAAGATGATAAAACAAACAAGAACAATATGATAGAACAAATAATAACAACAACAAGATGATAGAACAAAGAAGATCAACATGATGATAGAAAAACAATGACAAGATGATAGAATAAACAACAACAACGTGATGATAAAAGAAACAACAAGATCATAAAATAAACAACGAGATGATAGAACAAACAACAAGATGATAGAACAAACAACAACAAAATAATAGAACAAACAACAACAACATGATAGAGAATACAAAAACAAAATAATAGAACAAAAAAACAACATAATAGAAAGGAAAAAAACAAGATGATACAATAAAGAACATCAAGATGATAGTACAAAGAACAAGATGATACAATAAAAAAAAAAGATGATAAAACAAACAACAACAATATTATAGAACAAACAACAACATCAAGATGATAGAACAAACAAAAATAAGATAATAGAACAAACAGCGACAACAAGATGATAGAATAAAGTTCAAGAAGATGTTAGAGGTATTTAATTAACCCATTTTGCTCTCCACTGATGTATGTATGATCGTTGAAAAGAAAGCAAGAAACATTTTGTGATAATGAAGAGTTATTTTTTGCAATGATTCTGACATAGTACACGATTTATTTAATAATTTTCCTGCTTATGTAAATTATACCCTTGGTATTATATTAACTAAGAGTATTTTTGGCCTTGTGGATGTTATTTTCCTATGGTGCTCTCTCTCTCTCTCTCTCTCTCTCTCTCTCTCTCTCTCTCTCTCTCTCTCTCTCTCTCTCTCTCTCTCTCTCTCTCTCTCTCTCTCTCTCTCTCTCCCCGGTTCTCCTATTCCAACTATTTTTTGTTTGTTTTTATGTGTGTTTACTCTACAAATTGATATGTTTCTTTGTGTTATTTTCCTTTTTTCTTACATTAGCAAAGATTGCAATTGATGAGAATGTTTGTTGTTGTTGGTTTACATTTTGCAGCTCAGCAGCCGTTATGTTCATTGTTTGAGCACATTGAGCACATTGAGCACACCATAAGCTACAAGCTTGTTGTTGCTATGATTCCAAAATTCTGTTTGTTTTCAATGCTTATACTCATTTCCGAATAAAAACTGTTTAAACCAAAATGTTAAAATAAACAGCTACAACAGTATGATAGAATAAACAACAAGATGAAAAAATAAACTACAACAAGATGAAAGAAAAACAACGAGGTGAAAGAAAAAAGAAAAAAAGACAGACAACAAGACGATAGAACAAACAACAACAACAAAATGATATAACAAACAAAAATAAGATGATACAATAAACAACAACAACAACAAGATCATAAATAAACAACAAAAAGAAGATGATTAAGGAAACAACAACATGATAATAGGGCAAACAACAACAAGATGATAAAAACAACAACAAGATGATAGAATAAAAAACAAGAAGTTCATAGAATACAAAACAACAACATGATAGAGTAAACAAGATGAAACAAGAAACAAGAACAACAAGATCATAGAATAAACAACAACCACAACATGATAAAATATACAACAACAAGATGATAGAAACAAACAACAAGAACAAGATGATAGAACAAACAACAACAAGTTCATAGAATAAACAACAAGATGATAGAATAAACAAAAACAACAAGATGATAGAATAAACAACACAACAAGAAAATAGAATAAACAACAATAAGATGATAGAACATAGAACAAGATCATAGAATATATAACAAGATCATAAAACAAACAACTACAACAAGATGATAGAACAAACAACAACAAGATGATAGAATATAAACAACGAGATGATAGAATATAAACAACAAGGTGATAGAATATAAACAACGAGATGATAGAACAAACAACAGCAAGGTGATTAGAACAAACAAAAACAAGATGGTATAACAAACTGCAACAATGTGATAGAACAAACAGCAACAAGATGATAGAATATAAACAACAAGATGATAGAATAAACAACAAGAAGATTATAGAACAAACAACAACAAGATGACAGAATAAAGATAAACAACAAGATGATAGAACAAGCAAAAGCAATGTCATAAAACAAAAAACAAGATGATAAAATATAAACAACAGGATGATAGACAAACAACAACAACAAAATGATAAAACAAACAAAAAATGGGTGATAGAACAAAAAACAACAAGATGATAGAATGTAAATAACAAGTTGATAGAATAAACATCAAATAAACATCAGACAACAACAATATGATAGAATAAACAACAGAAAGATGATGGAAAAAAACAAGAACAACAAGATGATAAAATAAGCAACAACAAGAGAGGCTAAAACAAACAAAAACAACATGCTAAAACAAATAACAAGATGATAGAATATTAACAACAAGATGATAGAATGAACAACAACAAGATGATAGAACAAACAAACAGAAGATGTTTAAAACAAACAACAACAAGATGATAGAACAGATAAGAACAAGATTCCAGAATATAAACAGCAAGATGATAGAATAATCAGCAACAAGATGATATAAAAAGCAAGAAAAAGATTATAGAATTAAACATGTTACGATGATAGAACAAACAACAACAGTATGATAGAATCAACAACAACAAGAAGATGATAGAATAAACAACAACAAGATGATAGAATAAACAACAAGAAGATCGAAGAACATAAACAACACAATAATAGCATAAGCAACAACAAATGATAGACCAAAAACCCACAAGACGATAGAACATACAACAACAAGATGATAGAATTAACAACAACAAGATGATAGAAAAAACAACAAGAACAAAATTATTGAATAAACAACAAGAAGATCATAGAATAAACAACAAGATGACAGATTTTTTTTAAACGAGATAATACAACAAACAACAACATGATAGATATTAACAAAATCAGGATTATAGAATAAACAATAACAAGAAGATGATAGCCCAAACAAGGAGATTATAGAACAAACAAAAAGTCAAGATGATAGAGCAAAAAAAAGATGATAGAATAAACAACAACTAGATGATAGAATAAACAACATTAACAAGATGATAGAATAAACAACAACAAGATGATAGAATAAACAAGATTAACAAGATGATAGAATAAATAAACACAAGATAATAGGACAAACAGCAATCATATGTTATTACAAACAACAACAACATGATTGAACAAAAGGCATTAACGAGATGATAGAATAAACGACAAGATGATAGAATTTAAATTTTAAAAAACAAGATGGTAAATTAAACAACAACAAAGGGATATAATAAACAACAACAAAATTATGATAGCATAAACAACAACAAGATGACAGGACAAACAACAAGAAGATTATAGAATAAACAACAACAACAAGATATTAGAACCAAAAAAAAAAACAAAATGATAGGGGAAACAGCAACAACAAGATGGCCTTTGTCACTAGTATCCCGATCCTTTGCCTGAACATTTCCGTGCAGCGTCCAATGCAGTCCTCCACCGTCTCCTCTCTCCCCCTGACCTCTGGAATGCTGTACACTTGTGCATTAAATTGCCGACCATGCTGTTCTTGGTCATTTAAACTCCTCATGATGTTTTCTTCTTCTTTCCCACACTGGTCTAATTTCTTTCTTAGATCCTTGTTTTCATCCTTCAGTGTTTTCACCTCAGCTTGGGAACGTCTTTCCCTCCCGCCTTCACATCTTAGTTCATTTGGTTCGGAAGGATTATGTAGAGATGCTAGCTGGTGTGGTGTGCTGTGGGTTTAATCATATTTTTGCAGTGTGGAGATTTGTTCAGGATGCATGTTTATTGGTCTGTCTGGCTGTATGGTGGCATGGGTCTAGAAATGGGTTTGATGTCTTTTGGTTTGAAGCTGGGAGGTGACCAGGGCGTTCTGTCCTCCCCCTTTTTTTGCCACGTTTTGTTGTCTGCGAATCAATTGAGTTGACTGATTTGTTTGTTTGTCTTGTGGAGAGAGGCGGGCCAATTGTTTACTAGTCTAGGGCAGTCTGTGACTCTGAAAGAGATGGACTCGGCCAGAGTGGCTTGCCCAGTCTGCTGCGGGCTGTGGCAGGAGGGGGCAGTGTAGGCCAGTGCAAGGCCTTGACAGCCTCAGGGCAGTGGACAGGTTGGTGGCTGCCTGGTGAGGGTGGGCTAGCATGGTGACAGAATGCCTGTGTCATTGAAGATCGGTGGAGATCATATCATAAAAAATATTCCTCACTCTTTACACCTACGTGTTTGTATACTGTTCTGAGGGTTTATGCACATATCTCATTTCGAACTTCCTTTTTGTTTTGTTTTGTTCCAGTGTCCATTTTAAATTATATGACTAGGTTTAAGTTAATTCATTAAGTAATTGTGTGGGGGGTACAAATATGCATGGTAACTAAACAGGTGGCCAATAAGACATGAAATAACAGTAATTGTTCTCTTTCATTTTGATAAGTGAAGATGAAAGGCCTCACTGGTTGACGCCTCTTCTTTTTACGTTTATGTCTGTCCGTGCATAGTCTATTTGAGTTTTTAAAGAATAAAAACATGTTGTTGCATCAATATAATAAAGGTACTGTCCCATCCTATAAGGACATAGGGGGGAGGCGACATGGACAAACTTCTCTAGGGGAAATATGGGGGGGGGGGATGCTCTACATCCTGCTTACTTGACCCTAAAAGGACAGGTACCCATAGACATGGGTGAATGAGCGGTAACTGGACTGAAAAGTGCGGGAAACGGGTATACCCTCTGAAGTGGTACGCCGCTCGACTTCTTATTGGCTGGATAACCATGCCCTTGACTACTTTGAGTGTTGAAAATTCAACAATTGTCCCCATTACAATAGTACACTTCATAATTTCTCTCTCTCTCTCTCTCTCTCTCTTCTCTCTCTTCTCTCTCTCTCTCTCTCTCTCTCTCTCTCTCTCTCTCTCTCTCTCTCTCTCTCTCTCTCTCTCAATAGAATTGATAGCTAACAAGACCTCTTTCACCTGTGCTGCATGAAAATTACGAATTTACTGACAACATGCCAGTTACTGCTGGAAAATCAATGGACAAGGGAACTCTACAGTTTTTGTGTTGAAGTTCAAGCAAGTCAGTGAAATGTCAACAAACATGGCGGACCCTGTACTGAACCAACACACCCAAGTTCAGTATTACAGATGGAAGCCTCCCAGCCAGATACCGCGTGACCAGCAGAGAGCAAAGCAGCAGCAACAAACAGCAGCTACAGTGGCAACAACAACAGCAACAACCACAGTTAGGACAGGTCAGAGAAGAAGGAGATAGAACTCCTGATGTAAACAAACTGTGCCTGATATGCTGCACAGCACACAGGATGATTTTGATCAACACGCCTCCACTCCTGCACACCTGGACCCCAGTGATGCTGACAGCAAGTGTGGTGCAGAAGAAGTATATTAAACTGATCTTCTGTGTGAAGTTTTCATATCACCACCGCAAATAGAACCTAATCCTCCAATAGACAGTTTGAGGCAAGTTCAGTGAAAAACTATGTATAGGCAACACTTAATAATCATTCTGTGCAGAATCGCCTGTGAAGAAAAGACAGAAACAGACTGTTCAGAAAAGTTGTGTTGCACATGTCAGATGATGCTAGAATTTTCCTGTGATGAGCAGTCTGGGGGTGCTTTGGTACATCAAACAGGAAAAGAAAAACAGTTAGATGAAGAATGTGTCAGGCTGCCAACTTGTGGAAAGGAAAACATGTCCAGAAGTACCAAGAGACAAAAGCACATGCTTTGCAACAGTTGCATGCTCTCCACCACACCATCTCCTTGGCTGAATGTGACCATGGTGAGATCACCACTGCCTGTGTGCCAGTGACAGTTTGCTCTAGAAGTACTGTTGTTGAACTTCATTAAAATAATTAAGGCATTGCCATTGCTTTGGTATCCATGTCAATGATAGACATCACATGGAAGTCTATGTAATACCTGGCGCTTGCTGTATGGCCTGTATAGCTTAATGGCAATAAAACTCAATTCAATTCAATTCTCTCTCTCTCTCTCTCTCTCTCTCTCTTCTCTCTCTCTCTCTCTCTTTCTCTGTCTGTCTCTCTCTCTCTCTCTCTTCGCTCTCTGTCCCCTCTCATCTCCTCTCTCTCTCTCCCCTCTCTCCTCTCCCTCTCACTCACTCTCTCTCTCCTCTCTCTCTCTCTTCCTCTCTTTCCCTCTCTCTCCTCTCTCTCTCTCTCTCTCTCTGGCGCTCTCTCTCTAGCCTAGTGGTTCATCATCATCATCAGACCCGTGACCTTGGCGGTCGTGGGGGAGACACGAAAGACGATGCCGTGGTAAGCCTCCTTCATCCATCTCGGTCCTCGGCTCTGTGCAGTAGTGCCGAGTCATTCATCCTGGTCCATTCTCTGATGTTGTCCATCCATGACTTGTTCTGTCTTCCCCTCTTTCTGCCACTTTCGAGTGTTCCCTGCAGTACTGTTTTTGGCAGAGTGTTGTGGCGGGTGACGTGGCCGAACCATGTCAGCTTTTTCTTCTTGACGATGGTGAGAAGGGGTTCCTGTGGACCTGCCAGCCGTGTTATTTGACTCTTGACAAATTCATTGGTCTTTCGTTCTCTCTAGGATATGCCCAGCAGTTTTCTATGGCATTTTGTTTCAAATGACTGGATTCGCTTTGCTGTTTCAGCAGTCAATGTCTAGGTTTCACTTCCGTACAGCAGGATAGTCTGATTTAGGGCTTTGTAGAGCTTTAGTTTGATTGGGAAACTGATCTCTTTACTTTTCCATATGGTGGTGAGTTTTGTCATGGAAGATGTTGCCATGGCTAGTCTGACTTTGATTTCTGTCGTCGATCACCCGTCCTTTGTGAGTGTAGCGCCAAGGTATTTAAAAGCGTCTACCTCCTCCAGTTGCTGGCCGTTCATGTAAATTTTAGCAGTGGCGTTGCTCGTGCTGTTCACAAGTACTTTACTTTTCTCCAAGCTCACCTCCATCCCATATGCTCCAGCTCTGTTCTCAAGTCTGGTCGTAAGATCTTGCAGCTCTGTGTTACTTCCGCCCATGAGGTCAATGTCATCGGCAAACCGCAAGTTGTTGAGAGGTTTGCCGCCAATGGAGATGGTAGAGTGGCAGTCTAGTTAGTGGTTAGGGATAGCCTAGTGGTCAGAACATTGCACTCGCAATCTAACGACCTGGGTTTGAATCCCTTCAAGGGATTTTCCCCCTGGAGTTAATATCAGTGCAGACTTCACTCTCCCCAAAAGTCCTTCGGATGAGACTATAAACCGAGTCCCCGTGTGCGAACACACGTAGAACATCTTGCGCACATATTAAATCCTACTCCGCTTTTCGAAAGAGTAGGCCATTGTGTGCCGGTGGGAACAGATGACAGAATTTACAAAACCGCATACACACGGGGACTGGATTTTAAAAAGCAATGAGTGTTTATTCCATTATCCATGATATAAAAGAATAGGATAAATAAATAAATAAAATCTCTCTCTCTCTCTCTCTCTCTCTCTCTCTCTCTCTCTCTCTCTCTCTCTTCTCTCTCTCTCTCTCTCTCTCTCTCATGTTGCTTTTGTTGACTTTAGGAAAGCATTCGATTCTGTTCGCCATGATAAGCTTCTTGAATGTATGAAAAAACAAGGTGTGAAAGGAAAATTTATGGTATGCTTGAAATCAATGTATTGTGCATTACTGTCATGTGTGCGTGCAAACAATGAGTTTACAGAATTTTTTGAATGTCCACTTGGTGTAAGGCAAGGTTGCGTCCTGAGCCCTACATTATTCTCTATTTTTATAAATCAGCTGGCTGACCACATGAATGCTGAAGGTAAGCATGGCATACAAATGCTTCCAGGTGGTATTGAGTTGTTTATCTTACTTTTTGCCGATGATGTGGCTTTGTTATCAACGACTCCAGGTGGCCTTCAAAATCAACTAAATGTATTACATAGATGCTGTAAGGAAATGAAATTAAATGTTAATACTGAAAAAACAAAAGTCATGGTTTTTAGAAAAGGGGGTTACTTAGGCCAACATGAGCAATGGATTTTTGACGGTAAAAAACTAGATGTTGTAAATAATTATTGTTATTTAGGGTTTAATTTTACGACAATGATCAGCATGAAGAAAGGAACTGAACATCTAGCAACTAAGGGCAAGAAGGCAGCTGTGCAACTGAATAAAGCCTTCCAAAAATATAAGGAAATGACTGCTATTACGTTATTTAAAATATTTGATGCTAAAATACAATCTGTTTTACTTTATGCATCCGAAATTTGGGGTTTAACCAAGCTAGATCATTTAGAAAAGGTACATATGTTAGTCTGTAAAAGATTCCTGGGTGTTCCAGTAAAAACTCCAAATAAGATGATTTATGGTGATTTGGGGAGATATCCTCTATATGTTAATTCTTGTGTTTCTGCATTGCGATATTGGTTTAGGCTGTTACAAATGGAAACCAAAAGACTACCCTACAAGGCTTATCAGATGTTGCTTAACCTAGATAGAAATGGGAAGAATTGCTGGGTAACAAAAGTAAGAGAAATTTTATGTCAGACAGGTTTTCAGTTTGTCTGGGTGCAGCAAGGCGTGGGGGATGTTAAAGCTTTCTTACGTCTATTTAAGCAGAGACTTGTTGATACCTTCATACAAGAGTGGTTTTCCACAATTGAAGATCGCAATAGATATAATGACTATAGATCATTTAAAACCATTTTTGAAAGAGAAAAATACATAAATGACATTGATACCTACTGCTTTAGGGTTGCTGTGTCTCAAGTACGATTTAATGTCCTGCCACTAAATGCAAATGTGCATCGTTACAGCGATTCTCTGCAAAACAAAAACTGTCCTTTTTGTATGTCAGTCACCGAAGACGAACAGCATTTTCTCTTTGATTGCCCCATGTATTCGGATCTTAGAAATAAATTCTTGAGTAATTTAACTAAAGTTCCCATCCATATGTTGCTGCAAGTATCAAATATTCACAAGATGCACAGTGTCTCCCGATATGTCTTCCACTCAGTTAACAGAAGAAAGAGATGTATTATATAAATTTAACATATGTTATTGAGGTTGTTTTGTGAGCTTGGCTGATTGATTATTTTTTCCTTTTGATAATGCACTCGAGATGTCTTGAATTTACATCCTGGGTCAAGCACAGGTTTATGTTGCACCATGTTAGTTCCTTTTCAATGTAATTTTGGTTTCAATGTTACATGCCAATTTTTTCTGTTTCTAAGTTGGATTGTTGTATGTTTTGAAATCTAGCAACATGTTCCTGTAGTACTATACCCATTTCCCCAGCTAGTTATATTGTAGACTAAGGCCGAAGTACCTTTGAATTGCTTCACAGTTCTCTCTCTCAAGGATGATGCAGATATTACAGGGTGGTCTGACGATGATACGGATAATGGATGATGTTGATGAGGATTAGGTAGATGTTGAATATAGTGATGATGATATGGATGTTGTTGAAGATGGTGAGGTAGAGGTTAAGGGTTATGATGGTGACAATTATGTAAGTATTGATGGGGTTGATGCTGATGTGGTTGATGAAAATGGTGATGATGTTACAGATGGGGAAGACGAGAATGTGTGTGTGTGTGTGTGTGTGTGTGTGTGTGTGTGTGTTGTGTGTGTGTGTGTGTGTGTTGTTGTGTGTGTGTGTGTGTGTGTGCTGCGCGCGCGCGCGTGTGTGTTTTGGAAAAACTGAAAATGAAAAAAGATTTTTTTTCCTTTTTATTATTTATCTATTTATTTTCGAAAGGACGATGATGATGTAGATGTTTGGGAGGAGGATGGCGATGATGATGGAAATGTTGGAGGTGATGTTGATGTAGATGCTAAAGGTGACGATGGTGGTGATGGTAACGATGGCGTGGCTGTTGAAGGTGATAGTGGTGGCGATAACTATGATGGAGATGTCAAAGATGAAGATGATGACAATGATGTATATATTGAAAATAACGATGAAAACGATGATGAAGATGATGATTATGACCATGATGCAGAGATTGAAGATGATAATCGTGACGAAAATGACTATACAGTTGTAGAAGATGGTGATAGCGTAGATGATGAAGATGGTGATGTTGATAATGATGATGTAGAGGATGAAAGTAATGATGGTTATGTTGATATACTGGCTGCAGCTGCTGCTATAGGTAATGAAGATGCGGATGGTGATGATTATGTAAATGCTGAAGATGATGATGGGGATGATGATGACTAATGCTGTATGCCTGCAGAATTGAAAAATGTGAAATGGATATAAACGTTTTTTGCTATGTCTTCCTCCCCCCTTCCCCATACATGTTTTGTATAGTGGCCCAAGGCCGAAGTACAATAAAACCTTGTCAGTGTTCAGTGTTCAGTGTTCTCTCTCTCTCTCTCTCTCTTTCTCTCCTCATTATCTCTCATCAATGGAGACCTGGCCTTATGCTGAAATGGGATGTAACTAGTGTTGAGCGCTTTGATTTGTTGCTTTACAAGATTCAGCGCTATATAAATTCCATACATTATTATTATTATTATTATTAGTGTCACCCTGTCACATTCCCCCCTCTCTTCCTCCACGCTCTAATCCAGTTTACCTGTGGCTATTAATTAAAGGGGGAGCTGAACACAAATCAGTTGTCAGTTACTGGCCAGACCAAAGCTGCCTCAATTATAATGTTGTGAGCCTAGTTGAGATGTTGTTACGTTGTAAGATGTTTTGTTCAGATTGTTTTCAGCTTAGTCTAACCATAAGATCATCATCTGATGTCAGAGTATGATTGCTAGGTACTGTGCTGGACAACGTCAGACCAAGAAACTTCTCATCCAGTGTGTACCTTTAAATCTCAGCGTGATTCCCAACTACTACCAAGGTGGGATGAGTGAGGGAGATTGCATAGCCTGGGTGACCCCCAAACATCAACAACCGCAATCCTCAATTTTTGTTGACTTTTTAGGGGGGGGGGGGGGGGGGGGGTGTTTGAAATGTTAGTTTTATATTTGTTTTTGCAGTTCTTTGGTTGAATGGTATATACACAACATGGGGGAGCTTCTTTTTACTTCTTTTCCCTTTACCTACAGGCACGCATCTACTGAACTATCTCGCCTGATCACACGTTGTCACGAACAGTGCACACCAAGGTAGGAAAGGCCTGACGCAATTCTGATAGGCCTGCCTTGCAGCCTTACTGCAGTCATTGTAGGCCTTTCTGTTAGTCACATAAAGAACATTGCTTTTAAAAAAAATTAAAAAACACGCTGAAAGAATAATCAAAAATCAGAATCCGAAATGCCTTATATTGCTCTGGGAAATGTAATGAAATATTCTTCGACCAAGACTTGATAATGTCCTTGAAAACTAAAGCCTACAAGAAATGCGTTCTCCCAGTGCTAACTGCCAAACGTGTTCTTTCACCCAGACTAAGCATATGAAAGCGGACACACCACACAACAGGTAATGGAGAGAAAACTGCTGAATATCACACAATACGGAATCCCATGTAAAAAGAAAAGGGGCTGACAGAATGATGTCCTCAAGTTTTCGCTTAAACAGAAATGGAAGAATGCAGGTCACATTGCAAGACCAGAAGACAGGACAGAGGTGCAGCAGCCAAGACAGGACTACAGAACCCCTGGCAGACCGGCATACAACCAGATGACTTGATGACATCATCAAGAAACACATGGCGTGACATGGCACAGAGAGAGAGAGGCACAAGACAGGATAGGGGTGGGGGTGGAGGACAAGCCTATATCCTGCTGTGGATGGACCATGGAAATCAGAAACCTGTCAGTGGCAGTGTTCATTGACGCAATTCGATTTAGTGACGTATACCTCGATGACGTTAAATGTCACAGGTCACTTTTATGGCTGCTGACACAAGTTGCTGTGCTCCAAAACATCTCTGATGATTCAGGAACTCTGGTGGAATATTGTTTTGTTCTGCAGGTAGACGTACTGGAGCCAGATAACATTCTAACAAAGAGTGGCATGCAATAATTCTAAAGTATTCACGTGGAAGTAAACCGTGCTAAGTTTCACGATTTTATTCCAGGAATTTACTCTTGCTGGAATTAGCTGTAATCTAGATCTGGATCAAGTTTTGAGTACATTTTTTATGATACTTTTAGTCAAAATATCTTACTTCCGTCATATAATGCATCAACACAGCTGAAAGCGTAAAAGAACATCGGGATGGAATAAGTTATATTTTACAAGCCTCACGTTTAGATCTAGATTCAATAGGAATATCCTCAGTATGTAACTTTCATTGATAGATCTAAGAAGTGTCACCGCAGCAGTTTGACTTTCACAATGTAGATTCCATGCTAGGAGCACCGTCAATACATTGACAAAAAGATGAAGTTTAAAAGCAGAGACACCACCTTCAACAGATTCTTAGTACACTAAGTGACCTGCAAGGGAGAAGACTAGACATAGCCTCATAACACACGGTAAAAAGATAGTATAAATATAGACTAAGATAAGATATAAGTATAATATTAGGTATAGACTAAAAATTTACGAGAGAAAACACGGCAAAAGGGGAAAAAGTGCTGATACGTATAAATAGTGACAGTGTGCCCAATTTCGTTGGATTATTGAGGTATTCAAGCATGCCTGTGGTGGGTGACCAGGATGTGTCAGTACAGTGCAACACACACACACACAAAACCAACCAAGAATCAACAAACAGAATTCCAGGGGGACGACAGACGCAATTGAAAAGAGGGCTACCTCGCACTGAGAATGTAACTAATCACCCACCCACCCCGTTCCCCAACAAAAACAACAAAACTGAACAATAGAGAGAACGAACAGATAGAGTGAACAGGAAGAAAATAAACAAACAGAGAAATAATCATCATTGGCTGTTGAGCTGGGCAGGAGTGGATTGGCACATTAAGAACTACCATCATTTCACACACACACATACACACACACACACAGATAACACAGCCTAGAAAAATTTTCCTAAAACAACCACTGATAAACTAACAGAATATGAAAGTAAAATATAACAGCGAAACATTACAACTATATACAAACACAATGAAATGAGAAAGTGGAAACAGTTTACACAACTCGAAACAATATTAGCAATCAGAGACAGAAAGAGGCATCGCTATGGTGCTAGGCCTCCATCTACTCCTCTTCCTGCGGGATGTGGTCATCCCCTGGACTAAAGCCTTTTTCAGACAGTACACCACTTCGCGCCTGTGTCGGAAAGATCTGCGGGGTGGAGGGGACAGTGGCAAAACTCCTGCAGAGCCGTCCCCTGTGCAATCTGCAGACAATGCTGGAGACGCATACTGACCACTGGGCGCAATTTGGGGCGTGCACCGACCACTGGGAAAATGCCGGGGTGGATACTGACCTTTGGGCACATACTGGGGTGTATACTGGCCACTGGCCACTAACCCCTAGGCGCGTTGTGACTACTGGGTACTGACAACCGGAACACACTGGCCACTGGGTGCAGACTGTTGGGTGCATACTGACCCCTTGTCCCATGCTGAGGCACGCATCAACCATTGGGTGCATACTGACCATTTGTCCCATACTGAGGCACACACTGACCATTGGGTGCATACTAGTCCATATTGACCATTTGGCACAAACTGACCACAAGGTGTATACTGACCACTAGGTGCATAATAATAATGTATTGAATTTATATAGCGCTGAATCTTGTAAAGCAACAAATCAAAGCGCTCAGATGACATTTTTTGTTTGTTTTTTATATATCGAGGATAATGGAATAAGCACTCGTGTGCTTTTTTACATCCAGCCCCCATGTGTATGCGGTTTTGTAAATTTTGTCATCTGTTCCCACCGGCACACAATGACCTGCTCTTTCAAAAAGCGGAACAGGATTTAACGTGTGTGCAAGATGTTCTGCATGCGTTCGCACTAGGTGCATACTGACCACTAGGTGCATACTGAGCACTGACCACTGGGCGCCATCTGACCACTGGCTGCCTATTGATCAATGAGTACTGACCACTGGGCGCAACACTGCAGGTGTCTACACCTCTCGGGCCCGGTTGACGCCGGGATATATTATGATAGTAAGCGTAGAGTACAACCCTGTCAAGTAGTCTCAAAGCATATGCACTTCCATAGCAGCATCATTATATCATTCTCATTGTCATTGATTATAATGCAATTTTTTAAAAATTGCCTCTGATTCGGTGGTCCCGGTTGCTCTGGTCTTGTGTTGACCTCAGATTCGGTTTCCCCATACACTTCTGGGCCTGTGGTGAGTTTGTGTCAAAGCCTTTGGGGTTGGAGATTTGCGGGGGAGCGGTCGGTTGGAGGGACGTTGTGATGGTTGCCACCTCGGATAGGCAACTCACTCAGTCTGGCTCCGCGACTGAGCTAATATTGTCGTTAGTAGGGGGCTTAGTAGGTGGTGTCCTGCGTATGTTAGCTCAGAACAGGCACAACTAAACACCACCAAAGTGACCCAGCAGCAGTGCAGGGCCCCTCTAGCTGGTGGCCCCACGGCAGCCTGATAGTGATGGGCTCCCTGTGGACTTCCGACCCTGGGGATGAGACAACAAATCGGGGTATGGCTGTGGCGGGGAGATTGGAATGAGCGGCGTGGGAACAGCAGGACGGGTGGGACGTCAAAGAAGATGAGACAGCAAAACAAAAAAACAGTTGGTGACACAGAACTGAAGGAGGAGCTATTCACTGCTATGACATGACGTGACAAATCAGCACAGTTGAAGGTATTTAATGAGTATTATTATTGTGTTGTGAATACAATGAAATTAATCATTACAAAATGTCTTATAATTTCTTTGGGAATGAAAAATGAAAGTACTAGAGACAAGATTCAATGTCGTCCATTAGATACAAGATCAGTCACTAAATACAAGGTCAGTCACTAGATACAAGGTCAGTTATTAGATACAAGATAGGTCACTAGGTACAGGGTCAGTCACAAGAGACACGATTCAAGGTCGTCCATTAGATACAAGGTCAGTCACTAGCTACAAGGTCAGTCACTAGATACAAGGTCAGTCACTAGATGCAGGGTCAGTCACTAGAGAAGATTCAAAGTCGTTCATTAGAAACAAGGTCGTTCATTAGATACAAGGTCAGTCACTAGATACAGGGTCAGTCACTAGAGACAAGGTCAGTCACTAGAGACAAGGTCAGTCACTAGAGAAAAGATTCAAGGTCGTTCATTAGATTCAAGGTCAGTCACTAGATACAAGATACAGGGCAGTCACTAGATACGGGGTCAGTCACTAGATGATGATAAGAATAATAATAATGATAATACATGGAATTTACATAGCGCTATATTTTGCACACACAAAAATCAAAGTGCTTTCATTCATCCTACTCATTCACATGCAGCCAGTTACAATTAACAGTCTTTTTTACAAATTCAAATATATACACACACGCATGCACACACACGCACGCACACTCACGCACACAAATAAAGGTTGTACACTCAAAGGTTATACACTTCGGCAGGGTGATAGGGTTTTGGCGGTTGAGGGCAGGGACAAAAAATGAAATGGAATTAGAGAGGAGAATCTTAGGTTTGAAATAAATGTGTCTTGAGGCTGGATTTTAAAGCGTCATAATAAGGCTTTTGGCAAAGGGAGAGAGGGAGGTCATTCCAGATCGTTGGACCAGAAACAGAGAAAGAAGACACCAACGGTGGACTGGTTGATTCTAGGTATTGTTAAGCACAAGGTATCTGCAGCAGAGTGGAGGGAACAAGAAGGAGTGTACAGGTGAAGACATTCACAGAGATAGGAAGGTGCTGTTTTATGGAGGCATTTGTAACAGGGTACTGATCTTATAGTTTACTCTCTGTGGCACAGGCAACCCGTGGAGAGATCGCAAGAGAGGAGTAATGTGCTTAATTTTTTTTCTTTCTGAGAACTAGTCGAGCTGCAGTTTTGTATATGTTAAAGGGAGTGGATAGATGATGCTGGCAGACCAGCCAGAAGAGAATTGTAATAGTCCAGACGTGAGAGAATGAGAGACGTGACTAGTTTGGATGTTCGTCCTTTCGAACTGCACTGATGCGCCGCAATTGATAGTAGCACGACTGGCAGGTTTGGGTGATGAAATTTTGCATGGAGAGTGTGTTGTCTATAACGACCCCTAGATATTTCACTGCAGTGGATAGAGGGACAGATGTATTGCCGAATTCTATTGAAGCTATTGTGATGGAAGAGAGTTTTTGTTTGGTCCCTACAAGCATGGCTTCAGTTTTATCTGCATTTAGCTGTAACTTGTTCTGTATCATCCAGTTTTGGATATCTTGAAGGCAGTAGGACATATTAATCAAGATAGAAAGCAGCTTTTCATGGGTATCTGGGAGTCATCTGAATAAAAAATGATGGTTGATCTGATGAAAATTTATTATCTGTGAAAGAGGAGCAGTGTAGAGAGTGAAAAGAACAGGGCCGAGAACTGATCCCTGTGGAACCCCACATTCCAGTTTGGCAGGTGTTGATTGAATCTTATTTACTGCAACTGTGTGGAATCGGTCTGTAAGGTATGAACTGAACCAGGTGAGGGCTGTGCCTTTAATACCAAAAGTTTTTTGGAGACGGGAAAGAAGAATTGAGTAATCTATAGTGTCGAAGGCTGCAGATAAGTCGAGAAGAGTGAGAAGAGAGATTTTTCCTGAGCCAAAAGCGTGTAGAAGCGTGTTTAAGGTGTGGACTAGGGTGGTTTCGGTGCTGTGGTTGGCGCGATAGGCAGACTGAAAAGGAGGAAAGAGATTATTTGAATGAAGATGGCTGTTGAGTTGTTTAAGAACAACTTTTTCAAGGACTTTAGAGATGAACAGTAGGTTGGATACAGATCTATAAATCTTCAGAGTGTTAGGATCATACATAGAGGTCGTGCTTTTTTTTTTTTATAGTAGAGGCGTAACTATTGCAGTTTTTAGAGCTGTTGGAAAAATCCCTGAAAGAAGTGAGGAGTCTACAATGTTTGTGATAGTGGGTATAAGCTGTGGAAGGCACTGAGTGAAAAGAGAAGCAGGTATAGGATCAAGATTACATGATTTTATTGTCATTTCTTTCAGAATTGTCGCAATTTCTTTCTCGCTTGCTGGATGAAAGAAAAGAAGAGGAGTGCCAGAAAATTGGGGATTAGAAATTGCAGGCTGAAAAGGAGTCTGATCCAAGCTAGAGCGAATGTTGCGGACTGTCAGAAAAAATGCAGAAAATATAGAAGGAAGTTCGGAGTGGTCGCAGATTGAAGGCAGAGGGCTAACCTTCGCAGATCCAAGAAGAGTGGGTGTGACGGAAAAGAGAGATGTCATAGACATCGCATCAAGAACTTGAGAAGAGTAACACTTTGTTTTTGCTGAATGGATTAAGGTTTTGACTTTGTTGATTAGTTTACGAAGAAGATGTTTATTTCAGTTTTTGTTTTTCGCCATTGCCGCTCTAGCTGTCGGCGTTTTGTGTTTTGCGACCAGGATGTCATGGGTGTACCATGGTGCACAGAGCCTATCAGACAGGAGATGGTCTGTAGGAGGTGCATGCTCATCAAGAAGTTGGCTGAGAGCGGTATTGTAGTTTTTAGAAGGGTCAGTATGGTCAGGGATTTGTGATAGACGTTCAGCAGCTTGGGAAAGAGAAGTTTGAATATCTATGGCCTTGAGGTTGCGAGGGGTAATGCGCTTCTTTTTCTGATAGGCTTGCAATGTTGAGGAAGAAAAGAATGACAGAATGATCGGATAGTAGTTCGTCAGTGACAGATACAGACTGAGATGTGACTAGACCCTATGAAACATCGGTGATAAACCAGTCTAAAATGTGACCTGATCTGTGTGTTGGCTCGTTTACCAGCTGGGAAAGAGAGTGATTTGATAAAGAAAGAGAAAGACGCTTGACATCAGGAGAAGACTGGTTGTCGAGATGGAAGTGAAAGTCACCAAGAATATTAAGTTTCTTGGGAGAGAGGCTGTAATGGTCAAGGAGTGACTGAAACTCTTGATGGAAGACTGAAGATGTTAATTGTTCTACGGTTGGGAGGTGGACGATAAAGGCAACAGAAAGTAACAGTGGCCGAGTAAGGTGAGGTTGAGTTCACAGACTTTGAAAGATTCGGGTGAAAAAGGAAGGGAGTGACAGATAGAAAGAACTGGATGCAGAGTGTCTTTGTAGACATTGGCAATGCCACTTCCAGAAAGAGTTTTGTAGCCAGGCAGCGTCAGCTGTTTTAACTTTGGTTGGTGACCTAGTGGTTTTAACCAAGTTTCTGTAAGAAAGATCTTATATGAAATCAGAAATGAAATCGGCTTTACCATCAGAGCAGATAGATTGCGCGTTAATAGGACACACGTGGAGAAGGTTTGAGGGAGGCTGAGAGGTTGGAGAAGACAGTGGTGAGTGACTGTCATCTGAGGGTGATGGTGGGGATGTATGCAGTGGAAGAGCAGACAGAAGTTTGGGTGGTGAGTCAGGTGTGGAACATGGTAAAAGAACTGGGTCAGTCTATCTATCTATCTGTCCCGTAGTCTGACGACCGTGGGGGCACCCTCAAAGACTCAGCAACCAGTTCCCTCCATTCCTCTCTCTGTTCTGCCTTTCTCAGGGTTTTGTTGAGTTCTAGGCCTGTCCATTCACTGATGTTATCCTCCCAGCTCTTCCTTGGTCTGCCTCTTCTTCTTCCTCCTTGGACAGTGCCTTGCAAAACTGTCTTTGTAATTCCTTGGGATCTTGTGACATGCCCATACCACTTAAGTTTAGGCTTTTTCACGATCGTTAGAAGGTTCTCATAGGGTCCAATGGTTTGCTGGATTCTGTTACGCACGCTTTCGTTGCTTATGTGGTCTTTGTAGAAGATGCCAAGGAGTCTCCGAAAGCATCTCATCTCCACTGCCTGTACTCTTCTCTCCAAATCTGCAGTCAGGGTCCATGATTCACAGGCATACAGAAATATGGGTATGACAAGGGAGCGCATTAGTCTGATCTTGGAGATAAGTGAGATATTCTTATCTCTCCAGATGGTGTTTAGTTTTGACAAAGCTGTTATTGTCTGTGCAGTCCTGCATACTACTTCTGGCTTGGATCCCTGGTCGGATACAATGGCTCCCAGGTACTTGAAGCTTTGAACTGTTTCCAGCTTCTGGTCATTAACCCTGATATCAGTGCTAATGCCGTTGGTGTTATTAATCATCAGTTTGGTCTTCTCTGCACTGATTTCCATGCCGTATGTTTTGGAGGCCTTATCCAAGTGTTCTGTTAGGCTGGCAAGCTCTTTTTCTGATCCTGCTATTCCATCAATGTCATCTGCGAAGCGGAGGTTTGTGATCGTTCTGCCACCGATGCTGACTGATCCTTCATGATGTTCCAGTGCATCAGCCATGATTCTCTCAAGGAAGATGTTGAAAAGAGTGGGTGAGAGTAGACAGCCCTTCCTTACTCCAACTGTTGTTCGAAACCATTCTCCAATGTTGTTGTTGTAGTACACTGCACTGGTGGCCTCGCTGTACAGCTGTTTGATGACTCTGATCAGGTTTGCATTGATGCTGTACAAATTCATGGTTGCCCACAAAGCTGCATGCCACACCCTGTCAAATGCCTTCTTAAAATCGATAAATACGTGGTAAAGGTCTTGTTGATGTTGAAGGTACCGCTCACATAGTATTCTGAGGTTGAATATCTGTTCTGTTGTGCTGCGCCCTGCTCTGAAACCTGCTTGTTCCTCAGCAATGATGGTCTCTGCTTGTGGCTTCAGTCTGTTCAATATTATCTGCAGCATGACCTTGCTTGGGTGACATATGAGGCTGATTGTGCGGTAATTATGGCATTGTTGTAGATTTCCTTTCTTGGGGAGGGTGATGATGAGTGACTGCGTCCATGGTGTTGGCCATTTTCCTGTCTGCCAGATCTTGTTGCAGATTCTTAGTAGGGCGCTGATCATGGCTTCCCCTCCAGCTTGGACCAGCTCAGCTGGAATGTTGTCAGCCCCTGCTGACCTCCCCTTTTTCAGCGATCTGACTGCTGTTTCCACTTCTTCTCGGAGGATAGGGTGACTGTCTGTGTCTTTGCTGTCGGGTACATTAAGGACTTCTGGGTCAGTCAGGGGATTTAAAATAATTATAGTCTCAAGAAAATCATTACACACATAGATAAAAGATACAGGTCAGTCACTAGATACAGGGTCGGTCACTAGATACAAGGTCAGTCACAAGAGACAAGATTCAAGGTCATTCATTAGATACAAGGTCAGTCACTACATAAAAGATCCAGGTCAGTCACTAGATACAGGGTCAGTCACTAGATACAAGGACAATCACTAGATACAGGGTCAGTCACTAGATACAAGGTCAGTCACTAGGTACAGGTTCAGACACTAGGTCAGTCACTAGATACAGGGTCTGTCACTAGATAGAGGATACAAGGTCATTCATTAGATACGAGGTCAGTCACTAAATACAAGGTCAGTCACTTCATACAAGATGCAAGGTCAGTCACTACATACAGGGTCAGTAACTAGAAATAAGGTTATTCACTAGATACAAAGTCAGTGACTAGATACAAGATACAAGGCCATTCTTTAGATACAAGGTCAGTAACTAGATACAAGGTCAGTCACTACATACAAGATACAAGGTCAGTCACTAGAAATAAGGTCAGTCACCAGATGTAAGGTCAGTCACCAGCTGTAAGGTCAGTCACCAGATGTAAGGTCAGTCACCAGATGTAAGGTCAGTCACTAGATACAAGGTCAGTCACTAGATACAAGGTCAGTCACTAGATACAAGGTCAGTCACTAGATACAAGGAGTACCAACGTCCTGGAAGCTTGAGAGCCATAAGATGACAAAAGCTCTATTCAAAGAGAAAATGAGAGTTATTTGTGTTTGTGCTCGCGCGCATGTGCGGGGCCTGTGCGTGTGTGTGTTTGTGCACGCGTGGGTGTATGTGTGTGTGTGTGTGTTGTCTACTCCCTGAACTCCCTCAGGAGTCATTGGGGCACTGCACTAACTTTTTCAAGCCGTATCTCATGAACCTGGTTGAACCCATCTACCTGGAAAAACCAGGTAGAGGGTGCATGCTGAGTACTGTAGGCCTTTGTGCTGGAATGGCATACAACATGGACTCCTTCACTTACTTCATAAGTCCATAAAAAGGAATAATCCATCACACACACACACACACACACACATTGTCTGACTGAACTGAAAATGCAGCAGTGCTAGCTAGCAAACTTGTATGGTTTGTGACCCTTGTTTTTCTAAGCATTATTAATTATTGACGGTTATTGATAGATGTTTATTTGATGATTGTTCTTTACTGACTAGTTGTCAGTTACATTGCCAAGTTTTTCCCTTTTCTTGTTCTACATTTTTTTCTTGTTAATTCAAACCCCATGCATCAGAGGGATGTGTGCAAATTGTGCAGCGCTCTGTTTTGTTGGGTGGTAGTTGGAAACCTCCCTTGCATACATTTGTCCTTTGCTGTAAAATGTAGAATTTATGCAGCATCTTTTTTAGAGAGTACACATTCCAGCTGTCCAACTGTGCCTTGTACCTGAAGTTTGTGCACACATAGGAGATTACATATCTGTACTCTGTTACAAACGGTGTTAGAAGTGGGATTAAATACTCACCTGTCACATCGCTCATCTGTACCACGTTGCAAAGTACACCGCTCACTGACTAGCACATTTGATGCTAGATTACCTCCCATGCGATCAGAGCATTGTGTACACACCTTTTGGGACACATCTGCAAACTGTGCAGCGCTCTGTTTTGTTGGGTGGTCGTTGAACACCGTCCGTTGCATACACTTCGCCTTAATGGTAAAATGTATGCAGCCTGTAGAAGCCACATCCGAACTTGTCCAGTTGTTTTTAGTACTTACATATGAACTGTTATATTAATAAAGTATCAATGTATTGGAGACATGCAAAAACAAAACTCTTTATCTTTTTAATGTCCCTTTTCGTACAATTACGATATCTTCTACTCTAGATTCTTGGTCTTCTCGAAACTGATGTCATAATTATTTAGTCTTATGGGAGATTTCAGCATATAATTTATCTGACAGTTCCTGAATCAAAGTGGAATATCCGTTATAGTATATCATGCAATATACTGCAGGAGCAGAAGAAATAAGTATGAGACCAGAGATGAGGATTATTGCTTTCGTGTACTTTCCTCCAAGTGATTTCTTTTCTAATATGGTGCGAATAGTTGCCTCGAGTCAACAATCGTAATAATGTTGGTGTTTATGATGATAGTTTAGGAACAGCTTTTGACTGATCTTCTGGAACAAGAAAGGATTAAAACTACGCTTTCTTATTTTCTTTAAGATTTGTTGGTAATGAGTTCCAAAAAATTCCTCGGAGTAATGAAGGTTTGTTTTGTAAAGATCGAGTCATGGTTTTTGTATTGTTATTTGTGTACCTTGACTGGTTAATTGAAAACCTAGTTTGGGGTGAGAATGTCCAATTTTAACAGCTCATTTACGGATTCTTGAAAGACGTTTTAAGCTATTAGCACTGCATCCATCATATAAGTCCTTCGGATGAGACTATAAACCGACGTCTCGTGTGCGAACACACGCAGTACATCTTGCACACACGTTAAAACCCCTTCCGCTTTTCCGAAGAGTAGGCCATTGTGTGACGGTGGAAACGGATGACAAAATTTACAAAGCTGCATACACACGAGGACTGGATTTATTTTTTTAAATTAAAGCACGTGAGTGCTTATTCCATTATCCTCGAAATAAAATAAAATAGAATGTTGATTATGATCAACAATTGAATGAATGTAAGTGTTGTAGAACTGTCTACAAAATCTAGGTCTAGAACTGTTGTTGTTGTGCGTCCCCAGCTGGGGTGGGGGGGGGGGGGGGGTCACCCAGAATGTGCCACACTTTGACTCACTACTCAGCCCACCTGGGAATCACTGTCAGACTGAAATTGCACACTGAATGAGAAGTCTGCGTGTATGACTGTTTTTAAGTACCTCGTCTACAGGCAGCCATACTCCAACTTCAGAGGATTTTTTTCTTCTTTAAAGGAGAGTGCATGTTGTTATGTTGAGAGCTTGTCATGTCTGA
This sequence comes from Rapana venosa, assembly GCA_028751875.1. Taxonomy (NCBI): domain Eukaryota; kingdom Metazoa; phylum Mollusca; class Gastropoda; order Neogastropoda; family Muricidae; genus Rapana; species Rapana venosa. The sequence goes on from CM054166.1 coordinate 5,950,301, forward strand.
AGGCAATCTCAACACTCCATTTTACAACACAACAACATTTTAGTGTAGGCCTTGGCAATTAGCTGACATCAATGACTGACACAGCTTTTGGCCGGAGCCATTAGAAAGTGTTTGATTTTAGAGATAATGATCTTTCCTTGTTACCCCATACTGACTTCTTATACAAAAAAAACTTTCAAAAGATATTTCAACTCTCTAGAAAGTGATTTTACCAAGAAAGATCATTAGTAACTCCTAACTGTGAGCGTCTACTTTAATAATAGTTTTACTGATATAAATTGGTGGCAGAACAAAGGTTACAGTGTGTGTGTGTGTGTGTGTGTGTGTGTTGTGTGTTTGTGTGTGTGTGTGTGTGTGTGTGGTGAGAGAGAGAGAGAGAGAGAGAGAGAGAGAGAGAGAGAGAGAGAGTGAGACTTCAGACTTCAGACTTCAGATATTTATTCTGAAGGGGTGAAAACATACAAAAGCGCTAGTATACAGCCATTTGCTGTCAAGTTATCGTTGAAAATAAATCATTCAATGAACATTTGTTAAAACTGAAAAATTTACATTAGGCTACTATCCCTTATTCTCTTCAAAGATTTATACAGAAATATTGCTAGATTTTTAACAGTTTGCTCATTTTCAGATGACATAAGTTGAGCTAGCCTGACCAATGATGGGTAGTTCCAGTAAGTTTGCAGAATCAATTCTTTTCTCAGGTCTCCAAGAACTGGACATTCCAAAACAACATGAATTTCATCTTATGTTGCCAATTTACACACATTACAAATCAAATTCTCATTTTCATCTTTTGTATATCGTTTCAAATGTACAGCAATATCTGATACACCACATCTAAATTTTGACAATGCATAGTTTAACATACTTATTCATTTCTATCAAGGTATACTGTTCAATACACAGTGACGTTTTAAATGTTCTGTATAGAAAAAAATCGATCACTGTTTTGAATGTGGGGGTACCACTCTTGCCATCTACCATCAACAACTCTCTGTTTAAATGATTTTATAAAAGATTTTACATTTTCAACTCCTTGATTGTCCCAAACAAATCCAAAGCCAAATCGACACAAACATAAACGTATTTTAGATGCCCAAGTATGCTTGCCTTTACAATCCAGTATGTATAACATTTTATAAGCTTTGGATGGCAATCGCTTATCCTCCATACAAGTTATCTTAAGCTAATAGCTTACGAATATTACCATAGAATTTACAAACAATGGATACCTTCCCAGTTCTCCATAGATCATGTCATTTGGAGTGCGCCAGTTTACACCAAGGAATCTCTATAATGCGAATAAATGTAATTTTTCTGTTGGTACAATATTTTCCATTCCCCAGATCTCTGCTCCGTATTGTACAATGGGTTGTACCTGTGTATCAAAGAGTTTTGTAAAGACCTTTACAGAATTATTTTCAAACTTGTACAAAATACTTAGAATTCTCAAAACAGCTTTTTGCCCTTGAAGCTAAATCCTGACACATGTAATTAAAGCTAAGTTTAGTTGTCAAATTGACTCCAAGATATTTGTATGAATTAACAACAGTGACTTTTGTGTTACCATAATACCATTTTTCATGAGCTGCCAAAAATCCTCCTTTTCGAAAAACCATTATGTTACTCTTATTCATATTGACTTTTAACTGGAGATCTCTAGCAGCAGTATACAAGTTGTTCAGTTGTGTTTGCAACCCCACTACAGTTTCAGATAATAAAACAACATCATCAGCAAAAAGTAATAAAAATAATTCTTCCAAACAATTAGAGAAAAATACACCATGTTTGCCATTGTTAAGTATATTCTGAGCTAGCTCATTAATAAAAAGAGAAAATAGTACAGGGCTGCAGACATCTCCCTCTTTAACGCCTGTTGTACAATGTATACAATCACTGAATTTCGCTCCGCATCTGACCTTTGCTTTGACTACATCATACATACTTTTAATACAACAATTTAGCTGTTACTCCATTTTTCCTTAATATTGGCCACAATAGTTGTCTTGAAATTGAACTGCTAACAAAGTAAAAATATGATGACTGTAGCATGATCTTTTTTAAAGCCTGCTTGGTGTTCTCCCGTAATATCGTTGAATTCTATCCATTCTTGCAGTGTGCTGTTTATAATAGAGCTATACATTTTCCCACTTATTTTAGACAAAGAAATCCCTCTATAGTTATTAGTTTCATTAACATCACCTTTATTGTACAACGGCAACAAAACAGACTGTCCAAAATTCTGGATAGACCCCCCTTTCAAACAAATTATTAAACAATTTCGTTAAAAAAAAGCCTACTGCAACATCGCCTGAGTACTTCAACATTTCTGCAATAATTTGATCTGGACCTGCCGCTTTTTTTACTCTTAAGCTTTCTTATGGCAGTACTGATTTCTTCCTTCGAGATAGGACGATTTAAAGCATGATTTATATCTGTGAGATTTGTGATATCACTATCCCTATCTCTTCTACCAAATTCTGGATCTAAGGTATGATTTGCATTTCTTTGATCAGAACAACCTGCCATTTCTTCATTACTGACATCTTTTTCAAGAATACTTTTAAAATGAACGAACCAGTCTCAAGTGATATATCATTCTGAGGTTAAGTTTGCTTCCAGGACAGTTTATGGACAGTTTCCCAGAAGTCTTTCTGATTGTTAGAAGATTCTATCAACTTGTGCAGCAGCCTGTTGTTAAACAATCTTTTCTTTTTGAACAATAAATGCTTATATTCTCTTCTGGCTTCGCAGAAAATGTACCGATCATCTTTATCTTAGTTTTAAGGAATTTTCTTAAACTTTTGCGAACATTTGTTCTTGCATCTTTACAGTCTTGATCAAACCATTCCCTTTCCCTTTTGTTTCGATCTACATATATTTTGTGTTCCATGCACTCTGCTTGATTTCTTCAGAATATGGTTAAACATCTCTAGAGCTGCATCTACGTCACTTTCAATTAGCTGAGCTGCTTCTTTAAACTGTTGCTGAGTTTCAAAACTGTTGATGTTAGCAATAAAATTTTCAGTCTGTTCTAATTTCCAATCAAACTTTTCAATGAATAAATCTTTGCATTTTTCTGAGTATGTACACAACAAAGAAGAAGCCATTTTAAAACAGAATTATAGTGGGAAATGATCTGATTCTATTCTCCCCTGTACATGCAATGTACACTTGTTTTGAATCAAATTATAAAAGTCTGTCGATATCATGTAATAATCAACCACACTGTTACCAGTTTCAGACACATATGTACATCTTCCATCAGGGTCACCTTTACAAATCCCATTTAAAATGCATAAATTCAAACTACTGCACATGTTTAACAAAGATTTCCGTATGTGTTCAGTGTTTCATCCTCAGAAGAAGGGATGATCTCATCACATGACAACACATGGCGGGCATTGAAATTATCAGCACGAGGTCTACATTCAGGGGAAGTAATCTGTCTCATTAAAAATGATTTGATGCCATATGTACGTAATCTTCCTTGTGATTGTGGACAGTATTAAAAATTTTATCCTTTGTGTTCAGCAAAAAATTGTTTAATGTTGATAAAGATGTATTATTTGTGTGTGCATATGTACATCCAGAAAATTCACCCTATTACACTTTGTTAAACATTAGAAACGGGATAAGTTCTCTTGAGGAATGCCTTGTTGACAATATTTTATCTCTGGGTGACATCTATATGCTTATATGTGGTGACATGAATGGTCGAACTGCTAACTGTGTTCCCAGTGATGCAGAGGAAACAGTGTATGTAGCTGTTAAACAAAGTAGTCTTCAGCTCTTCAACAAAAGTTTCTCCTAAACAGATAACATCAAACCCTGAAATGTATGCTATGCAGTCTGAATCATTTAATTTAGAAATAAGGCCACAAATGTTCCAGTGAAGAAAATAAATCTGCCTGTTATTATTTGAGCATCCTTGGGTGAATTTTCTTCATTTTGGACATTATCCAGCAAGGAAATGTTAGACCTCACTTTGCTTGCTACGTCATACAAAAAAGCATCAGCATCATATGGAGAAACATTTTCCCCTAACATACCAAGTCTCACTTCGCTCAAGTCCCCATACATCAAAGCATCACCATCATTATCAACAAACACATTATTATCAGACGTATAATACCACACTTCACTTTCATCATCGTAGACCATCAGCATCATCACCATCACCATCATCATTAGTAAGAGCAATATCCTGAGACATATTTGCATCCACAAACAAATCAGTCCTTACTTCACTTGCATCTTCATATAATACAGTATCAACCTTTTTTATTAGTACTACTTTTAATACCACACACATCAAACCACATTTCATGTGCATCATTATACAAGGTATCAACATTTTCAGCGAAAGAAGTATTTTTTGAACTATTGTCCTTCAATGATTCCTGATCATAAACACACAACTTTGGTGCACATGCACTCACTTCACCACTGTCAACACACTCCAGTACAGCAGCACAATTGCTAAGGTCACATTGGGTCAAGTTACCCTCTTCCACATGAACACTGGCCCAGCTGGTTTTTTCTTCAGTTTTCATGTGCACCAATGCATGCACATCCTCACTGCACTGTCATCCCCTGCCACTGGGTTTCTGTCTGGTGTTTTCTTTTCTTTGCTACCATGTGAAAAAGGGTGGTGGACAACTTGAGTGGTGGCTGTTTTCCATGGTGACAAGGCTGACCAAACTGCTAGGCTGCCTCACGGATCTTGGCGTTGTCCAAGACGAACTTTCTGCCTTCGATCACCACATGGTCAAAGACCATAATGGCCTTCTTCCCTTCCTTTCTTGCTGCCTTCAGGAATGGAGTCAGTTTTCTACGGACTTCTCGCACATGTTGTGAAAAGTCCTCCCCCATGAAGATGTTGCTGCCTTGAAGTTTCCGTTTGGCCTTCACGATCCTCCCCTTGTCCCTGTAGAAGGTGCACAACTTGTTGCTGACGCGATGCACTCTGTCAAAAGACACGTTCTCCTTCACCTGCAGTTTGTCCTTGACCAGGCTGTGCAAGGAGTCTTCACAGTCCTTCCAGCTTTCATTGTCTTTCTTCAGGAGGCCATAAACAAGGACGTTATTTCTTCTGGATCTGCCTTCCAAATAGTCTGTTTTCCTTTCCAGAGCCTCCACCCTGTCCTGGAGGTCTTTGTTTGCATTTTGCAGCTGCTCCTTTTCTTTCTTGAGGGTGGATATTTCTTCTTTGAGCCCCACTACCTCTTCTACAAACCAGAGAAAGAAGCATGCAATCATGTCCTTTTGCATAGTGTCAAATTTGCTGTCCATGTTTTCAAACTTGGCATTCAAACTGCCCAACATGGCCATAATGTCCTTCAAAGCAAGGTCTGTTTCTCCACCCACACCTGCACTTGCCTGTTTTGATGCCTGGGTGCCCTCTTCAGCCAACAAGCTGCTTCCACTGCTTCTGCGACTGGAGCTTGTACTTGTCAGGTGAGTCTGTCTTGATGATTTCGGGGAGGCCCCGGGTTCAACTCGATGTCCCCACACCTGTATAGGATGGTGGCAAAATACAGGTAGGAGAGGAGCACGCCTACCACTACACACCGCCTTGTATGTTGACAATTTTCATGAAGTCTCATGGCTACCTTTTCCTTTTCACAAGGACCCATGAAGGCCAAAATACTGGTATAAATCCACCACAGACTGCCCTGAAACTCAGTGGTACCGCTGGCATGGTCCTTAACTGTAGACTGTACACTTCTCAAGGCACAACACTGTCTTTAACCTACACAATTTAGCAAAATTTGACAGAGCTATTTTTGTTCATCCCCAAAGCGGTGTGTAGTGGTAGGCGTGCTCCTCTCCTACCTGTATTTTGCCACCCTCCTATACAGGTGTGGGGACATCGAGTTGAACCCGGGGCCTGGACAATGACAATATTTTATTGTAATAAGCTGTTAACGCCCATTTACAAGGGTACAGTGGGAAGGGGACTGGGCACAAAACACATAAATTATTTTCAGAAATACAGATGTATAATTTCCACAGCCCAAATGGTTGACATGGCATGGATTCCACGGGACATGGTGAAGTGTTTTACATAACGATTCAGATGAATTGGTGCCTAACACTTTCGCCCATTGCAAATGGGGAAAGGGGGGAGGGTAACAACAATCACAAACATCATATAAACACCCAGTCTGTGACAGGGCTTCCAGTCCCTACATTCTGTCTGATCTGGAGGTAACTCTGCTCTTTCCAACATGTGAAAAACCTAACTCACAATATGCCTAACTGTCCTGTTTTGCTCTCTCTCTCTCTCTCTCTCTCTCTCTCTCTCTCTCTCTCTCTCTCTCTCTCTCTCTCCTCTCTCTCTCTCTCTCTCTCTCTCTCTTTTCTCTATCTCACGGGATATAGACCCTACCTTTACAGTTGCCTTAATTTTTGGTTAAAAATCCAATTTTATCCAGCATTATGCCCATTGTCGGATTACCCACGATGCTGGAAGTTACCTTAGATGCCCTGCTACATAAAAGTGACCTGACCTCCTGGAAAATCTCTGGAGAAGGAGACAACACCACTGTTGTACTCAGACTGAGGACAGGTTCTGACACTGCCAACATGGTGGGACAACAAACACCTTCAGTCTCGCAGTGTTACCATAAAAAAAAACTCCCAGTCAGCTGGACAGGGACAGACGAAGGATGGCCGAGAAAAGACGGGCAGAACAGAGAAGACAGGCGGAGGAGGAGGAGAGGAGACGGACAGAAAAGAAAACTTTAAGAGCAGTGAAATTTTTAATTCCAAAAATTCACTGGGTCGCTTCCTGTGTAGGCTGCCATCAAACCACACTGTTGCCCATGTCTCCCAACCACACACCGCCACATGGCCTGCATTCTGCACATGAATTCTACCCCATGTCTCCTGAGGTCACCCATGTTGATTGTTGATACCCCACAGAAGTTAAACATCAAAACAAAACTGACCTTGTGTGTGTGCCTGCAGTGGATACAGTGGGAGAAAATGACTGTGACAGTGCACTACAGGAGGCTGAAGATTCTGGTTACATTGTAGATGTCATCAAAGACTATGTCAGTGAACTGACAGATAGATCTTTACAGAGAAAAATGCGGGATGTGTCAAGGAATCAGGACTTTTGCCTTGTGTTGGTGTCTGAAGATATGCCTTCTACAGTGATATTTCAACTTGACTAGACCACTGAAAGTGACTTGCCAATGAATATCTTTTGGTTGGCCAAAAGGAACACCAAACACATGACCCAGGAAGAACGTGAAATTTATTCCAGGCTTAAGCTGTGGACACCTGCTGACCACAAAAAGATCAAAGACGGATCAGTGCTGGACTAGACAACTTGCATGTGGTTATGAACGCTGTCAGATTCATTCTGGGATAAACAGGACTGGTTCCTTGTGTTTTGACCAAGTATGGGGTGTATCAGTCTGCATGTGAGTGAGCAGGAGGAGAAAGAATAGAGAGAGAGAGGGTGTGTGTGCATGCGTGTGTGCGTGCGTGCGTGCGTGTGTGTATGTGCCCAGGACAGCTTGACACAATGCCCAATATTTCACGTGTTTCTGTGAAGGAAGCCCATGATTCATTGGATCTGCAGGACTGAACTTAGTATGTCACTAAGCCTTGTCAGTGCCTGCTTGTTTATGACGATGTCAATTTGAAGTTGTGTTTACTGTACCCCCTTCCCCACGCCTTCCCATTGCAATGGTCTGAAAACTTTATGCAATAAAATTATCCAAATTGAAATCTCTCTCTCACACACACACATATGCACACACATATGCATGCTCACACGCACACACGCGCGCACACACACGCACGCACACACACAACACACACACACACGCACAAACGCCCTCACGCACACACACCACGCACACATGCACGCACAAACGCACGCGCACACACATACACACACGCACGCACACACAAGAGGGTGCGTATGCACACACACACACATATATACAGGCAACCACAGTCACTTCTAACCCAGAAAAAATCTGATAGCATCCATCATAACATGTAAAACATCCAGTCCAGCACTAATTCTGTCTTTGATTCTTTCACATCGGCAGGTGTCCACAGCTGCAGCTTGGAATAAATGTCTGTTTCCTCCTGAGTCAGTTGCCTGGTGTTCTTTTTTGCAAACCAAAAGTAATCAGCAGTGTTGTAAGTGTCATCTGTCCAGATAAACTGAAAAATCATATCTTCACTTTCACAAATTATAGTGTCAGGTATTTCATCAGAGGTATACACATTAAGAAAGTTATTTCTAGAAACGTCCCTGAGATTTTTTTGCAGGGATGTTTCTCAGCCCACCCACATAGTTCTTTTAATATCTCCACTGTAGCCTGCATCCCATATCTGATCTAGATATTCGTCACAGTCCTCCCCCTCCATTGTAATGTCAGGTAAAGGCACCTCAACCAGGTCAATGCCACCTTGTTCAGCCACTGTGTCAGCTTCCAACACTGTGACAGCACGGTGTTGGTGTGTGAGACAGACTGGATGATGGGGGGTGTTCATCATCATTAGCCATTACACCCAGCGGTGTGTAGGGCAGCAACAAAGCGCTTCCACTCCTGCCTATTCTGGGCCAACCTAGTCACTGATCCCCAAGAGTGCTGCATGGCCTTCATCTCACTTTCTACAGTTCTTCTCCACGTTGCTTTTGGTCTTCCTTTCTTTCTCCTTCCTTCTGGGGTCCAGTGCAATGCTGTTCTTGTGATTGACTGTGGGTCCCTTCGGAGGATGTGCCCAATCCACTTCCACCGTCGTCTGGTGATGATGGTTCCCAAGATTGCCTGCATCTCCGTAGTAGGTCTTCATTGGAGATCTTCTCTGGCCAAAAGATCCGGAGAATTCTTCGCAGGCATATGGTGTGGGAGGATCGAAGTTTGGTAAGATCCGCTTCGGTCATCCTCCAGCACTCAGAACCGTACAGGAGCGTAGATACAACACAGCTCTGATATAGCTTCAGCTTGGTGTTGGTGCTGTACTGAGTTGATCTCCAGATATTGTCCATCTCCCTAAACACACTCCTGGCCTTGCCCAGTCTGTTGTGGATGTCTTCTTTTGTGCCGCCCTCTGGTTTGATGCTGCTGCCAAGGTATGTGAACTTGTCTGTCTGGCGCAGGTCAGTTCCATTCACTTTCACAGGGGGTGGTGTGTTCACATTGAGCGACATTGTCTCTGTTTTCTTGGTGCTAATACGAAGCCCCACTTGCTGTCCGAATGTTTGGAGTCTGCTGGTCTTCTTCTGGATATGTTGGTGTGTGTGGGACAGCAGCGCCAGGTCATCTGCAAAGTCAAGGTCGTCTAGTGTTGAGAACAGGCTCCAGCGAATCCCTCTTGGGGTGTCTTCTGTCGTCTTCCTCATCACCCAATCAATGGCCAGATTGAAGAGAACTGCTGACATCACACATCCTTGTCTTACTCCAGTCTTGACTTCGAAGATAGTGTTGCTATGGCCCACAGAGCATCTGAAGTTGTCATAGAAGCTTTTGATAAGGTGTACCAGTTTCGATGGGATGCCATAGTGTCGAAGGATACTCCAAAGGCTGTCTCTGTGTATGCTGTCAAATGCCTTTTCGAAGTCCACAAAATTCACATACAGTTGTCTTTGCCACTCTGTGCACTGTTCGATGATGTTTCTGAGCGTGAATATCTGGTCTATACATCCTCGTTGCTTCCTGAACCCTGCTTGTTCCTTCCTCAAAGCATCGTCCACAGTGTCTGATATTCTTCTGATAATGACCTTGGCCAGTATCTTGCTTGGCAAATTTTCAGATGCCAACAATGCACTTGCCTTGTCTTCTTGCCTTTCCTGTCTCTGCCTGTCTCCTCTCCTCTGTCCTTCTTGGTCCCTGTTGGTCTGACTGGGCGGCTTCAATATCTTGAATTTTACAATAACTCAAATGTCATAACCACACATAATATACAGCTATGAAACAAGAAGAAAAATATGCAAGGTACATGTACACACATAAACTGTTGATAGAGATTTGTGAAAGAAAGAAAAACAATCATAATTAACAAACAAGAAAAAAACAAACACCTTCGATATTTCAAGTTAATCAATAATTATGGCATCGACCGGGCGACTGACATCAATAATAATAATTTTAAAAAACATACTTTGGAAAAATGAATTTAAAGCATTATATCAAAAGAAGTGTGTTTGTGTGCGTGCGTGCGTGCGAGGTGTGTGTTATTTTTTATTTCATTTATTCTTTTATTTCGACCTTAATGAAATAAGCACACGTGTGCTTTTCTTTTTACAACCAGTCCCTGTGTATATGCAGTTTTGTTGTAAAATTTGTCATCTGCTCCGACCGGGACACAATGGCCTACTCTTCCGAAAAGCGGAAGGGGTTTTAAAGTCTGTGCAAGATGTTCTGCGTGCATTCGCACACGGGACTTCGGTTTATAGTCTCATCCGAAGGACTTTTAGGGGGAGTGAGTCAGCACTGATGTTAACTCCAGAGGGAAAATCCTCTTGAACGAGATTCGAACCCGGGTCAGACGCTTTACTCTAACCATGAGTGTGTGTGTGTGTGTGTGTGTGTGTGTGTGCTCGCGCGCATGCATGCGTGTGCCTGTGTGCGTGCGTGCGAGCGATTGTGTGTGTGTGTGTGTGTGCGCGCGTGCATGGAAAGTCAAGTAAAATGATCTTTATTGAGGGCTAAAGATTAAGTTTACACAACTTTTTTTCATCCTGCCCTTAAGCAAATAAATGATTTTTTTTAATCAAGAAAATTGACATATAAAAGCATTCAAAATACGTTGATACTTGTTGAAAACAAAAATATATGAGGATATTTTTCTTTTATAAATCCAGACTAACAAAACATGATAAAGCAAATCAAGACAGTATAACATAAGCTCAAGTCAAACAGACAAATAAAGAAAATTAAAAAAAGTAACAAGACTCACGAAACATGATAAAACGAAACCAAGACGGTATTAACATAAGCTACATCATGCAGAAAAATGAAGAAACTACAAAATAAACAAGGGTAAGAATAACAACAAAGCAGCCAAAATGTAAGGTAACCTCGAGTGGATTTACAATTTGTCCATCAAATGTTTCTTCAAGTGTGTGTGTGTGTGGAGAGAGAGAGAGAGAGAGAGAGAGAGAGAGAGAGAAGAGAGAGAGAGAGAGAGAGAGAGAGAGAGAGAGAGAGAGAGAGAGAGAGAGAGAACTCGAACTCGAAAGATTTATTCACAAAAAGGCCATTGGCCCATACATGAAAGGGGGTTGCCAAACTGCTTAGTACTTAAGTGAGAAAAATAAGTAACACAAAAAAACCAAAGTGTTAATGTATACCCACAACTACCACAATAAAAAATCAGTTCCAAAAAATATGACTTAAGAAACCAAGATATCTCTTATTCTAAAGGCTTTACACAAATATAAAGCAAGGCTGTGTACAATCTCAGGGTGACTAGATGCCATGAGTAATCTATCTATCTATCTATCTGACCCGTAGTCTGACGACCGTGGGGGCACCCTCAAAGACTCAACAACCAGTTCCCTCCATTCCTCTCCCTGTTCTGCCTTTCTCAGTGTTTTGTTGAGTTCTAGGCCTGTTCATTCGCTGATGTTATCCTCCCAGCTCTTCCTTGGTCTGCCTCTTCTTCTTCCTCCCTTGGACAGTGCCTTGTAAAACTGTCTTTACAAGTCCTTTGGATCTTGTGACATGCCCATACCATTTAAGTTTACGCTTTTTCACGATCGTTAGAAGGTTCTCATAGGGTCCAATGGTTTGCTGGATTCTGTTATGCACGCTTTCGTTGCTTATGTGGTCTTTGTAGGAGATGCCAAGGAGTCTCCGAAAGCATCTCATCTCCACCGCCTGTATTCTTCTCTCCAAATCTGCAGTCAGGGTCCATGATTCACAGGCATACAGAAATACGGATATGACAAGGGAGCCCATTAGTCTGATCTTGGAGATAAGTGAGATATTTTTATCTCTCCAGATGGTGTTTAGTTTTGACAGTGCTGTTATTGTCTGTACAGTCCTGCATACTACTTCTGGCTTGGATCCCTGTTCTGATACAATGGCTCCCAGGTACTTGAAGCTTTGAACTGTTTCCAGCTTCTGGTCATTAACCCTGATATCAGTGCTAATGCCGTTGGTGTTATTAGTCATCAGTTTGGTCTTCTCTGCACTGGTTTCCATGCCGTATGAGTAAACAGAATCTAAATAAATTAGGCTGTCTACTATACTTTACCGGAATGTAATTTTGTCTTACATCTTCTAATACTGGACAGCACAGCACAAAATGAACTTCATCTTCCACTGTTTGCTTACATAATGGGCATAGCAACCTGAGGTCATCATCATAATGTTCTATATATCTAAATTTATGAACATTTATGTCTGATACACCAAGTCTAAACTTAGACATAATTCTTTTCAAATGTATGTCCATATCAAGCTTTAGATAAGGTTTGACATCGTGTGAACCTATAAATTGTCTGTACATTTGAAATCTTTCACTGTTTTGTATATGACCACTCCACTGCTGCCAACGGCAGTCAATCAGTCTTTGCCTGTAAACCTTGATAAACTCTCTACAATTTCCGACACCTTGATTGAGCCAAACAAACCCAAAGCCAAGTTCACATAAACAGGTACGTATTTGTGAAGCCCAGGTGCTTTTCCCCTTGACATCTAGATCATAAAGCAGCTTGTAAGACTTAAAAGGTAACCTGCACTCATCCATATGCAGAATCTTAATCCAATATTTAATGCATCTTACATCAGCATTAATAGAGAGATGATATCTATTAGTTTCACTATAAACAAGATCATTAGGTGTACGTCTATCTAAGCCTAAAAACTGCTTTAAAGCAAAGAGGTGTACTGATTCACAATGTGTTACAGCTGCATCCAGTCCCCAAATTTCCGCGCCATATAACACAGTGGGTTGTAATTGTGCATCAAATATCTTAATCAACAAGTCAAAAGCATTATTATTCAATAATCGTAGTTTTTTCAAAACAATTAACAAGCTTCTTTTACCTCGACTTGCCAGATCTTTACATGCAGTTGTGAAACAAAGCTTTGTAGAAAAACAGATTCCTAGATATTTATATATCCATTAATCACAGGCATGACTTTTCCATTGTACAGCCATTTTTCGTGAGCAGCTAAATAACCACCTTTTCTGAATACAACAATATTACTCTTATTCAGATTAACCTTAAGATCAAGTGCTGTTGCAGCACTGCTTAAGCTATTCAGCTGCTGTTGTAAGCCTACAACAGTTTCAGATAGCAGGATGACATCATCAGCAAGTAGAAGAATAAACAATTCTGTGAAATCTTGGGGGATAGTGGCACCATGTTTACCCTTATTAATGACGTCTATGGCTAACTCATTAATGAAAACAGAAAACAAAAGTGGGCTACATACATCACCCTGTTTGACTCCTGTGGTGCAGTATATTATGTCCGTCAGCTTAGATCCACATCTTATTCTGCTTTTGACATTCTGATACATAGCTCTCAAACAACATAATAATTTACCCTTCACACCATTTTTCAGGATAGGCCATAACAAGTTTCTATGAACAGAATCAAATGCCTTTTCAAAGTCAATAAATGCTACATAGAGCTTACGGTTATGAGTAAACTGAGAGAGAGAGAGACAATGACAATGACAATGACAAATTCTTTTATTTCGAGGATAATGAATAAGCACACATGTGCTTTTTTACATCCAGTCCCCGCCCGTTAGGGATACATCTTAATAATAATAACCCAATACTTATACAGTCTCACAATAAAAACAAGGGGAAATAACCCTTTTCAAAACAGCTCCCCCCCCCCCCAACAACCCCCCCCCCCCCAAAGCAAGCAAATAAAAGAAAACTATAAAAATACCCCACCCCCACCCCCCAAAAAACCTTAACCAAAGCAAACAAACAAACAAAAGAGAAGGAAAAACCAAACCAACAAAGATGATAAAAAAGAGAAAAACAGACAGACAACAAGAACAAGAACAACAACAGAGCCAAGAAAAATAACACAACCAAACTTAATAAGTCATAAAGATAAACATCTACACATTGTCAAATGGTACACATACTTGTTACACATAATTATAATCAATTAATTAACAAACAAGATCATTTCAAATAACAATGAAATATTTCACTCAAACTCCCATTCAATTAGTGAAAAATCAAGAAATCGAAAAATCAAATGAATAAACAAAACCAATTAAACAAGAAAAAAAGACCCACAAAACACTCCCCTTCCCAACACCCCCTCCCCTAAACAAACAACAAGAGAGAGAGAGAGAGAGAGAGAGAGAGAGAGAGACCAATGAGGAAACATAATTATTACAAAGATAGAGAGACGTCTGACGTTTCCGTTTTAGTTTGGTTTATGGTATTATAATCCCAGCAGAATTATCCGATGTAGGGACTGTTCCGACGTGTCGGTTGAAGAATGGGCGAACAGATCAGGTGGCAACAGGCTGTAACGAAAGAAAGTAGAAGCCCTAGGCTAGCCTATTGGTACAAGAACAACAACTCTGTAGCTAGCCCTACTTTTAAGGGACACCACTCTAAAACGTCTCGAGGAAGAGGGATGCGGTAGAGTCATACGTAACGTAACTTAGGTTAAAATCTACGAAAATGTAACAGCAGTGACATTGCAGTTGTTTCTTTTAGATATACATGTGTTTTTAAAGGAATATTTCACAATTCAGGCACTTAGGCAGGTTTGTGTTTAAGACCAAGCTGAACTGGAGAATGCCTGTTATTGACTCGAAGTGGCTGTTTGGATTAGGCTACTCGGACAGCAGCAAAACATTTATCCACCGAGCCGTGGAGGCCAGGTTTTACTGTCATTTACTGAAAATTATAATTTTTACCGAAGTATTAACTGCATGTGATGTAATGTGAGAAGGTTACAAAGCAGTTCACCCTTTTGACAAATGCTTGCTTGATAAACGTCGGCAAAGAAAAGTGCTTTCAGCTGTCGTTTATGCTGTTGTGAATTGGAATATATAGCCTTTTTTTTTTTTAAATGTCCCAGTGGGTGTTTCCGATTTAGGGACAAGTGCTGTCACAGTTTTGACAAAATATTATGATGGCAGAATTATTCTTCGAATGACTGGATATGGTGTAGATCATCTGCTGCACATAATAAATCATTCACAATGAGGCATGCTAAATCAGTAACTGGCTTATCACAATCAGTATCATCATGCAGAAGAAAAAAGGTCCAGACACTTGGGCTCATTGTATTGATAGTTGTCCTTTATTATATCCTACAGTTTTTCTCACTATCTCGATTAAAAGGTGACAGCCTTAGGAATAATGTGTTTCGTTTTAAACAAAGCCATAACAAAATACAGACTGTTAAAGATTTTGGATCTGAGGAGAGTGAAACTGAGAGAAGGCAGAATTCTAATGTGGATGGCAAAGATCATCACAAACAAGAGGTGCAGCTTCGAGGTGTCCATTCATCAAATGCATCCAAATATATGAAGGATTCTTCTGGCATGTTTAAATGTTTGAGCTCTGAGGTTTGTAATCATTCATTTTGTTACACTACTTACAGCAGTATTCAAATAATATCAAAGTATCAGAGAGACACACAGACAGACAGTACAGATAAATACTACAGACAAGAAGCTTTTATTAGGAAATGTGATGAAATAGGATAAATATATTTTGTCTTGGAAAGCTTCAGCTTATGCCCCAGTGAGAGGCTAGCTTTGAAATTAGCAAGTTTCAACAGCAAGCGACATTACTGAAATCAGTTTAACCTTGTCTCCAACTCTACCCTGAAAACAGATCTTGCATAAGATTGTTGCATTGATTTATTTCAGTAGAGTAGCATTCTATTTCACATCTCCACAAAACTGTAACACACTCTAGTTTTGGTCATTTTTTAAAAACAAATATTGAACTCAGATTGATAAAACCAAGCACATTATATCAAAGTAGAGTTTATTTGAAATAATAATAATAAAAAATGGAATTTGTAAAGCACTATAGTCTATATGTTAGTATATCTTGAACTTGAAGAGACAAATCAAAACGCTTGCATTTATCTCATTGTTACACAGTCATGCAACCAGTAACAATTAATAGTTCCAACAAGTCCAAATGTGCACACACGCGTATGCACGCACGCACACACACACACACACACATAAAAGGTTGTACACTTGAGCAGGGTGATAGAATTTCGGCTGTTGAAGGCAGGGAAAAGCTATGAGATGAAGCAGGAGAGGAAAATCTTAGGCTTGAAATAAAAGTGTCTTGAGACTGGATTTTAAAATGTCATAAGAAGGCTTTTGGCGATGAGAGAGAGGAAGGTCATTCCAGATTGATGGACCAGAAATAGAGAAAGAGCGATGGCTGACAGTGGAATGGTTGAATCTAAGTATTCGTAAGCACAAGGTATCTGCAGCAGAGCGGAGGGAACAAGAAGGAGTGTACTTGTAAGTGAAGACATTCACAGATGTAGGAGGGTGCTGTTTTGCGGAGACATTTGCAAAGAGGGCACTAATCTTATAGTTTGTTCTCTGTGGCACAGGCAGTGGAGAGATCGCAAGAGGGGGGTAATGTGCTCAGACCCTCTCTTTCCAAGGATCAGTCGAGCTGCAGAGTTTTGTATACGTTGAAGGGAGTGGACTGACGATGCTGGCAGACCAGCCAAAAGAGAAGGTCTGCAGCAGTCCAGACACGAAAGAATGAGAGACGCAATGAGCTCCGATACTGTATCTACGGACAGGCGCCCCTGAACCTATAGGATTTACAAAGATACTTGTCCACAGACCTCCTAGATTTTTTGTGTTTTGTAAGTCAGTGAATGCTATAAAACAAAACACTTTTGACACATACTCAGGCTTACCTCAACAAGGTATATGATTCTATCAGCAAATCCACAAGACTCAAGAGTCACATTGATTTCACACACAGTGATATTTCCTGGGGCTCAGGAATCGGTTTGAAGTAAAATTTGCCAATATTGCCAGTACAAGTCTCTTCTTTACCACCATTTCCGTCATGAAAAATCCCATCAACTCTCAAACTCAAAGCAATTGACAACTTTATAAAGTCATTTTGATTTGACAGTTAAAGGGAAGTAGCTCAATTGAAAGAGACTAACTCAGCTAGCAGCACGAGTAGTTTCCCTTGGGCCGAATATGATTAATAAGTGTTTAAAAACATTTATTATGTCATATTTATAGCTACGACTCAGCGTTTTGTATACGTTGAAGGGAGTGGACTGACGATGCTGGCAGTAAGTGTAAGTAAGTGTAATTTATAGAGCAATTAATTGGGAAGCTTTTGAATTTTCTTTACTTTTTTCTAATCTAGTATTCTAGATGAATGATAGGTGAGATACTCAGATACGAGATAGCAATGAAATTGTATTAGTTAATGAAGTAATGTAAACTGGTGTATCATTCACTTCTGGAATATTGCTTTTGCATTGAGCTAAATACTTTTGTTGTCTGCATCATGTCTGCATCACCGACCACATCTGATGAGCTCACCTAGGGTTAAAGTTTTAAACAGGACGGTCATCTGTTGTGTTTCTGTCACTATTCTGTATTCCTCTCATGGATGATCAAACACAAAGCTGAACTGCTATAGATCAGACAATGAGACCTGTTCAAATTAATGTTTAAATTCCAATACTTCTAAACCAAATCTGCAGCTTATTCATGAACATATTCCTAAGTGACTTTGAAAAGGAGTTGACAGATTACACAAAAAATAATTCCCTGCAAAGTCTTAAGTTACTTAAGACTTTGCAGGGAATTGTTTTGTGTAATTTAATTTAGAAGTTTCCAGATTATCAATTTATATATAATTTATAATTATAATTATATATTTCTTTTTGGATTGATAGCATTTGTGATTTCTGCCTGATGCCAGCCTAACTCATTTCAGGTACACATTCCTATGTTGTGGGTGAATGATGATTTTTGTGACTGCCCTGACTCTACCGATGAGCCTGGAACATCAGCCTGCCCCTATGGAAGGTATAATATGTAGATCTTTAGAAAGTTATCATGTGCTTACAAGTATTACAATACTACCCCCCCCCCCCCCCCCCCCACTCCAGTGGGATGCCAGTGGCCTGTCACTAGTTTCAGTATAAATAGCATTCCCACCTTTTGGAAATTCTGTGCTAGAAATTCCCTCTTTTTTATCCCTCTCTGTTTCTGCCTTGTTCCTTCTCTTCATGTTACCTCCTTCTTGTCTATTTTCTGCCTTCTTGGTTGATTCTCCTGCCTTTTTTTCCCCAGAATTGAGAAAGCCTGAAAGGATAACAATTCTCTCCCACACCGAAGTTGAATGTGCTGGGCCTGACTTTGTCAGGTGCTTTACAGCATGTGTTCATTTTTGGTCACACAGTAGTTGTTGTCTGAAGAAGAAGAATTAGGATATATATAATCTAATGACACACTCACACTTGTTATAATTGATATCAAACTAAGGCTCCATATTACTACCTAGGCATAGTAACAAGAAGGATGTTCCTGAAAAAGAATTGGTTGTAAAACTAAATTTAGGGAAGCAAATGTGACAAGAAGTAAAAAGGTGAGCACTAGCTGCATTGTGCCAGCATGCTCTTCTCTGGCTAACATGAAGAGCAGCTCAAGTTGTTGTTGTTCATGTTGTTGTTGTTGTCGTTGCTGGGCATTCTCTAGTTGTTGGGTTTTTGTTGTTGTTGTTCTTGGCTAGAGCTCCGAGGTTCACCACTCTTGAAATTTTGTGTATGCGACCGTTTTTGCCTACCATGAAGGTAGCCTCATTCTGACTTCAGGGATGTATGCTGGCTATGTTCATGTTTCCTTAATCCACCAGACACTGACATGAATTTTGGGATCTTTAAAGTGCATATGTATTTGATCTTCTGCTTGTGTATTAATTATACACAAAAGGAATTAAGGCACTGGCAGGTCTACACTTGAAGTTGACCTGGGAGATCATAAAAATCCCCACCCTTAATTCACCAGATGCCACTGAGATTCTAACCTGTGACTTTATGGACCCATGGGATTGAAGTTGAATGGTCTTAGCTACTTGGCTGTAGCCTCTGTCATTCTCCAGTTTAATAGATATAGGGTTAGGGGGATCACTCACTCAGTTCATGTATACTCCATACTTTCCTGCTTATGAATCACATCCGGAAATCACAATGAGGCCGTTGTACACTGGATGAAAAGTTTGTGTCTATCATGGCTGTTTTCAAAGCAAGTAGTAAAGTACCTTGCTGTGCACCACAGGCTGTATAGGCCTGCGAGTGGTTTTTTTCCTTCTTCATTGGGGAGTACAAGTCATTATGATATTAACTTAGGTAAAAGAGCTTTTATGGATGAAGACAATCTGAACATTACGTTTCAAAACATAACATCATGTTATGCCTTGGCACTTTGCTTATATCAAAATAACTGCAATCTGAAAATACCATTTCAAAGCATAACAATATTTTATCTATATCATAGCCATAGGCCTTTGCACTTTGCTTACAATACATCACGATCAATAACTCACTGGTTTGCAGGTTTTACTGCCGGATACAGCTACCACATCGTGACGCACAGTTTGTTCATTCCAGCAAAGTGAATGATGGAATATGTGACTGTTGTGATGGGAGTGATGAGTGGAAGGGGCAGCAGGTTCCAGCACCAATGCAGCTACATGGTTTGTGTGTGTGTGTGTTCGATTTCATTTTCAGTCTCTTCACAAATTGTGATAATAGAAAAAAAAGAAAAAAGAAGGTGGGGGGGGGGGGGGGGGGGGGGGGGGGGGGGGGGGGGGGGGGGGGGGGGGGGGGGGGGGGGGGGGGGGGGGATCTGGATCAGGGTTTAGGGGTGGAAGCAACAATTTTGAATACTGGTGGACAAATAAATTAAGAAAATTGACTCACTGACCTGCAATAAAAAGTAGAGAATGCATCTCTTGAATACTTTTCAAATACACTATACAGACCCCCCAAAATCTGCTTTTGTTTCAAGATCTAACATAACAATAAAACCCATCTATCAATAATCAAAGGTAAATCTATTCCACTAAAAGAGAATGTCGTTTAAGTCCATAATATCCTTAAAGAATCAAGTGGACTGTGGGATGATTTGAAAAAAAATTAAACATCAATAAAAGATCCTTGAAAGTGAAAATTGCAGATGATGACAATGAGGTAAGAATAGATATGTAATCTTTCAGCATATGATATAAATGTGTAATGATCAGCAGTTATGCTATCTATGACCACAACATTCTTAATCTTAAAACAGTTCAATTTCCATGTGTAGGCCAGAGAAACAATATGTTTTATGTGGTAACAATCAGTTTCTTGTTTTTTAAATGCAAAAGTTGGATTTTACCATTTATCAGTATACAACTAGACAACCAACTCTATTTTTCTCACACTGGAATAAAGTTTGCTGATAGCATTCTTGCAGACTTGACAAAAGGAATTCCAAATTTGCAACATCTTTTAATCCCTTTGCTCCTTTTCTTTGTGAAAATGTCAACTTTTTCATCTTAATAATTATACACCAGAGCAAGATAGAATCAACAAAAAGCTAGATCTGAGCTTTATAATGTGAAGAGATGAATCAGATGACAAATTTAAATGACTAGTTCAGATCTCACTTTTGTCTGCATAGAGCTTGATGGCTTGAATTACTGATTTTGAATCAACACAGAAAAGGATTTAAAAAACAACTCTAAGAAAATCGGTTAAGAAATCAAGAGCCATTAATATTGCTGTAAAAACGTATGCATCTTCTCCCCCAAGATGGAAATGGCTGTCCACTTGGCCTTAAGACTATGACTGTGCCCTATGACTGTGAACAGAGTGAGTTACCAGGTTCTTTTAACCACTAGACTGCCTTACCCCGGAAATTCTCCGGGGCTAAACGTGCACCCTATATGCCAACAACCCGGAAAATCTCCGGGGTGTCGAACCGAAGTAAACAAGCCTGCTTCCTTGACTACATTTAAAGGGAAACAACTCCAAAATTAATGGAGGTCACTCTCCTGTTGCTTGGCAACATCGAGCTGCAAAAACCGTGGCAAAAACGATCGTTTTTTTGCTCGTATTTTGTGTTTTTATGCATGACTTCTTGGGAAGTTCTTGTTCAAAATGGCTGACACTTCTTGTTGAAGGCATAAATAACTTTACACAGCTGTAAAATTGGCAAATAAAACTCTAGATTTACCTAACAGCGATGAAAACGATCGCGTATGATTCAGGAGATCGTGTATTTAAAAAACAATGAATGGGATTTGGCCTAGACATATGTTTGACATTATTGTGATGGGGGGTACTCAGAATGACAGTGGTGATGAAGAAATCATATTTATGGTAGATTTTTTACATTTTAAATATATTTTCGCAGTGAAATATCATGCTAACTAATTTGAGCTTGCCTCGAAGTAATCTACGATGTATATACTGTCATTGGGTAGACTATCAGGAATATTCATGTAGTAGTTTCTGAGTAAGAGGGATATGAACATAGCAGTGGTACATAAGAATTTTATTCCCCGGCATATAGGGTGCACTTGCACTGGGCAGTTAAGAGGTTAATCAAAGGTCCAACTGAGCAGCACCCACTGCAGGGTACAGGTCTTCCATCAAAGTTTTAAAAGATGTTCCAAGGTACGAAAGTCTGGTCTGTATATTGTATGGTTATGTTTATTTCTATCTATCTGTCCCGTAGTCTGACGACCGTGGGGGCACCCTCAAAGACTCAACAACCAGTTCCCTCCATTCCTCTCTCTGTTCTGCCTTACTCAGGGTTTTGTTGAGCTCTAGGCCTGTCCATTCGCTGATGTTATCCTCCCAGCTCTTCCTTGGTCTGCCTCTTCTTCTTCCTCCTTGGACAGTGCCTTGTAAAACTGTCTTTGCAAGTCCTTTGGATCTTGTGACATGCCCATACCATTTAAGTTTACGTTTTTTCACGATCGTTAGAAGGTTCTCATAGGGTCCAATGGTTTGCTGGATTCTGCTCTTCTCTCCAAATCTGCAGTCAGGGTCCATGATTCACAGGCATACAGAAATATGGATGTGACAAGGGAGCCCATTAGTCTGATCTTGGAGATAAGTGAGATATTTTTATCTCTCCAGATGGTGTTTAGTTTTGACAAAGCTGTTATTGTCTGTGCAGTCCTGCATACTACTTCTGGCTTGGATCCCTGGTCGGATACAATGGCTCCCAGGTACTTGAAGCTTTGAACTGTTTCCAGCTTCTGGTCATTAACCCTGATATCAGTGCTAATGCCGTTGGTGTTATTAGTCATCAGTTTGGTCTTCTCTGCACTGATTTCCATGCCGTATGTTTTGGAGGCCTTATTCAAGTGTTCTGTTAGGCTGGCAAGCTCTTTTTCTGATCCTGCTATTCCATCAATGTCATCTGCGAAGCGGAGGTTTGTGATCGTTTATTTATGACTTTTAAACTACAGAGCTTGATTTCCTGTATTGTATTCCATTGAAAGAGTAATGCTGGCAAAGAAAAAGCAGGTTTTTTTTGTTTAAATCAATATTTTAATGTGTATTTAATGAAGAAGTTGTGGAGAAAATAGATCTGTACGAGAGTCTGCAGTACCTTGACCATCATCAGACAAGAGTGAAGGTCATGCTGGCAATTATTCAGATGTTAAAGAAAAAAGCCTTGAAATTTCTGAGGGAATGCAGTCAGACTCTGTACCCACACTGCTTCTCATTCCCTCTGTTTAGTTTCCCAGCCAAAGTTCATGACTGGCAGCTGGCAGGGCGTGGATATAAATAAACGGGGCAAAAGGAAAGGCGGCACTACGGCTTGCCACTGTAGCTGTTTCAGCCGTAAATTACCCTTGTGTCTTTCACACATCCTCTTGCACAGTGAATTGTTTAAAAATGACAAGCAAAGCACTCTTTAAAATGAGCTTTAAACGAGCTTTCTTTTGACTCCAAACTCCATGTACTTTCTTTCATATGGTTGATGTGACAGCAGTTCAAACAGACATGAAGATAAACAGGAGAGGTGCAGGAAGAAACACAATCACAAAAAACAGACATTTCTAACTCTCTCTCTAAAAAAGCATCTGTTTATGTTATATAAACAATGAACATAGAGAAAACATTGAATATGTCTGCATGCAGACTAACCTTTTTGGGGGGCTGCGACATTGAACCTGTTGGCAGAACGAGGCCATAAATAAACACACCGTAGCGGCTACAGGCTACCGCGCGCGGCCAGCGCCGTGAGAGGCAGGGTGATGGAGAGTGTGGGGAGAGAGTCTGCCGCAGTCATTAGTGTCAGCTTTCTGACTTCTCTATAAACACTCCTGCTGGTCAGGCGTTACTGCACGTACACAGTCTACTGTTTCATCAGCTTTTAGTGGTATCCTTGCTACAGCTGGAGGTTTGTTCATGAACCAGTTCCAGTACAGCTCATTATTATAGCCCCGAGAACACAGTAGAAAACAGATGTCTTGTCAGTATCCTACACTGTCATCAGACAAAGATACCTCACAAATGGCTCAGGTTTTTATTTCACTGACGTTTCTGATACTATACAAAAAGCATTTTCTGATCCTGTTAAGAAATTGTTGTGATCAAATGTTTATCTACTTATCAGTCCTGTGTTGTGTAAAAAAAACAAATTGCACACAGGCCTACACTTTGACATCAAAGCAACACCCAAAAAAAAGCAGAAAGAAAACACACACACACAAAATGGTTGACAAAATTTACAAAACTGCATATATACACGGGAACTAGATTTTTAAAAAAGCACATGAAGGCATATTCCATTATCCTTGAAATAAAAGAATAAGCAAAATAAATACACACACACACATGAGCGCACGTGCACACACACAACATACACACACAAGCAGACAAACATAACACACACACACAAAATGGCATAAATACATGTACGCATACCCTATACTCACACATACGCGCGCACGCAC
Source organism: Rapana venosa (assembly GCA_028751875.1). NCBI lineage: Eukaryota > Metazoa > Mollusca > Gastropoda > Neogastropoda > Muricidae > Rapana > Rapana venosa. The sequence continues at coordinate 5,974,262 of CM054166.1, forward strand.
ACTCATACACGCGCGTGTGCACACCACACACGTGTAACTACAAGAAGATGCGCACGGCACACATGTGCTTGAGAAATCTAACAACTTGAAACTGGCACACACCCAGGAAGCACCTGGCACATGTAGGTGCTGTGGCCGATCACACACACACACACACACACACACATGTTCACACATGCATACACACGTTCACATACGCATACACGCATGCACACACGTGTGCGCGAACACACACCACGCGCAAACGCACGCGCAGCGCAGCCCACGCATGCACGCGCACACACACACACAATAACACACAACACACACGCACACGCATGCATGCAGGGACGCACATACACACTCGCACAAAGTAGATCTCTTCCCCCCCCTCCCCCTCTCTCTCTCTCCTCCTCCCCCCCCCCTCTCTCTCTCTCTCTCTTATTCATTCTCCTATTTTAGGGTTGTCTGATATCACTTTAAGTGGAAAGACGTTAAAATTGAAGACTCACACACACACACACACACACACACACACAGAAAACACACAGACACTCAGCCCTTCGTTTCTTGGGAAACACCGTGTTTGTATAAAAAAATGTTTAAAATTAGTTAACCAAAGTAGCTGTACAACCGTCACCACAAACAAGTAAAGCAGGTATTAAAGTTTTGTTCACTAAAGTATGAGTACTGTAAAAATCAAGTAGGACATCCAGCAGCGAATGATAAATAAGCCTTTCAAATAAAAATTCGCCCAGTCGCTAATAGACGGCAAAGAAGGAATGTGTGCTGGCACCGCGAGACGCTGGACTTGGACCCCTGACCGCGCGGTGTCTAGATAGCAGCCAGATGGTGTTTAGGTTACGGAGTGAAAGCTCCAGCCGCCAACTAAAGAGTCGGGTTTTTCCTGTTTTGAGCAGCCGTGCCCAGGGCCAGTGGCTGTATGACAACACACAGTTATTAGGTTGGTGGAGTTTGAACATGGTATAGCAGCTATCAGTTGAATACTTGCAGAGTTAAAAAAAAATCAAATTAATTACTCATTTACCAAAATTAAATTGACATTTCTTGGTGTGCATATTAGACTTCTTTCAGTCTTGAAAGAAGAGTTTATTCACAAATACAAGTAGTCATATCTGTATATATATATATATATGATAAATTTTCCACTGAAGGCTCAGGCCAGCCCAGTGATTTGCTGACAAGTGGAAGCTTCAGTCACAATGGAGTTACTTAAGTGGCAAAAGGAAGAAGGTGAAGGAGAAGAAACATGGCTGTACTCAACACTTCATTCCTTACTGCTGAACTTATAATGACGTGCCTTTGAAAGTTCAAACCTTGTGGATGGTGTGACTGACTATGTTGTGGATGTTGTCACACAGGCAGGAGAGGAGCAGTGTTCCACACTCCCTGCAGTGACCGATGCGGTGATGTCCTGCAGCTGATGCAGCACGAAGAGAGGATCCGCAAACAGGGGCTGCTCCTGCAGAAACGCTATCTGCAGGCCGCTGCACAGCACATGTCTCCACGCCACCGGCATGTAAGTAAGAGGCAGAGAAGAAGGGAGAACGAGTTTGAGAGATTGAAAGGGGGTGTGAAGAGGGGGAGAGAGAGGTGTTAACACTGGATCCTTATTGTCATTGCACACAAAGGTCTTTTGACACAGGATACAGTTTTTAATAATGAAATACAAGGTTTAATAAAGCAAGCAAATATCCACATGCATCTCTTCCTTTGTTCTTTTGTTTTTGTTCTTTAGTCAAACATCTCTAATTGATAGAAAACACATTTCAGCAAGCTTAAAATGCTCTGGCTCTGCCCACCCCCCCCCCCCCCCCCCCCTCTTTCTCTGTCCCTCTGTCTGTCTCTTAACAGCTTGCAGACATGTTAAAACTTGTTCCACTTTTCAGAAGAGTAGGCCATTGTGTGCCAGTGGGAACGGATTACATAATTTCCAAAAACTGCATGCATACAGGGACTAGATGTAAAAAAGCACTCATGTACTTTTCTACTTCCAGTCCCCAAGTGTATGCAGTTTTGTCAATTTTGTCATCCGTTCCCACTAGCATGCAATGACCTACTCTTCCAAAAAGCGGAACAGGTTTTAACGTGTGCGCAAGATGTTCTCTGTGTGTGTGTGTGTGTGTTAGAGAAAGAACACTGAACATTTTAATTGTGCTTGGCCTTGGGACACAATACAAGTAAAGGGAACAAAAGGAAACAAACTGAAAATGTAAATCAACAGTTTTCTGTATGTAGGTACCAGCAGCCAAAACTAGATTATTTCTTTTAGTATTTAAAACCTATATCATCATAAAGATAACGATCAAACTTCAAAAGGTAAGGTAAAGGTAAAGGAGTCCCATAACCTATAAGGTCGTAGGGGATCGAAGCGTCAGAGACCTCACTTCTCTAGGGCCAGCATATTGAGGGCGGCGCCCATCTCCTCTCCCTCGCTGCTTTACCTTCCCCGACCCTAAAGAGGGCAGGTACCCATTTACAGCTGGGTGAACTGGGGGAACTGTACTGAAGCCAAGGCGCGCAAACGGTCACCCATCCAATTGGTAACCACGCTCGATGCTGCTTAACTTGGCTGGGGGAAAGCGAGTGCTCCGACCACTGAGCTATCCCGTCCCCAAACTTAAAAAACAAAACAAAAATGAAGTCTCTATCTTCCATACTTTCAGAGATATGGCTGTTTCAAAATTGGGTACGCTGATGCCCTTGACAATTTCTAAAATCGTCCAAGTTTGACCCTCATTAAAATTGTACTAAACATACATACCCAGTTGAAAGTGAGTATTTTAATATTTATAACCTATATTCTGAAGATAAATAGGTTCCATGACTCAAATGTATTTGGTTGATATGTACTAGGGTGTCAAACTTTGGAAAAACCACAATTTGACACATGTCAAATTTGTGAGATGTGCCAACTTTGAAGCATCAGAGCACAGTGAAAAAGACAAGCAGAAAGCTTCTTTCAGTTTAGACAGCTTATACTAGTTATATTAATCACACTTTTTTTTCTGAGGTGTTTGCTTAAGCGAAATGGGAGAAATTCCACAGTTAAAAACCTGGAGGTAATGCAATTTGCACAGCGGAAAAAAGGGAGAATACTGACCTGCCATATGAAAAACGACCATAACTTTGAAACTATTCAATGAATTGTCTTCAAATTTTGCATGTAGTCTTAATACATTATTTTCTACATAATGAAGAGTGTTTCTTTGCTATCTTTACTACCTTTTTTGTTTTTTTATTCCAAAACAAGAGCTTTCGGGGATGAGTTGACCGAGTTGTCCAAACAGAAATGGACATGTTTCCTAAACTAACCGGAAAATTTTAATGAAATTTTGACACAATCTTTTTTACACTGATCTCTATCAAATTATATTACATATTCCTGATAACCATTTCCAATTTAAAAAACAAAAAGGTACTGACATCCTTTTGAGTTGCCTGTACACATTTTCTCCCCAACTTTGCTGATCTTGCTTAATTTTTTGGTTCAGGATGTTGTTATTTTAAGTTAAGCATTGTCAAGCTCTTTGGTTTTATTCTACAACTCCTGAAATAAAAAATTTTTTAAAAGCTGTATGGAACTACAGCACACTGAGTTGTTTTTTGTCAATTTCCTCAGTAATTTTATCTTTTGTCTCTTCCAGCTGTCTTTGCGAGGCAGCAGCTGTTCTCTCAGCTTGTGATGCTTTCATTCTATTCTTCCTCGATAGAAAAAAGATTGAGGATTTTGCACATTCTGCACACTGAAATTAGCAGTGCTAGATAAAAATAGTTCCATATCATGCTGTTTATTTTGCCATTTGATACTTTTCATGAAAAGACTGATGACTACAGGAAGACAGTTTTGTCAGGTTTTTTTTTTTCTCAAAAGAAAACAAAATGTTATCAAATAAAAAAGGTCAAATTGATTACTCTTTGCTACTACTCTTCTTCTTGAAATGAATTTCCCCTTTGTTGATTAAAAAAATGTTATTTAACTTTTTTACAAAATCATTTTAATTTGATTTCACTGTCTCAGTGTCTGCTTTTTCTTCATCAATCACTATGTGATATCATGACATTATGTGTGTGTGTGTTGTGGTGGAGTGGTGGTGGTGGTGGTAGTGTAGTGCTGGTTTGTGTGCTCTGTGCATACATGTTTCGTGTGTGTGTCAAGTCAAATTTTTATTTCCAATGGTACATTGAATAAGCAATGCATTTCTTTTTTTGATCAAGCCATCTATCTATGAACAAAAAACAATTTTTTTTTTTTTTTTTTTTAAATGTGAAAAATTACCTTGTCATGATCAATACAATACACGCAATAGTTATGTGAAAAAGACACTTGTCGTGATCAATACAAACAAACCGCAAAAATTTTATGGGGAAAAATGACACTTGTCATGATCAATACAATTAATCAATGCCGGAAAAGGTGACACTTGTCATGCTCAATACAATACACTGCAATAATTATGTGAAGACACTTTTTGCAACCACTGTAAAAAGTTTAAAGTGACATGGTCAAATCCATAGGACTCAAAGATTCGAAATAATTGTTACCCCACAAACTGTTCTAAATTTACTTTTTTGGGAATCGAGATTTTCTTCTTTTTTACATTTTTTTTTAAAAGATCAGTATTTTTTTACAATGATTTTTAGATAATTTGTTTGCATAACATAGAAAATGTACATATATGTTATAAGCAAGTAAAAAGCTTGCAATATATTCGATTATGAATACGACATTTCAAATAAGTTAAATACAACCTAACAAACTGTACAAAAAAAAAAGAACATGGAATGGTTTAGTACACCAGATCACTTTTTGAGTATATCAACAATAAATGCTATCAAAAACAGTTTTTCTTCAGAAAGTATCTAGTCATCATCAATTAGTTGCTTGTAATATTGCCATTTACCTGCAAAAACACTATAAGTTGTTGTTTTAGCAAAACACTCTTTAGTTTATATAGTTTTTTTTTAGATATTTCTAAAAAACCCCAAATAGAGATTCCTTTTTTGTACTCTAGATCTGTAAAAAAAAAAATTTGCATTGATTAATATTTCATCTAGTATTTCATCACTCTTTGATCGAGAATCAAAAAACCAAACAAAATCTGTTCCTTTGACAGCACTAGATCTTTTCCTGTAGAAAGCTTGTAATTAATTCCAAAAATGAGGGAAATTTTGCTGCAAGCATAGAATAAAATGTCAACAGTTTCTTTCTCAAAATTTCAGAATGTGCATTTGTTGCTTTTCAACAATTTTCATTTTTTCCAAAATTTTTTTCTGTTTTGTACGTCTTTTGGAACCCTTTTTTTCTTTTTTTTTGTTTAAAAAATTTTTGGGGCCCCTGTATTTTTTTCCCTTTTCCCCCCTTTTTTGCTTTTTTTTCCCCCCAAAATTCATAAAAAAGGGGGTTTCCCCTTTTTAAAGTCAAAAAAAAAACCCAAAGCCGAAATTTGACTTCTTTCCCCTTTTGGTTTTTAAAGGTCGGGCCCACCTTTCTTACCCCCATTTTGTTTTTCTTCCATGAGCTTTTTTGGGACCAAGTTAAAACGTTTTGCTGTTCTGGTTTTTGTGGGTCTTCCCTCCTTTTTTCCACAAATTTTTTGCCATTCCCCAAAAACAGTTTTTTTGCCCTTTTGGGCCCTTTTTTTACTGGCCCCAAAAAAATTTGCTTTTTCTTTGTTAAAATTTTCCCAGATTTCCTTTTCTTCTTGATTTTTTTTTTTTGTCCATGAGACCGTTTTTATTTTCCCCCCCCTTTAAAAATTTCCCCCTTTCAGGCTTTTGGTTTTTTTTGGGTGGGTAAAAACCCATTTTTTAAAAAAATACCATACCCCAAAACGGGTCTTTTTCTTGAAACTTTCTGTTGTGCTTTCATTTTGTTAAAATTTCCCTTTTGCCGTTTTTTCTTGATTTCTGTGTAAATTCCCTCCGGGGTGATTTTAAAACCATAAAAAATTTTTTTTTCTGATTCTCTTTTTAAATATTTACTAAACTTAAAAAATCAGCGAAAAACAACAGCCCCCCTACACCCCTGAATTGGCATATTGCTGATTCATTGTTGACCTAATGGCTCCCCTCCTTTCCCAATATATTTTCTGAACTCGAAGATTTTTCCGTCAATGTATAGCCCTGCCAGAATATCAAACAAGTCAAGTGCCCTATTTTTGTCGAAACGTTTGAGTATAAATGGCAGAGGTTTCAGGTCTTCGGACCTCGAGGATTTTTCCCCCTGAATTTTTTCAATGCAAAGTTTGCATTTCGGGTGCCTTGTCTCCCCATAAAATCCAAATTGCATTTCTGATATTTCGGGGAGTTTTTTTTTTTCTTTTCCCTTTTAAGTTTATTCGTAAAAGAATTTGGTGAGGTAATCATCGGGCTGATTGCGATTTTGGTCACTTTCACGTCCCCCAATTTTAGGGACGCAATGTAGGGGACCTTCATACGTGGGAACCTCCCCTGTGTCATAAAATTTTTTTAGTAGTTTTGTACCCCGTTAATTCCCACTTCACCAGAGCTGTTATCAATTCAATGGGAAATCATCAGGCCGGCCCCTTAAACATTTCATTTTTTTGCTGAGTGCATGTCTCATTTTTCGCTTCCAGATTAGGGGGCCATCTTCGTTGCTAAATAGGAGGGGGGACCTCTGTCTCGTGGTAAAAATCCTTTCGATGTTTTCCTGACCACCTGTTAAGAATATCTTCTTTTTCCATGATTATCTCCATCTCTCGTTTTTATACCCCTTTTTTGCAGATGATTTCTTTCCTGTCACATCTTTTTTTTTTCATGCAAATTTCTATAAAAAATTTGCATTCTTTTCAATTTTCCCCTTTGCACTGCATATTGTTTCCATTCTTCCTTGGGCTTCATTACATTTTTTTCTTAACCATTTGTCAAGTTCTTTAACTTTTTTTCATTATTTTTGCCTTTCCCCCCGTTTTCCTTAGGTTAAAAATCTCGGAGCTCATCCACTTCTTATTTTCCCCTTTCTTTTATGGCTGGAAATTTATTCTTTTTCCTGCCTCCTATGCTATCTTTCTATCTCCCTTTTTTTTCCCTGTAGTGGTGATTTGATCTAGGCCATAAAATTTTTTTTAAAAATTTTTGATCTTGTTTTTTTTTGTTTTTTCGTCGTTTGTAGCATGTTCATTTGCATTTTTGGTGTTCTTTTTGCTTTTGACAAATTTTTTTTAAATTTTGGGTCGATTGTCCCGAAACGGGACATACACTTCCCATCTGCACCTGGATGGACTTACAAGATTTAAGATTTACAAAGCGTTCTTGAATCGGGATGTAATCATTTTTTCCCTGGTTTTCTGTCCCAGGCTTTTCCTTCCAAAACTTCTTGAGGGTTTAAAACCCATGTTTTCATGACACCAGCTTTTGTTCCTTGCACCATTCCGGAGCCGCTCCCTCTTCATTTCTCACCCTTTTCCAAAGGCCAACTGTGGTTCATCTTTCCCTTTTCCAAAACTTTGAATTGGGGTCACCCATTTATTCTGAATCTTGAGATTTTAGTTCTTCTTTGCCTTTTCGTATTTCATAAAACTCCTCAATTTCCTTTTTTTTTTCTTTTTATCAGCTGTTGGGCATAACTTGTACTTTTCCAAAGTCGAAAGGTGTGCCCTTAAGTTTTTACTATCAGACTCTGTCATTTACAGTCCAGAAACCTTTGTGGTCTTTGGGGTTTCTTGACAGAATCATGAAATTTCCTTTCGATCTTTTATTTTTATTTGATTCCGTTTTGCTGAAACTTTTAACGCTTGAACACACCCTAAAAAAAGTAAAAAAATTTGTCTTTAAAATTTAATTTCTTCAAAAATGTTCAATTCAAAAATTTCCACTTTCGTAAACTAATCGCAATGCATAATATTGTTGTCTACCATCTTTCATTAAAAAAATTTCCCCCAACTTTAAACTTTCTCGGTTGTAAAAAATGTTTTCTGTAAAAAAAATTTTTCAAAATCAAAATTTGAACTTTCCTGCTAACATTTTGTATGCATGGAATTATCAATCCAAATCATTTAAACTTTTTTCCCCTAAGGATAACGTGCTAATTTCCCCAGATCTTTGACAACAGGGAAAAATCTCTTCAAGAAAACTCCACTTATTTTTTCGGTTTTTTTTTTAAAAAAAAAAAAAAAAAAAAACCCCCTTTATATACTTTTTTAAGAGATGGTATTCCCCAATCCTCCATGCTTTAAAATGTTTGATTGGGGTTTTTTTTTGAGATTCATCTTGCTTATTTTTCCACCAAACTTAAAACTAGCTTCTGAAAGTATTTTATTCAATTGGTGGTTTTGGGTAACAAAATCCAAAAGATATACGTTTGGAAAGAATTAAAGATTTAGCACTCCATTTCTACCAATAGGTTAATATCCCTTTTTATCCAAATGTTGAAAGAGATCTTATTTCTGTAATTTTGTTACAAAATTTTATTTTTTTTTCCACATTGGGGCAAGTCGGTGTAAACCATAAATTTCCAGTATCTTTAAAATTTTTTGGGGTTTCCCGTCAACCTTAAATGGGGCATATATCTTACATCAGAAAATGTTTCCCCAAGCCATTACTTTTTTTTTCTCTATATTCATAAACATCCAGTCACTTTCCAAATAAATTAAAGTTTTCATGGACTTTCAAATGATATGCTGTCACCTTTAATTTTTTCTGTGGCATCAGGGAAATGTACAATTGTTTCTGTGCAAAAAAAAACCGATGCGGTTTTTCCTTATCATAATCAGATTTTTTCGTAAGGGTAAATAAAATAAAAAGGGGGACCCCTTAAACCTTTATTTTAAAACCGGGGGCAATTTTGCATCTTAAAACGAAACTTTATGTAAAAAGGGAAATTTTTTCGGTCTTTTTCCCCTTCTTTTCCCCTTCGAACGAAAAAAAACTGGAATTTTCCGAAAAAATTCAAATTCCCCTTTCAAATTTGCCAAATTTTTTTTTTGGGCGTTATGTCAAAAACCAAACGGGGAATTTTTGGGGGTTTAAAAACCCCGGGGGGGGTTTTTACAATTAAAAATTTTTAACCCGGGGAAAAAACCCCCGGTTTTTTAAAATTTTTTAAAACCAAAAATTTTTTTAACCAACCCCCAAAAAACCAAAAAGGGGCCCCGAACCAAAGAAAAAGAAAAAAACCCAAAAACCGGGTCCCCGACCTTTTTTTTTTTTTAAAAAAAAATTGATTTCCCCCCCTGAAAAGGCCAAACGTCCCCCTCCAACCCAAGTTTTTTTTTTTTTTTGTTTTGGGGAAACCAAATTCACAAAAAAATTTATTTTTTCAAAATTTTTTTGGTTTTTAATTGAAAAGGTGGGGTTTAAGTTTTAGGTTTCCCCCCGGGGTTTTAGTTTTTTTTGTGGCCAAAAAAAAAAGGGGGATTTTTTTTTTAAGGTTTTAAGCATCCTTTTCAATAAAAATTGGGGTAAACCAAATTTTTAAAAATTTTTTTCCCCCTTCCCCGGGGCCAAAACATTTTTACCAGGGGGGGGTTTTTTAGAAACCCAAAATGTCAGTTTTTTTCTTCTCCCAAAATATACAAATTATATTAAATTTTTTTTGTATTATTATTAGAAATACCCAAAAAATACGGGATTTGACAGTTCTATCAGCCTAGCAACCCCCCCCCCCCCCCCCCCCCAAACCCTTCATTTCCCTTTTCCTTATTTTTGGGGTTTTTTGGCTTCCCGTGTACATAAAACACACAAACCCCCACAACAAAACACACACACACCACGACAATTTTTCAATAAAAAGTTTAAAACGATGGGTTCAGGTAAATAATTTTTTTTTTTAAAAACCTTTTTCAATCTGGACACATTTTACTGCATCTTACCCCATTATAGCACCAATGGGAAAAAGCTTTGTTGGATTTCTTATGTGGTTTTAGGTGTCTTTCCCCAATTTTTTTCTTTGTCTATGCATAACATTTCTATAAACCTTTTTTTTTTCATTCTTTTTAAAGCGACATAAAATGGAAATTTAACTTAACAAGCGAGGGATATTTTTCTGGCAACTCTAAACTTTTCATCCAAAGGGTTGCAAATTTGCAAGCATCTGCTGATTTAGTTATTGGAAATAAAGCAAGAAGGGGAAACATTTGTGAAACGGCCACATTTCTCTGTCAACCAATTTTATCTGAGCTTCCGGGTTGCAGTGCTTCTGACTAAGTTTAAAAAAATGACTACAAGGGTACACCCAAAAAAAGACATTTTTTTTCCAAACCAGTTCATATGACAGCGTGTCCTTTTAGGGTTTTTGAAAATGTTTTAAAAACCCCCAAAAATGGGCATCATCGGGGAAATTAGCAACCCTTTACAGCTTCATGTTGACTTTTGAAAGCTGTTATTGCTTTGAAAACAGGGAAGGAAAACACATAATGAATTATATTACCAGTGGTGGGAGCAACTGACAGGAAAAATTCCCCTGGGAAAGGCAGCCTGTAACCCCAAAATGGGAAAAAATTACAAATAAGACTCAAAGCTGGCTTTAACTGCCCCACAAAAAAAAATTATAAAAAGACTGGAATAAATTTTTTTCTTTTTTGGTCTTTTTTTCCTTCAAATGTGTTTCTCATTAGTAGGGTTATGGCTTTGGCTGATTCAAGGATTTTCTTCTGCCTTTTTTTTGCATCCCATGTCCTCTAACACGTACATCAAATTTACACCAGCCTAGTTCTCTGACATCAGAGGTTTTTCAAGTTTAGTAGGGGGCACTGAGCTCCCCATACTGGCTGAACCATCCTCTTTCCTTTACCACCTAATTAGGCATTGTGAAGCGGTTTTCAGAATGAATTCACAACATAAAATGCACCCCCAAAAAAATGATTAATCATTTAAATAGGGTTTTTTCTCTGATTAATCATTCAAATATGAGTTAAAATGATTTTTTTTTTTTTTTTCTAAGCATGTTTTCACAAAAACTAGTGTTTCACAACATTTCACTTAAATGTTCACCACATATTTAGCCACTTGGCGGCCATTTTGAATCTGAAAACATTTATGTAATTGATGAAAAAAATCATTAAATGTATTTTTAAATAGCATATACAACCATATTTTACACCACCAAATTCCAAGTCAATTCTATACAGGTTCAAAGTTATTAATGAAAATCTACCATGAAACTGTCTTTTTGGTCCGTCGCAGGGCATTTTAGGGTTTTCGGCAAAATTAGACCCCAATATTTAAAACATTTGGTCTAGGATAGCCCTAGAAAAAATTGGACATAATCTATGTGTATGCATATCTTTTAAGCAATGTAAAAATGTAGCCATAAGATGCTATCTTATCCAACCTGTTGGACCTCAAACATGGCTTATCATGCTATTTGAGTGAACCGCCAATCACATGATGAGGCAATTTAAACAAAGTATATCAATTTTTCCCCCTTCAAGATAGAGATGATTCTTTTTGTAGGTATTATATAGTATTATAGACATTGTATGTGGAAATTTTTATGGGTGTGATTGTAGTGCTTTCCGCTACAGGTCCTTTCCAAATAAGGCTTTCATACAGTTAAAATGGCCGAAAAATGTACCGCCATCTTTAGACACCCATAACTTTTGGAAAAATAGAGATAGAGACATAATTCTTTTTTTGTTGTGTTTGTTTTAAAAAGTTCTTTTCAAAATACCATTTTTATGTACACAAATACTATATAAAATTTTGGCTGCCACTACCTACTATAACTGTAGACTTAATATTTCTGTAGAAGGTTGAAATCCAACGAAGTATATCTCTTCCAAATCCAAATGCTTTAAATACCTTTGAAATGAACTGCCAACTTAATGAATCAAAAGCCTTTTCAAAATCAATGGAAATTAACATATCTGGAAGGTTTTTCATTTTTAGGTAATTAATCAGATCATACAACAATCTTATATTATCTCCTATATATCTGTTAGGCAAAAATCCTGTCTGATCTTCATTAATGAGTTTGGGAAGAACTATTTTTATTCGATTAGCTATACAGGATGAGCCTATTTTATAAATAACATTAAGTAAGGATATTGGCGTCCAATTTTTAATAAATTCTTTTGGTTTGTCATGTTTAGGGATACATATAATTAGTCCTTCTTTTTGTGTGTTTGTTAATTCCCCATCTCTAAAGGATCGATTTAAAGCTCTGACTACAAAAAAACCAAGTTGTTTCAAAAAAAACTTGAAGAATTCTGAGGTAAATCCATCAGAGCCGGGGCTTTTCCCATGTTTCATATTTTAAGAGCGCATCCAGCCTCCTCCAATGTTATTTCACCTTCAAGCAATTTTTTTTCTTCGCTTGATAGCTTTGGAACTTCTGAGACTAGATCTTAATCTCATATTCTTTTACTTTTCGTTTTTTATAGGTTTTCATAAAATTCTTTAACTTCCAAAAAGAATATCCTCAGATTTATTTAGCTCCTTGTCATTTGAAACTAACTTTACTTTATATTTACTTATATCATTTCTTTTTTCTAAATTACAAAAATACTTTGTGATCTTTTCTCCCTCTTCTACCCATCTAGCTTTTGATCTAAGAAGAGCACCTTTCATTTTAACATCTCTAATGGCTGTTAGTTCACTACTGAAATCATTTAATTGCTGAATGTCCAACTCTGTTTTGTTTACTTTTTTCTCTACTTCTTTGATTTGATTTTCTAGTTTTTGTTCCTCTTGCTCTCTCTCTTTCTTTTCCTGTGTTGCATATGCTATTGTCCTTGTCCTAATCTTCATCAGCAGAAAATCTAAAAACACATTTTCAGGAACTGTTAACTTTATATTAGTATCAGATAATTCTTCTAGATTTTCTTTCTCATAGTGCTCAGCAGCATACTCTTCAATAACACTGTTAATAGTTTCATTAATTTCTTTTGTATACATGCTATCCTTGAGGAGAGAGTTGTTGAATTTCCAGTACGTCCTGCACTTCTTTTGTTTACCAAATTTTAAACTCAAACTAATCATGGAATGATCTGATATCCATAATGGATATCAGGCTCTTCCACAGCAAAGATAAGGTACTCAGAGAGAAGGAAAAAATCTAATCTGCTTTGTTTTAAAGGACTTGTCTTTCTCCATGTGAATCTTTTACAATTGGGGTTGTATTCCCTCCATATATCTGATAACTGTAATTCTTCAATCATATTTAGCTCACTTTCTCGAGCTTTAGGGTTGTTATAATTATCGTAATCAAGGGAGGGATCTAAGACAAGGTTCCAATCACCAACACAGATAATATTACGTGTTTTAAAGCGTTTAACTACATCTTTTAAGTGTGAATAAAATTCAGGCGTGTCTCTGTTAGGTCCATAAATATTAACAAGAAGCAGATCCTGTTCCATAAATCTAAATAAAACTATTACAAAGTTTCCATTCTGGTCTCTCTTTACCTCTTTTATCTTAAATTCAAATGTATTATTGAACAGTATTGCCACACCTCTGGAGTTTGATCTATTGGAAGAAAAACACACTTGTAGCCCCACTCTGCTGTAACAAAAGATTCTAATTTCTTATCAAAATGGGTATCTTGTAAACAAAAAACTGAATGGGACTTTTGCTTCAGGTATTGGAATACATCACGTCTCTTTTTAGCATCACCTAATCCTTGGCAGTTCAAAGATACAACAGAAATACTATCCATATATAGTTATTACATTTGAAAATAGCTGGAAACCAGAAAGCAATGGCTCTTCCACTATGGTCTTTAAAAAAATACTTTGATTGTATTTATAAGCATCAAACATGCAACCTATGTACAAGAAAAAAGCAAAACAAAAAAGTTGTGACAAAACAAGTAATATTTTCAAAAAGTTAAAAGTGCATAGAGCACAGGAAAAAACACTTGAACACCGTTCATGAGCAATGGTCTGTGTCTAGTTCACCTAACATAGTCCTATCTTTATGTGCAACGTAATTCACACTACAACTACTACCACCACCACCACCACCACCACTTCTACTACTACTACTTCTACTACTACTACTACTACTACTACTACCACTACTTCTACCACTGCTATTACTACTACTATTACTACTACTACTACTACTACTACTACTACTAGCCTACCATCACAACTACCACTACCACCGCCAACACCACCACTGCTACTACCAATACCACTACCACCACTCACATCAAAAACCACCACCACTGCAATCAATATTGATGATGCTAATGATAACAACAGCCACCATCAATGTACATACATAACCAATATTGTACTAGAGGAGATCGACATAGGGGGGGAAGGAAGGAAGCGAAACTTCCCTCACTCGTCCTGGCGAAAAGAAAACCTTCAGCTCTCCGATACCCGATATAAGCCTCAATGGGATGCATTCTAATAATCATATGTCCACTTACTCTCCTTCACACGGATCCCTCCCCCTCCTCTCTCTTCCCTCTCCCTCCCCTTCCTCTCACTCCCCCTCTCTTACACACACACATAAATTCTACAGTGGAAACACGTGTTTCCCCTTAAATAAGTACATACAGGGGTGTGGTGGTGGTTGGGAAAGATATAAGCAAGTTTATAAATGCAGCAAACTAAATACTTGCACATCGATATACATAATTATACACTATATACCACCCTCCTGCGCAAAGACCACACACTCATCTCTCTTTTCTCTCTCTCTCTTCTCTCTTCTCTCTCTCGCTCCAATCGCTCGCTAGCTGGCTTGCTTACTCGCTCTATCTAGCACACACATCACCAACTTGCACACGCACCCAAACACTCGCTCACAAAAAGCGCACCCATCCTCAGCCACACGTATGGACACATGTCTCATGGAACAACATCCGCGGCAGATGACGCTCCCCACCATGATCACTCTTTCTTCCGGCGTCCTCACCCGCTGGGCTAGAGCTCCCAGCCCCACGCCAACAGTGACTGCCACCACCAAGGCAGCCGCACCCCGACTGGGGATGACATCAAAAAAACGACACCAGCGAGAGCACCCCCACCACAATCCCCCGTTTGCCTACTCACCCGGAAGCGGAACAGACCCGTCCTAACTGCATATGCCCATACCATGCTCAGTATTCCACTGCCTACAGAGACCCAGGCCCACCTGAAAAAAACCCGGGTGGCGGATCGACACCAATGTTCGCCCCTCCGGGGCACAAAGGCCGCACAACCACACACACACACACACCACACACACATCACAACACACACAACAACAAACAAACAACAAACAAAACCCTCGAATGGGCGACTCAACAGCGACCCGAACCCGTGACACCAGACCGCGACCCAAGCACTACATTCACAGTGCCCCGTCTCTTCCTCCTCTAGCATTATGATTGGTGTTGATAGTTAAGAAAAATAACTGAACTGCAAAGATTCGGAAACCGAGAAACGCGTCCATACGGCTGAGTACAAGTCAACATTCGCGGGGGACATTAGCTAATAATTCCGCACACCAGCGCACAATCCACACACCACACACACACACTACAGACTCAAGTGCGCGTGCACGCGCCCGCCCCCTCCCCCCCCAAACAGACATACACCACAACCAAACATACACCACGCACACGTGCGCGCGCCGCCCCACCCACAGACACCACACACACAGCGCACACACACCCCGCACACACAACACACACAACACACAACATCACACACAAAAACACACACACACACAAAAACAAACACCACACACAAACACACACACACACACACACACACACAACCACACACACACACGCACGCACACACACACACACACACACAAGCACGCACGCAGGCACGCCCACATGCACACACACACACACACACACACACACAGCACAGAGCACGCAAGTCCGATCTCTAGACGATGCAGGAGAAGGTGTGTGGTGGAAGTCTGACATCTTGGTCTCAGTCTCCTCAATCCACCTCTTGCTTTTCTGACATCTCTCTTTCTCTTGCATTTCATCTCCTACACAGACATCAGAGATGAGAGGTTGCTTCAAAAACCTCCATGGCGCCTTCTTCAGATGCGGGACTGCACGCTTCGTCCTCCGCTCTAGAGGACAGGTCCGGTGACATGGTCAGCAGCGGAGGAGGAGGAGAAGAATCCCCTCGCTCTGGAGACGTTGCGGCATGCTGGGACTGTCTGTTCCAGCCACCACACAGCTGTTCTCTGTCCTTTCTTGAAGGCGTTGATTTGCTGGCTGCTGTCCCACTGCTGTTGCTGGCTGCTGTCCCACTGCTGTTGCTGGCTGCTGTCCCACTGCTGTTGCTGGCTGCTGTCCCACTGCTGTTGCTGGCTGCTGTCCCACTGCTGCTGCTGGCCTGGCCCTTCTGACTGTAGACAGGCTGCCTACCCTGACCGCCGGTACCTCCCGTCTGCATCGACGGTGGGAAGGTCTGGATGTCTGGCCCCCGTCTCCTCTGTAGACTCCCGTCGTCTGGCTGTTCCTCCATCTGCCTGCCCGTCTGCTGTACCCCCTCTCTGCTGTGCCATGCGGGAATTCTTGGCTTGGAACAGCCACCGTAGGAGATTCCATCAGCATTCTGTCAATTTTTGCCATGTCCCCATCTTCAATGGTAATCACTCTGAGGTCCACCAATCGACAGAACAGGTTTCCCTGAAAGGACCATGCAGACATGACAGCAGGGTGACATTTTATTTCCAAAAGTCTTTGCGCATTGAGTTTGGTGAGGTCTTCACTGATGAAAATGTCGGATTTCCCAAAACAACTTGATCAATATTATCTAACTACGTTATTACCATAACCAATGATAATTAATATTAAAGCTAACTCCAAAAGAAAAATAGAAACAGAGAAAAAAAGAAAGAAGTTGAATTTCCATCCTGTTGTAAATTTTCATTTTGTTTTACTGGCATGAGCTTCTGACAAAGATTTTTGTTTTTTTTAAAGCCATTTTTGTTCAGCTGTGATTTGTATCCAGTTATTTTTTCCAATTGTGTTACTGTTAGTGTGTGAAATTTCTTGTAACTTTTTACTTCAAAAAACAAAAAAAATCCTCAACCCTTTGGGCCCAAACACGGGTCAGTATCACTTCCAAAATTACCCCAAGTAACACCCACATAAAAATCGCACACACTCACACGTGACCAAAAACAAAAACACCTCATAAACTCATGTGAGAGAGAGAGAATATTTCAGTTTGTATAAACTGAGAGAAAGACTGAAAAGGGGGTTATGGTGTAGGTTTGATTTAACACTTACTAATATTACTCACGCCTAAAAAAGCCTGATGTTTTATAATGATCTGCACATAATCTTAATTATTTTGTTGTGAAAAAAAAAAAAGATGGGGGTGACAAATCTGAAAATAGAAAATTGTTCTATTTGTCTAAACAATAATCACTTAAAAACATTTGTCAGTAAATTTTTTAAATTGGCTGTAAGGGAAAGTGAAAATACTTCCCTGTGTTGGCCAAACGGGGTCTGAGGATTTTTTTTTTTTTTTGAAGTAATGAAGTACAAGAAATTTCACACACTAACAAAAACAAAATTTGGGAAAAATAACGGGATACAAATCACAGCTGAACAAAAATGGCTTTAAAAAAAAAAAAAATCTTGTCAGAACTCAGCCAGAAAACAAAATAAAATTTACAACAGGATGGAAAAAAACTTCACATAAATAACTGTTCACCGTTTTTTTTTATTTTTTTTTTTACCTCAATTTTTTTTTTTACTACAGACTAACAAGAAGAAAAAAGAAGAAAAAAAAAAAGACCAGTAAAATCACAAAGAAAATTTAATCATTGAATTTTTTGAGGTAACACCTGTAGAAGATTTTTTAAAAAAAAAAAACCTTTCTTAATTAACTGCCATCATAAAAAAAAGAAAAAAAAAATTTTAAAGAGACGGAAAAATATTAAAATTTTTTATTGCTATTTTGAAGCAACATGTAATGAAAACTACAATGTTTTCTAAACAACGCTAAAAACGTTAAGTCCTTTCATCTGTGTGTTGACGGGCATCAAAGGCGTGCGGGACCAACTTCCGTTTGTGAACTCTCTCTCAACGATGTTTTTATTCGAATTTCGTTAAAAAACGCGGAAAAACAATTCAAAAACTAGCCTCAAACACTAAATCAATGTTTTGATAAACAATAAGTGGTTTGATTTCTCTCAGTTTCCCATTTAAAAAAAACGATCGATTCCCAAAATAAAAAGGTGACCAGTCGAACTTAAACCAATGGGCTTAAAAAAAGACTGTCTACGAACAAAAAAATAATAATTTTCCGAATACAACAAAAAGAAATTATGGTTTTAAAAATCATTGAGTCGCATGAAAAGGATCCCCCCATTTTGTGGGGAAAAGCAAATTTTTTCATATTAAAAAACACAGACTAACCCCAAAAATAAATAAGACATACAATTATAATCATTGAAAAATTTTAATGTTTCTTTTGAGATTTTTCACAGTTTTTTTTATGAAACTTATTTATTTTTTTTAAAAATTTTCCCAAAAATTTACTGAAACTGAAAAATAAAAAAGTTTTGAAAATTATTGGTATCTTAAAAGGCTTGAAAATTTCAACAACCATCCCCTTTAAGCAAGTGATATTTTTCACCAAAAATAAAGTTCCCGAACGGCTGAACCCATTGATGTCACTTTTTGTCAAAGATTATTTTTTTAAAGAATCATAACACGGAGTGCCTAAAAACCCCCCCGACCAAAATTGTTGAATGTCAAACAAAAATTGGGCAACAGATCAAAAAAAAGGGGCTTATGGTCAAGGGAAGCAAAAGCGTTTAGAAAATGATTTCCACAGGGCCCAAATACTTTCCCTAGTTAAAACCCCACTTTGTGTTTTTTTAAAAAAATTTTTAATTTGCCGATTCTTAAGCTTCGCACAACCCATGAGTTAATACAGGCTAACTTTATATTTAAGGCTTAACTTGCCAAGTTTGTCCTGCAAATTCCGGGGTTTAACGTATTCGACTCATCGGCTTTGCTTCTTTTGCTCTGTTCCATTTTGAATTTTTTTTTTTCTCACATGGGGGTAAAAAATGGCTTTAGAAACCTTCACTTGATTGGGCCCTCGCTGGGAAATGTACTTAACCTCATAGAGCTTTATACACCATTGGGTTAGCAAAGATAGGCCTTCGAGCGCAAACCTTATTGTCTTGTTTAATTCGCCCCATGTTTTGTATCGGGGCCAAAGTGGGCAAACGAATCGCACTTTTAAAATTTTTGAGTTTAAAATTTATTTAAGCTTTTTTTGGATCTACTAAAAAATTATACTGGAATGCTCTTCTATTCCCGACCAATTTTTAAGTTGATGCAGTGCAATGACACATCGAACATAGCGATTTTTCTATCCAAAACCAATTCATTTCGTTTCCTGAAAAAAAAACGTGGGGCGGGTGAAACGCGTTCGTTTTTTTTAAAAGAGTGGGTGAAATTTTGAAATTTGTTTTTTTTGTCACAAAAAAGCTTTACAAAAAAAACAAACAAACCCCCAGAGCACAAAAGAAAAAACAAAAATGTTTTTTTTTTTCCATAATTTTCATCCCCATTATTTAATATTTTCCCAAAGATCTGGCCTGTAAAAACAGCTTTTCCACCCTCAGCCCTACTTTCCCGAAAGCTGAAAAAGGGGCCCTGGGGGTTACCTACGTATACTGTCTAGTGATGCACCCATTTTTCAAACACATAGAACACAACTGAGAGCTTTCATTGATATCATCCTAAACACAGGGATCACCCATTACAGTAATTACTTCAGTAAAATCATCTTTAATTTTTTTCATCATCTTCATCCCCATCCTTGTTTGGAATACTTATAAATTACAAAAGGGACATCTTGATCATTTTTTTATTTACATCATAAAACCATGGTTTTTTTCCATCATTATTTGTTTAGCGATGAAAATATTGCACACGCAAAATGTTAAAGCCCTTGCACACGCTGCAAACATACCCCACATCACGCACCAAACCAGGTGCCCCCCCTAAACACATAAACCCCACAGACACCCCTTAAACAGGCAAAACACAACACACAGAACAAAAAAAAAAACGCATGCACGCGGGCGCACATACATAAAGCATTTCAAACATTACTTAATTTTTGTCAAAGATTATAAATTTTCCAATAAATTTTTTCTCTTCCTTCTGTTCACGCAGGGGAAAATAAACCGGGAGACACTATGTATCTTTTTGCAATTAGAAAATTTAAAAAAAACCCACATAAAATTCCCAAAACAATTTTGTTCTTAAAAAAATAGGGGGAAATACAAAAAAAAGATCTCATCATCTTCCTTTGTTTGACCTGAAAAATGGGCAGGATTTTTTTCGGCGGTATATTACTAAATGGGTGTACATTTCCCATTGAAAGGCAAACATTAAATCTAAACTTGTGAAATGGCAAACCCTTTGAAACAGTAGGTTTCCCAAAATGTCAGCAAAAATTTTTTTCTTTCTCAAAATTTTTTTAAAAGGGAAACCGTAATTTTTAAAAACCAATCACGGTCCCTGATACCCAAACCCACTTTTGGGATTATTTGATCAACAATCTCTGCTTAAATTTAACTTTAAAAACATTTTGACCGCCCAACCCCTTGCTGAAAACCAAAAACAAAACAAAACCCCTTCTCGATAGAACCCTTTCCCCAATTGTTTATATCCAAAAATCTTTACCAGTTCTAATTTCAACAGCATCTATAAGCTTTGGGGTGGAAGTCTTTTATTAACATTTTTAACAAACTAAACCAAAACCTTTTGACCGAAAAAACTAGAATTAAAAATACAGAGGAAAATCTCCTAAATACCAAAAACCCTTTTGTTTGGGGTTCTGACGGGAAAAATCCCAAAAATCTTTTGCCCAAACCAAAAGTAAAGAGCTTTTTCTAAATGATCTAATATTGTTAAACCCCCCTATTTCAGTATTGGTTGAACTTTAACAACAAAAAACTTTTCAAAGTGTTGGGTTTTTTTAAATTTTTTTAAAAATTTTTGAAAAAGCCCTATTCTTTTTAAAAACTGCTTTCTTACCCTTAAAATCCACCTTTGGGACCCTCTTTTTATGCTTAAATCATTGGGACTTTAAAAGGGGTCCTAAAAACAAAAAACATGACAACTAGTTTTTTACCATTAAAAAAACCACTGTCATGATGGGCCCAAAAACCCCCCTTTTCTGAAACCATAATTTTTGTTTTCTCATGTTCACATTTAAATTTTTTGTCAATTTCAACAGTTATCAAGATAAATTTTAAATTTGGGTTTTTTAAGCCCCTCAAATGAAGTGAAACAAAGCCACATCACCGCAAAGAGCAATATAAAACAATTCCTAAAGTCTGGCAAAATTTGGGTATAAAGTCTTCCCTTTTAAAATTCCTTTTACTAGCAAGCTGATTTATAAAAACAAAAAATAACGTAGGGCTTAAAACACCCCCTTTTTTTACCCCAACGGGCACTCAAAAAAAATCAAATAAGTTCTCAATTTTCAAAAAAAATACATTGCTTTCAAGGGAAACCCAAAAAAATTTTTTTTTCACCCCTTGGTTTTTCCCAACATTCAAAAGTTTTGTCATGATGTACAAAAACAAACACTTTTTTTTAAAACAACAAAAAACTACATTTTAAAATTTTTTTTGTTTCTTTTTAAACAACATCTTTGGGCAAAATACGTAAAATTAAATATTTGATCTACAGTTTGAAACCTCCGGCCCCTCGGGGTGGATTCAATATTGGGGAAAACCTTTTGAAAAAGATTCTTAACCCGTGATTCTTCATTTTTTCTTTTTTGTGCCAGGCTTTGAGACATTTGGCCCATCATTTGGGCCCTTCCATTCCTCTCTTTGTCAGTTCTCCTATTATTTTTTGTTTGGGGGGTTCTTTTCCCCCTTTGTTGCTAGCTATATCAGACTGTCTGTGTATTTTTTTGCGTTGTTTTTCCTCTGTCTTGGTACCTACAAATCTTTTTCCCCAAATTTTGCTTTTCTATTCCATCAGCTCGTTTAGTTCCCAAAAAAATTTTTAGTTGTCTTTTTTGATGGGTTTTTATAGGGATTTTTTTGTAACCCGGGCCCTTTCCCTTACTTCTTTGTTTTACTTCTTTTTATCCAGTATTCTCATAATTCTTCTGAATACCACATTTTTTGCTCTTCAAGTCTTCTTTTCGAGGTTTTTTGTCAGCGCCAGTTTTTCAGAGTGTTGTTTTTTGGTGCTGAGTCTTATTTTCTTT
Source organism: Rapana venosa (assembly GCA_028751875.1). Taxonomy (NCBI): domain Eukaryota; kingdom Metazoa; phylum Mollusca; class Gastropoda; order Neogastropoda; family Muricidae; genus Rapana; species Rapana venosa. The sequence continues at coordinate 5,996,401 of CM054166.1, forward strand.
GGAAAGATGGGTTTAAATTTGGTGAATGTGTCTTTAGACAAAGCGATTCTTTTCTTTATTTCGTTTGATCTGGGTCTTTTTTGTGAAGCCCAAAAATTTAAAGGTGCAAACTTTTTTTATTTTTTCCCCCTTTGCATAAAAATTTTTAAAACGGTTCGACTGTTTTTGGATTCCATGCACTCATTTCTTTTTAGGGGTCCTTTTTTTCACTTTCGATTTACGGGAATTTTTAGCCCCAAAAAATTTGTTTCCCATATTTTTGGGGGCCCAACAAGGGAAGGGATGGGTGTGGGGGGGGCCGGAAAGGGGGGGGGGGGATTTGTGGGCATTTGAAAAGGGTATTGATTTTAATCCATCTTTTAACAACCCCCGGAGACCAAAAGGAGGATTTGATTTTTTCTTTTGGAACAGGGAGGTTTTGATTTAAAATAAATTTCTTGGGGGACCCCAAAAAAATTTTGAGTTTTAAAAGGAAAGAATAGGGTGTTAACTTGGGGGCCGGGGGGTATTTCGTGCGATGCCAAAAGATAGTACAAGAGGGGGGGGAAAAAAAGAGGGTTTCAAGAAATCTCCAAAAAATTTTTTAAGGGGGAAAAGGTGACGATTGGGAACATTAATTTTTTTAGAGGGTTTTGTTGGGTCCCATTTAAGGGGTTTTTTTTTTTAGAAAATTTTAATTGTTTTCTATAATTTTTTTCCCAAAAAATGGAAAATTTTAAGGGGGGAAGAAAATTTTAAAGATACTGATAAATAGATTGGCATAAAAAATTTTTTTTTTTTTGGGTTTTTTTTAATTGAAGGAAGGGGAATTAAAAAAAAGGGGGATAGGGGATCCCAAACCCTTTTTAATTTTTTGAATTTTTTAATTTGGAAATGCGGAGGTTGGGTAAACCAGGGGGATGGTAATCCAAAAGGAGGAAAAAAGGTTTGGGGATTGGTATAAAAAATCAAAAAGGGGTTTGGGGGGGGTTTTTTTTTTTACAGAGAGTAAATTATCTAAATGTGGGTATTTTGGGTTTTTTTCGATTGCGATTAAAATGGGGAAGGGGGAAAAAAAAGGGGTGGGTTTTTAGGGAAAAAATTTTTTTTTTTGGGAAAAAGGGTAAGTTTGAGACAGGCCTATAATTCTTCAGAATGTTGGGATCGAGGTCATGCTTTTTCAGTAGAGGTGTGACTATTGCTGTTTTAAGAGTTGATGGAAAATTTCCTGACACAAGAGATGAGTTTACTATTTTAGTGATAATAGGTACAAGTTGTGGAAGGCATTGTGAGAAAACAGGAGCAGGTATGGGATCAAGGTCGCATGATTTTATAGTCATTTCCTTCAGAATTGTCATGATTTCTTTTTCACTTGTTGGATGGAAGGAAAAGAACTGGGGATCAGGAGGCGCAGGCTGGAATTGAGTCTGATCCAGTCTGGAGCGTATGTTTCGAACTTTGTCTGAAAAGAAGGCAGAAAATATGGATGGAAGTTCAGACAGGCTGTGGGTGGTAGGCAGAGGAGTTGTTTTTGCAGATCCAAGGAGATTTGAGGTGAGGGAAAAAAGAGATTTTATGGATGTAGCACAGAGAACTTGGGAAGAGTAGTAGTCTGTCTTTGCTGAATGGATTAAGAGTTTGACTTTGTTTATTTGTTTTCGGAAAAGCTGTTTGTTGATTTCGGTTTTTGACTTCCGCCACTGCCGTTCTAGTTGCCGGCGTTTGCGCTTCGCTATCAAGATGTCTTGGGTATACCATGGCGCACAGGGTCTGTCAGGTAGGAGATGGTCAGTAGGAGGTGCATGCTCATCAAGCAGTTGGCGGAGAATAGTGTTATAGTGATCAGAGAGGTCAGTGTGGTCAGAGGTTTGTGAAAAACGTTCGGAAGCTTGTGAAGAGAAGGTATGAATGTCTAAGGCCTTAAGATTGCGACAAGTAACATATTTCTTCTTTTCTGACAGGTTTTGTGATGTTATGATGGAAAAGAATGGCGGAATGATCAGAATGCAGTTTGTCGGTGACAGAAACAGATGTGACAAGATTAAATGAAGCATTAGTAATCAGCCAGTCAAAAGTATGACCAGATCTGTGCGTTGCTTCGTTTACCAGTTGAGAGAGAGAATGGTTGGACAGAGAAAGAGAAAGACGTTTGACATCTGGAGAAGACTGGTTGTCGAAATGGAAGTTGAAGTCACCAAGAATTATAAGTTTAGTGGGAGAGAGGCTGTAGTGGTCGAGGAGTGACTGGAATTCTTGGTGAAAAAGAGATGTTAGGTTGTTTTTACGGCTGGGAGGTGGACGGTAAAGGCAGCAGATAGTAATAGAGTGGCCAGGTAGGTTGAGATTGATTTCGCAAACTTCAAAAGATTCATGAGAGATTTGAAGGTTGTGACTGAAAGAAAGAGACGGTTCCAATGTGTCTTTGAGAATGATGGCAATCCCACCTCCTTGAGAGAGTTGGGGGAAAGAAATAGTTTTATATCCAGGAGGAGTCAGCTGTTTTATTTTTGGTTCATGGCCATGTGGTTTAAGCCAAGTTTCGGTGAGGAAGGTTAAGTCAATGTTTTTTTCAGAGATGAAATCAGAAATGTAGTCGGCTTTTCCATTTGGACAGACAGACTGCACATTGAACAAACAAACTTGAAGGAGATCTGAAGGAGGTGGAGAGGTTGAAGATGAAAGTGGTGAGTTTGGACAAGCATCAGATGAAGAGGACAAAGTCGATGGTGGAGATGCCGCTAGCGGAAGAACAGACAAGAGTTTGGATGGTGAATCAGGAGTAGAAGATGGTGAAAGAACTGTGCTAATCAGGGGATTCTGTGTTTGAAACACATCATGATATACATCATCATCATCAGAACAAAAACCATTATTAGAGTCACAAACAACAGAACAGTGAACAGCTGAAGGGGCGGGTGGACGGCAGCATGGGGAAGAAGCGTTGTCAGGGGTAACAGAAGTGACGTCAGAGGTGAGGGGGGAGACACGGGAGAGGGAAGCCCACCACTGGCGATGACGTCGGCCTGCCTGTGTTCCCTGTCTGGTTTTGCGGCGATGAATGCCTAAGTTTGTTATATGCTGCTTAATCTGAGGAGCAAGCGTGTACTGTTTTTGACAAAATTCAGGTGCGAGCATAGCTCTAATGTCCGTGGCTCTCACTGCCATGGTAGCAGCACAACACACACTAGACTTGATTGATGGGGGTGGTGTCAGTTCGTGAATCACATGCAATTTGTTGAACGGCAGCAGGGTCAGAATAAAATGGGTCACAAAGACCAGCACAGTCAGGTAAACACAATTCATAAGTCGAATCGAAATTTTAAACAATTCAAACGAAGATGAAAATTATAAATCAAAATATCTCAAAAAGTAGATAATAACAAGGAAAAATGTTCTGACCAAATAACTCAGGGTGAAAACATGAACAAGAAGATGTAAAAATTTCTGGAAAGGAAGCAGAAAAACACACACATCCAGCACTCAAACACAGAGCCCCACACAGTGCTGCCGACAGGCGCAAAGGCAGATAAATCCCATAAATCCCATCACCCTGCCCAAATGTACAACCTGTGTGTGTGTGTGTGTGTGGGTGGGTGGGCGTGTGTGTGTGTGTGTGTGGTGGACATTTGGACTTGTTAGAACTATTAATTGTTATTGGTTGCATGACTGTGTAAGAATGAGTTGAGTGCAAGCGCTTTGATTTGTTTGTGCAAGATATAGCGCTAGATAAATTTCATGTATTATTATTGTTGTTATTATTATTATTATTACTATTTTAGTATCATTTCCATAGTCAGTTAGAGATCAACTTCTCTGGCCTGGGCAAGAACCCAGCTTCAGTTCATACTTAAAGTTTTTCATATATGTTTACACGTTTTTGTTTTATTCCATTTCTGGACTGAAGTGAAAACTGTTAATGTAAGCAGCAACCACCTCTGAGTCCTTAACTAAGACAGAGGGGTGTGATTAGAGCATTGATTGTGTCAGTGTGGGTCTGAGCCACCACTGAGACACCCATTGTGGGGATTTTCCCCTGGAGTTAGTTAACATCAGTACCAATTCCATTTCCAGGTGAGACAATATATATATATAAACTGAGGTCTGCCTTTCAGAGGAGTAGGCAGTTGCCAGTCAGAACTGATGACAAATTAAAAAAACAACTACAGCACACTGTTTTCAACTACAGCACACTGTTTTCAACTACAGCACACTGTTTTCAACTACAGCACACTGTTTTCAACTACAGCACACTGTTTTCAACTTTAGATATTATCCCCAAAGTTGGAATGCTGCTACCTTGATAATGGGAAAATGCACAATGCAAAATCTCACTTGTCAAGCTGCAGCTGAGGAACAGCAACAACACAAAACTCCATACCTTGCCTCTGTCATACAGAAATTTGGACCCCAGGGCATTTTCTACTTGCTGAGTCGAGAGTGCTACAAGCACGCAGCCCACGAGTACCTGTACACTGTGTGTCCATTCGAGTCCGTGCAGCAGAGTGGAGGCAGTGCCATGAAGACAGTTCTGGGTCGACAGGGTCAGTGGGTTCAGCAGAAGGCTGGGGACTACATCCTGGATATGATAGCAGGAGATTCCGCCTTGTGTCCAGATGGGCAGTCACGCCAAGCAAAGGTTTGTGAGCACTTTGAATAGGGAAGGGGGGCAGAGGTTGTGGGAGGTGTTGGTGGGTGGAGGGTGTTTGTGTGTGGGTGGTGTGGTGGGGGGGGGGGGGGGGGGGGGGGGGAGAAGGGTGTGTGTGTGTTGATTTTTTAATTTCATTAAGTTTTAATACAATTTTAAGCAACATGTTGTTTCTAAATGGAAACAAAACTAGTTATATTTGTTTAGTATGATTTCCATGCACATATTTGTTATTTCGTCTGTCATAGTTTTGAGTATGTCGAACATAACAGCCGTCAGATGAATCAGTCAGTAAAAATGTTTACAAGTACACCAGCAGAAGATATGGATTTTAATTGCCTTTGATCTCCTTTTCAAAGATAAAGAGTATTTCAGGATTGTACTTATCTGGTAGTTTTATTGTTTGCTAAAATTTTCAGATGTGAACCTGAAATATGCCCACCACAGCTGCATAACAACAGTCAGATGAAATTCCATTCTTGCAGTTGTTCTTTACATGTCCGGCGTAACAATTGTTGGACAAATGTTATTAGTCAAATAATTATCTCAAGACTGAAGGCCTCAATTATCTCCTCACATGTGAAGTAATGAAGAGCAGTTATTTGTTTATTGCTCTTTTATCTCACAAAGTTGTTTCTGTCAATTTTTTTCTCTCTAAAATTTAGTTATTGTGGCTTTATCTGGGTCCACCCTTTGTCACAGGCTTGTGTGTGTATGCATGTCTTATTTGTGTCTTGTGTGTTTCTAAAGGGTGTTGTTAAATATTGTTTCTAAAGGGTGTTGTTAAATATGATATTTTCAGTGCATTTGATGGAGTCTCAAATGCAAATGGAGTATCAAATGTGTTACAATGACTTCTCCAAGTGAAAAGTCTACAGAAATTGTGAAAATTAATAATCGGTCATTGTCTTCACTAATATTAGGTAGGACCATGGCTGCCGCTAGCCAGGAAAGTGTAGCAGAAAGTGGCAAAATTGACCAACTTTACACCCCAGTTTCTCCATACAAATCTTATAGAAAACCTTTAAAAATATATACCAATTAAAAGTTCAATGCATCAACTCAACGTCTATGATATTATTTTGCAAGAATGATGACTGGGTAAGTGCGAGCGATGCGATAAATATTGGTAATAAACTGAAAACTCGCCGCTGTCGGAGCCTCACGCTAAAAATGCGACTCAGCGAATTTTCATTCTTCGTCTTCTATCACGATCGGGGAGCTTTCAACAACACAATCCTATTCAAAGCATATACCATTGGAAAGAAGAAACTTCCTGCTAACTGAATATACGATGGGATTTTTTGTGAATTTTTCAAAGATATAGTATCAGTGGTCTAGAGGCCTGTCTAGAAAGCAAAAAGTCCGGGTCGGAAGTGTGCAGTGGTTCGAATCCCGTTTGGACCCGAAACTTTTTCCCCATCCATTAGATTATGAGTGGTGGTCTGGGTGCTAGTCTTTCAGATGAGATGATAAACCGAGGTCCCGTGTGTTGCACATAATTATTTAGCGCATGTAAAAGAACCCTGGCAACAAGAGAGTTGTCCCTGGCAAAATTCTGTAGAAAAAAGCCACTCTGATAGGGAAACAAATACTGTTGCAGACAGGGGGAAAAAAAAAGGGTGGCGCTGCTCTTGTGGCGACATGCTCTCCCCGGGAGAAGCAGCCCAAATTTCACGCAGAGAAATCTGCTGTGACTTAAAGTGGTATAAATAAATAAATAAATATTATGCATTTAAAAATTACCTACATTTTGCAGAAGTCATAGAAATTTCTGTATGAATTGTAGAAAAAATCCCAAACACCATTAGAAAGCTTGTTTTTTCAAGAACAAATACTTCATTTCAGTTTATCACTTAGTTCCGTGGATGACGTCCCATTCTCATTTGCATACAGTGCCCCCCTTTCTCTTACTAAACAAGACGGCAACCTCCACGAGTCAATGGACCAACGCTTCGACTTGCGAACGTTGACAGAGATTTTCAACGTGTACAGCGCAATACACTCACATTTGAAGAAGTACATGCTGTGTTTTTACTTTGTACATAATTACTATCAAAACTCGATGATTTTAGAATAAAAAACTTTCGTCATTTATCACAAGTTTAACCCAGACTGGGACAACATGGAACGAAGAACTAGGTCATCGAGGGGTGCTCTCATAATTCATGAACTCTCATGAAAATTATCCATTATAACAATTAATAGTTTCTAGTAGTGTTCTTTTTTTCCTTAGCGTCTGTACTTTGTTGTATCGTGTCAAAATGTTTGACAAAACATTGTGAAAACAAATTCAAGAACGACAACTCTTGCCTCGATTTAATTTCTCTCAGAAATTTTGACTGATCTGTTTACTGTCTGTTGTTTCTGTGTGCATACAAGAATGCATTTTTAATAGAAATAGTTATATCGCGATTAGAAAACACTCATGAATGCATCCATTCAAGTTCATGCAGATCAACTTTTTTTCTGAATCAAAGCATGCAAGTGCGTCTTCTTCCTTTTTTGTCATGTTTCTCCCAGGGGAGGTTTGACATTGATGAGCCTTCTCCATCTCTCTCTGTTTTTAGCTTCCTCCTTATTTATGCCCCTTTCTCTAAGATCATCTGCAATACAGGCAGCCCAGGTCTTGCTAGGTCTTCCCTTTGGTCTCTTTCCATCCACTACGAAGTTCATTGCTCTTTTTATGATGTGGTGGTCTGCTTTCCGTTGAACGTGCCCAAACCAGCGCAGTCTATTGCTACCAGCTACAGACTTCAGATCATCAGCACATTCTCCATAGTTCTTCATTCGTGATCCTGTCTTGCCATTTGATCTTTGTCATGTAGCGTAGTATTCGTTTTTCACAGCTCTTCAACAAACGTTTGACGGTTTTTGTGAAAAACCTACGTCTCCAAGCCATACAGGAGAACAGGTCTGATGCAGGCCTTATATATCAGGCAGCATCTCTCCAGTGGGATTTTCTGATTTCCGAGCAGACTTGCCAATTCTTTCCATTTCTTCCAAGCACTCGCAATCCTGGTTCTGACTGCTAACTCAGATTTTGCTTCGCAGCTCATCATCTCTCCCAGGTAGTAGAATTCGTCAACCACTTCTGTCTTCCCTTGTTCAAATTCTAGCTCCTCCTTTCCTGCGTCGGTAATGTCTTCACCCTTCTTATTCATACAACTGGGGCAGACAAATACTCCGTCCTCCTTCTTCAGACTTTTGAGTTTTGAGCATCTTTTGTGACACCAATATTGACATTTGGAGCATTTGATCGAATTGTTCCCTACACATTTGTGGCAGACACGACATGGGTATTTGCCTTGCTCTCTATGTGTTCTGCGGTCTTTTCCAACTGTCATTGCTTTGGTCTTGTCAACATTTACCTTCATTCCTCTGCGTTATAATCTCTGTTTCCAATTGCCAAATCTTTGAGTAGCATCATCACTGTTCTCAGCTACCAGTACTAAGTCGTCAGCATACAGCAGTTCCCAGATCTCTTCTGGCCTCTCCACTTCCTTGGATATTTCATTCATCATGAGGATAAAGAGCAGAGGGCTCAATGCAGATCCTTGGTGCACTCCTACTTTTATCTACTTTTAAGTTTTCTGACGTCCCAATTATAGTTTTCACTTTTGATCTGGAGTTCTTGTACAAAGTCATAACCATTGAGATGGTGTGCTCCGGTACACCTTGTTTCCTCAAGGCCCATTGGATTGCCTTTCTGGGTACTCTATCAAAAGCTTTTTTCAGGTTGACAACGATGCGCATCAAGCTTTTTAACTTCTCCATATACTTTTCCTGCAGTTGTTTCACAATAAATATTGCATCTATGGTTGATTTGCCAGCCTGGAATCCAAACTGTTTTTCATCAGTATTGCACAGGCTCTTCAGTCTTCTTTCCAATACTTTTTCCCAGATCTTCATGCCATGTTCCAGAAGCCTGATTCCTCTGTATTTTCCACATACTAGTGCATCTCCTTTACCCTTGAAAATGGGAACAGTAATACTTTACAAAACCCTCGTGATATCTATCCTCCTATATGGCTGTGAATCATGGACTCTGTCAGCAGAGCTAGAGAGGAGAATCCAAGCATTCGAGAACAAGTGCCACAGAAGACTCCTCAAAATATCATACAAAGAACACAAGACCAACAACTGTGTGAAAGAAGAAATCAAAAAGCGTGTGGGCCCCCAAGAACCTCTGCTCTCCACCATAAAGAGGAGAAAACTGATGTGGTTTGGTCACACCACAAGACACAACACCCTAGCAAAAACCATCCTGCAGGGAACAGTTGAAGGCAAGAGAAGAAGAGGCCACCAAAAGAAATCATGGGTTGACAACATCAAAGAATGGACCGCTCAACCCCTGCAACACCTTCTACTAGCCACACAAGATCGTGAAGCATGGAAAAAGATATCTGTCGCGTCTTCTCTCATGTCCCCCTACGTCCTTTGAGACATGGGACTGAGTGAGTGAGTGAGTGAATACTGTCTTCCCATTCTTCGGGCATTTGTTCTGTCCGCTGTATCTTCTGACATATTTTCGTAAGTTGTTTTACTCCTTCCTCTCCTGCTGCTTGTATCATTTCTGTCACCACTCCTGATGGCCCTGTGGCTTTTCTCTTTTTCATAGTTCGAATTGCTCTTCTGATTTCATCTTCAGCCACTTCTTGTACAGGTTCTTCAACTTTCTCCACTACCTCGATTGCATAAGGATTCTCAATATTCTGCTTTATAGTCATTGCTTTATAGTCAAATAGCTAAAAAGCATGACTCAAATGACTATAAAGCATTCAAGTGCTAATGAAATTAAAATTAAATGAAACTTGTTTTTGTTGTTTCAGTTGCCTTTGCATTTTAAAGAATTCATGCATTTTCTTCACTCTTTTTCATGAAGTTGTGTTGTTTATCCAAACATGTAGTTATTAGAAAAAACCAACAAGAACACACACACAACACTTATACCTGTTATCACTATCTTCTGTCAGGAAATTTTCCATCAACTCTTAAAACCTCAATAGTCACACCTCTACTGAAAAAGCACGACCTTGATCCCAACATTCTGAAGAAGTATAGACTTGTCTCAAACTTACCTTTTGTCTCTAAAGTACTATAAAAAGTTGTTCTCAAACAGCTCAACAGTCACCTTCATTCCAATGATCTCCTTCCCCCTTTTCATTCTGCCTATCGCCCCAACCACAGCACTGAAACCACCCAAGTCCACACTTTAGATACACTTCTACTCGCTTCTGACGCAGGAAAAATCTCCCTCCTCACTCTTCTCGACTTATCTGCAGCCTTCGACACTGTAGATCACTCAATTCTTTTTTCTCACCTCCAAAATATGTTTGATATTAATGGCACAGCTGTCACCTGGTTTAGTTCATACCTCACGGACTGATTCCAAAAAGTTATTGTAAACAAAATTCAATCAAAACCTGTCAACATTGAATGTAGAGTCCCACAAGGATCAGTTCTGGGCCCTGTTCTCTTCAATTTCTATACTGCTCCACTATCACATATAATAAACCACCATCATATTGATCATCATTTCTATGCCAATGATACTCAGCTTCAATGCAGTGATACTGTTGAAAACTTGCCTTCCCTCCTGACAAATATGTTCAACTGCCTTCAAGACATTCAAAACTGGATGACTCAGAACAAGTTACAACTTAATGCTGATAAAACTGAAGCCATGCTCATAGGGACCCAACATAAACTTTCCTCCATTGCAACAACTTCAATAGAATTCGGCAATACATCAGTTCCTTTGGCCAACTCTGTGAAGTATTTAGGTGTAGTACTTGACAACACACTCTCTATGAAAAAATTCATCACACAGACCTGCCAGTCTTGCTACTATCAATTATGGCGCATAAGCGCAATTCACAAGTATCTGTCCACTGACGCAACTTCCAAGCTTGTCACATCTCTCATTCTTTCACGTTTAGACTTCTGTAATTCTCTTTTGGTTGGCCTACCACCTTTATCCATCCGCTCTCTTCAACGCATATAAAACTCTGCAGCTTGACTGGTCCTAAGAAAGAAAATATCTGAACACATCACTCCTCTTCTGTGATCTCTTCACTGGCTGCCTGTCTCACAGAGACTGAAGTATAAGACCAATGCCCTCTGTTTCAAATGTCTTCACAAATCTGCACCCTCTTATCTCTGTAACTGTCTTCACCTGTAGACTCCATCCCGTTCCCTTCGCTCTGCTGCAGATACTCTGTGCTTTTCAACACCCAGATTCAAACAAACCACTGTTGGCCATCGCTCTTTGTCTGTTTCTGGTCCATCCACCTGGAATGATCTCCCTCTTTCACTTCGCCAAAAGCCTTCACTTGATACCTTCAAATCCAGCCTCAAAACGCACTTATTTCCTACCAGAGACCTTCAAATCCAGCTTCAAAACGCACTTATTTCCTACCTGACACGTACCCCTTATATCTGTTCCTACTTTTCAACAGCATCCTTCATCTCCTTCATCACCGCCTAAGTGTGTGAGTGTGATTGTATGTGTATGCACATAAATTTGAAATATCTTATGTTATTTGAGGAAAGTTGCATACGTGTAAATGATTTGAGTGCAAGCGCTTCGATTTGTTTGTTTTATAAGATTCAGTGCTATATTAATTCCATATATTATTATTATTATTACAAGAAAAATGTTAACAAATATAAGAATAAGTCTTTACATCACACACGCTTTGCAACAGTATATCAGACAGTGAACCATAATTTATTTAGGCAGAGGTCTAGAAGGTCAATGTATTTCCCAGGAAGAAGTTATGCAAAGGTTAAAATCACTGGGCACAAAAAAGATACATTCCTGATTCTGCAGATTTGCTTTTGGATAAAACTCAAAACTATGCTGACTGTGGAAGAAAAGTGTCAAAGAAGTGACAAGTTCAGTGTCATTATGTACAGCCCTGTCCCTGGGGAGTTAGAGGAAACTGCTGGACCTGTCCTGGAACCAGCAGAGATAACATGTGAGATCACCAGAAACTATTTTTTTAAAAACAACCCCCCCCCAAAAAGAAAGGAACACAGATGATTACATGACTAAACCTGTGATCTCTTGTACTGAAGAAGATGCTTGAGGCAAGGGGGGGAGGGGGGTTAGAGGGTGGGAGGGGGTTAGGGGGGGGGGGGGGGGAACAATGAACAGACTCACTTCAAATGCCCTTTAAAAAGACTCATTGTTTGAAAACAAACATATTGATAGGTGAACCATTTCTGTCTGTTAATTAGAAGCTGAGATATGATGATATGCCTACTGGAAGGGGGGTGCAGGAGGGGAAAAGCAATAAGCAGAATCACTTGGAATGCCCTTTAAAAAGACTGTTTGAAGACAAACATTTTGATAGGTGAACCATTTCTGTCAGTCAAGTAGAAGCTGAGATATGATGATATGCCTATGGGCAGGACTTGTGTTATTGTTTGGACTGGTTTTATACATTCACAAATTGCTGTCATAAGGGTGTGATGGATGATTGCAGTTTGCCTGTACATGACTTTTAGCCTCTAGAAAAAAAAATACACAGCATCTGAGTAATAAGACTATAAGTACAAACTGTAATATAGATCTTAGACACTTTCAGGCATTCTTGTTGTTTTGACAGGAGGGTAAAGTACCCCTTTCAGCTCATTTTGCGAGCTATTTTTTAGAATTGTTCTCAGATTTTGATGTAAAATTCCATTTGTTTCCTTTGACTTATTTCCTGTTTTTAAAAAAATGTTTGTTTCTTCAAAGTAACATAAAACAATATAAAACTAGTTTCAGCAATGTCAGATTCATAATGAGCATGAGGGACATGTCCAAATAGTGCTTTATATAACGAAATGGCGTTTTCGTTGGGTTTTAAAAATTTTTAGAGTGATATATTTAAAAAACTGTTAAAGATAATTATTTCAAATTTTGAATGCTTCTTGATCTTGTTATTATCTTTCATTTTAAATAAGAAACATCAAATTCTATGATGTTTGAAAAAATGAGTGGTCCTACCTACTAATATTGAAAGCATTACCTTGGCTTTGAGTATGAATGCTCATTAGTGACTGTAGTATTTTACATAGCATCTTATCAACAGTCTGACAGTGTTGTGTAGCTCTGCAATACACAGTTTTTTTCAGGGGCAATGCACAATCAGTCAAATGTACAAGTTTGCTTATTCCTCCCCTCCCCCAACTTCTTTTCCCCTGCCTAAATCCCTTCCAGCTTCTAAACATCTTCTAGACATGTTTCAGTGAGAAAAGAGGTTAGATTGTCATTGATGATGCTAATGAAACTGATGCTGTGGTAGTTGAACTAGATCTGAATGCATGTGACAGATGGCTGTATCTCATTGTATAGTATACCCTGCTGACAACCAGGCCCAAGAGATACAGACACCTACAGTCTTGGTCAAGTGATTCGAGCTACTCGGAAAAGTACATGTGTGAAGTGGCTGAATCAAAGCTTTGGCTCCAGCTTTTGTCCATTGCATACTGGAGTAGAGCCGTTCAGAGCCAGAAAGATCTCTTCCTATAATAAGATGCAAACCCACTGACTAATTTGTGGCTGATTTCCCAGTGCATTAACTACTGGACCATGGTGGCTGGTTGGTTTTAGTTGTTGTGGGGGGGGGGGGGTATTGTTTTTTTGTTTTAGCAGTGATGCATGTCTGATTATTAATTGGTTATGTTTTTTAATACACACACATAATATATATATTTATGTGTGTGTGTGTGCGCGTGTTTGTGTGTGTGTGTGTGTTTCTCAAACAGATCCGATTTCTATGTGGCCTGGAGGATCGGGTGATCAGCGTTGATGAGGATGAGAAGTGTCGCTACATCATACGCTTCAGTACCCCTGCCGCCTGTTGATCGATTGATGGAAGCTTTTACTTTCAGATACCAAGGGTACAAGCATTCCCATGTTTTAAATGTCTAAGTCTCTCTGTCTCTCTGTACACCCATACTGGATAGGATGTGTAGAGCCTGGTCTTCTTCTCCTGCACTCGTAACACTGCAGCAGGTCTGCCTGCCCTCTGGCCTCAGCCAGCACACTGTGACTTCAGAGCAGCTCAATATTTGTACTGGATGTATGCTGGGTGTGTTGGTTTCCGTAACCACTGAATTGATTACATGAATTTAGGAATCTTTAACCTCTTAACTGCCCAGTGCAAGTGCACCCTATATGCCGGGGAATAAAGTTCTTATGTACCACTGCTATGTTCATATCCCTCTTACTCAGAAACTACCACATGAATATTCCTGATAGTCTGCCTAATGACAGTATATATATCGTAGATTACTTCGAGGCAAACTCAAATTAGCTAGCATGCTATTTCACTGCGAAAATATATTTAAAATGTAAAAAAGTTGACCAAAAATACGATTTCTTTATCACCACTGTCATTCTGAGTACTCCCGATCTCAATAACGTCAAACATAAGTCTAGGCCAAATCTCATTCTTTTTTTTTTAAATGCACGATCAGCTGATTCATACACGATCGTTTTCATCACTGTTAGGTAAATCTACAGTTTTATTTGCCAATTTTACAGCTGTGTAAAGTTATTTATGCCTTCAACAAGAAGTGTAAGCCATTTTGAACACGAACTTCCAAAACAGTCATGCATAAAATCACAAAATACGAGCTAAAAATCGATCGTTTTTGCTACGGTTTTTGCAGCTGAATGTTGCCAAGCAGCAGGAGAGTGACCTCCATTAAGTTTGGAGTTGTTTCCCTTTAACTGTAGTCAAGGAAGCAGGCTTGTTTACTTCGGTTCGACACCCCGGAAATTTTACGGGTTGTTGGCGTATAGGGTGCACGTTTAGCCCCGGAAAATTTCCGGGGTAAGGCAGTCTAGTGGTTAATGTACATGATTGATCTTCTGCATGCGCATACACATAGGGAAACAAAGCACTGGCAGGCCTGCACTCTAAATTCACCTGGAAGACGGTAAAAAAAAAAAAAACTACCCTTGATTCATAAGGAACAGCTGGCAAGGTTCAACCCCACGACCTCATGGATCTGTGGGATTGAAGGCAAATGGTCTGAAGAGAGAATTTCTATATCAGGGTCCTAATATAAAGTCCTTACATTCCAGCCACCATGGCTTGGGTTATGGACTGGAAGGTCATGGTTTCAAATCCCTTAAGAGTCATAGGGATTTTTTTGGATACCATCCGGCTCCTACCCAGAGTGAGTGTGCTGTGGGCTCAGTGAGAAGACTGGGACCACACGGTTAAACTTCATCCTCTTTAGGAATGTGATTTTAAGAGTGTTGCTGAAATTACCTGACCATCACTACAGGTGATTGTATCTCTCAGGCCGGGAATATATCATGATAGTAAGCATAGAGTACAGCCCTGTCAGGTAGTATCAAGATTTCAAGATTTAATTCTTTTCACCCCTTTTGGGGTATGGAGCATTACAAACAAATTGAACAGGAGAATAAACCTAATGGCAATACACCAAAAAATAATATGAATACTAACAGTAACTGAAAAGCACGAGTTCATAGCATAATGATAAGCAAACAGTATTAATGACCCCATACTATTTTTAAGTATAAACATTTCTTTAAAAGACATAATCTACACTTGTGAAAGACAATTGAAATTTCAAGAAATACCTGCAAATCTTATGAATTTTGAGAGTGACAGGAGAACTTTTCGAGATTTGCATTTCATTAGCCTACAAAAATTGTAACTGGACATGGGTTGAAGAAAATGTCGGGGAATAAAATAAATGTTTGAAGTGGGGACATTCCATGATAAAATGAAATTCATCCCATAAAACAGACATATTGCATTTTGAACATATTCTTTCTTCCCTTGGTATATTATAGAAACGTCCAACCTCAATAGGAAGCTTGTGACAGCTACAACAAAACTTCATAAGATCGTAAACATATACATCTGGTAGACAAGTTATATATTTTTCCATACCAAAATCGATCTTATAGTTTTTATAATAAAGGCATCTACTATTACTCCACTGCTCATAGCTTTTCAGACTGGATGTCAAGCAGCTGCATCCAGAAACAACCATTTGAACAGAGACCAAAATAGTCAAAGGATATCTGCCCATTTCTCCATATACTAGTGAAGTTGACGTTCTAAGCTTTAAACGAAAAATATACATTAAAAATCTTAACTGAAACTTGTCAATTATTGTTAGGTTTTCATATCCCCAAATTTCACATCCATACAACAAAACAGGTACAATGATTTTATCGAATAAATCAAGTGTCACATGTATAGGTAGTTCTTTTTGCCGTGCAGTCCTTATCAAACTAAACATAACTTTAGTAGCTTTATCATAAGCGATTTTTTTTTGCATTTTGCAAAACTACCGCTCTTACTAACATTAAATCCTAAATATTTAAAACTATTAACAACTTCCAACGCTTTTCCACCATACATAAACATGTTACGAGATATAATGCAGCAGAATACCATGATTTTTTTCCCGCTGGATTCACAACAAATTTCTACTGAGAACAGTAAGCATATAAGCTGTCTAAAGCATCTTGTAACCCCTTCTTTGTATTAGAGAATAAAATAGTATCATCAGCTTTTTGCAAAATTAAAAGCTGACATAGATGGGTTAACTTTTGTTCCATTCATTTGAAGTTGAAATTTCAATGAAAAAAATTCATTATCAATATTGTTCCAAATCATTCAGAACAGAAAACAAAAAGGGAAAGATTTATCCCTTGACGAACCCCAGTAAACTTTTAAATATCAAAACAGCTTATCTAACCAAAACACAAGATTTTACACTTTCATACATTTTCATGATGACTTCAGAATGTTCCATTACATTTTGTTTTGCGTTTATACCTTTAGGGCACTATGATACAGAATCCCTTTCTGATAATTCAACAAAGCAAGTATAACGGGGCTTTTTTACTTAGAAAAATATCCAAGGACATTTTAAAAAGAAACATTATCTGTAAGTAGAGTGATACTTTCTGAGACTGTCTAAATTTCCCCCTAAAGTATCTTATTGTCTAAGAAATTTTGACAACTGACAATTGAGAGTAAAAAAGTTTTCAAATACAACCAACAAGTTATTACCTCTATAATTATCCACTCAAAGCAATCATTCCATAGCAGATAATGCATCATCCTCTTTGTAAATTGATCAGTGCAATAAAAAAAATTTGCCTCTGATTCATTAGCCCCTTTGCTCTGGTCCCATGGTTGACTCAGATTTGGGCATTGCATCAGTCTGGATCGCGACTGAGCTATTATTTAAAAGTAGGGGCTTAGTATGTGTCAGGGTATGTTAGCTCAGAACAGGCACCACTAAAACACCCCAAAGTGACTTCAGCAGCAGATGGCTGGTGGCGACAAAAACCCTGACATTGATGGGTCCAGTGACTTCTGACCTGGGAGGGTTTGCATAAAGAATTGGGCACGGCCTGAGGTGAGAGATCGGAAAGAGCAGCATGGGAATGGCAGGAAGGGAATGTTCAGAGTTTATTGAGGCAGCAAAACAAAAGCCCTACAAAGTCATACTGTCAGAGTGCTTTCGGTTATCAAATCCTTCCATCTATATCAGGGCCATGACTTGTATCAGCTACTTCTGTCAGGTATTTTCCTCAGTGGGAAAATTCCATGTGTTCATAACAGACTACTGTAGGTTACCATGCATTCCTGTTATCTTCAGTCTTGCTGTTCTTCCACAGGTTGACCATTCCTGAAGCGCACATTCCAGGATATATGTAAAATAAGGAGAAATGAAAGCTTGGAATTGTTGTTTGTTTTTGTGCTTTCTTTTCGGGTCTTTGGTTTTGTGGTTGGGAAATTTTTTGGGGAAGTGTTCCATTTGTTAACTGCACCATTTCTCCCGTGATTTAACTGAAGGGTAGTTTGAGCATTTTTGGGCTTTGAATATTCAACATGTGGCTTGTGGACAAAAAGGACAACCTCTTGTTTGATGAATTGCTCTATCAGTTCTAAAACATTCCGAGCAGCCATATTTATTCACGGGTTTCAGCCAGTGTGATGTGCTGAAAATTTTGGTTTCTGTTTTTTTTTTTTGGTTTTTTAAAACCATTCAAGAAAGGTACAATCAAGGGAAACTATAGAGGTTTTGGGAATCATTGTTTTCTGTACGGGTTTTTTTGGGTGTCCTGTTACCATGAGATGATTATGTGGTGTAAAAAGACAAGCCATTTGATGTCACGTCATTCCTTACGATCAATGAGGGTTTGCATTGATGTGATTGGATTTGCTTGGCTTGATTTGTTTTGGGGTTTGGGTTTGATTGGTTTGATTATTTGATAAAATAAAATTTTGGTTAGTCAAGCTGGGTATGTCTCCCTCTCCCACTTCTGTTAAAGAAAGGAAAACATATATGTATCTTTGTGGTTTTGGGAGGGTAAGTTGTGTGTGTGTTGTGTGCTAAATTGTCAGTGTATTTTGCATCAAAAAGAGATGGGTAACCAATCTGTTTTATTCATTCATTATCAAGAACCTTTACAAACAAATGTGTGTGTTGTGTTTGTTGTGTTGTGTGTGTGTGTGGTTTGTGTGTTGTGTTTGTGTAAAAAGGGGGTTGGGGTGGGGAGGGATATGAACTATAGTAAAATAATGAAACAATGCAAGGTTCTGTAAACTATCAACATAACATTGTCAATGTAATTGATATAACAGTAAAAACATTGAAGAAATCTATCAAACTATTGAAAATCAGCCTCAACTGTTCTGAAATAAGAAAGAGAGGGGCAAATGTCCCTGCCTCAGAAAGGAAGTCTTTTAAATAACATCACATATACTACAGGAGAAACCACTCTAGTCCTTACCTTAAACACGCTTTTAAACGCTTCTGATTTTGGGGAAAAATCTCCCTTCTCACTTTTTTCTCGACTATCTGCAGCATTTGACACTATAGATCACTCTATCTTCTCTCCCGTCCCCAAAAAATTTTTGGTATCAAAGGTGCAGTTCCCTTACCTGGTTTAGTTCATACCTCACTGACCGATTCCAGACAGTCACAGTAAACAAAATTCAATCAATTCCTGCAAAACTGGAATGTAGAGTCCCACAAGGATCAGTTCTGGGCCCTGTCCTGTTCACTCTCTACACTGTCCCACTCTCATACATAATAAACTGTCACTAGATCAACCAACATTTCTACGCTGATGACTCTCAGATTCTAAGCAGTATTGCCTTCAAGACATTCAAAACTGGATGATACAAAACAAGTTACAGCTAAATGCAGGTAAAACCGAAGCCATGATTATAGGGACCAAACACAAACTCTCTTCCATCACAACAGATTCAATAGAATTTGGCAATACATCAGTTCCGCTATCCACTGCAGTTAAGTATCTAGGTGTTGTTATTGACAACACACTCTCTATGCAAAAATTCATCCCCCAGACTGCCAGTCTGCTACTATCAATTACGGCGTATAAGTGCAGTCCGAAAGTCCTGTCCACTGATGAAAACATCCAAACATGTCACATCTTTATTTTTCCGTCTGGACTATTGTAATTCTCTTTTGGCTGGTCTGCCAGCATCATCTATCCACTCCCTTCACGCATACAAAATCTGCAGCTCGATTAGTCCTCAAAAAAAAAAAAAAAGAGCCTATTATTTCCACCCCTGCAATCTCCCATGGTTGCCGGGTCCCACAGAGAGTAAAGTACAAGATCAGTACCCTCTGTTACAAATGTCTCCAAAAAAATAGCACCCTCATATCTCTGTGAATGTCCTCACCTGTACACTCCTTCTCGTTCCCTACGCTCTGCTGCAGATACCCTGGGCTTACGAATACCTAGATTCAACCAATCCACTGTTGGCCGTCACTCTTTCTCTATTTCTGGTCCATCAATCTGGAATGACCTCCCTCTCCCTTTGTGAAAAAGCCTACTACTTTGACGCTTTAAATCCAGCCTCAAGACATACCTATTTCAAATCTAAGATTTTTCCCTCTTGTTTCATCTCATATCTGTCCCTGCCTTTAAAAGCCAAAATTCCATCACCCTGTTGAATTGTACAAACTGTGTGTGTGTGTGTGTGTGTGTATTTGAATTTGTTAGAATATTGTGAATCATTGTTGTTGCTTGTGTAGGAGCGGATTGAATGGAAGCGCTCTGATTTGTAATTGCAAGATATAGGGCTCTATAAATTCCATATATTATTATTATTATTAATATCAGTCAAATTTTTCGGCCATATAATCAGGGCTGACGGACTAGAGAAACTGTTATGGAGTGGCAAAATCTGTGGAAACAAGAGCAGAGGAAGACAACGCACAAAATTCACAGACAGCTTAAACAAATTCGCAACGAATAAAGAGGGCACTAACAATGAGCTCATGAGAGGGACCGAGAACAGGGAAGAATGGAGAGCCATGATCGTCGATGTCTGCAGGACCAGACCGGACACTTGAAGAAGAAGAATATCAGTCTGTGAATAAGACAAATTATTGTCCTCAGTTCACCATCACCGTCACCGATCCCTCAGATTCCGAATCCTTTGGGGCGCCTTCGAAGCTTTGTCAACCACCTTTCTCCAGTTCTCACATCTCTCAGCCGCCCTCAGGGTGTCTCTCAGCTCCATGTCTGTCCACTCTCGAATGTTGTCCTCCCATCTCTTCCTTTGTCTGCCTCTTCTTCTTCCTCCTCTCACTGTGCCTTTGTAGGATTGTTTTAGCAAGACAAGAGGAGCATGTGACATGACCAAACCACTTCAGTTTTCGTTGTCTGATGAGTGTTTGAAGGTCAGTATAGGGCCCGATTTAATTGCGGATGCGTCTCTTGAATTCATCATTCATGATGTGGTCTTTGTAGAGATGCCTAAGAGTCTTCGTAAGCACCTCATTTCTACAGCTCTTATTCTTCTCTTTAAGTCCGCTGTGAGGGTCCATGATCCACATGCATATAAGAAGATTGACATGACCAGAGAGCGCATCAGTCTGATTTTGGAACTGATGGTGATTTTTCTGTTGCTCCAGATGGGTTTGAGCTTGGTCATTGCGGGTGAGGTCTGGTCAAGTCTTGACAGTATTTCTGGTTTTGATCCCTCGTCTGTCATGATAGATCCCAATATTTGAATCTGTGAACATTTTCAAGTTTTGGTCTTTGATTTTGATTTTGATGTGAAGTTGCTGTTGTCACACTTTTGTTTTTCCCCCGCTGATTTCCATACCAAATTTTGTTGATTTTTCTTCTAGCGGCTCACTAGTCTGTTAGTTCTTGCTTGTGACCAGCTAATCCGTCAATATCGTCAGCGAAGCGCAAGTTTGTGATTGTGCCCCCCCAAATACTCACTGTTCCTTCATGTTCTTCTAGTGCTTTTTCCCCATGATTCTCTCAAGAAATACATTGAGAGAGTAGGGGAGAGCAGGCAGCCCTGGCGCACACCGACCGTCATCCGAACCAATCACCTATGTTTGTTGTGTGAAACACTGCACTTGCTGGTTCTTTTAGAGGCTCTGTACAACTTTGATTTAGGTTGGCATTTATGTTGTAGAGGTTCATAGTTGTCCCCCAGTGCAGCGTGCCAAAAATCTGTCGAATGCTTTCTTAAAATTGATAAAGGGCATGGTTTGAGGTCATGTTGATGCTGGAGGTATTTTTCCCTTATAAGTCTTATGTTGAAGATCTGCTCTGTTGTACGCGTCAGGTCTGAAACCAGCTTGTTCTTCTGCGATGATTCTTTCAGCCCGTGGTTTGAGCCTGTTCAGTAAGATTTTTCAGCATCACTTTGCTTTGGGTGACTGATGACTTATGGTGCTGTAGTTTGGCATTGTTGGAGATTGCCTTTTTTAGGAAGTGTTTTTATATGGGATTGTGTTCATGCTTTTGGCCATACTCCAGTCTGCCAGATAAAGTTGCAGATTCGATTGGGTACGTCAATCATGGATCATCTCCTGCTTGCACCATTTCAGCTGAGACACTATCACACTTGCAGATTTTCCCGGTTTTAGAGTGAGACTACTTTTACAACTTCCTCTTCAGTAAACTACATGAGGCTGTTTCAGATGACGGGGGGACATTCAGCATTCAGAATCTCCCGTTGCTCAAAACGAGTATAACCCCCTCACAATATTCCGTCCATTGTTCATTATGTTTCCTCTTCTGTCAAGCACTTTCCCGTTTTTTCTTGTTGGTGGAGGGTTTTTTTGTTGATTTTGTTGCAGTTAGGTCTTTTACCAGTTATAAAGGGTTCTTACTGTCATTTCTGTCCATGCTGGTTTCTATCTCTCACCATTTATCCCCTATCCCCTTTTTCCATAGCATATTTCATTCCTTTCTTCCCTTTTTGGTTGCTTCTTTATACTTTCTTGTCCCTTCTGCACACTGCTTCTGATCTTCAGTTCTTTTGCGCTTATTTACAAAGTCTAGGACTTCCTTGGAAACCATGGTTTATTTATTATCCTCTTTCTTCTAAGGAGCTCTTTTCTGCTTCATTGAAGGAGTCATTGAATGTGTCCTCAGTTTTAAATTGGGAAAAATTTATAATTGGAACAAAGAATATATCTAGGTCAGATAGATAAAGAGGAATTACAGAAAGAGTATCCAACAGCTAAGTGTTATGTTCTAAATGTTTCAGCCCTGACTACTCCACTTAATGTTAAACCCTCATGAACAGATATATAGGAATAGTCAGAACTATGCAGAGTTTGAATGCCCTTCCACTTTTTTGCAGCTGCAACAACTTTTTCATTATAATATATATTGCAGTGCAATTATATCCAGCAAAAAGTAGTGTTGGTACCCCTTAATATTAAGAAATGGATAAGATTTACTTCAGTTATAAGATCATGTCTAGCTTTTAAGACCTGAATGTTTGAGAGATTGTAAAACTGACTTTGAATCAATGCACAGAAGAACCTGTTACATGATTTGTGAAAAGTCCAGCAAATGATTGAAAACCATTAAGATTGCAGTTAATTCTGCAGTAAAGATGGATGATTCTTCCCAGTGTAATATGTTTTTCAACTTTTAAAAAAGGAATGATGAAGGCAGCACCCCTATCGTAAATATTCAAAAGGGACACATCCGTTTAAATTTTAAGATGTTTAATTACTGTAATTTTGTGCTTGCTTGCATGTGTGTTTAGCTCTTCCTGGATTTTAGCATTTATATAGGTGATAATTTTTCATGGAACTGTCCAATTTTCAATCTGGTTTGGGGTTTTTTAATGGAATTAGCTTTTTATTGCAAATTAACAGCATGGTAATTTCAAACTGACAGTTTTACAATGTGACTCATTGTGTGGTGGAATGTCAAAAATGTTTGTGTGCATGTGACAACTTGTATGCTTATGTGAGGGTTTGGATGTTGTCATATAATCTTTACTTTGTAAAGGATTTTTGGTGATATGCTGATGCTTTTTCTGAAGAATTTACAGTCTTCTTTTTTGTCTGTGTTCTTGAAGACTTGGGTGTGAAAACAGAACATTTAATTTTTTTTTTACAGATTGTTTTTTCATGCCATATCTGGTAAATTGCTTGATGTCTTCCAAAAAATTGTTTAATGTCCTTTTCAAAAAAAAAATGCTTGATGTAAATTTTCAGAAAAAAATGTTTGATGTTATTTTACAGGCAAAAAAAAGAACGTGGAAGTGCCTTATGTAGATTTTGTTTATTGCGGTGTTTTGGCTTTGTAACACTTTTGTTTCTGTTTGTGTTTTTGTTTGGGTCTACATGCCTGTTTTGTGGCATCATAGTGATTGAAATAGAAATGGTAAACATATCATAGAGTTGCATGGAGAGATAAGTTATTGTGACATGATAATTATAATTATTTTCCCCTCAACAAGTCTGTTTTCAGCTTGATTGGCATTTAATCCAGCTTTAGCCAAGGGGTGGGGTTGTGGATGAGTGGGTGAGAGATGTGTTGATGGAGTGGTATTAGACTTTGTTTTTAAAATCACCCCCCCCCCCCCCCCCAAAAAAAAAAAAAGCTGCCAAAAAAAAAAAAAAGAAAAGAGAAAGAATGGGGATAGTAGACTAATCATCATCATCATCATCAGTCCCGTGACCTTGGCGGTCGTGGAGGAGACACGAAAGACGATGCCGTGGTAAGCCTCCTCCATCCATCTCGGTCCTCGGCTCTGCGCAGTAGTGCCGAGTCATTCATTCTGGTCCATTCTCTGATGTTGTCCATCCATGACTTGTTCTGTCTTCCCCTCTTTCTGCCACCTTCGAGTGTTCCCTGCAGTACTGTTTTTGGCAGAGTGTTGTGGCGGGTGACGTGGCCGAACCATGTCAGCTTTTTCTTCTTGACGATGGTGAGAAGGGGTTCCTGTGGACCTGCCAGCCGTGTTATTTGGCTCTTGACAAATTCATTGGTCTTTCGTTCTCTCCAGGATAAATAAAAATTGTTTAAAAAAACAAACAATAAAACATGGGAAGCAGAAATTTAACAACTAATTATAAATAATACCTTGTGATCAGAACAGTGAGGAATGTAGCCTGTGTATACAGGATGTAGACATTCTACATGTCACTCTGAAGGCAAAGTGTAAGTCTGCAGAGGGCAGAACTAGGAAAGAGAAAGTCTGCAGAGGGCAGAACTAGGAAAGTCTGCAGAGGGCAGAGCTAGGAAAGAGAAAGTCTGCAGAGGGCAGAACTAGAAAAAGTCAAAGTCTGCAGAGGGCAGAACTAGGAAAGTCTGGAGAGGGCAGAACTAGGAAAGAGAAAGTCTGCAGAGGGCAGAACTAGAAAAAGTCAAAGTCTGCAGAGGGCAGAACTAGGAAAGTCTGGAGAGGGCAGAACTAGGAAAGAGAAAGTCTACAGAGGGCAGAACCAGGAAAGAGAAAGTCTGCAGAGGGCAGAACTAGAAAAAGTTCAAGGGCAGAAAAAAGTCTGGGAGAGGGCGAACCTAGGAAAGAAAAGTCTCAAGGGGAGCCAGGGAAAAAGAAAATCTGGGTCAGAAGAATCAGAGTCAAACAGAAGAAGTCTACAGAGGCCAGAATAAACAGGGAATTGCAAGCCCGAACAGGAAAGCACTACAGCAGACTAAAGCCAGAAAGCCGGAAGGAGCAGAACTCAGGGAAGTTAGAAATCAGGAACTCAGAAAATCAAAACTATAGCAGACAGAAGTCTGGAGAAACAGCAACTAAAGAGAGCTCGAGGGCAAGCACAGGAAAGTTTTAGAGGGCAGACTCAAAGCTGCCAGCAAACAGAAAAAAAAGTACTCCCGACAGACCAGGAAGAGAAGTGCAGAACAGCTAGGAAAAAGAAAGTCAGAGAAAAGCAGACCGAAAAGAAGCTGCAAGGGCAGCGGAAAAAGAAAGCTGGAAGGCCAGCTAAAAAGAAAACTCCCGAGGCAGACTCGGAAAAGAAGGCACGACAGGGCTAAAAGAGAAAAGGCAGAGGGGAACTAGCGAAAGGAAAAGCAGTGCAGAGGCCAGACAGAAGAGAAAGCCCCGAGCAGGGCCAAAAGGAAGAGAAATGCAGAAGCTGGAGAAAACCTAGGCAGAAACTAGGGAAAATGAAAAGAAGCTCAGAGGCCAGAACTAGAAAAAGGGAAAATCCCAGGGCAAAAATAGGTTAAAGTCTGAGAGGGCAGAACTAGGAAAGTCTGGAGAGGCAGAACTAGGAAGAGAAAAGTCTGGAGGGGAAAACTAGGAAAGAGAAAGTCTGAGGGCAGAACTAGGAAAGGCTGCAGAGGCAGAATAGAAAGAAAGTCTACAGAGGGCAGAACTAGGAAAAGGAGAAAGTCTGCAGAGGCAGAATAGGAAAGTCTAAGAGGCAAATAAAGGAAAAGAAAGATGGAAGGCAGAACTGAAAGGA
This sequence comes from Rapana venosa, assembly GCA_028751875.1. Classification (NCBI taxonomy): domain Eukaryota; kingdom Metazoa; phylum Mollusca; class Gastropoda; order Neogastropoda; family Muricidae; genus Rapana; species Rapana venosa. The sequence continues at coordinate 6,021,773 of CM054166.1, forward strand.
AAGTCTGGAGAGGCAGAATAGGAAAGAGAAGTCTGAGAGGGGCAGAAACTAAAGGAAAGTCTGGAGAAGCAGAACTAGGAAAGAGAAAGTCTTTGGAGAGGTCAGAACTGGAAAGTCTGGGAGGAGGACTAGGGGAAAAAAAGTCTGGAGAGGGCAGAAATAGGAAAAAAGAAAGTCTAAGAGGGCAGAACTAGGAAAAGTCCTCAGGCAAACAGAAAGTCTGAGGGCAGGGAAATAGGAAAAAGAAAGTCTGGAGAGGTCAGAACTTGGAAAGTCTGCAGAGGGCAGAACTAGGAAAGTCTACAGAGGGCAGAACTAGGAAAGTCTACAGAGGGCAGAACTAGGAAAGTCTACAGAGGGCAGAACTAGGAAAAAGAAAGTCTGGAGAGGTCAGAACTTGGAAAGTCTGGAGAGGGCAGAACTAGGAAAGAGAAAGTCTGGAGAGGGCAGAACTAGGAAAGTCTACAGAGGGCAGAACTAGGAAAGAGAAAGTCTGCAGAGGGCAGAACTAGGAAAGAGAAAGTCTGCAGAGGGCAGAACTAGGAAAGTCTACAGAGGGCAGAACTAGGTGTTTCGTCATATGTTACGGGTGTAATCAATGCCCCGTGAAGATAACCTTAATTTAAACACATATCAACAGTGCTGGACAGGCAGATATAGCAATGTGGGAGGATAGCCAATATTCCAGGTCGTGATTTTTTAAGTGTTCAGACGCTTCTCATCCACAGTAACCATATTACACCAGTTCCTGAGTTCAAACGATAAAAGTGTTAATTCTAATGAAAAAAAATTATACGATCTAGCTTCCAACTCCCAGGTTTGTTCCTAGGTTTCTCGTTTCTATGGACATCAAATTGTCTATTCAATGGAATAATCCCACACGAACTCACAACACTACTATCATTTTTTCTAATCAAACCACCGTCGTACCAAACTTCAACACACCATCATGTTCCAACCTAAAACTTTTCCACTCCCCAAACTCCGAACGCTGAAAATCGTGATAGACTCAACGCCGTTTTTTTTTATACGGCTCTTATATAGCAATGACGTTTCAATGACGTGTTTTCCTATCAGCCCTACGTCATCGTAACAAGACTTTTCTACAAATCAACAACAGAACAAGAGTAATCGCTAATATTGCATTGCTACACCTTCCAAAAATTATCACCCACCGATACACCGGACACACCGCCAGACACCACCGCACGTAACCAACGCAAAAACGTCATGATCATTCTTTCCTTGCATTTCATTCCTCTTAATTTGTAACTACTTAAGGAAAATTTTCTCAAAATTTCCTAACCTTACGTATTCAGGAATGACTCTTACAATGGAACATAAAACAACTAAAGGTAATGTCCCTGGCAAAATGAATATCAAACCCAAACTCACAAGCCGGGGTCTTTACATTCTGCTCTAAATGTCTGCTGTATGATTTTCAGTACCTTTCACATGTTCACCTTCATGTCAAAAGTTCTCTGATGGTGACAAGGCAACGCAAGACCCTGTTGTTTAAGTATTTGGCAGAGTTCAGAAAGGATAAAGGTTGATGGTCCGTGCGCAACACAGAACACACACCCTGGAGAAACAAGTTCAAACTATGCGCAACGGCCCCACACTGATGCTAGCACTCTTTCTCCATGGTGGCCGTTATCCTCTCAGCACGGGACAGCTTCTTTGCTGGCGTAGGACACCGGGAACGCTTCCTCCCTCAGTCCTGCATAAGGACCGACACCAACACCTTCGTCAGAAGCGTCTGGTAGCGTGCACAAACGTCTTGGAAGGGGTCCGGCAACCGTAGCACAGGCTCCTCGGGTGCCAGAACTTCTTACGGTGATGATGGCCCTCTCTTGCGCTTCTCCCCCACTTCCAGCTGGTACGGCTTACCTTTTTCTAGGCAGGTCAGACTGCGGCGCAGTCTCAGTGCCATAATGGGGCATGTAATGCCCTGTAGATCCCCACCATGCAAGGAAGGACCGCATCTGTTTTTTTGTATGGGGACGTGGGGCTTCAAGGATTTCTTCTCGTTATATCCTCAAGGACCCCTTTCATCCTTCCTGGAAGGAATGTCCTAATGAAAGTCAGTATTGTTGTCTGCCCGACTAATGCACTTGCTAGGTACTTGCCGTCAGAACAGATGTGCTCCGGACAGTCGTTTTAACTACTTCCGATGAATGCCAAGTGGCTGGCTCTCCAGGTCTCTGATGAATCAGGATATCGTCCAGTATACCACGACACCTTCCTTATTGCCCAAGTTTTCTCATGCCCCGTTTGAGGTTGCACCAGAAAGTTCATCATACCGACTGGCAATGCGAGGAAACTCATATGTGCCGTTATGGGGAGTCACGAACGCCGTCTTTGGGAATGTCTTCTTCTGGATTGGACCTGCCAGTATCCCTTGCTGAGGTTATCTTGGAGAAGATCTTACTTCCACTCAGTCTTTGGAACAGGTCAGTGGCTGTCGGCATGGGCTCTGGGACAAAGATGAGTCAGCTTGTTTAGTCGCCTTAAAGTTCAATACACACTCTGTTGGTACCCATCCTTTTTTCTTGACGACGACAACTGGAGATGCGTTAAGGAGATCGTGGACTCGCGTATCACACCCAACTTCAGCATTTCTTGAATATCTCCTTTCAGCGATCTCTGGGGGTCGTAAGGCCATTAGGGTACGGTTTGTTTTGGACCCCTGACAGTTTCGAAAGAAGTCAGTTTGATATCTTGCTGGACCAGGTTAGTCTTTTCCTGGGAACTCAGTGAATAACTGCGAGTACTCGTTCAGGACGATCCGAGCATCAGTTTGCTGTTTACGGACCAGCTGTGGGTCCTAGCGCAACAAATCACAGTCTCTTGAGATCTCAGGTCACTGAAACTCTGGAGCTCTCATCGTTCACTGATTTCATCGTCGATGGCGTTCATTAATAGTTATCACAGGAGTTGTAGGGAGCCCTCTCAAGGAAATCTCATATACCTGTGCGTTAGTGTTGCCCTCGTCCAGTTCACGTTCAGTGATTTCTTCAGGAGGTTGGGCCGTGAAGATAATCTCTGCTTGCCCTTGATTTTCTTAACATAGTCGTTCAGTTCTTGACAGCCTCAAACAGTGGTTAAGGCGTCCTTTCCACTGCTTCAGCAGCTTGTGGTGCTCAGAGGGAAGCAGGACAAGCACCTTTGTCCCCTGCCACGAATCTCCTGACTTTCGTCTTTCGGTCGTAGTAGTGCTTGCTCTTGCTTGGGCTTTCTCTTGATCCCTCCTGGCCAACTGCAGGGTGTCCTCAAGGCGTTCTCGAGCTCGATACGTATGGTAGCTGTTCTTGACCTCTGGGGACTCACTTCCTTCGTCCACTGCTCCTTTAGATCTGCATAGGCCACGCACAGTCCTGCCATACAGGAGTTCAATGGGGGAGGAATCAGTTGATTCTTGAGGCACTCCCGGAAGCGAACAACTGGGAGTTGATGAAGCGGTGCACTGTCGAGGTGGGTCGCACACAGTTTCTTCAGCATTGTTTCAGTGTACCGTTGCACTTTCTCCGGCCGTTTGCAATCGCCCCCCCCCCTGGGGGGTACCCCCCCCCCCCCCCCCCCCCCCCCCCCCCCCCCCCCCCCCCCCCCCCCCCCCCCGTTTTGTTGGTAAGAGTGGTGGCAACTGCCGGTGCTGGAGGAGACGAGCAACTTTCTTTCATTGCAGTAAATCAGAACTGAGTCCCTAAGTCACTCAGATCTCGTCAGGCCATCACCCGTCTGCTGAATAAGTCCACCAATGTCTCCCGCTACAGTCTCTGTGTCGATCGCGTTTCTGCGGAACTGCCTCAGGGTACCTAGGGTTGTCGCGTAGTCTTCACGTGAGGATGTAGCCGGTATTTTGTCCTGATCACTGGCTGGTTTGATCCTCGATCAGGTCTATGGGCCACTCTCTTGAACAGGTCCATCCACCATCGGCATCTTCTCTAGTGGCATTCGGTGGTCTTTCCTTTGGTTCCGTCTTTGGGCACACATCACAGGATCTGCAGAAGCGTGCACATTCACCATGACACCTGGCAGTAGAGGCAGCCGATGATCTTGTCACGTTGTCTTTTTGATTCCCAATGGACCTCGAAGATGGATTCATGAGCCAACTTCATCACTGGGGTACGCTGATCTGCAGGCACAGAATTTGGTCGTACAGTTTGGCCTCACTCAGTTTTTTAAACAGTATGTACATCACCCATTTTCTTTTTCCCAAAGGTCACTTCTGCGTTTTCTCTGGACACAGTGTTTGCCTGTTGATGTCTTCTCCATGAGAAGGGTCAGATTGCTGGGCTGAATGAGTTTCTCTCTGTTGATGTCAGGAATCCCTGTGGGCTCATCAACTTTCAGTGGAGTCATTTTCTTTTTTTCTCTCCTTGGCCTGAGCACGCGTTGTCACAGCACAGGATGTGCCCCCACTCATGGTCAGGAATTGTTTTGCTGCTCTGGCACCATCAATATTGCCGATGAAGACATCATTGGGGGGAATGGGGAGGCATAGTGCATCACTTTCAACAAAGAATGGTTGTTGAGACCTCGATGTCAGCAGTGGGAACTGATTCAACATGTCCTTGCCCACTCTCAGGAACTGTTTTTTCCGGTGAACTGTTCCTTGGCACAAGGACTTTTTCTGGATTTGACGCCACTGCATCCCGTATCTCTTCAACACATTTACCTCTTTGTATCATTGAGCCCTTTTACCTATGGCATTGTGCTAAGTCACTTTCGTTTTCGGTTTACATAGCCCACATGACAACTGCTTCATGCTTTTCTGGTTTTGCATGTCCTTCACTCCGGTTTGATTTTGACATTGGTTGTTTGTGACTCCACTTCTCTGGATGGCGACGTTTGCAGACGTCACGTTTCTCTGTTTCCAAATGGCCTTGGAACTTTTCGTTCTTCGGTTTGACATTTTGTGAGCTGGCGTTCTTTGGACGCTCTACATTCAACAGCTTGGTGGCCCCAGTCGTCCACAGTTGAAACACTTTCATGGTGATCCGATTCTGGTTGATTTAAACCTGCACTGGTCTCAATTTGTCAGTCTGCAGTCTTGCCGGCTTTGGTTTGGCGTCAAAGCTCCGATGCGGAGAACTCCAGGAACTCTTGTGCCGATTCAGTGAGGGATTTCAGGCTTTGTCTTTTTCTTCGAAGCAGGATCGATTGCAGGTCTTATCGGGCAGGAGTGCAATGATTTGGCTCTTTCAGGACCAGTGTAAATAAGCCTTTCATTGTCTTTATTTTTATCAGCCTACTCCAACCCATTCTTTCAAGGTAGTTTCTGGAATTCTGTCAGAAACTGGGGCAGGACTCTCATTCTTCTTCTGGTCGACTGGAACGGAAAACGTTTTATGGAAGCCTTGCTTCTGAGAATTCGTAGAATACGAAGCTGTGCGGATTTCAGTTTTCTCTATAGTCGTCAGCATCTTCTCGGGGACTGTCTGGAGTAAACTTCCAGGGCATGGAACAGTCAAAGAGAGCACCCAACAAGTCCGTGGCCCACTGATTCTCCTGGCCCCCCCCATTTCATGGCTTTAGCATGGCGTTCAAAGCGCTATAAAGTAGCTATCATAGGTTGTCCTTCTCATCTACAAATGGCAGGGAGACGAGGTCTCTTGGCGATATGAATTCTGTCTGTGCAATGGATTCACCTTTTCCATGATCTCAGTTCAGCCATTCGTATTTTTCATATTCTCTTTGTTTTCTCTATCTATTAGGTATTGTCTTTGACTCTCTCTCTTCTCTTCTTCAATCTCCATTGGTAATTTCTTTAGTTTCTCTCTTCAGCCTCGCTCTTCTCTTTCTTGCTGTTTTTTTCTTTGCATCAAAGTATTTCTTAAGATCTCACCTGTCAAGCCTAGTTCCTTTACAATCTTGCATCAATTCATCTTGACAAAGGTTTTGACGGCAAACAGTTCCGGAAACAATGCCTCCATACAACACTACAGTCCCAAAGGCCGTATTCTCTCTCTAGATACTCCTTGATCATGCACTAAACGTGCTCAAAAAAAATTCTTACAGTCACGGGCGACAGTTCATTTAACTAGCCTAGATCTGCTCGACACATAATCGCAATTGTCCTTTTACTGAGTCCGTCTCACTTGTCATCAGAGTTCTTACGCATATTTCAACTTTGTAGATCTAGGCGACATTAAACCCCTAAACAGTTGTTTAAAACTCCAGTCCAAGTGCACAGTCACTAAATTAAAGACATTGGACGTAAAAATCCGGCTTGGCCCCCAAATTGTTCGTCATACTGTTACGGTTGTGTGTAAAAATGGGATGTACCTTATTAAACACACTACTCTAACTGAGCTGAAGGAGCATAGCAATGTGATAGCCAATCATTCCAGGTTCGTTGATTTTTAAGTGTAGACGCATCATTAACAGTAACCAAAAATACACCAGTTCTTGAAGTTCAAACGAATATAAAGTTTTAATTTCTCAAATGAAAAAAAATTATATGAACTAGATCCAAACTCCCAGGTTTGTTCCATGGTTCTCTTTTCAATTGGACATCAATTGTCTATCAATGAAAATCCCACACGAACACAACACTACTATCACTTTTCTTCTAATCACACCTCGCGTACCAAACTCAACACTCACTAATGGTTCAACCTAAAAACTTTCCTCTCCCCAAACTCCGACCGCTGAAAATCGGCTGATAGACTCCAACGCCGTTTTTTTTATTTGTGGATACGGCTCTTTATAGCAATGCGTTTCAATTACGTGTTTTCCTATCAGCCCTACGTCATCGTACCAAGACTTTTCTACAATCAAACAACAGAACAAAGAGTAATCGCTATTGCAATTGCTCCCCAACCTTCCCAAATTCAAAAATTATCATTCACGAGACACCGACAACCCGCAGGACACACCGCCACCGCTAACACGACACGTCTATGATCTTCTTTCCTTGCATTCATTCCTCTAATTGTAACAAACTAGGAAGAGAAAGTCTGGAGAGGGCAGCAACTAGGAAAGAGAAAGTTGCAGAGGGCAGAGCTCGGAAAGAGGAAAGTCTGAAGAAGGTCGAAATAGGAATGAGAAAGTTTGCGAGGGTGAAAACTAGGAAAGAGAAAGTCTGCAGAGGGCAGAACTAGGAATAGACAAAGTTTTCCTGCAGAGGGCAGGTCGGGATAGAGAAAGTCTGCAGAGGGCAGAATAGGAAAGAGAAAGTCTTCAGAGGGAAGAGCTAGACATCTAAAAGAGAATGTCTGTAGGGAGGGCAGGGGGGGGGAAAAAACTTGGAAAGTCTGCAGAGGGCAGAACTAGGAAAGAGAAAGTCTGCAGAGGGCAGAACTAGGAAAGAGAAAGTCTACAGAGGGCAGAACTAGGAAAGAGAAAGTCTGCAGAGGGCAGAACTAGGAAAGAGAAAGTCTACAGAGGGCAGAACTAGGAAAGAGAAAGTCTACAGAGGGCAGAACTAGGAAAGAGAAAGTCTGCAGAGGGCAGAGCTTGAAAGGGGGGGGGGAGAAAGTCTGCAGAGGGTACAGAACTAGGAAAGGAAAGTCTTAGAGATGGCTGAAAACTAGGAAAGGAGAAAAGTTCTACAGATAGCAAATAGAAAGTGAAAGTCTAGAGCGGGCAGAAACTAGGAAAGAGAAAGGGTCTGCAGTGGCAGAACTAGGAAAAGAGAAGTCACAGAGGGCAGAACTAGGAAGAGAAGTCTAGAGAGGGCAAGAACTAGGAAAGAGAAGTCTACAGAGGGCAGAACGGAGGGGAAAAGAGAAAGTCTGGACGAGGCAGCACAGAACTAGGAAAGAGAAAGTCTACAGAGGGCAAAACTAGGAAAGAGAAAAAAGAACGTCTACAGAGGGCAGAAACTAGGGGAAAGAGGAAAGTCTACAGAGGGCTAAAACTAGGAAAGAGAAAAAAGAAAGTCTACTGGGGGCTCAGACAAGAATAGGGAATAAGAGAAAGTCTGCAGAGGGCAGAACTAGGAAAGAGAAAGTCTGCAGAGGGCAAAACTAGGAAAGAGAAAAAAGAAAGTCTGGAGAGGGCAGAACTAGGAAAGGGAAAGTCTGCAGAGGGCAGAACTATCAGCCAAGGAAAGAGAGTGTGCCAGTATTGGTAGGTGTGTTTGATGTTGAGCTTTTGCTCCTTGTGCAAGGGAGGCAAAGAGGACACACACCTGTTGTCTGTCTGTCCAGTCACTTCTAATTCTTTTGACTTCCAGTTATCTGCTTCCAGCCCCCCACCCCATGGGTTTTTTTTTCTTGAGGCAATTATATCAGCCATCATACATACTGGGGTGGGCAATGGCTGTCTAGCTTGCCATGTTGTTTGCCAGCTTGGCTTCTTTCATGTATGTTATATGGCTTTGGATTTGTTTGCGTATTTGTTTTCTATTGGCCCCAACCAAAAACCTTTGTCACTGATGCCAGGAAAGTGTCAAGGCCTAGGGTAAAATGTTGTAATGCTCACTTTGAGATGTTGAGATCGTCTTCATGCAGGACAAACTCTTGGCATATATAACAACATGCTTTCTCTTATTTAAGGAGGAAAAAATCTTCTGCTGTCATAATATAGTCATGGCGAGTTAAGCTACTTAAATAAAACAGTCCTACGCACAGACAGAAGTCTTTTATCCAGAGTGTAAGCTACTTAAATAAAACAGTCATACACACAGAGAGAAGTCTTATCCAGATACAGTTCTACACACAGAGAGAGTCATTATAAGGAGTGTAAACTACTGAAATAAAACAGTCCTACACACTGACGAAGTCTTATCCAGAGTGTAATAACTACTTAAATAAAAAAGTCATACACCACGGACAGAAGGTCTTATCCAGAGTGTATACTACTTTAATAAAAACTGTCCTACACTCAGACAGATGTCTTATCCAGAGTGTATGCTACTTAAATAAACTGTCCTACCCACAGACAGAAGTCTTATCCAGAGTGGTGAAAGATACTTAAATAAAACGTCTTACACTAGACAGAAGTCTTTCCAGAGTGTATAACTTAAATAAAACAGTCCTACACACAGACAGAAGTCTTATACAAAGTGAAAGCTACTTAAATAAAACAGTCCTACACACAGACAGAAGTCTTATCCAGAGTGAAAGCTACTTAAATAAAACAGTCTTACACACAGACAGAAGTCTTATCCAGAGTGTAAGCTACTTAAATAAAACAGTCTTACACACAGACAGAAGTCTTATCCAGAGTGAAAGCTACTTAAATAAAAGTCATACACACAGACAGAAGTCTTATCCAGAGTGAAAGCTACTTAAATAAAACAGTCCTACACACAGACAGAAGTCTTATCCAGAGTGAAAGCTACTTAAATAAAACAGTCTTACACACAGACAGAAGTCTTATCCAGAGTGTAAGCTACTTAAATAAAACAGTCCTACACACAGACAGAAGTCTTTTCCAGAGTTGAATACTACTTAAATAATACTGTCATACACACAAGAGGGAAGTCTTATCCATGAGTGTAATACTACTTAAAATAAAACTGTCCTACACACAGACAGAAGTCTTATCCAGAGTGAAGCTACTTATTTAAAATGTCCTACACAAACAGAAGTCTTATCCAGAGTGTAAACTACTTAAATAAAACAGTTCCTACTCCACAGCAGGAAGTCTTATCCAGAGTGAAAGCTACTTAAATAAAAACGGTCCTACACACTAGACAGTAGTTTATCCAGAGGAAGCTACTGTAAAATAAAAACAGTCATACTCCACAGACGACGTCGTATCCTGTTGTATGATACTTAATAAAAACTGTCCTACACCAGACAGAAGTCTTATCCAGAGAGAAAGCTCACTTAATAAAACAGGCTTGCACACAGAAAGTATGTCTTATCCAGTGTTGTAACTATTAAATAAACAGTCCTTCACAGACCGACAAGTCTTATCCAGAGTGAAGCTCCTTTATTTAAAACTGTGTCTTAACACATAGACAGATAGTCTTATACAGAGTGCAAGCTACTTAATTAAAACGTCCTACACACAGACAGAAGTCTTATCCAGAGTGTAAACTACTTAAATAAAACAGTCCTACACACAGACAGAAGTCTTATCCAGAGTGAAAGCTACTTAAATAAAACTGTCCTACACACAGACAGAAGTCTTATCCAGAGTGTAAACTACTTAAATAAAACAGTCCTACACACAGACAGAAGTCTTATCCAGAGTGAAAGCTACTTAAATAAAACGGTCCTACACACAGACATAAGTCTTATCCAGAGTGAAAGCTACTTAAATAAAACAGTCATACACACAGACAGAAGTCTTATCCAGAGTGTAAGCTACTTAAATAAAACAGTCCTACACACAGACAGAAGTCTTATCCAGAGTGAAAGCTACTTAAATAAAACAGTCCTACACACAGACAGAAGTCTTATCCAGAGTGTAAACTACTTAAATAAAACAGTCCTACACACAGACAGAAGTCTTATCCAGAGTGAAAGCTACTTAAATAAAACAGTCTTACACATAGACAGAAGTCTTATCCAGAGTGAAAGCTACTTAAATAAAACGGTCCTACACACAGACAGAAGTCTTATCCAGAGTGAAAGCTACTTAAATAAAACGGTCTACAACAGGACAGAAGTCTTATCCAGAAGTGAAAGCTACTTAAATAAAACGGTTCCTTACACCAGCCAGAATCTTATCCAGAGTGGAAAAGCTACTTAAATATAAACAGTCTTACACATGCAAGAAGTCTTATCCAGAGGAAAGCTACTAATAAACCAGTCATACACACTGACAGAAGTCTTATCCAGGATGTGAAAAATCTACTTAATAAAAACTGGCTACACACAGACAGAAGTCTTATACAGAGTGGTAAACTACTTAAATAATACAGTCCTACACACAGACAGAGTCTTCTCCAGAGTGAAAGTACTTAAATAAAACTGTCCTACACCACAGAAGAAGTCTTATCAGAGTGTAAATACTTAAATAAAACAGTCCTATACACAGACAGAAGTCTTATCCAGAGTGAGCTACTTAAATAAAAAGGTCCTACACACGTAGACATAAGTTTATCCAGAGTGAATGCTACTTAAATAAACATTCATTACACACAGACAGAAGTCTTATCCAGAGTGTAAGCTACTTAAATAAAACAGTTTCTACACACAGACAGAAAAAGTCTTATCCAGAGTGAAGCTACTTAAATAAAAACAGTCCTACACACCGACAGAAGTCTTTTCCAGGTGTAAACTACTTAAATAACACCAGTCCTACACACAACAGAAGTCTTATCTGAGTGAAAAGCTACTTAAATAATACAGTCTTACACATAGACAGAAGTCTTATCCAGAGTGAAAGCTACTTAAATAAAACGGTCCTACACACAGACAGAAGTCTTATCCAGAGTGAAAGCTACTTAAATAAAACAGTCCTACACACAGACAGAAGTCTTATCCAGAGTGAAAGCTACTTAAATAAAACAGTCTACACACAGACAGAAGTCTTATCCGGTGTAAATACTTAAAATAAAACAGTCCTACACACAGAACAGAGTCTTATCCTGAGTGAAAGCTACTTAAATAAAACAGTCTTACACACAGACAGAAGTCTTATCCAGAGTGAAAGCTACTTAAATAAAACAGTCCTACACACAGACAGAAGTCTTATCCAGAGTGTAAGCTACTTAAATAAAACAGTCTTACACACAGACAGAAGTCTTATCCAGAGTGAAAGCTACTTAAATAAAACGGTCCTACACACAGACAGAAGTCTTATCCAGAGTGAAAGCTACTTAAATAAAACGGTCCTACACACAGACAGAAGTCTTATCCAGATTTAGTGAAGCTACTTAATTAAAATCAGTCTTACACATAGACAGCAGAAGTTCTGATCCAGAAGTTGAAAGCTACTTAAAAATAAAATCTGTCCTACACACAGACAGAAGTCTTATCCAGAGTGGAATGCTTCTTAAATAAACTGTTCAACACACTGACAGAAGTTTATAGAGAAAGCTTCTTAAAAATAAAACAGTCCTACACACAGACAGAAGTCTTATCCAGAGTTTAGCCTTCTGACGGTCGGTCTGCTTCAGTGATTCCCTGGTGTGGGGTGGGGTGGTGTGATGTGGTCAGTGAGACAGCCACACAGTGCAATGTTCTGGGTGACCCCCAGAGAGTTAAACAGGGGAACACACAGCAACAGATTGTAAGCTAATTTGATGTGCAGTTTAATAAATATTTTGGTCCTGTTAGTAAAAGTGTGACCATTGTTTTCCCTGAACCTGTCCTGTAGTATTTGCTGTTGCTGCCTGAACTACTTTCTGCTCTGGCCACCAGGCAGGGAGTGAGATGGTAAACACTAGGATGGGCACAGGATGTCTGTCCATTCTGCAGTGGTGTTTGTTTGTTCCTCGTGGTAGTGCATTTATCAATCTGTGTTTTCATTACTTTGAAGGGTTTATCTTCTTTTTTTTCTTTTTCTTTTTTACCCTTTTTTGTCATCTGAGAGTTGTCCCTGGCAAAATTCTTAGAAAAAAGCCACTCTGATAGGGAAACAAATACAGCTGCAGGAAAAAAAAAAAAAGGGTGAAAGGGTGGCGCAGCGCTAAGTGGCGACGCGTTCTCCCGCTCTCCCCGGGGAGAGCAGCCCGAATTTCACGGAGAGAAATCTGCCGTTCTTAAAGTGGTTATGAAACTAAAATCTGAGCGCTTTGATTTGTTGCTTTACAAGATTCAGCGCTATTTTAAATTCCATACATCAGTATGTATTATTATTCTTATCTGGTGCTGAGAGATGACATGCAGAATGGCTGGCGTCCTCAGCATAGTTGGTTTGTATTCCTATGATTCATAGATGTCCATGTATAGTCTCTTTTCAGGTTGATGACTGTGTTGGAATTTGGTGGATCGATTAGTGTTGTTTTAATAGTGGTGATTTTGAAACTTGTGAGCAATTATAAGTGATGGAGTGGTTGAAGCCCTGACATTGGTCTTCATGGTTGATGGAGCATACTTTTA
>CM054166.1:6035222-6082700 GCA_028751875.1 Rapana venosa
CTTTGTGCATTGATTCAAAGTCAGTTTTACAATCTCTCAAACATTCAGGTCTTAAAAGCTAGACATGATCTTATAACTGAAGTAAATCTTATCCATTTCTTAATATTAAGGGGTACCAACACTACTTTTTGCTGGATATAATTGCACTGCAATATATATTATAATGAAAAAGTTGTTGCAGCTGCAAAAAAGTGGAAGGGCATTCAAACTCTGCATATGTTCTGACTATTCCTATATATCTGTTCATGAGGGTTACATTAAGTGGAGTAGTCATGCTGAAACATGTTAGAACATAACACTTAGCTGTTGGATACTCTTTCTGTAATTCCTCTTTATCTATCTGACCTTAGATATATTCTTTGTTCCAATTATAAATTTTCCCAATTTGAACTGAGGACACATTCAATGACTCCTTCAATGAAGCAGAAAAAGAGCTCCTTAGAAGAAAGAGGATAATAAATAAACCATGGGTTTCCAAGGAAGTCCTAGAGCTTTGTGATAAGCGCAGAGAACTGAAGAGTCAGAAGCAGTGTGCAGAAGGGACAAGAAAGTATAAAGAAGCAACCAAAAAGGTGAAGAAAGGAATGAAATATGCTATGGAAAAATGGATAGAGGATAAATGTGAGGAGATAGAAACCAGCATGGACAGAAATGACAGTAAGAAGGCCTATCAACTGGTAAAAGACCTAACTGCAACAAAATCAACAAGAACCTCCACCATACAAGATAAAGCGGGAAAGTGCTTGACAGAAGAGGAAGACATAATGAACAGATGGACGGAATATTGTGAGGAGTTATACTCGTATTGAGCAACTGGAGATTCTGAAGTGCTGAATGTCCCACCGTCATCTGAAACAGCCTCATGTAGTTTACTGAGAGAGGAAGTTGTAAAAGTAGTCTCATCTCTAAAACCGGGAAAATCTGCAAGTGTTGATAGTGTCTCAGCTGAAATGGTGCAAGCAGGAGATGATCCATGTATAGACGTACTCCATCGAATCTGCAACTTTATCTGGCAGACTGGAGTATGGCCAAAAGCATGAACACAATCCCATATAATAACACTTCCTAAAAAAGGCAATCTCCAACAATGCCAGAACTACAGCACCATAAGTCTCATCAGTCACCCAAGCAAAGTGATGCTGAAGATCTTACTGAACAGGCTCAAACCACAGGCTGAAAGAATCATCGCAGAAGAACAAGCTGGTTTCAGACCTGGACGCAGTACAACAGAGCAGATCTTCAACATAAGACTTATAATGGAAAAATACCTCCAGCATCAACATGACCTCTACCATGTCTTTATCAATTTTAAGAAAGCATTCGACAGAGTTTGGCACGCTGCACTGTGGACAACTATGAACCTCTACAACATAAATGCCAACCTAATCAAAGTTGTACAGAGCCTCTATAAGAACGCAGCAAGTGCAGTGTTTCACAACAACAACATAGGTGATTGGTTTCGGATGACGGTCGGTGTGCGCCAGGGCTGCCTGCTCTCCCCTACTCTCTTCAATGTATTTCTTGAGAGAATCATGGAAGAAGCACTAGAAGAACATGAAGGAACAGTGAGTATTGGAGGGCGAACAATCACAAACTTGCGCTTCGCTGACGATATTGACGGATTAGCTGGTCACGAGCAAGAACTAACAGACTTAGTGAGCCGCATAGAAGAAAAATCAACAAAATTTGGTATGGAAATCAGCGGGGGAAAAACAAAAGTGATGACAACAGCAACTTCACATCAGAAATCAAAATCAAAGACCAGAAACTTGAAAATGTTCACAGATTCAAATATTGGGATCTATCATGACAGACGAGGGATCAAAACCAGAAATACTGTCAAGACTTGACCAGACCTCACCCGCAATGACCAAGCTCAAACCCATCTGGAGCAACAGAAAAATCACCATCAGTTCCAAAATCAGACTGATGCGCTCTCTGGTCATGTCAATCTTCTTATATGCATATGGATCATGGACCCTCACAGCGGACTTAAAGAGAAGAATAAGAGCTGTAGAAATGAGGTGCTTACGAAGACTCTTAGGCATCTCTACAAATACCGCACATCATGATTGATGAATTCAAGGTAGACGCATCCGCAATTAAATCGGGCCCTTAATGACCTTCAAACACTCATCGACAACGAAAACTGAAGTGTTTGGTCATGTCACATGCTCCTCTTGTCTTGCAAACAACAATACTACAAAGGCACAGTGACCGAGGATGAAGATGAAGCAGGCGACAATAGGAACGAGATGGGGAAGGACAACATTTCGAGAGTGGACATGACATGGAGCTGAGAGACACCCTGAGGTCGGCTGCTGAGAGATGTGAGAACTGAAGAAAGGTGGTTGACAAAGCTTCGAGGCGCCCAAAGGCATTCGGAATCTGAGGGATCGGTGACGGTGATGGTGAACTGAGGACAATAATTTGTCTCTCATTCACAGACTGATAATTCTTCTTTTCAAGTGTCCGCGTAGGTTCCTGCAGACATCGGCGATCATGGCTCTCCTTTTTTTTATTTTTTCTTCCTTTCTCGTCCCTCTATGAGTCATTGTTTTGTGCTCTTTATTCGTTGCGAATTTTGTTTAAGCTGTCTGTGAATTTTGTGCGTTGGTCTTACTCTGCTCTTGTTTCCACAGATTTTGCCATCCTTAACAGTTTCTTAGTCCGTCAGCCATCGATTATATGGCCGAAAAATTTGACTGATATTCATAATTATATAAATATATGGATGTATAGAGCCCTATATCTTGCCATTACAAATCAGTGCGGTCATCAATCCGCTCTACACAAGCAACAACAATGATTCACAATATTCTAAAAAATTCAAATACACACACCACCACACACACCACAGTTTGTACATTCAACAGGGTTGTGGGAATTTTGGCTTTTAAAGGCAGGTACTGATATGAGATGAAACAAGAGGTGAAAAATCTTTGATTTGAAAGAGGATGTCTTGAGGCGGGATTTTAAAGCTGTCTTAAGTAGGTTTTACAAAGGAGAGAGGGAGTGTCATTCCAGATTGATGGGACCAGGAAATAAGAAAGAGTGACCGGCCAACAGTGGATTGGTTGAATCTTGGTATTCGTAAGCGAGGGTATCTGCAGGCAGAGCGTTAGGGAACGAGATTGAAGGAAGTGTACAGAGTGAGGACATTCACAGAGATATGAGGGTGCAATTTTGTGGAGACATTTTGTAACAGAGGGTTACTGATTCTTTGTACTTTACTCTCTGTGGCAAGGCAACCAGTGGGAGATTGCAGGAGTGGAGTAATAGGCTCATTTTTTTTATTTTTTGAGGGACTCATCGAGCTGCAGAGTTGTGTCATTGCGTTGAAGGGAGGGATAGATGATGCTGCAGACCAGCCAAGAGAGAATTACAATAGTCCAGACGTGAAAAGAATAAGAGTATGTGAACATGTTTGGATGGTTGCATCAGTGGACAGGTTCTTTCGGACTGCATTATACGCCGTAATTCGTAGTAGCAGGACTGGCAGGTGTGGGTTGATGAATTTTTGCATAGAGCGTGTGTTGTCTCATAACAACACATAGATACTAACTGCAGTGGATAGCGGAAGCTGGATGTATTGCCAAAATTCTATTGATTCTGTTGTGATGGAAGCGAGTTTGTGTTGGTCCCTATAATCAGGGCTTCGAGTTGGTTTTACCTGCATTTAGCCCCTGTAACTTGTTTTGTATCATCCAAGTTTTGAATGTCTGAAGGCAATACTGCTTAGAATCTGAGAGTCATCCGCCGAGAAATTCGAACGTTGGTTGATCTTAAGTGACAGTTTATTTATGTATGAGAGTGGGACAGTGTAGAGAGTGAACAGGACAGGGCCCAGAAACTGATCCTTTGTGGGACTCTAATTTCCAGTTGTGTGGAGGAATGATTGGAAGTTTGTTACTGTGACTGTATGGAATCGTGTCAGTGAGGTATGATAATAAACCAGCGAAGGACTGCACCTTTGATACCAAATAATTTTTGGAGACGGGAGAGAAGGATAGAGTGATCTATAGTGTCAAATGCTGCAGATAAGTCGAGAAGAGTGAGAAGGGAGATTTTCCCCAAGTCAGAAGCGTTTAAAAGCGTGTTTAAGGTAAGGACTAGAGTGGTTTCTCCTGTAGTATATGTGATGTTATTTAAAAGACTTCCTTTCTGAGGCAGGGACATTTGCCCCTCTCTTTCTTATTTCAGAACAGTTGAGGCTGATTTTCAATAGTTTGATAGATTTCTTCAATGTTTTTACTGTTATATCAATTACATGTAACAATGTTATGTGAAAGTTTACATGAAACCTTGCATTGTTTCTTTTTTCCGATTCAGTTCTTATCCCTCCCACCCCACCACCCCCTTGTACACACACACTCACACACACACACACACTCACACACACACACACACACACACACCCACACATTTGTGTTTGTAAAGTGTTCTTTGATAATGAATGAATAAAACAGATTTGTGTTTACCATCTGCTTATTGATGCAAATACACTGACAATTCATCAGACAGAGCACACAACACCAGATCTTACCTCTTCTCACACCACAAGATGATACATAATATGTTTTCTCTTTCAACAAAGTGGCAGAGGGAGACATTACCCCAGCTTGACAAACCTACATTTTAGTTTGATCAAATCAAATCAAACCAAATCAAACCAACCCAAATCAAATCAAGCCAAGTCAAATCCAATAACATCAATGCAACCTATCATGATCGTAAGGAAATGACAGTGTACATTCACTGCTTGTCTTTCACACCACATATCATCTCCATGGTCAAAGGACACTACACAACCTGTACAGGAAAACAATGTATCTCAATCCTCTATAGTTTTCCCTTGGAGTGTTACTTGCTGATTGTGTTTTAAAAAACTCCAAAGAAAACAAGAAATCCAAATTGCTCAGCCATCACACTGAGCTGACAGTGAATAAAAATGATGGTCCTGCTGCTTCTCCTTTCTTGCTCAGCTATGTTTTTTGAACTGATAGAGCAATTCGTCAAACAAGAAGGTTGTCCTTTTTTGTCTCTATCAAAGCCACATGTTGATTATTCAAAGCCAACAATGCTCAAACTACCCTTCAGTTAAATCACAGGGAGAAGATGGGTGCAAGGTAACAAATGGAACACTTCCTCAAAAAAATCCCAACCACAAACCAAAGACAGAAAGATAAGCACACAACAACAAACAATCAATTCCAAGCTGTTCATCTTCTCCTTATTTTACATATATCCTGGAATGTGCGCTTCAGGAATGGTCAACCTGTGGAAGAACAGCAAGACTGAAGATAACAGGAATGCATGGTAACCTACAGTAGTCTGTTATGAACACATGGAATTTTTCCCACTGAGGAAAAATACCTGGACCAGAAGTAGCTGAGACCATGTCATAGGCCCTGTTATTGATGGAAGGATTTGATAACCGAAAGCCTCGAAATTGTTATGACGTTTGTAGGGACTTTTTGTTCTTTTGCGCTCATACTCTGACATTCCTGTCCTGCCATTCCCATGCTGCTCATTCCGATCTCTCCTACTCAGCCGTGCCCATTTTCTTCATGGCCAAATCCCCAGGGTCCAGAAGTCACAGGGAGCCATTCAATGTCAGGTTGTTGTTCGCTGTCCACAGCCATCTGCTGCTGAGTCACTTTGGTGGTGTTCTGTGGGCTGTTCTGAGCGATCATACCATGACACTACGTACTAAGCCCCTAATTTTTAGTAATAGCTCAGTCGCGAGTCCAGACTGAGTGCAATGCCCACCAAATCTGAGGTCACCATGGGACCAGAGCAATAGGGGCTACTGAATCAGAGGCAAATTTCTTTTATTGCACAATGATCAATGACAATGAGGATGATGTCATTATGCTGCTATGGAAGTGCATGTGCTTTGAGTGTGATAATTATAGAGGTATAACTTTGTTGAGTTGTATTTGAAAACTTTTTACTTCTGTATTGTCATGTTGTCAAAATTTCTTGAGACAAATAAGATACTTTAGGAAAATCAGACAGGCTTCAGAAAGTATCACTCTACTACAGATAATTGTTTCATTTTAAAATGTTATTGGATATTTTTCTAAGTATAAAAAAGCCCCGTAATCTACTGTGCTTTTTGTGATGTATCAGAAGGCATTCTGTATGGCATAGTGCCTTTGGTATTAAACTGGCAAAACAAAATGTAAATAACACATTATGATAGTCTCCATGAACAATGTATGAAGTGTTAATATCTTGTATTGGTTTTTGTTAATGATAGAAGCTCTGTTCAGACTATTCAAAAGTTATTTTCTGGTGTTCGTCATGGGGATAGTCTTTCTCATGTGTTGTTTTCTGTTTCTGAATGATTGGAAAATATTTGGATAGATAGATATTGTTTGTCATTGAATTAGTCAACTTCATTGTATGGAACAATGTTAACCAGCTATGTCACTGCTTGAAATTTTGCTATATGGATGATGATATATTTTATTTCTAATACAGAGTAAGGGGTTACAAGATGCTTTAGACAGTTATATGCGTTTGTTCTCAGTAGGACATTTGTTGTGATCCTGCGGGAAAAAAATCAATGGTATTCTGCTGCTTATATCTCGTGTAACAGTTTATGTATGGTGGAAATAAGCGTTTGGAAGTTGTTAATAGATGTAAAATATTGAGGTAGTTTTGGCGAGGAAGAGACCGGCGTGGTTGGTTTGCAATAAATCTGCTTTTAATATTTAATAGCGCTGTGGTGTTAGCGACGATTGGGTGGGTGGTGGGTGATAAGGTCCTAGCAAGGCTTTTGTGTTATTCCCACGTATTCATGGGTCACGGCGTGGGTGGAGTGATTATGCCTTGTTCCCCCCCCCCCCCCCTTTACTGTTTTGGCTGTGATGGATGGGAAATTTGGGGATGCAGGATAAACCTAACTCACAGTACGGTACTAGTTTCAGTTATAAGATTTTAATGTTTATTTTTAGTTTTTAATGCGCCTCCTTTTCCATCCCACCTAGAACGTCATATCTTTCAACTTGTATGTGCGTAGGATAGTGGCTGATATCACTCGTGGACTTTTTGGGGCGCGGTAGCAGCTGTTTGGGTGTGGCTGGTGGCTGCCTGCTTGGTCTGCCTAGTCGGATATGCTCCCATGAGCTGGGGACGATGTGGTGTGGCCGTTGTGGTGATTATCTTTCGTGAGTAGCGATGGTGGTAGCGGTTTTTTGTTTTCGGGCTAAACATGTGGGGTCGGGGTCGTGGAGGTGTGGTAGGTGTTGGTGGAGCGGGCTATCTAGCGGCCGTGGGGTGGGGGGTAGGCGGAGTGTTAGGTGGTCCTGGGAAGTATTTAGGTATTTGGTCTAAATGAAATATGTCTTGGGGGCTTTGGGTATTTTGTATGGATGTTTTTCATGGTATTGGACCCACGGCTATAATGGAGTTTATTCCCCGTCTGGGGCGGTCACCCTTGTCCTCGTGACAAGGGGGGGGAGAGGATTGAAAGGCATTTCTCGAATAAGGCGCCGACTGGCGCGCTCTCAATTGCATATTGGAGTAGATGTTGCAGGGCTTTGCATGCCCCCCCGATTCCCGGTGCTAGGGGGGGTCTCTCGTGGGGAGTGTGTGGGAGGGGATTGTATCGGTGTGATGGATATTGAGGAGCTGGGGGCTTGGTTGTCTAGCGGGAGGTGCAGGGTTGAGTGGTTGCGTGCGGGAGGATGGGTGGTTTATGTATTAATATTTTTTTTTGGGGTATTGCCCATTAGGTTTTATTCTCTGTTCAATTGGTTTGGTAACTTGCTCCATACCACAAATGGCGACGTGACCCAATCCATGTAATTTAAATCTTGAATTTTGTTATCTACCTGTCCAGCGGCTGGGTATCTCTTGGCTTAATATCATGTGATTATTCCCGGCCTCCGGAGAGATACATTCACTGTTGTTGATGGCAGGGAATATTCTGCAAACACTTTTAGATCCACAAGTCCGATTGACGTAGGTTGAAGTTTATTGTGTGGGCCCTGTCATTCCCACTGTGCCCACAGCACACTCACTCTGGGGAGGAGCCGCGCATGGTATCCTAAATAAAATGCCATATTGTCGCGTTAGGGTGGGGTATCCATGTTCCGGCCAGGCCGGCAAAACTCTTGCCTGGGGGGCTGGAAGGGCATCCCTTAGGTCGGTTTTGGTTGGTCCCTGTTTTGATAGTTCGCCTCGTCAGACCAGTTGCCGTCACAATCCCACAGATCCCATGAGGTTCGTGGGGCTGTGACATCTGCCAGCTGTTCCTTATGATTCAAGGGTAGTTTGTTTTTTGTTGTTTTGTACCGTCGTCCCTGGTGATGTGTAGTGTGCAGGCCTGCCAGGGCGTGGTGGCCCTTTCGTGTCTGCGCATGCAGGAAGATCAATCATGTACATTAACCACTTAGGACTCGGCTTACCCCGGAAATTTTACGGGGCTAATCCGCTGAACATTATTACGCCGTCAACCCGTAAAATTTCCCGGGGTGTCGAACCGAAGTAAAACCAAGCCTGCCGTCCTTGGACTTCAGTAAAGGGAAACAACTACAAACTTAATGGAGGTCACTCTTCCCTGCTTGCTTGGCAACATTCAGCTTGCAAAAAAAACCGTAGCAAAATACGATCGATTTTTAGCTCGTATTTTGTGGATTTTATTGCATGGATCTTGTTTTGGAGTTCGTGTTCAAATGCGCTATACACTTCTTGTTGAAGGCATAAAATGAACTGTTACTCAGCTGTAACAATTGGCAATTAAAACTGTAGATTTACTATCAGGGATGGAAAACGATCGTGTATGAATAGTGATCGTGAATTTAAAAAAAAAAGATTGAGATTTTGGCCCCCTAGAATTATGTTTGACGTTATTGTGAGATCGGGGACGTACTCAGATGGACAGTGGTGATAAAGGAAATCGTATTTTTGGTCAAATTTTTTACATTTTAAATTATTTTTCCACCTGTGCTGTAGTGATATTGCTGCTGCTTTATTTGAGTTGGCCTCGGAAAGTAATCTTCGTGTTATTTACTGTCTTTTGCATTGTCTTAATCAGGAAGATGCAATGTGTCAGTGTGGTGTAAGGTGGGATTTGATCATAGCATTGTGGTCCATATGAAATTTATTCCCCGGCAATATAGGGTGCAATTGCACATGGGCTGTTTATGAGGGTTATGATTCCTAAATTCATGTAATCAATTCAGTGGGTACGGGAAACAACAACACCCAGCATACATCCAGTACAATTATTGAGCTGCTTGAAGTCACAGTTCTGTGGGGCTGAGGCCAGTGGGCAGGCAGACCTGGTCTGCAGTGTTTACGAGTGCAGGAGAAGATGACCAGGTCACACTCCTATTCCAGTATTGGTGTTCAGAGAGGACAGAGAGGACTTAGACATTTAAAAATGGGATTGCGAGTACCCTTGGGATATTGAAAGTATAAAAGCTTCCCATCAATCGATCAAAGGCGGCAGGGGTACTTGAAGCGTATGATGTACGCGACACTTCTCATCCTCATCAACGCTGATCACCCGATCCTCCAGGCCACATAGTATCGGATCTGTTTGAGAAACACACACACACACACACACACACACACAAACACGCGCACACACACACACCTAAAATATATATTTATGTGTGCGCTATTAAAAAACATAACCAATTAATAATCAAGACATGCATCATGCTAAAACAAAAAACAATACCCCCCCCCCCCACAACAACTAAACCAACCAGGCCCCCATGAGCTCAGTAGTTAATGCACTGGGAAATCAGCACAAATTGTCAGTGGGTTGCTCTTATTATAGGAAGAGACTTTCTGCTTGAACGGCTCTACTCCAGTTATGCAATGGGACAAATAGCTGGTGCAAAAAGCTTGATTCAGCCACTTCTCACATTGTACTTTTCCGAGTAAGCTCGAATCACTTGGACCAATACTGTAGGTGTCTGTATCTCTTGGGCTGGTTGTCCGCAGGGTATACTATACATGAGATACAGCCATCTGTCACATGCATTCAGATCTAGTTCAACTACACAGCAGCATCAGTTTCTTAGCTTATCATCAATGACAAATCTAACCCTATTCTCACTGAAACATGTTAGAAGATGTTAGTACGCTGGAAGGGATTTAGGCCAGGGGACAGAAGTAGGGGGAGGGAGGATTAAGCAAAACTTGCTAACATTTGATGATTGTGCCTTGCCCCTGAAAAATAAACTGTGTATTGCAGATGTACCAACACTGTCAGAAGTTGATTAAGATGCTATGTAAAATATCTACAGTCATAATGAGCATTCATACTCAAAGCCAAGGTAATGCTTTCATATTCGTAGGTAAGGACCACTCATTTTTTCATACATCATAGGAATTTGTGTTTCTTATATAAAATCGAAAGATACAATAACAAGATCAAGAAGCATTCAAAATTTGAAATATTATCTTTACAGTTTTTTAAATATAAACTCTAATTTTTAAAACCCAACGAAGAAAGCCATTTCGTTATATAACGCACTATTTGGAACATGACCCTCATGTCATTAAGGAATTTGACATTTGCTGAAACTGTTTTATTTGTTTTATGTTACTTTGAAGAAACAAACATTTTTTTTAAAACCAGGAAATAAGTCAAAGGAAACAATGAATTTTTACATCAATATATCGAGAACAATTCAAAAAATAGCTCGCAAAATGAGCTGAAAGGGGTACTTTACCCCTCCTGTCAAAACAACAAGAATGCCTGAAAGTGTCTAAGATTTTTATTACAGTTTATTGTAATTATAGTCTTATTACTCAGTTGCGGTGTATTTTTTTTTCTAGAGGCTTAAAGTCATGTACAGGCAAAACTGCAATCATCCATCACAACCTTATGAAGCAATTTGTGAAGGTAAACAGTCCAAACAATAACACAAGTCCTGACAATTGGATCCATATCATATATCTCAGCTTCTACTTGACTGACAGGAAAGGTTCACCTATCAAAATGTTTGTTTTTCAAACAGTCTTTCTTAAAAGGGCATTCCAATTGATTCGGCTTATTGCTTTTTCCCCCTCCTGCACCCCTTCCAGTGGCAAAATCATATCTAGCTTCTAATTAACAGACAGAAATGGTTCACTTTCAATATGTTTGTTTTCAAACAATGAGTCCCTTTTTTTTAAAAAGGGCATTTGAAAAGTGAGTCTGTCATTGTTCACCCCCCCCCCCCCTAACCCCCTCCCACCCTCTAACCCCCTCCCCCTTGCCTTCAAGCATCTTCTTCTGTACGAGAGATCACAGGTTTAGTATGTAATCATCTGTTGTTCCTTTTTTTTTTTTGACTAGGGGGGGGTGTGGAGGGGTGGGGGTTTGCGGGGAGGGGGGGTGGGGGGGGGGGGGGGGGGGGGGGGGCGGCGGGGTGGGGGGGGGGTGGGGTGGGGGGGGAATAGGGGGGGGTTGGGGGGGGGGTCTGGAGGGAGGGGGGGGGGGGGGGGGGGGGTTGGAGGGAGGGGGGGGCTGGGGGGGGGTACGGGGGGGGGAGGGGTGTGGGGGTGGGGTGGTGGGCGGGGCGCGGGGGGGGGGGGGGTGGCGGGGGGGGGGGGGGGCGGGGGGAGTGGGGGGGGTTGGGGGGGGGGGGGGGGGGGGGGGGCGTATGGGGGGGGGGGTGGGGGGGGGGGCGGGGGGGGGGGGGGGCTGGGGTGGTGGGGGGGGTTGGGGGGGAGGGGGGTGGGGGGGGGATGGGGGGGGGGTTGGGGGGGGGACGCGTGTGAGCGGCGGGGGTGGGGTGGGGGGGGGCGGGGGGGGGGGGGGGCGGGGGGGGGGGGTGGAGGGGGGGGGGGTTGGTGGTGGGGGTTGGGGGTCCGGGGCGGGGGGGTGGGGGGGGCTTGGTGGGGTGGAGGGGGGGGCTGGTGGGGGGGGGGGGGGTGGCGGTGGGGTGGGGGGGGGGGGGGGGGGTAGCGGGGGGGGTGGGGGCGTGGGGGGGTTGGGTGGGGGGGGGCGGGGGGGGGTGGGGCGGGGGAGGGGGGGGGGGGGGGTCGGGGTGCGGGGGGGGGGGGCGGGGGTGGGGGGGTTGGGGGGTGGGTGGGTGGGGGGGGGGGGGGGGGGGAGCGGGGGGGGGGGGGGGGGGGGGGGGGGGGGGGGGGGGGGGGGGGGGATTGGGGGGGGGGGGGAGGGAGGGGGGTGGGGGTGGGGGGGGGGGGGGGGGGGGGGGGGGCGGGGGGTGGGGGGGGGTGTGGGGGTGGGGGGGGGGGGGGGGGGGTGGGGGGGGGGGGGGTGGGTTGGGTGGGGGGGGGGGGGGGGGGTGTGGGGGGTGGGGGTGGGGGTAGTGGGGTGGGTGGGGTGGGGGGGGGGTAGGGGGGGGGGGGGGTGGGGGGGGAGGGGGGGGGGGGGGGGGGGGTGGGGGGGGGGGGTTGGGGGGGGGGTTGGTGTTGGGGTGCGGGGGGGGTGGGGGGTGGGTCGGGGGGGGGTGGGGCCGTGGGGGGTTTGGGGGGGGGGTGTGGGGGTTGTGGGGGGGGTGGGGGGGGGGGGTGTGTGGGGGGTGAGGGTGGGGGGGGTGGGGGGGGGGGGGGGTGGAGGGGGCGGGGCGGGGGGGGGTTGGGGGGGGGGGGGGGGGGGCGGGGGGGGGGGGCCGGGGGAGAGGGGGGGGCGTGTGGGGGAGGGGGGGGCGGTCTATCTCCCGCGCAGCGGGCTTGACGCTCGCCTGGGCAGCACCGAATACTGAACCGGCGTGTACCGCTTCCCGCCCATCTCATCTCACACCTCACGTTGTACCATATGTACTCTGACGTGGCCACGTGTGCGCGCGAGAATGGAGCTCTCCTCCCTTCGGCAGTCCTGCCTATTTTACCCCGCCGCGTAACATCCCCCCCTTCCCCCACTATCATTCTTCCTCTCTCTCTCCATTTTAATTATATTCCCTCTCTCATATTCTCTCCCTTTTCCTCCTTTCTCATTCTCTACTCTCATATTCCTTCTCTCCTGGCCTCGCTACCTTTTTCCACTCTCTATTTTTCTCTCCCCTCCTTCCTTTATCTCATTTTCTCTCTCTCCCACTCTTCCCTCCTTCTCTTCTTCTCATTCTCCCCACTCTGCTCTCCTTATTTATCTTCCATCCCCCCTTCCTCTATTCTCTTCACCTTCCTTTCCTCTCACTCCCCTCCTCCCTCTCTCCCTCCCCCTCCCCTCCCTTTCCCTCTCTTGCCCTCCCTCTAACTCATTCTGTTCTCTCACTCCTTCTACTTCATTCTCTTCTCTCTCCTCTCTCTATCCCTCTTCATTCACCCCCCCCTCTTCTCTCTCTCTATACCCTCTCTCTCCTCTCTCTCTCAGCTGGGGAGGTCTGTACGACGGGTTGCGGGATGCGGAGGCCGGGGTGGCCTGTGAGGCTGGGCTTCAGTCGCTGCAACACCCAGCACCACGGGTTAGAGCAGCAACCACCATCCCTGGATGACCTGGGCTGCGCAGGGGTCAGAGGATCGTGGTGGACCTGTCGGATCGGCTCTGGGCGTCAACGATCTGTAAAGGACGAGGTGGCCATTGTCTTGGGTTGTAGGGCTAGGTCTCGTTAGTTGCTGACCTTGTTTGTCACTTGTCTGTCTCTGATCTGTCTGTCTGTCTGTCTGTCTGTTGTCTCTTGATTATGTTATACACGTACATGTTGTCGTTCCTATTGCTGTAAAGCCCCACCAAAATATAAGCCAGTACGCCTTCATGTATGGGCATATCGGCCTTTTTGTGAATAACATCATTCGATGTTCTCGCTCCGCTCTCCTGTTCTGTGTCTGTGTTGTCTTGTCTCTGTCTGGTGTTTTCTCTCTCACTTCGCTCTCTCTCTCTTCTTCTCTCCTTCTCTCTCTCTCTCTCTCTTCTGGTGTTCTCTGTCTGTTCTCTGTCATTGTCTGTCTTGTCTGTAGTTTTCTGTTTTCTTCTATCGTGTGTGTGTTGTGTGTGTGTGTGGTGTCTGCTTTGTCTTTGTCTGTCTCGTCACGCTGTGTCTATGTGGTGATGTGTGTGTGTGTGTGGTGTGGTTGTGTGTGTGTGTGGTGTGTATGTGTGTGGGGTCTGGTCGTTTGTGTGTTGTGTGTGTGTTGTGGAAGTGTGTGTTTGTGTATTGTGTTTGGGTGTGTGTGGTGTATGTGTGTGTTGGTTGTGTGTGGAGTGTTTGTTGTGTGTGTGTGTGTGTTGTGTGTGTGTGTGTGGGAGTGTGTGTGTTGATTGTGTGTGAGAGTGTGTGTTGTGTATGGTGGAGTGTTTGTTGTATTTGTGTGTTGTCGTGTGTGTGTGTGCTGTGTGTGTGTGAGGTGTTGGTATATGTATGTGTGTACGATTGCAAAGTTGGAGGGGCTATTCTCCCTGGGCTGACGGGTAGTCTTGTTGTTGTCATGTGTAGTGAGTGTGAGTGTGTGTTGTCATGTGCCGTGGGTTCTCTCCCCCTCTTCTCTCTCTCTCACCTCCTCTTGTTGTCGTTGTCTGTGGTCTGTCTCTTGTGGTGTGCGCGGAGTTGTGTTTGTGTTTGTTAGATGTGGTGCAGTGGTTGTAGGTGTGGTGTAGTGTTGTGTGTTTGTGTGTGTGTTCGTATGGTGTGTGTGTGTGTGTGTGTTTGTGTGTGTGTGTGTGTGGAGGGTGTGGGTCGCTGGGTTAGTTTTGGGTGTGGTTCGCTGAAATATTCACAAGAAAGTGTTTAAGTTGCCTCTGGTCTTCGACGATTGGAGAGTGGGTTTTCTTTCATTCGTGGACTATTTATAAACTGTGGGGACGGGATCGCTCTGTGTTCTGCGCACTCGCTTTACCCAGCCAAATGTACGCAGCATCAGAGCGTGGTTACAAGTGGATTGGTGATCGTTTTTTAATTGGCGCTTTTGAACTTACGTTCAGTCCCAGCTTCTCCCGTGTTAATTTGTCCTACTCTTTAGGATCAGGGAAGGTAAAGCAGCGAGGGAGAGGATGTGGGCGATCCTCACTATGCTGCCCTACGAGAAGTTGAGGTCTCTGCTACTTCGGTCCCCTCAACGACCACATGGACACTTTCCGTTTAGCATTTACCGTTCAACCCCACTTACAGAATGTCTGTGACGAGAAAAAACCTTAAGCCGTTAATAAATGATCAATCAAAACCCGTCGTAACACTTCGTTAGACAGCAAACTAGAGAGTGTGATGCTGATGATGAAGATGATGATGATGATGAGACGAGTTGCGACCCAATATTACTAGTCATAACTGACACACATGAATGATTATGAATATATAATCTGGTCTGATGATGGTGAGCAGATGACGACACTGAGCAGATGAGGGCTAATGATAATAATAATGATGATGATTGATAATGGCTGATGATTATGATAGATACCATGAATGTATGAGATATTTGATGCGATGTATAGACTTGGGGCGATTTGTACAAATAGCATTCAGTTAATTTCCCTAGTTTTCTTTTTCTTGAGTGCAGCGCGACGGTAGGTGGTGGTAGTATTAGAAGTCGTGCTACTTTGATGCGGGACGTTGTTGTGGACCAAGTTTCTGTATTGTGCTAGTCCTTCTGTCTTGCATATGCTGTTCATTTGCCGAAGTGTTACGTCATACGTGTCGTCATCCTACAAGCGCTACCTTATACTACCGTGATCGTCAAACTAATTTCAGTACATCAGCCTCATCATCATCCAAAATGCATGCCAAATTCTGTCGAAGTAAAATATTCTCCTTTATGGTAAGGATATAAGATTATTTTCTTCTCTGGTTATCTTCAGTTTTTTTTTTTGGGGTAGTATTTAGTAAATATGAATTAAGTAAATAGAAACTCATTTGTTTTGGGTCGCCAGTGGACCCTTGCGACGTATTCTGCTGAACGGTGCCCCCGTGCGTCGCTGCGTGAATGAGGAAAACTTAACGTGTCCACTGTTTCCAGATTGAGTAGTGGCGTATTGCGAGCATTGTGAGTTTATGATAATAATTAATAATTAATAATAATCATGAACTATATAGGCTCTGTATCTATGCACAGACAAATCAAGCGATTGCACTCAATTCATTCTTACACAGTCATGAAACCGATAGCAAGTATCGTCTCTAACAAGTCCAAAAGCACACCCATAACCATACACAACACACACCCCCAAAAAACACACAACACAACCACTCACCACACAACACGTTATAACTTTGGAGGGTAGATGGATTTAAATTTAGCTGTTGAAAGCAGGGATAGCTAGAAATGAAAAGGCGAGGAAATTCTTAGGTTTGAAACAATATGTAAATGATGTGAGCATGATTGATGTGGCGGCGGAGTCTTAAGATACGGTATGGCCTTCTTTTGCTTTCAGAATAAGGAAGAGAATGATGGTTGTTAGAAAGAAGGATGGTGGAAGAACACACACACACAAAAACACACCTGCACGCTGTTTTCTCAGTCGTCGCTCATCGCGTGTGTCGTCACATCATCATCGTCGTTGTATTGTCATTATAGCATCGTCGTCCCCTTGTCGTTGTTGTCTAATCAGTAGTCTTGTCTCATCGTCGTCTCTCTATCAATCATCATTACATCATCGTCGTCGTCGTCATCGTCGTCACCTTTTTCTGCCCCCAAGCTGGGGTTAAAACACGCGTTGAGCGTGAGGTTTAAACCATTGGGATGGGGAGGCCTTTTTTGGTTTCGAAATTTCCCCCCATTCACCCAGCTGTAAATGGGTCCCTTCCCTCTTTAGGCGGGAAGGTAAAAAAGCGAGGGAGGAAGTGGCACCTCCCCTCAATACGTGGCCCAAGAGAACTGAGTCTCTGACACTTCGCTCCCAAGGGGTTTACGTTTTTTTTTATAATTCATTTTTTCTTTATTTATTTATTTTTTATTCATTTATTTTTATTTGAGGAAAAATCGTAAGCATTCATGTGCTTTTTACACCAGTCCCCCTTGCAGCGTTTTAAAAATTTTTGTCATCCGTCCCCCGGCACAAAGGGCCACTTTTCCCGAAAAGCGGAAAGGGTTTTAACTGTGCGCAGATGTTTTGCGTGGTTCGCCACGGGACCCTCGGTTTCTGCTATCCGAGGGACTTTTGGGAAAGTGGAGTTGGCCTGATTTAAGGGGGAATCAAAACCGGGTCGCAATCCGAGGGGAAGGTATCACTCTAACCCCCGGCATCCGTGCCAAGAACCCCTATCACAAAATTTTGAAACAAAAACCCCCTCAAAAACATTTCATGATGTTTCAGAAAATGCTTGATGGCACACCCCTCCCATGACCCCCTTCTTTGATAGGCCCGGTGCCCCAGGTACACCCATGACACCCCGGGAAAAAAGCCAAACGAGAACTACGCAGTGGCGGAAATAAAAAAGAAATTATGAGCACTCTTTCAAAAACAAAAAAAGAAAAGTCAAATCTTGAATTCTTTCGAAAAACAAAGTTTACTCTTCTCAAGTTCTGGATCCCACGTCTACGAAATCTCTTTTTTCCCCCTCAATTTACTTTTCTTGGATAGGAAAGGGAACCCCTTTCCCCTTCCACCCACAACCACTCAAAAACTCCTTCTATATTTTCTGCTTTTCTTTTTCTAAAAAAAGTCCATAACATTCGGTCCAAACGGGATCAGACTCCTTTCCAGCCTGGAAAATTCCCTAATCCCCAATTCTCGGCATCCTTCCCCCTTTTCTTTCATCTGCAAGTGATAAAAAAAATCATGAAAATTCTGAAAGACATGACAATAAAAATCATGTGATCTTGGCCCCATATGCTTCTCTTTTCACACGTGCCTACCACAACTTAACCCCCAATATCACCAAAAAATTGTAAAGTCCCCTTTTGTTTCAAAAATTTTCCATCAGCTCTAAAACTGTTTATAGTCACCCCCTTGTAAAAAAGCATGCCCTTGACCCTAACATTCTGAAAATTATAAAAATTTTTCCAATTTCCTTTTATTTCTAAAGCCCTTAAAAAAGTATTTCCCCAAACAGCTCAACAACACCTTCTTCCAACAATCTTCTTCCTGATTTTTCAGTTGCTATCGCGTAACCCAGGGCACTGAAACCCACCCTTGTAACCCCAAAAATACCTTCTATCGCTTCTGACTCAGGGAAAATCTGTTTCCCCTCATCTACTCGATTATCCGAAGCCTTCGAACTATATACCACTCTTTCTTCCTCCCGTCTTAAAAAAAAGTTCGATGTTACTGGCACAGCCTCACCTGGTTTAATTTCCCATTACTGACCGATTCCAGCAGTTGCAGTAAAAAAGTTTCTTTTAATACCTGCCAAACTGGAAGGGGGATTTCCCACAGGATCATTCTGGCCCCTGTTTTTGACTCTTTCACTTCCCCACTGTCCAAAAAATAAACGTCATCAAATCAACCAAAATTTTTACAGTGACTCTCAGATTCAAACTGAGTTTACCCCTTAAAATTTCCCTTCTCCCCTGACAAATAGGCCCACGCTTTGAGTTTTCAAAAACGGGATGACACAAAACAAATTACAGTAAATGAGATAAAACCAAAACCATGTTTGTAGGAACCAAAACAAAACTTTCCCTCTATTACGCGCTTAAATGAACTCGGCAATAAATCGTCCCCCTACCCATTTTGGAAGTATCTGGGGATTGTTATAAAACAACACAGTCTATGCAAAAATTCACACCCAGACCTATCAGTCAGTACTATAAATTAGGCGTATTAGGCAATTCAAAAAGTCCCTGTCCACGATGAACATCCAAAACTTGTCATTCTCTCATTCTTTCAGTTGGACTTTTGAAAATTCTTTCTGGCTGGTTGCCGCATCAATCATCCACCCCTTTCAATGTATAAAAAAACCGCACTCAAAAAATTTTCTCAGAAAAAAAAAAAAACTGTACCATCTTTGCGATTTTCCCCCTGGCGCCTAAACCCACGTGAGTAAATTATAAGATCATCCCCTTGTTAAAAAATGCCCCCTTTAAACTGCACCCCCCTACCCTGTGAATGTTTACCTGAAATTTCCCTTTCCGTTCCCTTTTCCTGCAGATACCTTGTCCTAGAACACCTAGTTTCAACCCAAACCCATGTTGGCCCCCCCGCCTTTCCTATTTGGGTCCGTTGACCTGGAATGAGATCCCCTTTCTCTTTCGTAAAAAAGCCATTAGACATTTTTAAATCCACCCTAAAGAAAAATTTTATCTTTTCAAAACCCAAGTTTTTTCCCTCCCGTTTCATATAAGAACTGTCCCCCTTCACTAACCATGTCCCCTCCCCTACTAAAGTAAATGACCTCTGCTTGTGAAGTGTTGTGTGTGTGTGTGTGGTGTGTGTGGTTTTGTGTTTTTTTGTGGTTGTGTGTGTGTGTGCTTTTTAAAAAATTTTACCATTGAAATTTTTTTTTCATGATTTTGGGCTGCAGCTACCCTGTTTGTAATATCTGGGGGTTTAAAGTATTTATTTTTTCGTTTGGGTTGCATGATGGAAGATTGATTGAAGCATGCGCATGTTTTTTCTTTGCAAGATATTAGCGCTATATAAGTTCCCTTTATTATTTATTTTTAATATTTGGGTGACCTTTGGGGGAAAACTGGACAACAGCAATAAAAAAACAAAGCAAAAACAACAGTAACGCAAACAGGAGGCACTAAATTATACAAGGGAGTGATTAAATGGACTCCTGAAACCAAATTTGGAAAGGGTTATGTGGGGGCCCCTTGTCAGGCCCCGTAACGGCAGTTAAACATAATACATTAAAGACAACACTCGTTGCTGTCTGAACGATGACAAAAATGACAACGACGAGAAACGAACAAACCTTTGGGTAAATGCAAAAGAACCCCCAACGAAAGAACTTACCCGCGTCAAAAAAAAAAGTTATATTTCACCCCGAAAACTGGACCGTTTTTTTAAAAGGGAAAGTGTAGTAGAAAAAAAAGAAAAAAAACTTACCCGGACTAAAAAATCTGCTACGTTTTTTTTTCCCTTTGGGTTTTGATTCGGAAATTCCCCCAAAATACTACGGCATCACAATGGAAACAACCGATTTTTTTAGATAAGAGACAAGAGCAGAAAAAATGTTACCGACCCTTACATGTTTAAAAAACCCCATCGAAACCCTTGCTATTTATTCAGGTATCTCCCAAAAATTTTTGGCTAGGAACCCACTTCCGAAAAGTTTTCTTCCCTTTTTGTTGAAAAGAAAACGTGTGATTTAGCGGTTGTTGCGTGAGAGGTGAAAACTTTGTTTATTCCGAAAAACAAAAAACAATTGATGCGCTAGTTCCCCGGGTTGGCTTTGTTGGGTCCCTTTTGGGGGAGTTACTTGTGCCCAGGTAAAAATCTCTTCTGTCTCTCTGTCCTTTCTTTTCCCCGTCTCTCTCTTTTTTCCGTCTCTGTCTCTGTGTTGTCTGTCTTGTTGTCTGTCTGTGTTGTCTCTCCCCCCTCTTTTCTTCCCCCTAGTTTAAAGGGGCAAAAGGTTTACTGTCTTGTTGCATACACACGGAATGGATTTAAAAAAATTTTGTGCTTTATTCCTTTTTCTTTGAAAATAAAAGAAAAGAGTAAAAGGATGGAAAAAAAATTGGTCTGTTGTTACGATTGTTATTGTATTTATTGTATTTTACCCCCTTTTTTAAGTCATTTGGAGCTTCTTGCAGCGAAATTCAGGCTGCTCTCCCCCCAAGGGGGAGTGCACGCCACAAGCAGCGCCAAAACCCTATTGTTTTTCTTTTTTGTCTTGTATACTTTTTATTTTTTTCCTACTGAGAGTGACTTTTTTTTACGAAAGTTGCCAGAGAAAACCTCTTTTTGCCCGGGGTTCTTTTTTGCGTTTAAATTTAATGCCGTTGCAACGGGCCTCGTTTTGTCGTTCATCAAAAGACAGCCCCAGACCATCACTGACGGTTGTAGATGGGAAGTAAAGTTTTCGGCTAAATGGGTGGAAACACCGCACACTTCGAACCCGGGCTTAAGTTTTCCCCGGCGTGCGGGGTTTCCTCTTTGGCCACCCGGGGCCCCGCTTTTTACGGGAATGCTTTCTCTGGTGATGTTTTTTTTTCAGCATTTTTCGCGTGGGATGCTTTTATATTTATGCGTGCGTGTGTGGGTTTGAGTGTGTGTTTTCCCTGTGTGGTGCGTGTGTATATGTGTTTTGGTTTTTTTGTTTCTTAAAAGTTTGGGGGTTTGTGGTGGTGGTGGTGGTGGTAGTTTTCATTGGTGGTCATGGTCTAGAGGGAACGCACCTGCCCAGAAAGAAAAATCCCGGGGCGGAAATGTGCGGGGGTTTGATCCCCTTTTGGGCCCGAAACTTTCCCCCCCATCCATTAACCCTTGAGAGGTAGTCGAGTGTGTCTTTCGGAGAAAACATAAACCGAGGTCCCCGGGGTTCACATAATTTTTTACCCAGTAAAAAAAACCCCCGACAACAAGAGAGTTTTACCCTGGTAAAATGGGAGAAAAAAAAACCCTCTGATAGGGGGAAATACAGTTGCACAGGAAAAAAAAAAAGGGGGCGCTGTCTTGTGGCGACGCGTTTTTCTCGGGAGGCACCCGATTTTTACCAGAAAAATCTGCTGGACTTAAAATGATAAAAAAATAAAGAATAAATAAAATAAAATAAATATTGTTTTCTTTAGTGGTTTTTCCCTTTCTTATTTAAAGGGGGCCCGCTCGTGGTCAGGCACTCGCTTTCCTCTAGCAAAGTTAAGCAGGTCGAGCAGGTTACCGTTGGATGGGTGACCGTTTGCGCGCCAGGGTTCGTCAGTCCCCCGTTCACCCACTGTAAAAAGGGTTTCCGCCCTTTTAGGGTCAGGGTAGGTAAAGCGCGAGGGGGAGGAGATGGGCGCCGCCCTCAATATGGGCCCCTAAGAAAAGGGGGCTTGAGGCCTCGCTCCCCCTGCGACTTTATGGTTTGGGACACCTTTACTTTTTTACATTCAAGTTTTAAAAAAACCTGGATAAAAACTTTATGAAATTCCCCAATTAGGGTGGTGTGTATCTGTGTGTTTTGTTTTTCGCGCGGCGCGTGTATAATATATATATATATATATTTTATTATAATTATTTTTATATATATATATTATATATTTTTAAAAATGTGTTGTTGTGTGTGTGTGGAGTCTCTCCACACTGTGTTTTTCGTTGCGTGCTTGGGTTTGTGTGCGCGAGCCATGTCATTATGTGTTATATATGTTTCACGCGCGTTATGTTTTGTTTTTGGGGGGCGCGCGGCACCGATTGGGGTGCGTTTGTGACTATGTTTGTGCATGTATGTATTTTTGTAATGCATTCATGGTGTTTTGTCCAGTATTTTTTTTTTATGGAAAATCTGGGTTTTTAAAAAATCCATTTTTCGAGTTTAAAAAAAAAGCAAAAAAAAAAAACAACACCTTTTAAGAGTAATCTTTCGTTTCTGGCCATTTATTCCCAAGGGCCTCCCCATATCTCTTCGCCAAAAACCTCTTGTGCACTTTTAAAAAACGGGCCTAAGACATTATTTGTTTCAAACCCAAGTTTTTTTCTCCAGTTTTTTCATATGTCCCTGCTTTTCAAACAGCCAAAAAAAACCCCTCACCCTCAAAATGTGTAACCTTGTGGTGTGTGTGGGTGTTGTGTGTTTAAATCAGCAAATCAAAATTTTTTTTCTGTGTGTGCTTTTTTTTTTTTTGTGCGCGGCGTGTTGTGTGTGTGTGTTGTGTTGTGTGTCTACATTTTGGACTTTTTAGAATGTTACTTGCTATTTTGGTTGCATGACTGTGTAAGAATGGTTGAGTGCAACGCTATGATTTTTTTGGCAAGATACAGCGTTTTTAAAAAATTCCATTTTTTATATTCCCTTTTGAGGACAGAGTCCGTGGATGGGGATTAGGTGAAGAAAGAACCCCCCTTCCCCCCTCCCTGTCTGCTTGCCGTCTGTTGCTGTCTGTCTTCCGTCCTTATCTTTCTTTTTTTTCTCTCTCTATCGTGGCTTTGCCAATTAATTTTTATCCCCACACGTTTTTTTTTCCCCGCGGACTTTTACATCAACTTCTGCCAGGGAACAATGGGGATGCAGCCATCAATGTTTCAAAAAACGGAAAGGAACTTCATTTGGCATGTCCGGGACAGTCGCGGTCAAGCAGACGGCATATTTGCTACGGTAATTTTAAAAAAAAAGGTGAAAATAATTTCGCAATCAAAAGTTCTTCTTTCTTCTGTAAGAAAAGGTTTTATAAATACAGCAATACAAAATTTTTTTTCTTTCTTTGAAAAAAAAAGGGTTATAGTTCGCAATCACACAATTTTTTCTTCTTTCTTCTTAAGAAAAGGTTAAAATATAGCTGTCAGCCAATTCTTCTTCGGTCTTCTTTACAATCCTTGGTTTAGAGCGCCCAGGTTCCCCAATGGGGGATTTTGTGTACACGACTGGTTTGCCCCACCAAAAGGGGTAAAAACCATTTCAAATTGTGTAAGTTTGACTTTTACGACCACGGTTTGGTAAAGCAAAGTGTAATTTTAGGGAAAGTTAATTTTCCCGTTAAAACTGTTTTTTTATTGGCCAAAGTCAGCAGAATGTGGCTATTTTTAAGAGGGAAAAACGGTGGCATAACAAAATTTCCCTTTGGGGAAACCCTTGGAACTTTTTAAAAAGGACGGAAAAAAAGTTTTTTTATTGTTCATTTTTATTTATTTTTTTATTTTCCATGTCTAATGATTTATTTATTTATTTACTACTCAGTTTTTTCTTTTTTTTTTTCTTTTCTCTTCTTTCTTTTCTCTCTTTTTTTTTCTTTCTTTCTTTTTTTCTTTTTTTCTCCTTCAGGTTATAAATTTCCCTACCATTTCCCTTCCTTTCACAATCTTCCTTTCCCTTTCTTTCCTTCTTTCATATTTTTTTCTCTTTTCCCTGTAATACAAAAACCTACTCCTCTACATTTTGTTATTTTTTCTGTTGCTTGTTTGTTTCCTATTTTTTTTTGTTTATTTTTATCTTGTTTTGTGTAAAATCTTCAGCCCCCTAGGGGAGGTTAGGTGGGGGGAGAAAAGGGAGGGGCCTAGTCGTGCCCTTTGGGCCGGGGCCTCACAGCAGTACGGACGTGACCAATCGGGCTGGTTGCGGGGCAACGCCCCCCACGTGACTCTCTCTGTCCGCTGTACACGGGGCCAAAAACGTGGAAAAAAAAAAGGGGTTTATGACGTTTTTTTATCCTTATCCGATTTGTATGGATTTATATAATATATTTATATATTATATATATATATTTTTCTTCTTTTTCCCCTTTTTTGGGTTTTTTTTTCCCCCGGGGGAGGTTTGACATTTGGCCTTTCTCCATCTCTCTCGTTTTGAGATTCCCCTTTATTTGGGGGGTAGGTCAGTCAGTCATTTTATGCAGGGTATCCGAAACCGTACAACCTGTTGCAGTGGGGGGGGGAAACCCTTAAAAAACAAAACCATAGGGAACTTGGAGAGGGATTGGCCCACAGGGAATATCCTAAGCCACAGAAAAGACATGAGAGACAATACAAACCCATTATTACCGGATCGGTGGGGCCCCGGTTTCCCCAACGCCGCGTTTCCATTGTCAACACAGGGTAGTGAAGTCAGCTTCGGATTTAAAACATTACTTAACTCCCTAGGAACAGATACCATTGGAACAGGGAACGTCGTAAAACCATCAGTGCGGAAAAATCAAAAAAACAGAATATGAGCTTACCCGCTAAAAAATGGGCTTTTTGGGATGGAGAATGAGTGGACAGGATTTGGTGGACAATGACTGAAAAGGCAACAAGTTGGTACAGGGGTCAGGAAACATACTAACATGGGGGGTTTTTATTGTGAAGGAAGTAGGGGGGTGCA
The DNA here is from genome assembly GCA_028751875.1 of Rapana venosa. Classification (NCBI taxonomy): domain Eukaryota; kingdom Metazoa; phylum Mollusca; class Gastropoda; order Neogastropoda; family Muricidae; genus Rapana; species Rapana venosa. Next base: position 6,059,954 of record CM054166.1, read on the forward strand.
TTATCAGTGCCCCCCCCGGCTTCCAGCAGGATTACCATCCCGGGGTCGGCCAAGCCCAAAAAACATCACATAAAAAAATCTGTGCCCCATCATCTACCAGCAGATGAAAAAAGTAGAAGAATTTTACGAAGAATTGGACCATTATGAAATCCAAGAAGGATCTCATCTTTTAAAGGGGATTTTAACGCCAAAGTAGGTTTTTGACTTTAAAAACCAAATGCCGGAAACTTTTGGCCTTTTGGAAGGGAGGAAAAAGACGGGGGACTACGTTGCGGGAGTTTGCCTGCCCCCACAGACTTACCATTGCCAATACCCTCTTCCCAAAAGCAGTAAAGGGGACACCTGGAGCCCCAAAAACGGAAAGACCCATAAACAAATAGATTTCATTTAAAAACCCAGGGCGTTTCAAACCCAGCATAAACGGCCAACAAGCCCCACCCGGGAGTACATGGCAGGACCACGCCCTTGTGCTGCGGGTATTCAAAATAAAGGTGAAAAAAAATAAACAGCCTGAAAACCATACAAATTTGAGGGCAAATAAAAAGATTCCAAAGTAAAGGGAGATCTTCCAAGTAATTCCCGGACGTTTTGCGGAATAAACCTCCGGGACAAGACATAAATGACCTCCCAAAACTTAAATGAGGAGCCCGAGAAACAAGAGGAGGTACTCTCTCAGGGGAAAAATAAACCCACCCATGGACAAACCAATGACATCTTGGACCCTGCGATACAAAAAGGCACGGGAAACCCAACGGTCTTCCCCACCCTAAAAAATCCGGGGAGGCAAAAATCTTGTGAAAAAGTCAATTTAAAAGGGCCAGAGAAAGTGGTCGTGTAATGTGATGAATCGAAAAAAGCTTGAAGTGGGCAAAAAAAAAAAGGATACGAACCCTGAAGAAACTCAAAAAACCCTTCAAACCAAATCCATCAGTCTTAAAGACGCCCCGGAAACCTCCTGAAAGCTAGCGCATTGAACGGTGTCTGAGTTTGTCAAGAACTATCAACTCCCCAAATCCAACCTGACCAGAGCTAAAAAAGAGAAAGCAAAATCAAGGTCCCCTCCCCATTCCTTACTGAGGGAAGAAGTGGAAAAAAACCCCGCATTTCAAGGAAGTCCCCGGGGGCGGGGACGCATAAAAGAAAGGCTCCCAAAGCATGGTGGCGAAACATTATCACACATTTTACACATCTTCAAAGATTTGGGAGAAAAAACATGGCCAACAAAGGGGAACAATCATCACATACTCCCCCCAAAAGGGGAATTTCCCCAATGCCAAAAACTATAAAAAAAACACCTCATCAGCCACGCCAGCAAGATCATGCTCAAAGTTTTTTTAATCGATCAAAAGGGGGAAAAGAACCCTTGAAAGGGGGAAACAAGCGGGTTCGGGGCAGGCAGGAGCCAACGAACAAATTTTTTTTCTCCCAAACCCCGTGGAAAAACACTTCAACATCAGAGAGACCTGTTCCAAAAATTCACGTTCAAGGGCTTCACAAGTTGTGGCACGAAGGCCTGGGGCGGTCCTCAATGTTTGGCATTAAAAGGGGACTAGTGCAAACTATTCAAGCATATACAAACCGCAAGCAGGCAGCCCCTTCTAAAAATTTGTGGGAGCCCACTTAAAAACCCAAAAGTTGGGGTCCACAAGGAGCCTGTTTTCCGTCTTGTTTAATCTTTTTTGGGAAAACTTTATGAGAAAAAGACCCCCCATGACTTCCACTCTCCCCTCTCCTTGCGGCAGGCCCCCTCAACAATTTTGCGGTTTGCCGATGACATTGCCTCTGGGCGGAAGTAAGCAAAACTGCAGATCTTAGACCATTGAGAAAAGGTGGGATATGGGATGGAGGTGAGTGGGAAAAAGTAAATTTTTTTGAACAGCACGGCACCCCCCTGCAAAATTTAATAACGGCCGAAATGGGGGGTGAGTTTAAAACCTTGGCGACACCCAAAGGCGGGCGATCGCCCGACAGAAATAAAAGTCGATAGCCTGGCAAAATCTTCCATGACAAAACCACCACCATATGGAAAAGAAAAGAAATTTTTTCCCAATCAACTAAACTTACAAAGCCCTAATTATAAAAAAAATAATAATAATGTAGGGGAATTTTTAATAGCGCTGAATCTTGTAAAGCAACAAATAAAAACGCTCAAAATAAAATTCGACTTTCCTACTGTAGGGAAAAAAACCTGGCAGTGATGCTGAAACAGCAGAGCGAATCCATCATTGGAAAAAAATGCCATAGAAAATGCGGGGCATTCCTGGAGAGAACGAAAGACCCAATGAATTTGTCAAGAGTCAATAACACGGCTGGCAGGTCCACAGTCGACCATCGTCAGAAGAAAAAGTGACAGGTTCGGCCCGTCCCCCCCACAACACTCTGCCAAAACGTACTGCAGGGAACACTCGAAAGTGGCGAAAGAGGGAAGACAGAACAAGTCATGAATGGCATCAGAGAAGGGGCCCAGGTGAATGACTCGGCCTACTGCGAGAGCCGAGGCCCGAGATGGTGGAGGGGGCTTACCAGGGCATCGCTTTCGTGTCTCCCCCCACGCCCGCCAAGGTCACGGGCTGATGATGATGATGACCCCTTAGTTATGCTTCTTTCTCTAAATCAATGCATACGGGCACCCGGTTTTTTTTTGGTCCCCCTTTGTCTTTTTCTCCACAACGAATTTCATTGCTCTTTTATGATTGGTTGCTTTCCGTTGAACGTCCCCAAACCCAGCGCAGTTTTTGGTTAGTAAAGATTCGATAATCAATTTCACATTCTCTTATTCTTCATTCGTGACCTGTTTTTCCTTTTGATTTTTTTGTCTGTGCATGCTTTCGTTTTCACGCTTTCAAAAAAACGTTCGGGGTTTTTTTTTGGAAAACCCCTCTCCGAACCAACGGGGAAACAGGTCAAATGCAGGCCTTATATTTGACAGCGCCTCTTAGTGGATTTTCGTTTCCGAAAAGGGCTTCCCAAATTTCTTTCCATTTTTCCAACACTGCAACCCGGTTCGACAGCTAACTCGATTTTGCTTCACATTTTTTTCATCTCTCGGGGTAGTATTTATATATATTATGTGTGTGTGTGGGTGTGGGGGTGTTAAGGGTGCCCAATAAACTAAGTGGTCGAGGGGAGCAGGCATCAAGGACTACTCTCTGGGCCCCGCATATTGGGGATGCGCATGGTCAGAGCACTCGCTTTCCCCAAGTAAGGTTAAGCAGATTGGTTGGACTACCAAGGGGATGGGTGACTTTAAAGGTCGCGCCTTGGCATCAGTACGTCCCCATTCCCCAGTGTCAGGGGGTCCCTGCCCCCTTTAGTGTGGGGGGGTAAAGCAGTGAGGGAGAGGAGGGGCCCGCCCAAAATATGCGGCCTTAAAGAAGATGAGGTCTCTGACACCTCGCCCCCAAAAACCGCTAGGTTCGGGAAAACCCGGGTTTCACAAACCACACCTCGCCGCACGCACGCACGCAGACGCACGAACGCATGCACGCCGCAGCACACACATATTTTTTAATTATATTTATATATATATTAAGAATATTGTTGTATTATGGTTTTGGATGTTTTATGCCAAGAGACGGGCCTAAAAAAAAAATTCAGTCCCGTGCTTGAAAACGTTTTGTTTTAGTAAAGACAGATTACATTATTAATTATATATAATTATCTATATATAATCTATCTATCTATTTCCCAATTGGTTAAGTTGAACGAACATAATTATGTGGTTTTTTTATGTTTTAATTTTTTTTGGAAAAAAAATCTGTTTTTTGTGTTTATTCTTTTTTTCTTTTCTTGGGCCCAAATAATACCCAGGGGCAATTGAATTAAATGTGAATTGTGTCCAAAAAGATTAATATCACTTCTTTCGCCCCGGGGGATTGACAAAACAAATCGGGGTATAGCTGGGGCGGAGAGTTGAAATGGCGGCGGGAAAACGCAGGCAAACAAAAATAAAAGAATGTATAAGGAGTTTATAATTGAAAAAAAGAAAAAAAAAAAAAACACAAAAATTTAAAAAACCACACAAACAAAAAAGCAAACTTTCCCCAAACCATACTGCACAATGCAATTCCTTTTCTTTTTCCTTTTTCCAATTTTAACCCTTTGTATCTTTGAAAGGAAAAATTTCAGTGCAAAATTTGCCAGGGACAATTCTTTGGCATGATGTGACCCTTGATTTTGCGTCGGAAACCCGTGTTCGCCTAGGTTTTGGCTGTCCCCCCTAAAATTTGGCACTGGGCTTGCAACTCCCAAACCCTAGTGAAGATGAGACGCGGTCGATTCAGCCTTGGCTGATTCAAACCCCATAGACCTCTTGCTGCGTTTTTAAGGGGTGCTGCATTGAAATTTTAATGTTTTGTATTGTGTTGTATTGTAGGTAGAAAAAGTGCATGTTTATTTAATTTTTTATTTATTTTTTAAAATTTTTTATTTTTTTATTCGAGTTAACGGAATAAACATTTGGGGTGCTTTTTTTTTACATCCAGTCCCCGTGTTTTTTAAGTTTTGTAAATTCTGTATTTTTCCCCATCGGCACACAATGGCCATTTTTACAAGGGAACAGGTTTTTACGTGTGCGCAAGATTTTATGCGGGCTTTCGCACAGGGGGGCCCGGGTTTATAGTCTCATTAAAGGACTTTTTGGAAAAAGTGGATTGGGCATGAGTTTTTCCGGGAAAAAATACCCTTGAAGGGGAATCAAACCCCGGGTTGTCAGATTGAAAGCGCAATGTTTAAACCACTGGGCTACCCCGTGCCCCCAAGGGTGTAGTGTAGTGTAGGTAGGTGTGTAGCTAGCGTGGTGTGTAGTGCAGATAGTGTGGTGTGTAGTAAAGTGTATGTAGTGTTTTGTAGGGGTAGTGAGGTATGTATTTTGTGTGTAGTGTATCCACTTTGTCACAGCAGATTTCCTCTGTAAAATTTTGGCTGCATTTTTGGGGGAGAGGGTCCCCACAAGAACAACCCCCCCATTAGAGAAGTTTCCCTGTCGATGTGTTTTTGTTTTTTTTTTTTTCTATTAGAAAAAAGCTTTTTTACTCACTTTTCCCCGGGACAACTTTTGTGCCGGGGGTTCTGTTACATGTACTAAAAACGTGTTGCCGCGGCGCCTCGGTTTATTGTTTCATTGAAAGCAGCATTTATCAAGACCCCCACTCAAGGTCCTTTTGTATTGTATATTGTATTGTGTTGTATAGTATTGTATTGTATTGTTTTGTTTTGTTTTGTGTTGTATTGTTTATTTTGTTAGCATTTTAAGTCCCGCGGGGTTTTAAAGGTGTGGTTTTGAATTTGAAGTAAAAGTTACGGGAGCGATGAAACAAGAGGTGCCCGCCCCTGTTATGGTTTTGTGGTCGGTAGGGTATAAACAATATGGAATAAATAAATAATGAAACCTGGCAGTTTTATCTGCGGGGGAATTTCGGGATGTGCCCCGGGAGAGCGTGCGCCACAAGAGCGCGCCACTCTGACTTTTTTTTTTTCCTTCTGATTGTATTTGTTTTCCCCTTCAAGTGGCTTTTCCTGTAAAAATGTTGCCAAGAAAAAAAGCCTTGATGCCGGGGGTTTCTTTTTACTCCCGGGAAATGCGTGTTGCACAGGCGACTTCGGTTTATCTCTCATCCGAAAGACTAGCACACGGAGACACCATAAAGGTCTTGGATGGAGTGAAAGTTCGGGCAAAAAACAGGAATCAAAACTAAACTTCTCGCGCGAATTTTTCGATGAGTTTAGAAGCCTGGTTGTTCGTTTTTTAAGTTTTTTTTTTCTTATTCATCTTTTTTTTTTTAAATTTATTTTTGGCCCAGGCCAAAAGCTGGTTATCAGTTCTGACGTCACCCAAGGCTTACCAAAAAGTTGTTTTTTTTGAAAAATGTTGTGTTGAGTTTGTCTTCACCCTGAAAAATCTTAACATTGAAACCCTGCCTTTTCCTTTAAGGGAAAAAAAATCCTCTGAAGTCGGGGGTATGGTGCAAAATTTGGGCAGGTACTTAAAAAGGGGTTCATCACGCAAATTCTCATCCGGGGTACTTCCATCTCATCACAGTGTTTCCCAGGGGGGATGAGGGAGTCGAGGGGGCACGTCGGGGTGACCCCCAGGGTGTAAAGTGGGGAACGCACAACAACAAAACAATCTTTTTTGTATTTAAAAAAGGGGTCCTTTGTGTATTCACTTGTTTATCCTTTTTTTTTTTAGTATCGTTTTCAGCATGGGGGCCAGGGTTATATTCAAAAATCGGGTGGCCCGCGCGATGCACCCGGGCGTCTTTTTTGTCACGGTGCGTCGTCAACAGCGATAGGGTGTCACTACGGGGACGACTCTTTCGGGGACAATGGTACATCGTCAAAAAGGACGGCATTCGCTTCTCTGAGCCCCCGGGCCTTTATCATTGCAGTATGTACGCTTATTATTTTTAAAATTATTTTTTATAATTATTATTTTTTATATTATTATTGTTGTTGTTGGTTTTTTTTTTTTTTATTTTTTTTAATGTATGGAATTTATATAGGCTGAATTTGGAAAGCAACAAAAAAAGCCGCAAAACACCCAAAACACACACCACACACCACACACACACACCACAACAACATTTTTTTTTTATTTTTTCTTGTGTGTGTGTTTTTATTTTATTTGATTCTTTTATTTCGAAGAAAGGAAATAAGCACTCATGTACTTTTTTCCACCCAGTCCCCGTGTGTAGCAATTTTTCAATTTTTTCACCCGTTCCCCGGCCACAAGGGCCGACTCTTCGCGCGCTCGCGCGCACGTGCGTCGTCTTTCGGGGCACTTTTAAAATTTTTAGGCAATGTCTAGGAGAAAAAGACTGAACGGGTAGACCCAGCCCTCAGTGTTGGTACGAGGGGCCCTAGATGGATGCTGTGCCATCCTTCCCCCCCGCGCCGTCCCTTTTTTTACTGTGAAGGGGGGTTTTTTATTATGTGGACGTTGGGGGGGGGAGGAGCTTAGGGTTTGGGGCCCCTTGAACTGGGGATCGGGACGGGAGGTTCGAACGTTCGGGTCGAGGGATTTCCCCGTAGTAACATAAGTCCGACTTCTTTTCCCCCAAAAATTTTTTTTAGGTGAGCAATAACCGATGCCCCGTATGAAAAAAGCACGCAGAAATCTTGTGCAACATTTAAAACCGTTCCGCCTTAGAAATGGATGAAAAATTTAAAAAATTATCCCCACTGGTGTCGTGTTTCGACTCATCCCCAAATCGTAAGCGTCCTTAAGGGGTAGAGAAAGGGCTGCAAAAAGCAAAAAACTCTTCTTTAAAAACCTTGAGCTCTACCCAAAGGGCAGGAAAATAAAAACGGGGGCGGTTTTTTAACGAGTTGTTCGCACATGGGTTCTTTTGAAGTCCGCCCAAAGGTTTGCAGGAAAATGAATGTGGAATCAGGGTTAAAGGGGGTGGGGGTGGGTTAGCCTTAAGTGTCACTCGCGGGATCTATCCGCCTCTTTTCGGTTAGTCTTGGGGGAAATTTGACCTATAACCACACTGCTAATTTCCCCCCACGATCCCTAGGGGGTAGAAAACACACCTTACTTCCGTGAAACTCCTGCCCCAAAGGAAAAGAAGACAAAATTTGTATGATCTGTTTATCCATATTCAGATTCTTTTATTTGGGATTATGGAAAAAGCATTCATTGCTTTTTTTTTTTTCATCCAGTCCACTGTCATGCAGTTATTTTAATTTTGTCATCGTTCCAATGGCATACAAAGCCTACTTTCCCGAAAGGGGAACGGGTTATTAATTTTGGGGGAAAGGTTTTCTGGTTTGTTCGCCGCGCCCTGGTGATCATCTCATTTGGGGGGTGTTGGGGGGGGTGGGGGGTTCGGCGAATTTTGTTGCCCTTGGGAAAAGTACCCCTTTTAAAGAATGGTGGCTCGCCCCGGGCTCAAACCGGGGGCCACAGATCGCAGGCCAACGTTTAACCCCCGGACTACGACTCTTAGACGATGTACTGCTGGAAAAAAAGAAAAAAAACCAAAACAGATACAAAAATACGGGAAAATAAAATAAGCGATGAGAAAAAATAAAAAAAAAATCAGCGAAACATGGAAAAAAAAGCAACAAAAAATACGTTTTGGTGTAAATCATAGTAGTAGGAAAAAAACCAAAGGGCTTTCAAAGTCCGGTGAGTGGGGATAAAATTTTCAAATTATACTGATTTTTTCGGAAACGTTTCAGTTTAACTTTTTGACTGAAGGTTCCCTGATAACGCCTGGTGGAAAGTCTAGGGCTGGTGGCTTGCTGAGACGCAAAGATTGGGGGAGGTAACCTACGTTTAGTTTTTCAGTTCTTTCCGAGAAATGGTTTTTGTGAATGTGGATGACAGTTTGACTAATAACCCATGGTTGTTTGCGGACCCCCTTTGGGTCAAGACCAAAAATGAGCGTAAGGTTTTAACAAGAATTAACTTTGGGGGGTTTTTTTTGTTTTCTTGTACTTTGCATTCGTCCGCACGTACTAAGGTATCCCATAATGAAAAAAAACCAAAAACATTTTTTTGTGAAAGACACCCTGACTCAAAACCATTGATTTTGCACAAAATTGGTTAGGTTTGTTTTCTAAAAATATTTCAGCAAACAAAACACTTTCAGTTTTGTGAAAGACTAGCCTTTGCCTCAAAACTCGTGTGATTTTGCACAAAATTGGTTAGGTTTGATTTCTAAAATTATTTCAGCAAACAAAACACTTTCTTTCCTTTGTTGTCTGCTAGCTTTCTTATAAAATATGCATCCATGGGGTCAACACTGTAGGAACACAAGCAGTCCTCATTTGATGATCTTTCCAACTTCTCGGATCCCGGGGTATTGCTCTATGCCCCAAAAAAAATTTAAAAAAACCCAACCCAAACACAGAGTGTAGTTTTTCCAACTTAAAAAAAATCTATGAAAATCTGTTTTGTTCCTGATAGCGACTCACAAAGATGCTTAGGTCCGAAGCTAAAGATGGAGTGTAGCCTATGCCCCAAACTTTAAAATGGAGGTACCCTATCCCCAGAATTTTAAAAAAAGGGGGTTACCATGATCAGAACTTTAAAAAATGGAGTGTACCTATCCCCCGAGGTTTAAAAGGGGTTTTAGCCAAAACCCCGGGACTGGAAATAAAAGCTGGAGTGCAACTATGACCCAAAATTTAAAAAGATGGAGTTAGCTATAACCCCCGGGGAAGCTTAAAGGGGGAGTGTCCCTATGCCCCAAAAAGCTTAAATATGGGTGTAGCTATGACCGAAGTTTAAAAAGGGGAGTGTAGCTATGCCCCCAAAAGTGAGGGTTTAAAAGTGTCCCCTATGTCCCCCCCCCCCCCCAGCTATAATGGGTTAGCCTATAAAACCCCCCCCCCCTCCAAGCAAAAAGGGTGGAGTGTAGTCTTAACCCCCCCTCCCCAAGCAATGTGGAGTATAGATACCCCCCACCCCACCCCTCCGGGAACTCAAGGTGGGGGGTAAAAACCCTAAACGGATTTTATTTTTTTTTTTGTTGTTTTCAGTTTGGGGCCTTTCCAAAACGGAAACCTACGTGGGGGGAACTCCACGAGGGGGGGGGACTGGGGAGAACCGTCCCTGAAGTTTTCCCTGCCTCCAACGACAGCAGCCTGCAAGTGTTCCCCCCGTCAGCAGGGCCCCCCCTCCCCGTCTGAGGAGGCTTCCCCGTACCTCTTCCTCAAAGACGGGGGAGGTGGGTGGGGTTTGGTTTTGGGGGGTGGGTGGGTTAGTAGGGAGGGAGGTAGGTAGGTGGGTGGGGGGTTGGTAGGTGGTGGGAGCGGGTTTTGGATTGGTTTAGCTGGTTTTAGTGGGGTTTTTTTTTTTGGGTTTGGGAGTTAAATTTTTTGGGGGGAAAGGGATGATAGCTCAGTGGTCAGAGAACTCGCTTTCCTCCCCCCCACCAAACCCCGCCAATTTAAAGCGCATCGAGCGTGGTTACCATGGGGGTGGGGGGATTTTTCTGTCTTAGCTTCAGTACACTCCCCCAGTTCACCTAGTGCAATGGGTCCCGCCCTTTTTTGGGGCAGGGAAGGAAGGGCGAGGGGGAGGAGAGGGCGCCGCCCCCATTATGCTGGCCTCTAGAGAAGTGAGGTCTCTGATGGCTCGCTCCCCTACGCCCCAAATTGGTTAGGGACACCCTTTTCCTTTACCTTTTAGAAAAATTTTGGGGGTGGTTGGGGGGTTTTAGTGGGTTTGGGTTTGGGTTTTTGTCTGGGTTTGGTTGGTTTGGGGGGTTGATGGTGGGTTGTTGGTTGGTTGGTTTTAATGTTTGGCGGGGAGTTTGGTAGATTTGTTGCGGGTTGGAGCTTTTTTACGGTCGGCTGACTGGGTTTTTTGGTTGGTGGGTTGGTTGGGTTTATTTTTTTGGTTTTTTTGTTTTGGGGTGGTTGGGGTCCTCGCCCCTCCACCTGGGAAAGTCAGGAGCCTTGCAGTATAAAAAGTGCCAACCCCTTTTGGAAATTTATTCTGAAATGCCCCTTTTCATACTCTTTTTTTTTTTGTTTTTTTTTTTTCAGCCTTTTTTTTATGTTCTGTTCTGGTTCGTTTCATGGTTTAAAAAAAATGAAAATAAGCCTAAAAAACATTTTTTGTGAAAAAAAGTCAACAATAGTTTTTTATAAACATTTAGACTTTTGTGAACCGGTTTAAGAAACAACAAATCGGCGCGGTAGGAAATTATTGAGATTGTTGTTTTAATCTTTTTTTTTACAGATGTTTTTGAAGTTTTCCACGCTTCGATATCATCAACATCATCATCATCTCCCATTCATCATCACCATCTCATCTTCACACCACCCCCCACCACCTTGAAATCATCATCCCTCTCACTCATCTCACCATCACCCCCCCACCACATTTTGCTTTTTTCCCTCAAAAAACAATGTACAAAGAGCACAGACATGGATCAGCAAAAAAACGCTACTGAAGCGCTTTTTACCCTTTCAGATACATCGTGCTCACAAAAAAAAGACACCACTTAAATTTTTGGATTTATGTTGCTTCCATTCTCCTCACCACCCCTCCCCTCTCCATTTTCCTCGCTCCTGCGTACTCTCTTACTTTCTTGATAACGAAAAACCATGCGTTGGAAAGCGTGTAAAAAATGCACTGTCATGTCCACTTTTTCTTTACGCGCAAGCAGCATGAACTAGAGAAAAAGGGCCCCCCCCCCCACTTCTGATACCGCCGCAACAGCCTATCTTCAACTACTGCCCTTCCCTTTTACCCAACCCCCAATCATGACATTTCTTAAAATTGGACTTGATGGAACTATTTCTTTTTACTGGTTGTATGACTGTGTAAAAATGAGTTGGTGCAAGCGCTTTGATTTGTTTGCAAGATTAAAGCTAATAAATTCCATTTTTTATTACTATTTTATTTTTTACCCTATTTCCCCGGCAGCCCCTTCCCCAGTAGCATGATCATCGCTTTCACAAGTTTTTACCGTTATTTATGTGTGGAATATGAAAAGCTGCATACGAAAAAAAAATTTTTTGCCCCCGCCTCAGACAAACATCCCTTTCTCCACAAAACCTACCCATTTTCACCCGAGACGGGAGCCCGATCACAGCTTGTGCCGCCCGCTCCTTCTTCCTGGGTTTCCCTCTGAGAATCCCCTAAAGATCCTTAGATTTCCCCCACAATCCCCCTCCTAAACCTTTGTTGATATATCTGTGTGAGGTTGAAGGTGTGTGTGTTTGGTGTGTGGTTTTGTGTTGGTGTGGGAGTCGGGCCGTGTTGAATTTTGCGTTAAGTGTTTGTGGGATTGTGTGGGGAGATAGATAGATAGAATAAAAAAAGTAGAGAAAGTTTTTATCTTTTGAATATTTAAGCACAGTACTTTTCTTTCTTAGCATCCACAGAAAAACAATAGCCACCACCACCATCTACGCATAAGTTACCACAAATTCCCCCACAGCCGCCCACCCTCACAGTCCTCATTCCACGGCTATTTACGACAGAGGCATTTTAAAAACAAACAACAGAAAAAATTTTCTTTTCTTTTGCCAAGACTTCAAGAAAAAACATTGGATTTTTTCCCAGTACAAATCCCAGATTTTTTTCCAAAAGATTGAGCCCGGAGTCTCACAGCGTGGGGCACCGTCAGATCCGTTTTTCCTGGGTTGCCCCCCCTGCGAAATCCCCTCTAATCCCCCCGATCCCCCCCAGACCCCCCATCCCCCCTAGTCCCGAGATCCCCCCTCAGATCCCCCCCAATCCCCCTTTTTGCCATTATGTGTGAGGTCTGAATGACGTGTGTGTCAGTGCGGCCCGTGTCTGGGATTTTTCCCTTTTTTGGTTGTGGGTTTGTGTTGTGTGTGTGTGGAAGGGGGAGAGAGAGAGAAGAGAGGAGAGAGGAGAGAGATAAAAGAGAGAGAGAGAGAGAGAGAGAGCAGTTTTTCTTCGAAAATTTAAACCAGACTTTGCTTTCTATAAGCAGCCCCCCGAAAGCAAAAAACCACCCACCCTACCCATGTTACCCCACCCCCACCACCCCCACCACCACCCCACCACCACCACCACCCCACGGGTATTTTGAACAAGGTTAAAACAAAAAAGAAAAGTTTTCTTTTCTTCCGCCAAGCTTAAGCAAGACAACATTTGGGTTTTTTCCCTGGCTACAAAACCCCCCAGATTTTCCAAGAGATTGAGCCTGGGGTCTCGCAGCATGGACCGTCGACCCTTCTTTCCTGGGGTTTCCCCCTCTGAGAAACCCTTCAGTCCTTCAGATCCCCCTCAGTCCCTCCCCCCAATCCCCCTTGTCTGTGTGAGGTCTGAATGTTCTGTGTTGTTTTTTGTGTGAAAAGTACTTTTTCATTGCGAATCAGGGGTGTGTGTGTTTTTTGTGGGGTGTGTGTGTGTTGTGTGTGTGTGTGTGTGGTGTGGAAGAAGTACTTTTGCCTTGCGAATAGGAGTGTTGTGTGTGTGTGTGTGTGGTTGTGTGTGTGTGTGTGGTGGTGTGTGTGTGTGTAAAGAAGTACTCTTGCACTAAGAATCAGATGTGTGTGTGTGTGGGTGTGTGGTGTGTGTGTTGTGTTGTGTGTGTGTTGGCCCGTGTCTGGGGTTTCCTGCCAGGAACCGGAAAAGAAAGGTGGGAAAGGGAGACCTGTGTGTGTCTGATGAACTTGTTTTGTGTTTGTGAGGGCTTCGCGGGGAGAGAGGGGAGAGAGAGAGGGGGAGAGAGGGAGAGAGAGGAGAGGGGAGAGGAGAGGGGGAAAAGAGAGAGAGAGAGAGAGAAGAGAGGAGAGGAGAGAGAATGAATGAAAGAATAAAAAGAATCTTTATTTTTTAAGGGGAACAGAATAAACATACTTTTTTTCAGGCCCTTTGCCCGTTAGGGACTATACAAAGCAAAGGTAAAATCTTACTACAACAACGACAACATTTATTTAAAAAAAGTTATAATTTTTCAAAACATAATCCCCTTTCTTGAGCATTAATTTTTAAAAGATACATAGATTTTTTTTTTAGAAAAAAAGATTACTTTAAAAAACATATACTTTCAATAAAAACAAACATTTTCATAAATCTGATACACTGTTATAATTGGTATACGGATAAAGTTAAAAAAAGGGGGGACACAAGAAGCAAGAGAGAGAGAGAAGAGAGAGAGAGAGAGAGGAGGAGGAGAGGGAGAGAGGAAAAGAAACTGAACTCGAATATTTTAATGAGGGTAATTGGATAAGCCAGAGGTTCTTTACACCAGGCCTCATGGCAAAAAGTGAAACAAAATGAATAAACCAATGATCAAAAAACAAAATAGTGCAAAAAGCAAAGAAATGAATCACCAATTTTCATTCAATTATTGGTAAAACAAAAAACTTAAAGACCCAAAATTTAACCATCGATTGAATTAAAAAGACCCAAATTTAAAAACCCGACAAATCCCCCCTGACACCCCCATCCACTAAAACAACAAACCCCCCCAAAAAATCAACACTCACAAACACGCACACAACAGATACCACACAGACATACCACACACCCACACCCACCAAACCCCACCCCACACACACACACGCGCGCGCAAGCACATCACACCACACTCCTCACCCACAAGTACTAGCGCGCGCACACACACACACACACAAACCAACCCACACACACACAACCCCAACCACCAACATTGGTGTACATTCACGACACGCACACACAACACACACAAACTCTCCTCACAATTTACATTCCCCACATTTTATAAAAGCCTTACGTATAATCATCAAAGTATCAAGCCCAATTTGCACGGCTCAAAAAAAAGAGATTGTTGAAGCTAAAAAAAAAACAACATCCCCCCCAAAAAAAAACCAAAAAAAAAAAACAAACCCACAACAACCACACAAACCCAACAAAAAACAGTTTTGAGCACAGCACACAAACCCCATCACACACACCAAAACCACACACACACACAAAAACACACACACACCACAACACACCCACCACACACCACCACACACACAAACCACGACACACACACGAGTTACAAATGCTCACCAATGTATATTTCAGGAAATTAGACAAAATTGTGTGGGACCTTTTTTTAAAAAAAGGTATGTTATTTTTCTTTTTTAAAGACGGGGTTTTCTTTCCAAATTTTCTTTCCCGAATAAACAAGAGATGAAAAAGAGATCGGGTTTTTGGACGAGGATAAAAACCTACTTTTGTTACAACAGTTTTTAAAAGGGGGAAACCCCGCAAAGATAAGGGGAGCTAGTTTATTCGATCTTATACTAAATTTCACCTTTATTAAAAGACAATGTAAACTAAAGAAGAAAGTTTAACCTTTGAGCTTTTTTCTAAGGAAGTATTCTAAGGAGAATTAACTTGAAGGCCCTTTATTACCTCTAAAGGTTAAAGTTTTTACTTGCCAAATCCCACATGTAGATGCATGTCAAGATCGGTTTTATGAAAGCATTGAAAAATAGTTTTCGGTATGTTGATGGAAATGTTTTATTCGTTTAAATTGGGAAAAGTTCTTAGATAATTTTTTAGAAACACTAAAAAATGATCTACCAAGACAAATTATTATCGTATTTAGACCAGAGTTTTATATGAAACTACTTTTCTAGATTTTTGTAAATCTTTATTCATTTATTTTGATTTTAAAATTTTGGCGCTTTTGTCTTGTGCAATCACCATGAATTTTTATTTTAAAGGGTGGGGACCATGTGATTACACTTGACCACGCTGCTAATTGTTTTTAAATCTTTGCAAATTACTACAGGTTTACTCTGATCAGCTGTATGTAAGGTTGTATGTCACAAATAGTTACATTTTGGGTGAAAAATGAGAGGGAAAATCGTTGATATATATAAAAAAGGGGGAGGAAAAGAGAGAGAGAGGGAGAAGAGAGGGGAGAGAGGAGAGAGGGGGGAGAAAAGAGGAGAGAGAGGGGAGAGAGAGAGAGGGGAGAGGTCAAATGAATCTCCTCTATTTAGGGAAAAGGAAAACGCCACATCCGGAGAAAGCAGGACAGGGGGGTGACAAGAAAAAAAGAACAAAGGGGAAGGGGAACAAAAGAGGGAACTCCAGCATTTAGTGTAGAAGGTGGGGAGCTATTGATATGTTTTTTTTATCCACTCAAAAAGATAAAGGGGTGGCAGGTGGTTAAGACTTTCCTGCCCTCCCAGGGTACGAAAAATGTTTTTCTTGCTTGTCACACGTAAACCCGGGAAATTTGGTCGATTCCGCCTCTCCTTTTTTCCCAGTTTTTACGAAAAAAAAATCGACAGAATAAAGTTTCGGGGAGACTATAAACGAAGCCCCCTGTGCGAACGCACGCAGCACATCTTTGCCACACGTTAAAACGTTTGCCTTCTGAAGAGTAGGCCATTGTGTGTGGTAGGAACGGATGAACCCCCCCAATTCATTTCATTCTTCAATTTAACGTCTTTTACTATGGTGTATCAATGAGAAATTTTAAAAAAAAGCATCACACATGTTTCGTGTTGAACCATCCCGAAGTCGGAATGCGGCTCCTAAATGTTGGGTATTTGGGGGGGGGGGGGTGGGGGGGGTCGTTCCATGCATAAAACCCTATGGGTGAATCTCGGAGCTTAGAAAGTAACAATCACCCCCCCCCCCAATAAAAAAAACAAAAAACAAAAACCAAATAATCTAAACCAAAAAAGAGAGGGATTGAAAAGATGAAACTTCCCAGGAAGAATTTCCAGAAAGGGGATGGGGGAAGCTTTTGATACTGACGGCCACCCCCTTTCCCTTCCCCCGGATCCATCAATCACCACAGAGGGGGGGGGGGGTGGGGGAGGGGGGGGGGGGGGGGACTATTGTTTTTATCCCCATCAATACTTTTTGGATCGTGATGGTTACCCCGTTTGGGGCGGGGTAGTCGTGGTCAAGCACTGTTCCCCCCCCCCCCCCCCCCCCCCCCCCCCGCCAATGTTAAAAAGATCGAGCGGGGGTTTTTCCACTTGGATGGGGACCGTTTCCCCGCGCGCCCTTGGCTTAAATACAGTTCCCTCCCCCCCCAGTTCCCCGCTGTAAAACGGGGGACCTCCCCCTTTAGGGTCGGGAAGGTAAATCCGGGGAGAGACGAGTGGGGCCCCCTCTTAAATATACTGGCCCCGGAGAAAGAACTGAGGCTCTGAGCTCGCTCCCCTACCGACCCATAGGGAATGGGAACACCTTTACCTTTTTTACCCTTTTGGGGGCAACAACCCCCCCTTCCCACAACGAACCCGAACACCCAAAAGACGTTGAAATGCAGGCCTTTCGTTTCTCCCCCCCAACACTCCGCCACCCTCCCCATGACTGTGGGCGTCTCGTCTGCAACGTCACCGACCCCGGCAACCGCTGCACGCAAGGCTGCCTCACCGGCAGTGACGTAGGCCAGGGTGACGTCACGATGACGCAAGATGGCCCGGTGACGCTGTATGAGTGACAAGGTTTCCGTTCCGTGTCGAGATGATAGAAATAGAAAGAAGAAAAAAAAAGGATAACTTAGTGGGGGTGAGTGAAGATTGTTGTGTGTGTTTTGGTGTGTGGGGGTGTGTGTGTTGTGGTGTGTTTTAGTGTGTGTGGGTTGTTGTGTTGTGTTTGTGTGGGTGTGTGTGGTGGTGTGTGTGTGGTGTGTGTGTGTGTGTGTGTGTGTGCTTTGGGGTAAGATTTTTTTCGTTGTTAATTTTATATTCTTTGGTTTTGGGCCCTTTTGGGGGAAAAAAGTCACACAACGAAAAAACAAAACAAAAAACCCAAACCCAAAAAACAAACAAAAAATCAAAGGCTTGCACAGATAAATTAAAACTGTGCAGGGGGAAACAAAAAAAAAAAATATGAAAAACATCTAATAAAGTGCATGAAAGTGGAATTTTTGGTTTTCTGGGGGTTTTTTTTTGTTTTTTGTTTTTTTTTTTTTTTTCTTGTTGGGGGGGTTGAGGGATTGGGGGTGAGATGGTGGTTTGGGGGGGGGGCTGCTCTTTTCGGGTTTTCCTTCCCCGCTTCGCTTTTTTTTGGGTTCATTTTGGCCTGGTTTTATTTTTTACTTTTTTGTTTTGGCTAGTTATTGCTGCTTTGCCGTTTTTATGTGGTTTTTGTTTGTTTTTTGTGTGTGTGTGTGTGTGTGTGTGTGTGTCTGGGTTTTTTTTTTTTCATTAAAAAATTTTTTTTAAGTTATTTTTTTCGAGGATAAAGGAATAAGACTTTGGCTTTTTTTTTTTAATCTATCTGTGTGTGTGGGTTTGTAAAAATTTTATCTGTTCCACCGGCCAAACCGGCGTCCTTCGAAAAGTGGAACAGGATTTTTAAAATGTGTGCAAGATGTTCTGCGGGGCGTTCGCACAGGGGCCTGGTTTTAGTTCCCTCCCAAGGACTTTCGGGGGAGGGGGTTCACTGATGTTTAAACCCCGGGAAAAATATCCCCCGGGGTGTGTGTTGGTGTGTGTGTGTGTGTGCGGTGTGTGGTATGTGTGTAAGTGTGCATGCGTGCGCGGCGCGCGGTGTTTTGTGTATTTTTTTTTAGTTTTGCCATTTTGGTGTTTTTTCCGTTCCCCTTTCCCCTTTTTTTAGTTTGCTTTTCCTGTTTTGTCGTGGTTTTGTTGTTGTTGTTGTTGTTGTTTTTTATGTTTTTTTTGGGTTTTTTTTACATTTTTTTTTTTGATCTTTCCCCATTTCCTCAAAATTTATTTTGCCTTTTGTTTTGCATTTTCCCTGGTTTTAATCCCCGTTTCTTTTGGGTGGGTATTTTTTTTTATCCCCTTTTTGTCCTGTTCCTTTTTCCCCCGGGGGGGGCGGGGGGCCCGTCAGTATAAAAGCTTCCCCTTTTTGGGTTTTTATAAAATTTTTTTTTATTTTTTTGTTTTCCCTGTTCCTTTTTTTTGGTTTTTTTTTTTTTTTGCCCTTTTTTTTTGTTTTTTTTGTGCTTTTTCCCCTTTTTTTTTGTTTTAGGCTTCCCCCCTTTTTTCCCTTTTCTTTTTTTTCGAGGCCTTTAAATTTTTTTTTTTTTTTTTTTTGCTTTTTTTTTATTTTTTTTTTTTTTTTATTTTTTTTTTTTTTTTTTTTTTTTTTTTAGCCTTTTTTGTTTTATGGGTTTTCTTTTAAAAATTTAAAAAACCCCCTTTTTTCCCCCGTTTTTTTTTTAAGCTTCTTTTTTTTCTTTTCTTTTTCTTTTTTTTTTAACCTTATTCTTTTTTTTTGTTTTTTTCCCTTTTTTTTTTTTTTTTTTTTTTTTTTAAACTTTTTTTTGTTTTTTTTTAAAGCCCCCCATTGTTTTTTTGTTTTTTTTTTTTTTTTTGGGCTTTTTTAAGGCTCTGGAAAATTGAAAGAAACGAATTTATTTTTTTATCCCCCTTTTTTCTGATTTTTTTTTTTTTTTTTTTTTTTCTTTCTTTTTTTCTCCTTTGGTTTGTCCCGTTCCCCCCCCCCCTCCTCCCCGAAAGCAAGGGGTTTTTTTCTCCCCAAGTTTGGTCGTTGCCCGGGATTTGTTTCAGCCTTGGAGGAAAAAGGGGTTTTCGCAAGGAACAGAAAAAATTTTTTGCGGTTAACCCGGGGCAAGCCGAGGAATGGATCCCCTCCCGGCCCTTTCCCCCTGCCCCTTTCTTTTTTTAAGCCCCCACTTCCCTTTCCTCCTTAAAAAAATTTTCCCTTCTATTTTTAAAACGAGTAGGGAAAAACTGGGGCGGGGGCTTTTTCCCCGGGAAATCCCCCCCCCCTTTTCCTGAAAAAGTTGGTGCTGTCTTTTTGGGGAGCGAAACCATCCTTTTGTTAAAAAATTTTTCCACAAAAGAAACCCACGGAAAGAGAATTTTTCCGTCCCCTGCCCTCTTCGGATGAGATAAAACCATTGTTTAGAACACCAGAAAACCGCCAAGTTCCGTTTTGTTTTCTCGTTTGTCCCCCTGGAAAAAGGATGACAAAATTTCCCTCCGTAAAAAGGGCCCTTTCTTAAAAAAAAGTTTTAAATGCTTTCCAGATCTTTATTTCAACCAGATTTTCTTCGTTATTAAATTTTCCCTGCCCTCAAACAGGAAAACCACACTTTTTTTTTGGTTAAAAATATTTTTGTCGTTTTGCTTTTTAAAAACCCCTTTTTGAAAAAAAAAACTTTGGTTGTTTGTTAAAACCCCCCGCATTTGATTGTAGAACGAAAGTTGAAAATTTAAATTTTAAATAGGGTTTTTTTCCCCCCCCTGTTGGTATTATTATTTTTTTTTTTTTTTTGGTGGTTTTTGTGTTTTTTTTGGGGGTTGCGGTTTTGTTTATTTTTAACGCCCCCAAATGTAATCGAAAGGGGGAAAAAAGGTTTTTGTGGTTTTTGGTGGTGGGTGTTTGGGGTTTTTGGGGTTTTTAGGGGGGGGTGCAATGAGTATCCAAATAACTTTAAAGTTTTAAAAGGGGAAGCAAAAAGAGGGAAAAGGGTAACCCTTAAAAAACCACTTTTCGTTTTTTGTGAAAACTTTTAAATTTTTTTTGGGCCTGCCTCCCCCTTCTTTCCTCTTTGGGGTTTTTTGGTTGGTGGTGAGGTTGGGGAAATGGGTTTTTTGGGGGGGGTGGGTGGGTTTGGTGGTTTTTCCCCCGCCCGGCGCGATACCCCCAAAAGTCCTTCGGATGAGACGATGAACCGAGTTCCCGTGTGAGAACGTACGCAGAACATCTTGCGCACAAGTTCAAACCTGTTCCGTTTTTCGGAAGAGTAGGCCGTTGTGTACCAGTGGAAACGGATGACAAAAATTTTACAAAACTGCATACACGTAGGGACTGGATGTAAGTGCTTATTCCATTATGCTTGAAATAAAAGAATGATAAAAAGCAATAAATCCAGAGTGCTTTAATAGACACCCATGATAGATCAGGTAAACAGTTTGATAATTATTCACCTGACGCCAAAACATAGATGTCCTTGTGTGTAGGCAGGCTGTAAGCTAGCAGACTACTTTTGTAGGATACCGAAATCCTATTTTTGTTCCAGTTTATCGCTTTTGCAAACACACCCTATTATTATAGAAAAGAAAAAGAGCATTTAGAGTACGTTTGATATCAAACCACACCACGCACTCTTCCCCCGAGTCAGTAGCAATCAGAACATGTTGAAATCCCTCTAAGTATGTTAAATAGGGTGGTGTTTGTCCGCGCGCACGCGTGTGTGTATATATATATGTGTGTGTTGTGTGTGTGTGTGTGTTGTGTGTGTGTGTGTGTGTGTGTGTGTGTGTGCGCGCTTGCTTGCTTTAGTTTAACGCCCTTCCTCTAAATAGTAATACGAGACGAGAAAGATTGTGTGTGTGTGTGTGTGTGTGTGTGTGTTGTGTGTGTGTGTGTGTGTGTGTGTGTTGTGTGAGGGTGGGTGTGCAAGTAGCTAGTCATCCACAATACACAATTATAGATGTTTTCAAAAATGTAATGCATAAACAAGAGTTGTGAAAAGAAGGAAATAACAGCTTAAACACTAGCTTTGCAGTTCCTATAACTAGTAAACAGTATTATACTTTGTGGTGTGTGTGTGTGTGTGTGTGCCTGCCTGCCTGCCTGCTGTCTGCGTGCGTGCTTGTGTGTGTGTGTGTGTGTGTGTGTGTGTGTTTTGTGTGTGTGTGTGTGTGTTTGTGTGTGTGTGTGTGTTTGTGTGTATGCGCCCGCCGCCCGCGCGCGTTTTGCTATTGCGAAGCATTGTAAAGATGTGACATTTTACTTAGTGTTATCTTATCCTTCGTGCTAGCCTATAATAATATTATTGCGACAGATATTGGCTTCTGTCTTTAACTTGTGGCTGGCAGTGAAAAACAGGGAAACGGTCTTTTCGTGTTGTTTTGTAGGTAAATACACTGCATAATTATAGCGTGTTTGTTTTCACAGAGAATAAAAACAATATAAAAAGCAGGAGATATAACACATACGCGGTGACTCGAAGCTAGAGAAAGAGGAGAGAGAGAGAGAGAGAGTAGAGAGAGAGAGAGAGAGAGAGAGAGAGAGAGAGAGAGAGAGAGGGGAGAAGAGGTATTTTTGTGTACTATCTTTATGCGTTGGAACACTTGGGTATGAAGGGGCATATTATTGCTATATAGTTACCCTATATTATTTTCATTACCTCTAGTGGGAAATCTAAAATATTTACACACAGTTCACATCTTCCCAGGGCGGAAAATGAGAAAAAACCCAAAAGAGTTCTCATTTTCCTTAAAAGGAAAACTATTACAAATGGTCCACCCCCTCCTCCACGTCCCTTCAAAAATAGAGAAAAAAAAAGAAAGAGAAAGAAAGAAGAAGAAAGAAAGAAGGACAGAAAGAAAATAGAAAGAAGGAATGAAAGAAAAAAAGAAAGGAAAGACAGAAGGAAAGAAATAAAGAAAGAAGGAAAGAAGGAAAATAACTAAAATAAGAAAGAACGAATGAACGAACGAATGAATGAATGAATAAAAGGAAGGAAGGAAAGGAAGGAAGAAAAGAAAGAAAGAAGGAAAGTAAGAAACAGAAGAAAAATGGAAAGAAAACACATTTCTTAAACCAGAGCGACCCTTTTTTTTCTGTATTTTCATAATGTTCATTAATATTTTTATTTTTTCTTGCAGCATAAAGTACAGCCGGCCAGAGATGTAGAATACTGCATCTGATCCTCTTTATGATCTTTAAAAAAATTATCGCTTCGCGTGGTTCGTGTTTGGTCTTTGTATGAAAAAAAAATTGACTGAAGTGTACACCAATAATATGACATGCGTGAAAATAAAATAAAAATCTGGTGTTGTTGTTGTTGTTGTTGTTGTTGTTGTTGTTGTTGGTGGTGGTGGTGGTGGGGGTGGTGGTAGGTGGTGGCGGTGATGGTGGTGGTGTGTGTGTATGTTTGTGAGTGTTTGTGTCTGTGTGTATGTGTGCGTGTGTACGTCTATATATATATATATATATATATATATATATATAATATATATATATTATATATATATATATATATATATTGTGGGGTGTTTTGTGTGTGTGTGTGATGTTAGTTTTCAGTTTTAAAAGTCCTTCCAATAATTAGGAATATCAGACGGATTTCTCTCTGTGTGTGTGTGTGTACGTGCGTACGTGTGTGTGCACATACATTGTGTGTGTGTGTGTGCACGCGCACGCGAGCGAGCAAGCGCACTTGCCCCCGTGTGTGAATACGAAGGTTCATACTTACCTTTAGCTGATACCTTTGGTTTATCCATGTGGTAGAAAAGAATTCTGTTTAACCCCCCCCCCCCCAAAAAAAAAAAAAAAAATCTGGTTATATTTTTTGTTTGGGGAAAAAATTTGTTTATATATATATATATATACATTTATAAGGTTATT
>CM054166.1:6083200-6113662 GCA_028751875.1 Rapana venosa
TTTCTTCTTCTCTTTCCTCTCTCTTTTCTCTCTTCCTTGTCTTTCGCTGTGTCTCTTGTTACAGCCTTTTCATCAATGAATGATACCTTGTTTCCTTGCCCTTTCGAATACCTGATTCAACCAATCCACCTCGGCCGTCGCTCTTTCTCTATTTCTGGCCCATTGATGTGGAATGATCTCTTTCTTCTCTCTCCCCCAAAAAGCCTTCTTATGACATTTTTAAATCCAGTCTCAAGACATTTATTTCAAACCTAAGATTTTCCTCCCTGCCTCATCTCATAGTTTTTCCCTGCCTTAAAACAGCCAAGATTCTATTGCCCTGCCAGGGTGTGTGCCTTTTGTGTGTGTGTGGTGTGTGGGTGTGTGTGTGTGGTTGTGTGTGTGTGTGGGGTGGTTGTTTTGTTTTTTGGTGCGTGTGTGCAAAATTTGGACTTGATGGAAAAAAATTGCTTGTCACTGGTTGTATGCCCGTGTAAGAATGAGTTGAGTGCAAGCGCTTTGATTTGTCTCTGCAAGATATAGCGCTATAAAAATTTCCCATTTATAACTATTATTATTAATATAACACCTATTCAGACTGTTAGTAAACTGTGGAATTTTCCCGATCGCTATGTCGTCCAATACCCACCTCTTCCCCCTCCCCCTCGTCCACATACACCACACATACACACACGCATACACACACGCATACAAAACCACTGTCTCACTCTCTCTCTCTCTCACACCCCATGCACACAAAACCACACACGAAACGCCGCGTGGGCGCGCACACCACCCACACACAATCCACATAAATCCACACTTTCTACGCACCAAACACACGCATACACAACATCATCTCACACACACATACTCAAACACATACCACTCTCCTCTCTCTCTCTCTCTCCTTTTCTCACACACACACACACACCACTTTACAACAACACCACCATCTTACCACCCACACAAACTTCATTCAGCTCTCTCTTCTCTCTCTCTCTCTCTCTCTCTCTCTCTCTCTCTCTCTCTCTCTCTCTCTCTCTCTTCTCACTCTCTCTCTCCTTGCCTCCTTTTTGTCGAGCCATTCTGTGTCTGCGTAACTTCCTTGAAAATTTGTATTGTTCCGGCTCGCTTGTGTTTACCTATGGAAATTTTTGAAAGGGGTTTGTTTGTTTATATCTTTTAAAAAGAACAAGGAAGTGAAATAAGAAAAAGAAAGTATGTGGACCGTTGGTCTAGAGGTGATGATGGTGACTATTCCCTTTATGATGATGATGATGTGTGATGATGATTTATGGTGGTGATGATGAGTTTATGATGATGTGATGATGATGTTGTGATGGTGGTGGTGGTGTGGTGTGGTGGTGGTGGTGGTGGTGGTGACGACGACGACCACGACCACGTGATGTTGATGATGTGTACTGTGCTGCTGCTGCTGCTGATGATGATAAAGATGATGATGATGATGATGATGGGGTTTTAAAGATGGGTGATGATACTACCCTTCTACTACTACTACTTTACTACTACTATATTTTTTACTACTATATATACTAATCTATATACTATACTTTACTACACTTTTCTTAAAACTACTCTAACTACTACTACTACTTCTTTCTACTACTATATATACTACTACGACGACGACGACGGGCGACGGGCCGGGCGACGACCCACGAACTATTATACTCCCATTACTTACTACTACTACTTAAAACTACTATACTACTACTATATACTACTACTGATTTTTGGGGTGAAATTTTTGTAAAAATAAAACAATTAAAGCGCTTCCAATTTAAAAAAAATTCACACGCGCAAAACCCTTAAAAAAAGGGTTTTTTAACAATGTTTTTTAAATTTTTCGCACGCCCAAAACCTCACAACCAAGGGCCCCAAAACACACGACACACACAGACACAACGAACACACACACACACACACACAACACCACCCCACACTTTGACACCACATGATCATGATAAAAAATGTCAACGATGACGATGTTTCGATGATGATGGGCCCCGACGGGCGACGACGTGATGATGATGATGATGATGTTTATGATTGGGGGTTTGGGGATGATGGTGATGGTGTTTTGATGTGATGATTTTGTTGATGATGGGTGATGATGTTTATGAAAGTGATGTGATGATGATGTCGGTTTGGTGGTTTGGGGGTTGTTGATGATGGGGAAAGACGACGATTGCGACGAAGACGAAAGTTTATGGGTGACGACGAGGCGTTGATGATGATGACGACCGGGCGACGACGGCGGGGATGACGGAATTTACGACGTTTTGTGGTTTGGGGACGGTGGGGGGATGATTTATGAAAGGCGGCCCGGGCCGCGGGATGTTTTGTGGTGATTGGGACTTGGGTGATGATGATGAAAGATTTTTGATGATGATGATGATGAGATGATGATGATGACGACAAGACGAAAGGGCGACCCATTTTCGACGACGACCCACGAGACAATGGGTGTGCTGATGACGACGCGAAGGGGGATTACCAGACGGACCCAAAGATGATGATGTTTTTGACGACGATGACGACGGACCGAAAGACGAGATGATGATGGTGTGGGGGTGGTTGGTGGTTGGTGGTGGTGGTTTGGGGTGGTTTTATAAAAATGGGCGACGGGCGACGACGACGAAGACGGGCGACGGGCGTTTATGATGATGATGTTTATGTTTATGATGATGACCCAAAGATGACGGCGACGACGGGCGACGACCCGCCGGCGACGATGACGACGTGTTTACGACGAAAGACGATGACGACGCCCTTGGGGCGATGATGGGCGTTTTTGTTTTTGAGATGATCATGACGCCACAGGACCAGGGGCCTCGTGCTGTTTCTGTTTCAAATTTCCCGTGGGCAAGGTGACCCGGGCACTCCCCTGCACCCGCAGACACCCCTTTTTCCCACCAAGAGCCCTGCCCAGGTAGAGAGAGGCCCCCCCAGAAGGGAAAGGGTCCCCGGGGGGTTTGGGGGTGGTAGTGGTGTATTTTTGGTGGTTTAGTTGTGGATGTGGTGGTGGCGGGGGGGTGATAACGATGATGACGGTTTGGTTTGGGGGTAGTGGCCAAAGGGGTGATTAAAAAAGACGTGGGCAAAGCGCTGTTCGTTTTTTTGTCGTTTATTGTTGCTATTTAAGTGCCCGCAATGTGCTACGGGTTTTTTGCTTTTCTGCAAACCCCTGTGCTGATGTGATTTCAACTATGGTGATATGAGAAATTGCAAATGTCAGTTTTTGGGTACCCGAAAGTTGGGGTTCCCCGTTTTTTTCGATCAAACTGTACAAAAAAAACAACCCCAAAAAAAATTTTTACTACAAAACAAAATCGAATAATTAAGTACCCCTTATTTTATTCCCCCACTGATGTTCTCACCCGTTATTTTTATTTGTGAAAATAAAACACACACAAACACACACACACACACACCCCACACACAAAACCCCCCCCCTTCCCCCACCCCAAAAACACACACACACCCCACACACACATACATTCATAAACCCTACAAGAAGGGGACGCAAATACATAACCCTACTACTTTTCATTTAAAACCAAAATTTTTTTTTTTTTTAATTTTCATACATACATAAAATACATAAATTCATAATTCATACATGCATACATTCATAAAATACTTTCTACATAAAATGCATAATTTCACAACATACATAAAAATACATTAAAAACATACAGACATACTTAAAATTCACAAAACATACTTTCATCTTAATACACGCATATATACATACATACTTTTCCCTACATTCATTACAAACATACATACATACATACAACCCTAAAACATACCTTTCACACGAAAAACCAAACAAAAAAACATTACAACATACAAATTTCATTTCATACATACCCCATAAAAAATCCAAAACATTCGGACATACATATTTTACATAAAAAAACACATTTCACCCCCCCCCCATCCCTTCCATCCATCCAAAAATTCCCTCCATCCCTCCCTCCATCCATCCCTCCATCCCTCCATCCCTCCTCCATACATTTCATACATACATACAATCATATATCATAAAAATATACATACATAAAAAACATACATTTTAAAAATAAAAAATAATCTACAATCATTTCATACATACATTTAATCATGCATTTCATACATACATACATACATTAAAATTTTCCCTACAAAACATTCCTACATACTACATACACAAAACCTACATAATACATACTTTCATACCCTACATACATACTACATCCCTAAAAACATACATAATACATCATACATACTACATACTTCATTTCAAACATCACACATACATACATAATTTATTTCATAAATACATAAATAATACATACATACTTTCATACACACTTTCTTTCATACATACATACATCATAATCATCATCGGGACCCGTGACCTTGGCGGTCGTGGGGGAGGCATGAAAGACGATGCCGTGGTAAGCCTCCTCCATCCATCTCGGTCCTCGGCTCTGCGCAGTAGTGCCGAGGTCATTCATCCTGGTCCATTCTCTGATGTTGTCCATCCA
The DNA here is from genome assembly GCA_028751875.1 of Rapana venosa. Classification (NCBI taxonomy): domain Eukaryota; kingdom Metazoa; phylum Mollusca; class Gastropoda; order Neogastropoda; family Muricidae; genus Rapana; species Rapana venosa. The sequence goes on from CM054166.1 coordinate 6,087,739, forward strand.
TAACTTGTTTTGTCTTCCCCTCCTTCTGCCACCTTCGAGTGTTCCCTGCGTTTCTGTTTTGGGCAGGAGTGTTGTGGCGGGTGACGTGGCCGAACCATGTCAGCTTTTTTTTTCTTGACGATGGTGAGAAGGGGTTCCTGTGGACCTGCCCGCTGTGTTATTTGCTCTTGACAAATTCATTGGTTTTCGTTCTTCCAAGATATGCCCCGTAGTTTTCTATGGCATTTTGTTTCGAATGACTGGATTCGCTTTGCTGTTTCAGCAGTCAATGTCCAGGGTTTTACTTCCGTACAGCAGGATTGACTGAATTAGGGCTTTGTAGTGCTTTAGTTTGATTGGGAAAAATGATCTCTTTACTTTTCCATATGGTGGTGAGTTTTTTCATGGAAGATGTTTCCATGGCTATTCTGACTTTGATTTCTGTCGTCGATCGCCCGTCCTTTGTGAGTGTAGCGCCGAGGTATTTTAAAAACATCTACCTCCTCCCGTTGTTGGCCGTTCATGTAAATTTTGCGGTGACATTGTCGTGCTGTTCACAAGTACTTTACTTTTCTCCGAGCTCACCTCCATCCCATATGCTCCAGCTCTGTTCTCAAGTTGGTCGTAAGATCTTGCAGCTCTGTGTTACTTCCGCCATAAGGTCAATGTCATCGGCAAACCGTAAGTTGTTGAGGGGTCTGCCCCCAATGGAGATGGAGGTGGAAGTCATGGGGGTCTCTTCATGAGTTTTAAAAGAGGATTGAACAGGACTGGGAAAACGGATCCTTGTCGGCCCCCAACTGGGGTTTTTTGAAGTGTCTCGACCTGTTTTTTAAAAGGGATGACTGTTGCGTTTTGTATAGTGTTTGGATGGATTGCACTGTCCTTCTTTAATGCCAAAAAATTCTGAGGACTGCCACAGGCCTTCGGCCATACTTGTCAAAGCCCTTTTGAAGTCGATGAAGTTGTGGAACAGGTCTCTCTGTGTTGGAGATGTTTTTCATCAGGATTTTGGCAGTTAAAAAACTGTTCGATGTGCTCCCGCGCCCCGAACCCGCTTGTTCCTTGCAAGGAATACATAAATACATACAACATACATATTACATATACATACATAAATACATACAAATACAACGACATACAGCATACTGCCCACTACAAAAAATACCCTACCAAGACACCATATATTAATATATATATATATATATTACAACAAATCATACATCATAATACAAGCATACAAAAATAATCATACTCATACACCAAAAAATACTAATAAAAAAATACATTTAAAAATGATACATAATAATACATACTACATACTACATTTACATAATACATACAAAAAATACATAACAAATACTACATACAACAACATACAAAATACACACATTATACCTACTTACAAACAAAACACATACTACATCACACAACAACAAACAGCTCATACTACTGCAAAACATAATTTAAAACCAGATACATAAAAAAACAATAAAAAAAATAAACTACTAATAAATAATAAATCTTTTAATACATACATAATACAACATAATACATAAATAAATACATACTTTAAAACAAAAAACTACATTTCTACATAAATAAATACTACATACATACTACTACATTCCCTACATACTACATACGTAGTACATACGTAGTACGTACGTAATCGTAGTAGTGGGAATCAAAAACTTTAATTTAATAATATTTAATTTAAACATCTAAATAATTTTTTACTAATAATATTAAAATACCAACAAATTTTAAAAATTTAAAACATAAACTACATACTTTCAACTACTACTACATCAACAACTTACATAATACATACAAACATACATACAATTTAATAACTTAACAACAAAATACTTTAATAAACTACCAACAATCAAATCAAATACTTACTCATAATTCTTACATAATAAACATAACATTATAATACATAATACTACTAAACAAATAATTTTCAAAAATAAACTAAATCTTTAAAACATACATACTACATACAACATAATTTTTCATTCTTCATAATCAAATAACATACTAATCATAATTTATTACTTTAATAATTTAAACATAAAACATAAAAATACTTAAATACATACATAAAAAATCATATTTTAATTTCCCTAAAATAATAAAATTATAATCATTTAAAAACTATTCAACCCCAAAATTACAATTTCCAAACTATAAAAAACCCCAAAATAACCAAAAAAACATACAACATTTTTAATTTAAAATATTAATAAATATTTTTAATTAAAAATATATTTTATTTATTATAAAATAAATTTTTTTAATTATAAATTATATTTATTGTTTATTATAATATATAAATAATTATACAGAATAATACACATTCACACATTCCTTTCAAATCATTTCTTTAAACATACCCTAATTTTAAAACAACTACAAAACATACTACATACTTCATACTTCATACATAAAATAATTAAAAACATCAAAAATACAAAAATAATTTCAAAACATAAATACATTACATACATACTACAACCCTTTTTTAAAACATTATTTCATAAAATACACACTTTCATGCATTTCCATACATACATACATACTATAAAAATTTCAAAACACAAAAACAAAAAAACCCCAAAAACAACAAAATTTAAAACCATACATATTTATATATTAATTATTATTAAAAATATATATATAATATATATATTTTTATATTTTTTTATTTATTTATATTTATAATTTTTTATATATATATTATATATATAATATATATAAACCCTTTTTCATAATTTTTATATATATTTTATATAAATAACATACAATCATAACATACAAAACGTAAAACCCCTACCCAAATTTTTCAAACAAAAACATACTTACATACTACACAAACATACAAACTTTTAAAAACATACATACATACATACTTTCATACATAAAAATAATACATACATACATACATAAATCTACCCACATACATACATTTAAAACAACACCATACATGCATTTCACCCTACATAATAAAATACATACATAATACATACATACATACTACTACATAAATGCATAAAATACATTTCATAAAAATACATACAAACATACATAAAATACATACATACATAATTTCATACACACATACATACATAACCCAAAAAACACAATAACACATACACACATACATACATGCATTTCATTACATACTAATTTTCAACATACATAAAATCATACATACAACTTTCATACATACATACACACACCACACACATAAAAATTTTTTTTCATACATAAAAAACAATATAATACATACATACATACATACATACATACATACATACCCTACATACATACTTTCACACAAAACCCCACCCCACCACACATACATACATTTCATACATACATACATACATACCCTAATACAAAACTAATACATAATACATCAAACAGCATACATACATACATACACACATACTAAAACATACTACAACATACATAAATACATACTACATAATTTCATACCCTTTCATACATACCTACATACATACATACATACATACATACATACATACACATTTTTTATACATACAATTTATAAATACAACGTAAAATAAAACAAATTTTAATACATACATACCAAAACACAAATAATAGAATTTTTCATTTCATTTAATTTCATCCACAAACATACAATCATAACATTTTAAAAAACAAAACAAACAACCTTTCTTCCAATAAAATAAAAAAATACCAACTTACATACAAAACAAACTTACATACTTAATACATCCCTACATACAAATTTACAGATACATAATACATACATACCTACATATTTTTTCATAGGATAGTTTCTTTTTCATACATACTATTTACATACATAATACATACCCTACATACATACTACTACATACATACATAAAATACTACATTTCATACTTTCATTTCATACAACATAAATTTTCCCCCACATAATACATAATCATAACACATGCATACCTTTTTCTTTCATACCCTAAGTACGTACTACATAGATACATAAAAAATAAAAAATACTACATACTACATTTCATACATTTCAAAACATACATTTCTATCAACATGCATAAATTACAAAACATAAAACACACAAAAAATGCTTTCCCCCAATTTTCAAAACCAAAAATACCCTTAATACAAAACTCATACCAAAAAATACAAAACAAAAATACATAAAAATAACCCTACATAAACACTCAACCAATACACACATACACATTTTACAAAAACCCAACCCCTACACATGATACACCATACACACATAACACACTCATAATACATTTTCATACATTCTAAAAACCTACATTCAAACAAATCATACCCAAAAAACATACATTACATAATAAACATACATTTTTACATACATACAAACCCTACATTAAATAAAATACACAACCCTACATAAAAACAACATACAACATTACATACATACAATACATACAAACATACACCCAAAATAAAAAACATCCCCTACATACTACACACACACACAAACACAAACAAAACACACACACACCCCAAAAACACAAAACACAAAACAACAAACACCAAAACAACCCCATACAAAAATGACCTTTTTTTTTCCACTTTTCCAACAATGATCCCTTTTTCACTCCCCTTCCTCTCGTCCCCTACCCCACTTTTCCCCTATCCCCTCACCCCCACCCCCTCTTTCTCATGCTCTCTCCCTCCCCCCCCCCCCCCCCCCCTATTCAGCCTGGACAGGAGAGGGAGGGGGGCATGTGTGAGCGTCACACAGCGCCGGGCAGACTGTGCGTGGACATGCCCCCTGCTGACCACTGTCCAGCACGGGAGGACTGGCTGCATCAGGGCAGTGTCTGCTTCCTCCAAGACCTGGCCTTCAACTGTAGTATGGGCAAGTGGACCAGGACAGGTCAGTCAGTCAGTCAGTGAGTGAGGGGTGTATTGCGCTGTAGACATTGTAGTTGGTTTTTGTTTTTTTCTGGGGGTGTTATTTGTTGGTGTTGGGGTGGTGGTGGTATTGGTGGTAGTGGTGGTGAAGGTGGCGGTTTTGAATTGTCCAAGTCTTTTTCTTTCTTTTTTTCTTTTTTTTGTGCTGCTCCATCTTCCGTGACGTTCCTGTCCTGCTGTTCCCACCCCGCTCATTTCAACAACCTCTGCGCCTCCGGCCACACCCAGATTCGTTATGTCTCATCTTCAGGGTCAGAAGTCTACGTAGAGCTCACCAATATTAGGCCGCAGTGGGGCCACCAGCCAGGGTGGGACCTGTACCTGTGCCTGAGTCACTGTGGGGGTGGTCAGTGGCGCCTGGTCTGAGCTGACATACGCAGGACACCACCTGCTGATCCCTCTTACTAACGACAGTATGAGCTCAGTCGCGGAGCCGGATTTTCTTTTTATTTATTCTTTTATATCAAGGATAATGGAGCAAGCACTCATGTGCTTTTTTTCTATCCAGTCCCCGTGTGTATGCCGCATTATAAATTTTGTCATCTGTTTCCACCGGCACACAATGGCCTACTCTTCCGAAAAGCGGAACAGGATTTAACGTGTGCACAAGGTGTTCTGCGTGCGTTCGAACACGGGGCCTCGGTTTATAGTCTCATCCGAAGGACTTTGACATTCAGTTCGATTTTGTTTGTCAAACTGGGAAGAAAGGGCAAGGCTGGGAATGGAACCCAGAACCTCACGGTTAACTTGTTGGCGAGCGAACGTCTTTGTGTCTTAGAGAAGAAGAAGAAGAAGAAGAAGAAGAAGAAGAAGAAGAAGAAGAAGAAGAAGAAGAAGAAGAAGAAGAAGAAGAAGAAGAAGAAGAAGAAGAAAGAAGAAGAAGAAGAATTGCAAAGAAGAAGAAGAAGAAGAAGAAGAAGAACAACAACAACAACAACAACAACAACAACAACAACAACAAAAAGAATTGCGAAGGAGAAGAAGAAGAAGAAGAAGAAGAAGAAGGATTGCGAAGAAGAAGAAGAAGAAGAAGAAGAAGAAGAAGAAGAAGAAGAAGAAGAAGAAGAAGAAGAAGATGAAGAAGAAGAAGAAGAAGAAGAAGAAGAACAAAAACAACAACAACAAGAACAAGAACAGGAACAGGAACAAGAACAGGAACAAGAACAAGAACAAGAAGAAGATGAAGAAGAAGAAGAAGAATTGTGAAGAAGACGAAGATTGTGAAGAAGAAGAAGAAGAAGAATTGCGAAGAAGAATTGCGAAGAAGAAGAAGAAGAAGAAGAATTGCGAAGAAGAAGAAGAAGAAGAAGAAGAAGAAGAAGAAGAAGAAGAAGAAGAAGAAGAAGAAGAAGAAGAAGAAGAAGAAGAAGAAGAAGAAGAAGAAGACGGGGACATGGCAAAAATTGACAGAATGCTGATGGAATCTCCTACGGTGGCTGTTCCAAGCCAAGAATTCCCGCATGGCACAGCAGAGAGGGGGTACAGCAGACAGGCAGGCAGATGGAGGAACAGCCAGACGACGGGAGTCTACAGAGGAGACGGCCAGACATCCAGACCTTCCCACCGTCCATCACGCAGTGTGGGGCCAGGGTCGATGCAGACGGGAGGTACCGGCGGTCAGGGCAGGCAGCCTGTCTACAGTCAGAAGGGCCAGGCCAGCAACAGCAGTGGGACAGCAGCCAGCAACAGTAGTGGGACAGCAGCCAGCAACAGCAGTGGGACAGCAGCCAGCAAATCAACGCCTTCAAGAAAGGACAGAGAACAGCTGTGTGGTGACTGGAACAGACAGTCCCAGCAGGCCGCAACGTCTCCAGAGCGAGGGGATTCTCCTCCTCCTCCTCCGCTGCTGACCATGTCACCGGACCTGTCCTCTAGAGCGGAGGACGAAGCGTGCAGCCCCCGGATCTGAAGGGAAGGGCCATGGGGTTTTTGAAGAAAGCTCTCGTCTCTGATTCTGTGTAGGAGATCAATGCAAGGGGGAAAGAGAGATGTCAAAAAAGCAGTGGTGGATTGAAGAGACTGAGACCAAGATGTTAGACTTCCACCACACCCTTCTCCTGCATCGTCTAGAGATCGGACTTACGTGCTGTGTGTGTGTGTGTGTGTGTGTGTGTGTGTGTGTGTGTGTGTGTATGTGTCGTGCGTGCGGGCGGGCAGGCGTGCGTGCGTGCGTGTTTGTGTGTGTGTGTGTGTGTGTGTGCGTGCGTTCGTGCGTGTGTGTGTTGGGGTTGTTTGGGTGTGATGTTTGTTTGTTTGTGTGTGTGTGTGGGGCGTGTGTGTGTGTGCGTGTGTGTGTGTGTGGTGTGTGTGTGTGTTGTGTGTGTGGTGTCCGTGGGTGGGGGCGCGCGCGCGCATGTGTGCGTGGGGGTATGTTTGGTTGTGGTGTATGTCTGTTGGGGAGGGGGGGGGGGGCCGTGAGTCGGGTAGTGTGTGTGTGTGTGGTGTGTGGATTGGCGCGGGCCCGTGCGGAATTATTAGCCAATGTCCCCCGCGAATGTTGACTTGTACACAGCCGTATGGACGCGTTTCTCGGTTTCCGAATCTTTGTAGTTCAGTTATTTTTCTTAACTATCAACACCAACCATGGTGCTAGATGAGGAAGAGACAGGGCACTGTGAATGTAGTGCTTGGGTCGCGGTCTGGTGTCACGGGTTCGGGTCGCTGTTGAATCGCCCATTCGAGGGTTTTGTTTTGTTTGTTTGTTTGCTTGTTTGGTGTGTGTGTGTGGTGGTGTGTGTGGTGTGTGCGTGCGCGCTTTGTGCCCCGTTGGGGGCGAACATTGGTGTCGACCCGCCACCCGGGTGTTTTTCAGGTGGGCCTGGGTCTCTGTAGGCGGTGGAATGCTGAGCGTGGTATGGGCAAATGCAGTTAGGACGGGTCTGTTCCGCTTCCGGGTGAGTAGGCAAACGGGGGAGTGTGGTGGGGGTGCTCTCGCTGGTGTCGTTTTTTTTTTTGGATGTCATCCCCGGAGTCGGAGTGGAAATTTTTTGACATATGAACAATTTAAGAAGAAATATAATATCAAGACAAATTTTATTACATATTTAAGTTGTGTTCAAGCAATTAAAAAGTATATCAGCAAAACGGACATCAATATAAATGATAATAGATCAAATAACCTTCAAAAGGCTTTGGGTTTTATTCTGACAATTAAAAAGGGAACACGCCCTTATTATGACATTCTGGTTGCAGATAACAAACAGCTTAAGTGTTGCCATAAATGGAACAATACAATATCAGGTGATCTCAACTGGAGAAATAATTTTGACAAAGTACATTAAAATAAAAGAAATTAAAATGAAATGGTTCGAGATAAGACTGATCCACAAAATTCTAGCAACAAATAATATTCTGGAAAAAATAAAATTGTTGAAAGCAACAAATGCACATTCTGTAATTTTGAGAAAGAAACTGTTGATCATCTATTCTATGCTTGCAGCAAAACTTCTCATTTTTTGGGAAAGAATTACAAAGCTTTCTTCAGGAAAATTGTACCAATACACATGATCTAGTGCTGTCAAAGGAACAGATTTTGTTTTGGGTTTGGATTCTCGATCAAAGAGTGATGAAATACTAGATGAAATATTAATCAATGCAAAAATTTTTATTTACAGATCTAGAGTACAGAAAACGGAACCTTATTTCGGGTTTTTTTGAAAATATCTGAAAAAAAACTATATCAAACTAAAGAGTGTATTGCTAAAACAAACATGACTTATAATGTTTTTGCAGGTAAATGGCAAATTACAAGCAACTAATTGATGATGACTAGATACTTTCTGAAAAAACTGTTTTTGATAGCATTTATTTGTTGATAACCAAAAATGCGATCTGTGTACTAAACCATTTCCTGTTCTTTTTTCTGTACAGTTTGTTAGGTTGTATTTAACTTATTTGAAATGTCGATTCATAATCTGAATATATTGCAAACTCTTATATATACTTGCTTATAACATATATGTACATTTGTTCTATGTTATGCAAACAAATTATCTAAAAATAATTTGTAAAAAAAAAAAATTCATCTTTTAAAAAAATGTAAAAAAGAAGAAAATCTCGATTACCAAAAGTAAATTTAGAAACAGTTTGTGGGTAACAATTATGCGAATCTTTGAGTCCTATGGATTTGACCAATGTCACTTTAACATTTTACAGTGGATCGCAACAAGTGTCCTCACATAATTAAAAACGAAAAAAAAAATCATGTTTAACAATGTCTCAGTGCTTTCACTCACACTTTGAATAGACAATGGACTCGGTGAGCAACAGAGCAGCTATGACATATCTTTAAAAGGAGTTCCACTCGAACAAGTTTTGGTGATGGCTACAATTTCTTTCAGCTCATGACTGACATGATCCATTTGTTTGTTTCTATTGTCATTAAACCATTCCAAGCATTTCAAGAAAAAAAAAATATTTGATGTAATTTGGGAATGTTTTAAGCAATATGAAATGTTCCTTTTTTATGTCTTTTGAGATATTGATGCGTATCAATCTGCCTGTCAGTATTGTAATTGTCGTTCATGGGATGATTAAAGTGTAAAAAAAAAGACGAGAAGAAGAAGAAGAAGAAAAAAAGAAGAAGAAGAAGAAGAAAAAAGAAGAAGAAGAAGAAGAAGAAGAAGAAGAAGAAGAATTGCGAAAAGAGAAGAATTTCGAAGAAGAAGAAGAAGAAGAAGAAAGAAGAAGAAGAAGAAGAAGAAGAAGAAGAAGAAGAACAAGAAGAACAAGAAGAACAAGAAGAAGAAGAAGAAGAAAAGAAGAAGAAGAAAAAGAAGAAGAAGAAGAAGAAGAAGAAGAAGAAGAAGAAGAATTGCGACGAATTGCAAAAAAGAATTGCGAAATGATTGATTGAATCTTTAATGGGTAAAGAATTAGGCACAATAAAGGCCTTTTTTCAATTCTGCCCAAAAAGAAAAACAAACTTGAAGTAATTACAAACAAAAGAAAGCAAAAACCAAAGAAAACGTAAACAACAGACAAAAAATGGTGGAAACTCTACTTTGAACAAATTAACAAATTAGAAAGAACCCTTGGGGGGGAAAACCCATTAAACTGAAAGCAAAAATTATTTAACATCCCCCAATTACACACCCCAAAAAACTCACCCCCCACACCACACACAAAAACCCAAAACAAAAAAACATGAAAGCCGACGCACGCACACACACTCATTTCGCGGCATGTGCATTTCACCCGTACTCAACACTCAAACCCCCCCTCACTCTTCACCGGCCCCCCCCCCCCTCCCCCCCCCGGCCCCCCCCCCCAAATTTAGCAGTTTTCTTTTTTTCATTCCCAAACACAACATAATTTCCAAGATTCCCACAGTAAAAGCCCCAAAGGGGGCTCCCCATCTAAAAAACAGGCGGGATGCGCGTACATATACTAAATTTCCCTTCCCCCTCCCCCTCACCCCCCCGCGCGTTCAAAACACACAAAAACCACACACACTAAAAGTGTATAACCAGGGGAAAGGAAGCCTCCCTCCCCCCCCCCCCCCCACACACACACACCAAAACTTCGATCCAAATTTCCCTAATTTACAAACCCCACCCCACCCACCCCCCCCCCCCCCCCACACCCCACACACCCAAAAAAATGCACACTAAATTCTTTTATATAGTTTAATAAGGGCACCAAAAAGAAGGGGCAAAAAATGAAGAAATAAAAAAAGAAAAGAAGAAGAAGAAGAAGAAGAAGAAGAAAAAAGAAGAAGAAAAAGAAGAAGAAGAAAATGAAGGGAAAAAAAACGAAGGGGCGAAGGGAAAAAGAAAAATTGCGAAGAAGGGAAGAAGAAGTAAAGAAAACGAAGAAGAAGAAGAAGAAGAAGAAGAAGAAGAAAAAAGGGAAAAAGAAGAAGAAAAAAGAAGAAGAAGAAGAAAAAGAAGAAAAAAGAAAAAGAAAAAAGAAGGGAAAAAAAAAGAAGAAGAAGAATTTCGAAGAAAAAAAAGAAGAAGAAGGGAAATTCCAAAAAAGAAAAAGAAGAAATAAAAAAGAAGAAGAAAAGGAAAAAAAGAAGAAGAAAAGAAGAAAAGAAAAAAGAAAAAGAAAAGAAAAGAAAATTGCTAAGAAAAATTGCTAAAAAAAAGAAGAAGAAGAAGAAAAGAAGAAGAAAAAGAAGAATTTCGAAAAAAGAAAATTTCGAAAAAGAATTGGAAGAAGAAGAAGAAAAGCGAAGAATTTCCAAGAATTTTCGAAGAAAAAAAAAATTGCGAAGAAGAAGAAGAATTGCGAAGAAGGGAGAAGAAAAAAAAAAGAAGAAGAAGAAGAAGAAAAAAGAAGAAAAAGAAGAAGAAAAAAGAAGGAGAAGAATTGCGAAAAAGAAGAAGAAGAAGAAAAAGAAGAACAATTGCGGGAAAAAGTAGGAAGAAGAAGAAAAAAAAGAAACAAGAAGAATTTTAGAAGAAGAAATTTCGGAAAAAAATTGGGAAAGAAAAAATTTGGGGAAGAAGGGAAATTTCGAAGAAGAAGAAGAAGAAGAAGAAGAGAAAAAAGAAAGAAGAAGAAAAAGGGAAAAAGAGAAAAAGAAGAAGGGAAAAAAGAAGATGAAGGGAAAAAGAAAAAGAAGTGGGAAAAAAAAAAAGAAAAAGAAGAAGACTTGCAAAGAAGAATTGCGAAAAAGGCTTTTCGAAGAAGAAAAGAAGAAAATTTCGAAGAGGAAAAGAAGAAGAAGAAGAAGAAGAAAGAAAAAGAAGAAGAAAACAAGAGAAGAAGAAGAAAAAGAAGAAAAGGGAAAAAGAAAAGAAGAAGGGAAAAAGAAAAAGAAAAGGGGAAGAAGAAGAGGAAGAAGAAGAATTACGAAGAAAAAGAAGAAGAAGAAAAAAGGGGGAAAAGAAGAAGAAGAAGAAGAAGAAAAGAAGAAGAAAAGAAAAAAGAAATTTCGAAGAAGGAGAAGAAAAAAATTGCGAAGAAGGGGAAGAAGAAAAAGGGGGAAGAAGATGGGGAAGAAGAAGAAGAAGAAAAAAAGGGGAAGAAAGAAAAGAAGAAGAAAAGAAAAAGAAGAAGAAAAAAAACAAGGGAAAAAGAACAAGAAAAAAGAAGAAAAAAGAATTGCGAAGAATGCGAAAAAAATTTCGGGAAAATTGCAAAGAAGAAAAGAAAGAAGAAGAAAAAAGAAGGGAAAAAGAAGAAATTTCGAAAAGTAAAAAGAAGAAGGAAAAAGAAGAACAAGAAAAAGAAGAAAAACAAAAACAGAAGGAAAAAACAAAAAACAAAAAACAAGAAGAATTGAGAAGAAGAAGAATTGCGAAGAATTGCAAAGAATAATTTTCGAAAAAAGGGGTTGGGAAGAAGGAAAGAAGAAGAAAAGAAGAAGAGAAGGGGAAAAAGAAGAAGAAGAAAAGAAGAAGGGAAAAAGAATTGCAAAGAAGAATTGCGGAAAAAAATTTTCGAAGAAGAGAAAAGAATTGCGAAGAAAAAGAAGAAAAAGAAGAAGAAGGAAAAAGAAAAGAAGAAGAAGAAAAGAAGAAGAAGAAGAAAAAGAAGAAGAAGAAGGAAAAAGAAAAAATTGTGAAGAAATTTTTTCAAAGAAAATTGCCCAAGAAGAATTACGATTTAAGAATTTCGACGGGGGGAAGGGCGAATTTTCGAAAAAAGAAAAAAAGAAGAAGGAAAAAGAAAAAAAAAGAATTTCGAAGAATTGCGAAGAATTGCGAAGAAGAAGAAGAAGAAGAAGAAAAGGAAAAAGAAAAGGCGAAGAAAAAATTGCAAAGAAAAAAGAAGAAGGAATTGCGAAGAAATTTCAAAGAAGAATTGCGAAGAAAAAATTTTCGAAGAAGAAGAAGAAGAAATTTGGAAAAAAGAAGAAGAATTGCGGAAAAAGAATTGCGAAAGAAAATTGCGAAGAAAAAGAAGAAGAAGAAGAAAAAGAAGGGAAAAAGAAAAAAGAAGAAAGAAGAAAAAGAAGGAAGAAAAGAAGAAGAAGAAGAAGAATTTGGAAAAAGAAGAAGAAGAATTTCAAAGAATTGCAAAAAAGAATTGCGGGAAAAAAGAATTTCGAAAAAAAGAAGAAGAATTGCGAAAAAGAAAAGGGAAAATTTCGAAGAAGAATTGCGAAGAAGAATTTTTCGAAAAAAAGAAGAAAAAAAGAAAAAGAAGGGAAAAAGAAAGAAGAAGAAGAAAAAGAAAAGAAAAAAAAAGAAGAAAAAAGAAAGAAGAAGAAAAAAGAAAAAAGGGAAAAAAAGAAGAAGGGAAAAAAGAAAAAGGGAAAAAAAAAAAAAAAAAAGGGAAAAAGAAGAAGAAAGAAGAAAAGAAGGGGAAAAAGAAGAAAAAGAAGAAGGGAAAAAGGGAAAAAAGAAGAAGAAAAAAAGAAAAAAGATTGATTTATTGAATTTTTTAATGGGGGAAAGGGAAATTTGGCAAAAAAGCCTTTTTTTTTTTTTTTTCAAATTCTTTCCCAAAAAAAAAAAAAAACTTGAAAATTAAATTTTAAAAAAAAAGGGAAAACAAATCCCAAAAAAAAAAACGTAAACAACAGACAAAAAAAAGGTTTTGGAAACCCCTTTCCTTGAACAAAATTTAAAAAATTCCCAAAAACTTGGGGGGAAAGCCCATTAAACTGAATGCCTTTTTTTTTTATATTACACACACACAAAAACCCCCACACCCCACACACACACACACACACACACACACAAAACAACACAACCCCACACACACCCAAAAAACAACACACCACACATGCATGCACGCACGGGACGCCCCAACTCGCGCGGATGGCATACACAAGTACTCAGACATCCCCCCATCTCATTTCCCGCCTCCCCCCCCCCCCCCTTTTCCCCCCCCCCCCCCCTTTCCCCTTCACGGATTTATTCATTCTTTCATTCAAGCACACACATAATGCCAAGATTCTCTCACAGTACAGCCAATGGTTACTCCCTGATCTACACACAGGCGCATGCGCGTACATATACTATCTCCTTCCTCCTCCCCCTCACCCCCGCGCACACACACTCACACAAGTGTACACACGCAGGAACGGACGCCTCCCCCCCCCCCCTCACACACACACACATACACCACACACCATTCTTCGACTCTACATACATAATCACACGCACGCCATCCCCCCCCCCCCACACACACACACAAAGAAGTGCACACCATATGTCTTTGATTTAGTCAATATAGGCACCAATTATGTTCATACACATTGGAGTTCATTGTGTGTGTTGACTGCGAGTAGTTAGTCACACGTATCAAACAACAGCTGTTTTATTTCTGTCTTAAATGTAGAGTGCTCTGGTATTCTACGAAACATCGGTGGAAGGGCATTCCATTCTCTGCTGCCATTGCAAGCCAAGCCTCATCGAATAAAGACAACTTCCCAATTCTACGCGAGGAAGTAGAAGTAGCAATAAGATCGCTGAAGAAAGGAAAATCAGCAGGAATCGACAACATCCCAGCAGAGCTGATCCAACACGGGGGAGAAGCAGTGACAGACATCCTTACAAGTATCTGTAACAAGATCTGGCAGACCGGAGAGTGGCCTACACCGTGGACCCAATCACTCATCATAACTCTCCCCAAGAAAGGACATCTCCAGCAGTGCCAAAACTACAGGACAATCAGCCTCATAAGTCATGCCAGTAAAGTCATGCTGAAAGTGATCCTGAACAGGCTGAAACCACAGGCAGAAGAGATCATCGCCGAAGAGCAGGCCGGTTTCCGCCCAAATAGAAGCACCACAGAACAGATATTCAACCTGAGGGTTCTGTGTGAGAAATACAGCCAGCAATCAACAAGACATCTTCCACGTCTTCATTGATTTTAAGAAGGCCTTCGATAGAGTATGGCATGACGCTCTGTGGGCCACCATGAACAAATTCAACATGGCCAGAAGCTGATCCACACCATCAAGGAACTCTACTCAAAGGCCACCAGTGCAGTACTCGTACAGGCACGGTAGGGGAATGGTTCCGTACCTCAGTTGGGGTCCGACAGGGATGTCTGCTGTCGCCGACACTATTTAAAAATTTTCCTCGAACGCATCATGACTGACGCCTTGGAAGACCACACAGGCACAGTCAGCATTGGAGGGCGAACAATCACAACCTCAGGTTTGCCGATGACATTGACGGTCTGGCAGGAAATGAAGAGGAACTGGCCAACCTAGTGAAGAAACTGGACGAAATATCCTCCCGATACGGCATGGAAATCAGTGCCGAGAAACCAAGCTCATGACAAACAGTGCCCAGCCAATCACCACCAAGATCACTCTCAGCGGAAAAGAACTGGAGACAGTTGACCATTTCAAGTACCTTGGAGCCATCATAAGTGAGGAGGGATCGAAGACCGAAATCCTAGCAAGAGCGGCACAAACAGCAGCAGCAATGGCAAGACTGAAGACCATATGGAGAGACAGAAACATCCCTCTCGGAACCAAGGTAAAGTTACTAAACGCGCTAGTCACCTCAATCATGCTTTACGCATGTGAGGCATGGACACTAAACGCAGACCTACAAAGGAGGATCCAAGCAGTAGAAATGAGATGCCTCAGAAGGCTCCTTGGCATCTCATACAAGGACCATGTCACCAACAATGAAGTCCGCAGAATGATCACTCAACAGGTGCGGGGTTATGAAGACCTACTGACCACGGCGAAAAAGAGGAAACTCAGATGGTATGGGCACGTAACACGCTCAGAAAGACTTGCAAAAACCATCCTGCAAGGAACAGTCCAGGGGAAGAGAAGACGGGGCAGACAGAGGAGAAAGTGGGCCGACGACATCCCTGATTGGACAGGGGAGGACTTCAGTGTCACCCAGGCACTTGCCCACGACCGCGCTAAGTGGAGCCAGCTGATCCACCGTTCGTCCACCATGCAGCGCCCCCACGACCCTGGCGGGTTACGGGACCAGTGAACAGTGAACAGTGAAGTTTGCTTTGGGGACAATAGCTCTGTCTGATTCGTGATGATGTTGAAAAGAGAACATTGCTTTTAGATAACCAGGGCAAGCATCATAAACTACCTTATGCATGAGAGCTAAAACATTAAAGCGGAGGCGCAAGCAAAGTGGTAAATATATCAAAGTGTTTAAATAAATTATTATTTGATGCATTTGCTAACTCATTATTATTTATTACTTTAATGGCTCACTTTTGAAGAGAGTTCAGAGGTTTCAGGTTAGATGGAGCACACTTCCCCCAGACAACAGAGCAGTAATCTAGGCGAGACTGAATAAAAGCAAAATAGAAAATTTTTTTGGATTGTTTATCTAGAAAGTGTTTAATTTGTGAAAGCTGGAATACACTGGATGATATTTCTTTAGTAATATTGTGAACATGATCCTGCCAAAGGAGGCTTTCGTCAATGACTACCCCAAGTAATTTGTGCGTTTTAACTTGCTTTATGTTGTTGTTATTATACTTTATTTGTAAATGAGTTTGCCTCAAGGTTTGCCTTTTCTGACGTGCACAAACTAGCATAGCTTCTGTTTTGTCAGGGTGTACCAGCATAGCATTAGTCTCACACCAAATTTTGACTGAATTCATACTAAGGTTTAAATAATGATTGATTCCCTTAATATCATAACTAGCGTATTGTAGAGTTGTATCATCTGCAAATAAATCACAAACAACATTTTGAATGGTTAAAGGAAGATCATTAATGTAAAGAGAGAATAAGAGTGGACCTAATACTGAGCCTTGTGGTACACCAAATGCAACAATTTTTTGGGAAGAGGTAACTCCATTAGCATAAACAGACTGAGTTCGGTTTGACAAATAGGATTTAAAAAATAGTAAGGCATTTTCATCTAAACCATATAACCGAAGCTTATGTAATAAGATATTATGATTAATCAAATCAAAGGCCTTTCTTAAATCAATAAAAATAACACCGACTGCCTTTCTGTTATTAATTTCACGCAGCCATGAATCAGTAATCCTGCATAGTGCTGTTTCACAGGAGTGGTGCTTTCTAAACCCCGACTGGTGGGTATGCAAAAGGCCTTTGCATTCAATAAAAGATGATAAATGATGGTGGACATGCTGTTCAAGAGGTTTAGATATACTAGATAGAAGTGAAATGGGTCTATAATTATTTACATCTTCTATGTTCCCTTTTTGTGCAAAGGGATTACTTTAGCATATTTAAATGCTTTGGGATAGCACTGTTTAGATAAGCAAAGGTTATAAAGATAAGTGAGAGAGTCTGCAATGTAAAAATGCAGATAGTTTCAGTATTTTAGGGCTAATACATATCAAAGCCACATGAATTTTTATTTTTTAAGATTTTAAATAGGACAAAACTTCATGAACAGACAATAAGGGAACAGAAAATTTTCCTACGCAAAAGGCTTTTAAAATATTTGAATCAAAAGTTCTGGTGTTGTTATCAATGAGTTTACTTCCAACACTAGCAAAGTGATTATTGAGAACATCTACTGGAATACAACATTCGTCACGTGAAGTACCAGGTTTAGAGAGCTGGCGAATAGCAGACCAGATTAATCTTCCATTGCTTTTATCTTGAATTAAATTCTGGAAGAAACAACGTTTAGATTTTCTAATCATATACTTAACTCTGTTACGTTTTTTCTTGTATTCCTTATGAAGCCCGCGTTTCTTTAAGTCGTCTCTGTGGTTGATTGCTAGCAAAATTTCTTGGGTGAGCCAGCCAGGTAAAGTTTTTGACTTTACACGTCTTTGAATTAAAGGAATATGCTTGTTGACAATGCTTAAGAAAACTGATGTCCAAAAGGAAAGGGCATGGTCTGCATCAGTGTAACTAAAAATATTTGAAAAGGGTGCAGAAGCCAGGTCAGAGGAAAATGCATGCAAATCGAAATTTTAAAATGAGCGAAATGTAATTTTCAGATGCTTCATTTTAGGCACTCTGAAGCCAGCTTTGCTCCAGGTGACACAAACAGCATTATGATCACTAATTCCGACAGTGGGTACACACATTTCTTTAAGAGATGTGACGTCAGAAGAATAAACGTGATCTAAAAGAGTACTAGATTTTGACGTCACTCTGGTGGGGCATGTGATACATTGCAAAAGGTTAAAGGACGTAAAGATACTGTGCCACTGCGGGTGGGATTGAGATAGATCGATATTGAAACCACCTAGTAATAATATTTCTTTTCTTAAAAGCCAAACATTGTCCATCATTTCACAAAAGTCATCAAACCAGCTGGTGGTGCTCTTAGGATGTCTGTAAATGAAACCCACAAGAACTGAAGTAATCGATTTTTTAGAAGAACAAACTTCTATCCATACTGATTCCATGTTGAAATGACACAAATCTTCACGAAGTTTATAGGAGATATTATTTTGGATATACACGACAATACCAGTTTGCTGGGATCTTTTAGGGTCTCTCCGAATGATATGGTACCCTGGAATAGAAATTGAAATATCTGTTATACGACTGTTTGTCCATGTTTCTGAAACACCAAAAATATGGAATGGTTTGTTTTCATTGTTTATAATTTTTGACAGGTCAGATATTTTATTCATAAGATGACAAATATTAAGGTGACCTACTCGCAGTCCATCATTACAAAGCCAGTTTGGAACGTTGTTACGAATAGCCATTAACTAATTTAAAGAGATAATTCTACCTGGAATTAAGTACACAACATAACTAAGTAGGTCTAAAAGCAAGGAGGCATTATTACATTGATATTTTCAAAACCTTTACAACAAAAGATACTTTACGATGAAAGGAATGTTATGGTTTTCCTATTAGAAAGTAAACAACAGTTTCACAAAATTACCAAATAATCAGAAAGAAAAGGGTTAGTTTACAAGTGAGTGAACAAGGGGACGAGGTTTAAGAGGGGGGAAAACTGAAGAAGAGAAGAAGAGAAGAAGAAGAAGAAGAAGAAGAAGAAGAAGAAAGAAGAAGAAGAAGAAGGATTGCGAAGAAGAAGAAGAAGAGGAAGAAGAAGAAGAAGAAGAAGAAAGAAGAAGAAGAAAGAAGAAATGCGAGGAATTGCAAAGAAGAATTGCAGAAAAGAAGAGATGAGAAAGAAGAAGAAGAAGAAGAAGAAGAAGAAGAAGAAGAATTGCGAAGAATTGCGAAGAATTGCGAAGAATTGCGAAGAAGAAGAAAGAAAGAAGAAAGAAGAAGAGAGAAGAAGAAGAAGAAGAAGAAGAAGAAGAAGAAGAAAGAAGAAGAAGAGAAGAAGAAGAAGAAGAAGAAGAAGAAGAAGAAGAGTTTAGGAGAGTTTTCACGAGAAAAATAAAAGTCAACAAAAGTTGTGGATAAGAAATAAGACAGGCAAAATATAATAACAACCACACATATAAGTATAAGAACAAACTGAAATACTCATATACAATGCTACAATTATCATTCTGTAACAAATTCAAGTAATAATTCTGAATCTGTACAAAACCTAGGATTTGAAGAAAATCTGAGGAAAATAAAAAAGAGTGTTTACACACACAACACACACACACACACACACACACCAAACACACAACCACACAACACAACACACACACACAAACACACACACACACACACACACACACACACACACACAACAAAACACACACACACACACACACACACACACACAACACATACAAACACACACACACAACTCATACAAAAACACACAACACAACACACAACACACACACAACACACAACACACACAACACACACACACACACCACACACACACACACACACACACACACACACAACACACACACACACACAGAAATAGAGTTTCTGATAAAATATTTATAATGATTCAAATTTAGGATACTAAACCTACTTCAAAAACGAACAATTTCAATTCTTCTGTTGACAAAATGTGAAAATATTATAAACTACCCTATTTCATTATTTACCCCAAAAACGCAAAACTAAAACTACTGAACAAAAACACAGTATGATACACTTTCAATCAACACAAAAGCAGTCCAGTCAGATTTCGTGGTTTTTTTGTGTGTGTGTTTTTTTTTTTATCTATCCGAAGAATTCTTTTGAATTTGAGTACAACTAAATCAGTGACTCCCCCACCCCCCACCCCTCACGCACAAACACACACAGACACACACGCGCTCGCGCGCGCATGCACGCGCACACACATACAAACACGCACACACACAAATACACAAACACGCCAACACATAACACAAACTCACACACAAATACACAAAAACGCACAAACAAAAACACACCACACACACACGCACACACACACACACAAATACACAAACACGCACACACATACACACACACTCACACACAAAACGAGAAGGAAAAAGAGACGAACACAGGAAACAGACTTGAAATCCTAACATAGATGTTCTAGTGTACATGTGTGTGTGTGTGTGTGTGTGTGTTGCAGATGACGTACTTTTAACACAGCACCGTGAGAAGCGATTCTTGGGTTGGATTACAGCTGCTATTTTTGGTGGTGTTGCCTGCTTTTTTTTTTGGCCCTCAAGAAGTAAGTTGCATTGGAATCTGCGGCAACGCACGCACATACACACACACGCGCGCGCAAAAATAAGGCACACAGTGGGTTTTTTTTGATAATTTGTTTTTTTCTAAGGTACATATTTTAATTTTACAACAAATATTTTTGACATATATTCCTATCCTTTTAAAAAAAATCATCAGCTTTCCATGTCAAATTTGGCGAGCCACATGAAGAAGTCAATCAGCAGATGTGACAGGCATTTCTATCTATCTATCAATCCATCTATCTATCTATCTATCTATCTATCTATCTATCCTATCTATCTATCTATCTATCTATCTATCTCTCTATCTCTCTATCTGTCCCTTAGTCGGGACGCCCCCACGGCCCCTAAAAGACTCAACAACCAGTTCCCTCCATTCCTCTCTCTGTTCTGCTTTCTCGGGTTTTGTTGAGTTCTAGGCTGTCCATTCGCTGATGTTATCCTCCCAGCTTTTCCCTTTGGGTCTCCTTTCTTCTTCTTCCCTTTGGGCAGTGCCTTGTAAAACTGTCTTTGCAAGTCCTTTGGATCTTGTGACATGCCATACCATTTAAGTTACGCTTTTTTCACGATGTTAGAAGGTTCTATAGGGGGCCAATGGTTTGCTGGATTCTGTTATGCACGCTTTCGTTGCTTATTGGGGGTCTTTGTAGGAGATGCCAAGGAGTCTCCGAAAGCATCTCAACTCCACTGCCTGTATTCTTTTCTCCAAATCTGCAGTCAGGGTCCATGATTCCAGGGCATACAGAAATATGGATATATATATATATAATTTTAAAATATATAATATATATATATATATAATATATATTATATATTTATTTTTAAAATTATTAAACCTAAAATCCAGACTGGAAATGTCCATGGCAAGAGTCTAAAAATTTGCTAAAGCAAATTTATTTACAACTAATCCATTATCCAGCCCGGAGAGTTTTATACCAAAAGCTTCTCAAGGTTTGAAGAAAAACCCCCAAAATTTAAAATTTTGATAAACCCCCCTCTCCCCCACCATCATTTACAGATTTGGTGATCTACAACTATGGAAAAACATGACCATGTTTTTATTCAATGTCCATTGACTACTTGGTGATAAGGACACACCCGCATTCAAACCAACCCCCCCCCCCCCCCCATCTCTCCCTCTCATATGTTTGTACATTTATATACTCACAACTAACTATAGTAGAGGCCTTACTGGGGAAGAATATATGACCTCATCAACTGATGTTATGAGCTGCTGAGAGTCCTATACAACTTCATGAACAGGGGCATATTTTTTATGCGTATCTATTCCTCTCCCTTTTAAACAGGTCAGTAAGGATTAGGCAATCAAACAAGAAAAGGAGGATTGAAAGGGAGTGAGAACAGCAACATGTCACAATTTGTTTGGTATTCCCCGCATTTAGCCTCAGCTAGGACTATGTTTAAGAAGCACTAGATAACGGTTCTTCGCTCATTGGTACTGTTCCTCTTAGTCTATGGATGCAAAACGAGGCCCCGACGCTTGCCCCAAAAAAAAACAAAACCAGAATCAAAGACAAATTGTAAGGGATGATTTTGTAAAAACACACAAACACAACAACACACACACACACACACACACCCCCACAACAAAACAATACAAAAAACAAACACTATACAAAAAAACAAACAACAAAACACCACACAAACACAAAACCACACAAACACAAACAACACACACACACAACACAAACAACACAAACACAGAACTAGAGTTTTGATAAAATATTTATTAATGGATTAATTTAGGTACTAAACTCTTCAAAACGAACAATTTCATCTTTGTTGACAAATGTGGGAAAAATATTATAAATACTATTCATTATTTTACCCCAAACAGCAAAACTAAAATACTGAACAAACAACACAGTATGATACACTTTCATCAACAAAAGCAAGTCCAAGTCTGATTTCGTGGTTATTTTGTGTGTGTGTTTTTTTTGTATCTTATCGAGATTTTTTGAATTTGGTACAACTAATAGTGACTCCCCACCCACTACGCAAAAACAAAGACACAAGCGCCTCGCGCGCGATGCAGCGACCACATAAAACAGAACAACAATATACACAAACAGCACACAATACAACAACTAACACAAATACAACAAACAGCACAAACACACCACACCACACACACGCAAACAACCCAAGAATAACAAAAACGCACACAATACTCACAACTACACACAAAACTAGAAGGAAAAGAGACGAAACAGGAAACAGCTTGAAATCTAACATAGATGTTTAGTGTAATGTGTGTGTGTGATGTGTGTGTGTGTTTGCAGATGACGTAATTTGAACACTGCACCTGTGAGAAGCGATTCTTGGGTTGGATTACAAGATGTATTTTTGGTGGTGTTGATGCTTTTTTTTTTTTGCCCCTCAGGAAGTAAAGTTGCATTGGTATTCTGGGCAACGCTACGCAATAAAACTACTGCGGCGCAAAATAAGGCACCACAGTGGTTTTTTTGATTATTTTGTTATTTTTAAGGTAATATTTTCATTTTAAACAAATATTTTTGACATATATTCCTATCCTTTTAATAAAAATCTCAGCTTTCATGTCAAATTTGGCGAGCAATGAAGAGTCAATAGCAGATGTGAAGGATTTTATCTATCTATAATATCTATCTATCTATCTCTCTTTATCTATCGATCTATCTATTATTATCTATCTATCTATCTCTTATCTTTATCTGTTCCTTAGTCTGACGACCCACGGACTCAAAGACTCAACATCAGTTCCCTATTTTCTCTGTTTGTTTCTTGGTTTTGTTGAGTTTAGGCTTGTCCATTCGCTGATGTTATCTCCCAGCTCTTCCTTGGTTGCCCTTCTTCTTTTCCTTGGACAGTTCCGTGTAAAATGTTATTTGCAAGGTCCCTGTGGTCTTGTGACATGCCATACCATTTAGTTTACGTTTTTTCACGATCGTTAGAAGGGTTTATAGGGTAATGGTTTGTGGATTTGTTATGGACGCTTTCGTTGTTATGTGGTCTTCTTGTAGGAGATGCATGAGTTTCGAAAGATTCATCTATGTGTATTTTTTTCCAATCTGCAGTCAGGGTCTCTGATTCACAGGATACGAAATATTGGATTGTATTTATTATTAATATTATATATTATATATATATATAATATATATATTATATATAATATATATATATATTATATTATAATAAATCTCAGAATGGAGTGTCATGGGAAGAGTCTAAAATTTGCTAAAGCAAATTTATTTACATATCCATTATCGCAGGAGAGTTTTTATAACAAAGTTCTCAAGGGTTTGAAGAAATAACCAAAAATACCAATTTAGATACCCATTCCCCCATCATACCAGATTTGGTGATTACAACTATGGAAAAAATTGACCTGTTTAATTCAATGTCCATGACTACTTGGTGATAGGATCCCACCGCATTAAAACCAACCACCCCCCATCTATCCTTCATATGTATGTAGTTTATATACTCACAATAAAACAAAGTAGAGGCCTTTTTTTTTTTTTATGGGGAGAATATATGACTCACCAATATGATGTTATGAGTGAGAGAGTCTATAAACTTAGACACAGGGCATATTTTTATGAGTATCTATCTTCCTTTTAAACAGGTAGTAAGGAATAGGCTATCAACAAGAAAAGGAAGGATTAATGGAGTTGAGACAGCAACATGCATGTCAAATTTGTTTGGTATTGATTAGCTAGTTAGGACTTGTTTACGAAGCATGATAACGGTTTTCGTCATTGGTATGTTCTCTTAGTCTTATGGTATGCAAGACGAGTGCATGAGCTTGCCTACAACACAACAACAGATCAAAGACATTATATGTAAGGAGATGATTTCGTACCATCAGACAATAAAGCATATCAGATGCACGGTACACCAAAACCATCATCATATTGGTCCATCCAATGTTGATTCATAGAGAAGAAGCACAAACTTTGAAGCGTTGATATAGCGATGTGGGGAAAAACACAGAGGCTTTGGTTTAAAAAAAAACAACATAAAAAAACAAGAAAAGACATATTTTAAGAACAACGAGGAAGACGCTACTGAAAGCTAAGATGGTCAAAAGTGGAATGGGGAGAACCTTCTTGCGCAGGACACATGCTTTGGACGAATGCATAAAGATGGGATGACCATTCACAGTTGAAGCCCAAACACTCTACGGTGATGAGAAAAGGTAGAAGTGAACACACAACACTCATTCCGGTTTAACCTTTTTGCTGATTTTTTTTTTCGAGATCAGCAGAGGTTGGTCAGGTGACTCTAGTGAGTTTTGTAATGTCAGTGTGTTTGAGAGTGAGGAACAGGAATTATAAACGTGACCACTAAACAGCAGCAGTTTAACGTTTGTTGATTTCTTCGAGGTACAGAGGAAAGACAGGGATGGTGAGACTTGTTTAGTAGATAAAGGTTTAACATTATTCAATGATAGATTTTATTATTAATTTATGTATTTATTTCGGGATAAGAATAAACATCATGTATTTTTTACATCGTTCCCGGTTAGCAGTTTTGTTAATTTCGTATTCATCCACCCGGACACAAGGTATTTCCCAAAAAGGGAAAAGGTTTTAACGGTGCTAAGATGTTCTATGTGCTTTTGAATGGGGGTGGGTTTTTTGTCCTTCAAAGGGTTTTATTTGGGGGGGGGGGGAGTCGGCATGATATTTAAATTGGAAAAAAAATTCTTGACGAGATTCGAACCCCGGCAGAATCTCGAATATCACTTAACACCAGGTACCCCTCCCCCCAAGGGGAAAAGGGAAAAAAAAGTGTGCCCGCTTTTTTTGCTTTCTTCCTGTGTTTCCTTGGGTTGGGGGGAAAATGCCCGGTGGGTTTTGTGGGCTTCTGACCCCTTCCCGGGTTCGATTCCCCTTCAAGGGATTTTTCCCCTGGGGTTAACATCGTCGATCATCCCCCAAAAGTTTTTCCCATTTGGGCTATAGACCCAGGCCCGTGTCCCAACGCACGGAAACATTTGCGCAGCATTAAAACCGTCCGCTTTTCGAAAGTGTGGGAGATGGGAAAAAGCGATCAAGCTCAAAAATTACGTTTATCCAAAAAAGGCAAATTTTGGGGCCGATTCGGCTTTCCCCATGGGGAAAAAAAAATTCATAGTTTTTTTAAAAAAAAATAAGAGTTTTTTTAGTCGGCTTTTTCCCCTTTCTTATATATACTTTGTTGTGTGGTGAAAAAACCGGTTCCTTATGGTGAAGATCGCTGCAAGGCGGCTCGTGTGAACAAGCCAAAGCCGATGATTCATACAATGTAGTATGTTCTGTGTTGTAAAAGCCCGATGTTAAAAAAAAATAAACTATTTGGGTTTTAACTACACATATTTTCGGGTTGGGCTGTTTGGTTTAGTTTACTATGCTTTGAGTTTAGTTTTAGTTTTTTTTTCTCTTTTTGTCGTTGTAAAAACATATTCTGAAGGCAATTATTATTAAACATCTCGGCTTTTGGAAAATTCGCTTTTATTTGTTCCGGTAATTTTTTAATATGCTTTTATTTTTTGTGTCAGAAA
>CM054166.1:6114162-6139162 GCA_028751875.1 Rapana venosa
CCCACTACACTGCACCACACCACACCACATCCCACTACACTGCACCACACCACACCACATCCCACTACACATACTGCACCACACCACACCACATCCCACACTACTGCACCACACCACACCACATCCACTACACTGCACACACCACACACATCCACTGCACTGCACACACCACACCACATCCACTACACTGCACCAACACCACACCACATCCCACTACACTGCACCACACCACACCACATCCACTACACTGCACCACACCACCACACATCCACATCCCACTACACGCACCACACCACACCACATCCCACTCACTGCACTCACCACCACCACACACATCCACTACCCACTCAACACCCACTGCTCACACACCACACCAATCACACACACTCCACTGCACAACACCACACACCACATCCCACTACACACTGCACCACACCACACCACACTCCCACACATCACTCACTCACACACACCCACATCCACCACTACACTATACTGCACCACACCACACCACATCCACAACTGACCACACCACTCGCAACACTAACTCACACCAACCACATCCCACTACACTATACTGCACCACCACACCACACCCACCACAATCACCACCCCATCACTACTACTGCACCACACCACACCACATCCCACTACCACTACCTCCACTACCAACCCACACCACACTAATCCACACCACACATCTACTACTCAAACCACCCACACACCACCCACATCCCACTACACTACACTGCACCACACACACCACATCCCACTACACTAACTGCACCACACCACACCACATCCACTACACATACTGCACACACCACACCAATCCACTACACTAACTGCACCACACAACCACAACTAACTGCACCACACCACACCACTCCCACTACACTATACTGCACACACACACCACACCCACACACAACCACCACACCACACCACATCCCACTACACTATACTGCACCACACCACACCACATCCCACTACACTATACTGCACCACACCACACCACATCCCACTACACTATACTGCACCACACCACACCACATCCCACTACACTATACTGCACCACACCACACCACATCCCACTACACTATACTGCACCACACCACACCACATCCCACTACACAACCACACACCACACACACCACACACTACACGCACCACACCACACCACATCCCACTACCATCACACCACCACACCTACACTCCCACACACTATACTGCACCACACCACACCACTCCCACACACTGCACCACACCACAATCCACTACACTGCACCACACACACATCCCACTACACGCACCACACCACACCACATCCACTCAACCACCACACCACACCACATCCACACTAACTGCACCACACCACACACATCCACTACACTAATCACCCACCACACCACATCCACACACTAACTGCACCACACCACACCACATCCCACTACACCACCACACAACCACACCACATCCACCACTCGCACCACACCACACCACATCCACACACTAACCACCACACCACATCCCACACACTGCCACACCACACCACATCCCACTACACTAACTGCACACACACATCCACTTAATACACCCCACCACACCCCACTACATTACGCACTCACCACACCACACCACATCCCACTACACTAAATTTCACCACACCCCAACAATCCCATACACCGGGAACCACACCCCCCAAAATCCCACTACACTGCACCACACCACACCACTTTCCCCCCCTAACTGCACCCACACCCCACATCCCACACACTATACTGCACCCACCACCCCACACCAAAACCACTCCACACACTATACTGCCCCGAAACCCACACCACATCCCACTACACATACTGCACCACACCACACCACATCCCACTACACATACTGCCCCACAACCACACCACATCCCACTACCACATCTGCACCGCCCCACACCACACCACACCCACTCACTACACTATACTGCACCCCCCCCATCACCCCCACTACACTAACTGCACCACACCACACCACATCCCACTACCTATATGCACCACACACCACCATCACTACACATCTGCACCACACCACACCACATCCACTACACTATACCTGCACACACCACACCCCACTACACAAAACTGCACCACACCACACCACACCCCCACTACACTAACTGCACCACACCACCCCACACCCACTACACACACTGCCCACACCACTCCACTCCTACATGCAACAACACCCCCACCAACAACAACACACACCACTCCACACACCCCCACCAAATCCACACACTACACTGCCCCACACCAACCAATCCCACTACACCACTCACCAAACCCCAACCCCACATCCCACTACACTACAGCACACACCACACCACATCCCCACTCACTATCGCACCCACCCCCCCAACACCCCACTCACTCACGCACCCACCCACACCACCCCCATACATACATGCACCCACCACCCACACCATTTGCACTCACCACACCCCACCACCCAACCACAAAACACGCCCACCCCACACCACATCCCCTTATCGCACCAAACCCCACCCCCATCACTACACTGCCCACACCACACCACCCCCCTCCTAACTGCCCCACACACCCCACATCCACCCTAACTCACCACACCACACCCAACCCCACTACACTGCCCACCCACACCACATCCCACTACACTGCCCCACCCCACACCACATCCCACTCATGCACCACCCACACCACATCCCACTCATGCACCACCCCACACCCCACCCCACTACACGCACCCACCACACCACATCCCACTCACGCCCCCAACCAAAAACCCACATAACACTGCACCCACCCCACCCCCCCACTTCCCAAACCCACTATACGCACCACACCCACCACTCCCACTACACGCACCACCCCACCCCAATCCACTCACTGCCCACCCCAACCACACCCCCACTGCACCACACCCCTCCACATCCCACACATTTTGCACCACACACACCCTCCATTTCCCACTGCCCACCCCACCCCACTCCCACTACACGCACCACCCCAAACCCCACACCCACCCCCACACCACACAATCCCTACACTGAAAACCACACACACCACATCCCACTCATGCCCACCCCACCCACTCCCAACATCCACCCCAAAATACTGCCCCACACCACACCACATCCCACACACGCCCCACCCCACACCACCAATCCCACCACTGCACACACCACACCCCCCCCACTAATTACTGCACCACACCACAAACATCCCACTACACTATCTGCACCACACCAACCACTCCCACTACCTAACTCCCCAACCCCCCACCCCACTACACTAACTGCACCACACCACACCACATCCACTACACTATACTGCCCACACCCACCACCCCCACTACACTACCGCACCCACACCACATCCCATACATACACGCCCACACCACACCACCCCCAAATACAATAACGCCCACACCACACCAATCCCATACACAACTCCCCCCCACACCACCCACATCCCCCACTACATAACGCACCAACCACACCCTCCCTACACTAATGAAACCACCCACCCACACCCCACTACATACACTGCACCACCCCCACCCACATCCCCATACACTAACTGCACCACACCACACCCCCACTATTTGCCCCACCACAACATCCCACTACCACACTGCAAAACCAAAACACACCCACTACTCACTCCCACAACACCCAACCCCCCATATACTGAAAACCCCACCCCACACCCACCCACTGCACCCCCACCACTCCCACACCCCCCACCCACATCCCCACTCAATACTCACACCCCCCCCCCCCCCCCCCCACCAAAACCACTCCACTCATTTAACTGCACCACCCACACCACACCCACTGCACCACCCCCACCCCCAACCCACTCCACTGCACCCACCACACCATTCCCACTACACTTTACACCCCCCCCCCCCCATTTTGCCCCACCCCACACTACATCCCATACACTACACTCACCACACCACACCCATCCCATACACTATACGCCCAAAAACCCACCACACCCCACAACACATACCACACACCACACCACATCCCACTACACTACCGCACCACCCCCAACCACATCCCAGTACACTCACGCACCACACCACACCACCCCCTACATAACTGCACCACCCCACACCACCCCCACTACACACACTGCCCCACACCACCCCACACCCATACCACACTGCCCACCACACCACACCACACATATACTGCAACACCACACCCCACTACACTATATGCACCACCCCAACCACACCCCACTGCTTCCCCTGCACTCCACTGCACTCCACTCCTACACGGCACTCTGGGTGTTGTTTGCCGTGCCAAATTTTTTAACCCTTTTTTTTTTTTGTCACCCGGGTTTTTATAAAGTCCGTAAAAATTTATATTTTTAAAAAATATTTGTACAGCTTGTTTTTTTTTTAAATTGTTTTCTTATGTTTTTGATATTTTATAATTTTTGTTTGAAAGAAGAGAAAAAGGGAAAAAATGTCATAAATTTACAATTCCTACCAGTCATCACATACATTGAAAAAAGCACACACGAATCTTCTCTCTCTCTCCTCTCCCCTCCCCCTCTCTCTCTCCCCTCCTCCTCTCCCCCTCTCTCTCTCTCTCTCTCTCTCTCTCTCTTCTCTCACACCCACACACACACACACAACACCACACCCCAACACACCACACCACACACACACACACACACCACACACACCCCAAAAACCATACCACACCTCTCTCCTTCTCTCTCTCTCTCTCTACAAAAAACACACACCCCCACACACACACTCTCTTCTCTCTCTCTCTCTCTCTCTCTCTCTCTCTCTCTCTCTCTCTCTCTCTCTCTCTCTCTCTCTCTCTCTCTCTCTCTCTCTTAGTCCTTAGGATGAAACTATAAATTGAGAACCCATGTGTGAGCGCACGCAAAACATCTTGTTAATATCTGTTCCGTCTTTTGGAAGAGTAGGCCATTGTGCTGGTGGGAAGAGATAATAGAATTTACAAAACTGCACGCACACGGGGACTCAATGTTAAAAAGCACACGAGTGCTTATTCCTTTATCCTCGAAATAAAAGAATAGATAAATAAAAATGGTAAATAACACACGCACACAAGCACAAATACACACATACTTGATGCACAAAAACACACACACACACACACACACACACACACACACACACACACACACACACACACACACACACACACACCACTTGCACAAAAACACAAATGCGTTCACACAGACACACACACACACACACACACACACACACACACACACACAACACACACACACACACACACACTTGCACAAAAACACAAATGCGTTTACACACACGTACGGGCGCGCGCGCGCGCGCACACGCGCACGCACATTTTCTTTTTCACCACAAATCTTGAATATTGATAGAGCAATACTGTCAGATTACTCTTCGCATGTTTTTGCTTTTGTTTGTATTTTGCATTTCTGTTTTCTTTTTTACTGCCATGCCTTGTGTGATGATCTTGTCTTGTTCCCATGCCACTCATTTCAACCTCTCCGCCCCAGCCATACGTAGCTTGTCATGTCACATCCTCAGGATCCACAGGGAGCTTACCAATGTTTGGCCGCCATGGGGCCATCAGCCGGAGGGGAACATGGCCATCAGCTTGAAGATTAGACTGATGCATTCCCTGGTCATGTCCATAGTTTTGTACGCATGTGCAATGTGGACCATAACAGCAGACGTTGAAAGAAGGATACAGGCAGTGGAGATGAGATACTTTCACAAAGTGGATCGGTGGTCTAGAAGTAACGCACCTGTCTAGAATGCGAAAAGTCCGGGTCGGGTGTGTGCGGTGGTTCGTATCCCGTTTGGGCCCGAAATTTTTCCCATCCATTACACCATGAGTGGTGGTCTGGGCGCTAGTCTTTCGGATGAGACGATAAACCGAGGTCCCGTGTGTTACACAAAATTTTCAGCGCACGTAAAAGAACCCACGGCGCGAACACACACACACACACACATATGTCCCTGGCAAAATTCTTAGAAAAAAGCCACTCTGATAGGGAAACAAATACAGTTGCAGACCAAAAGAAAAAAAAAGGTGGCGCTGCTCTTGTGGCGACGCGCTCTTCCCAGGGAGAGCAGCCCGAATTTCACGCAGAGAAATCTCGTGACTTAAAGTGGTATAAAATAAAATAAAATAAAAACAAACTCCTTGGTATCTCATACAGAGAGCACGTTACTGACGAGGAAGTGAAAATCACCATTAAAAACGCCATCAAACCAATTGAAGAGCTCCTGACTTCATTGAAAAAACACAAACTCAAGTGGTACGGCACGTCACACGAACATCTAGACTCTCCAAGACTGTCCTACATGGAACAGTACAAGTAGGGAGATGAAGAGGCAGACAGAGAAAACGATGAGAAGACAACATCAAAGAAGGGACTGGCCTTGAGTGGGACGATTAGCTACGGAAAGCTGAGGATCGTGGAGGAAGTT
Organism: Rapana venosa; assembly: GCA_028751875.1. NCBI lineage: Eukaryota > Metazoa > Mollusca > Gastropoda > Neogastropoda > Muricidae > Rapana > Rapana venosa. Next base: position 6,120,670 of record CM054166.1, read on the forward strand.
GGTTGCAAAATCTTCAGCGGTGCCCCAACATTCTACAATACTACGGGATAGGTAAAGAAGGCTATTGTCCACATTTCACTTGAGTACAAAAATTATGGACATGACCAGGGAATGCATCAGTTTGATCTTGAAGCTGATGGCGATGTTCATGTCGTTCCAGGCAAGTCATGTCAGAAACACTTTAATCATCCCATGAAGAGCATTTACAATACTTACAGGCACATTGATACGCATCATTATCTCGAAAGACACAAAAAAGCTACATTTCATATTGGTTAAAACATTCCAAAATAACTTCAAATAAAAATGTCACAAACACAAACATACACATAAAACACACACACACACACACACACACACACACACACACACACACACACACACACACACACACACACACACACACACACACACACACTCGCACACCAATTGGGAACACAATGTTATAAAAACCATTGAAATACATATAATTTTATTATTTACGCACGCACATACGCAACACAGGCGTGCGCGAACACACCCACACACATACGCCAATGTATTAATTCAATGTTTTAAAGACCATTGACAAGAAGACACTTATTACACACACAACACACACACACACACACACACAACACACACACACACACACACCACACACACACACACACACACACACACACACACACACACACACACACATATGTATTGACTACACTCATGACAATCAGGCAAGTAATTCAGAGAAATGTAAAAACTAGGTAGTCAATATCATAGTGAATTTAGAATTCGAATGCTTACTGGCACAAAAGTATATTTTCTGTTTGTTTTGCTGATGGGACACTGAAAACGGTGTCCCGAAGGCAACAACTGAAATTGTGAAAACAAAGTATGGAAGGGATCGGCCAAAATGGCAGTGGCTTAGCGTACAAGCTGCTGATTGCAGAACGACATGAGATCTCTTTGTTCTTCTCCAATTATTTTTCAGCAGATTCTTACAATTCTCTGCAGGTCATTTTTGTTTTTAGCACTAAGGTTATTGTACCAACAAATGAAAGCAAAATTTAGAACACTCTATGTAAGACTTGTAAAACAAGGAAAGAATCTTTTTATCTATTAAAAATGAGTTTAGTTTCCTCAGAAAATACACTCACGTTGTTGTTTCCTTTTTGACAATAGCGTCAGTGTTAACGTCCCAGTTTAACTTGTGGTCAAAAACAGTTCCCAGATACTTATAGTTCAAAACGTTTTCAACTTCTTGATTATGGATAATATTCTTAGGAGTATGCCCTGATCTTCTGAAGTCATAGGCAGATCTTTAGTTTAAGAAACATTTAGCTCCAGATAGGCCTCATTACACCAGTGTACGAACTCGGTGAGGGCTGGACCATGGTCTAAGACTGATCCGGATAAGTGAAATAACAGAGCACTGTCGTCTGCGAACTTTACCAGAAAGGAATTTTCATAGCTGCTTTTGCAATCATGTGTGTATAGAATGTAATAGAAGTGGTGAGAGGACGCAACCCTGTGGAGAACAAGTGCAGGTAAATCTAACTGATGAAGATATTTTGTTGGCAAAAACACGCTGTGGTCTGTTGGTTCAAAACTCAATCAGCCAAGGAACAAGTTGATTGTCTACGTCAAATTTTGAAATTATTTTGTTAACCAGAACGTAAGGCTGCATTGTATTGAAAGCTGAACTAAAGTCAGCAAACAATATTCTGGCATGAGAGTCAGGTGTTTCCAAGTGGCTATACAACTTGTTCAAAATGAATAGTTTGGCATCTTCAACACCCCTTCGAGACCTGTACGCAAATTGTAGGGGGTCAAGGTCTTTCTCTGTAGCAGAAAGAGAAATTTTACGATCTTTTCTAGCTTTTTCGTCACAAGAGATGTGAGAGCTACAAGTTCTAAAATCGTTAGGCCGAGAAGGATTGGGTTTCTTTGGAAGAGGTATTACATTGTAGTTTTCCAAATAACTGGAATCTGACAAGTATCCAGTGAGGCCTGGAACAGGTGTTGAAGGACACTGGCAAGCTCAGTAGCGCAGAATTTCAGGGTTCTTCCACATATACCATCTGGTCCAAAAGATTTGTTAATAGTTATTGCCTTTAAGTGCTTACAGATAAACTTTTTCATCAACAATGATGCTACTCTCAAAAACTAGGGATTGCTTCAGGTCATTCATTTCATCAGAGAAATCATGCTTTTCAAAGCGAGTAAAAAAAAAAGCGTGTAAATGCATGCAAACTTACCCTTTGTCTTTAAAGTACTAGAAAAAGTTGTTCTCAAACAGCTCAACAGTCATCTTCATTCCAATGACCTCCTTCCCACTTTTCAGTACAGTCTGCCTATCGCCCCAACCACAGCACCGAAACCACCCTAGTCCACACTTAAGATACACTTCTACTTGCTTCTGATGCAGGAAAAATCTCACTCCTCACTCTTCTTGACTTATCTGCAGCCTTTGATACCATAGATCACTCAATTCTTCTTTCTCGCCTCCAAAATACGTTTGGTATTAACGGCACAGCCCTCACCTGGTTTACTTCATACCTCACAGACCGGTTCCAGAAAGTTATTGTAAACAAAATTCAATCAAAACCTGTCAAAATGGAATGTGGAGTCCCGCAGGGATCAGTCCTGGGCCCTGTTCTCTTTACTCTCTACACTGATCCACTCTCACATATAATAAACAACCACCATATTGATCATTATTTCTATGCCGATGATACTCAGCTTCAGTGCAGTGATACTGTTGAAAACTTGCCTTCCCTCCTGACAAATATGTTCTACTGCCTTCAAGACATTCAAAACTGGATGACTCAGAACAAGTTACAACTTAATGCCGATAAACCCGAAGCCATGCTCATAGGGACCCAACATAAACTTCCCTCTATCGCAAAAACTTCAATAGAGTTCGGCAATACGTCATTTCCTTTGTCCAACTCTGTGAAGTATTTAGGAGTAGTTCTTGACAACACACTCTCTATGAAAAAAATTCATCACCCAGACCTGCCAGTCTTGCTACTATCAATTACGGGCATAAGCAAGTATCTGTCCACTGATGCAACTTCCAATCTTGTCACATCTCTCATTCTTTCACGTTTAGACTACTGTAATTCTCTGTTGGCTGGCCTACCAGCATCATCTATCCACTCTCTTCAACGCATACAAAACTCTGCAGCTCGACTGGTCCTAAGAAAGAAAAAATCTGAACACATCACTCCTCTTCTGCGATCTCTTCACTGGTTGCCTGTCTCACAAAGACTGGAGTATAAGATCAACACCCTCTGTTTCAAATGTCTCCACAAATCTGCACCCTCTTATCTTCACCTGTACATTCCATCCCGTTCCCTTCGTTCAACCGCAGATACTTTGTGCTTTCGAACACCCAGATTCAACCAAACCACTGTTGGTCGTCGCTCCTTCTCTGTTTCTGGTCCATCCACCTGGAATGACCTCCCTCTTTCACTTCGCCAAAAGCCTTCACTTGATACCTTTAAATCCAGCCTCAAAACACACATTTCCTACCTGAGATTTTCCCCCCACATATCTGTCCCTAATTTTCAACAGCATCTTTCACCTTCTAAGTGTTGTTCTGTGTGTGTGTGTGTGTGTGTGTGTGTGTGTGTGTGTGTGTGTGTGTGTGTGTGTGTGTGTGTGTGTGTGTGTGGTGTGTGTGTGTGTTGTGTGTGTGTGCGTGCGTGCGTGCGTGCGTGCCTGTGTGTGTGTGCGTACGTGTGTGTGCGTGCGTGCATACGTGCGCGCGCATGGATTTGAAATCTGTTGTTCATTATGTTTAAGGAGAGTTGCATGCCTGTAAATGATTGAGTGCAAGCGCTTCGATTTGTTTGGTTTTTTACTAGATTCAGCGCTATATAAATTCCATATATTATGATTATGATGATGATGATGATGATGATCATGATGATGATGATGATTATTATTATTACTATTATTATTATTATTATTATTATATTAAATGGTCTGGTAAGTTATCATATACCCCCTGCAAACTGATCTTTGACATATGTTGGAGACCTACCATTTTTTGATACCCTGCCATGCAGCACGAAAATTGTTCCCTGCAAACTTGTCTTCTATCTTATTTATATAGTCACGTCTAGCCTGTGCAACAGCAGCTTTGACCTCTTCATTTACTTCCTTCTTTTGTTGTTCTGTGCCTGTGTAAAATGCTACTTTCTTTTTGTTTAATACACGTTTCAGATACTTTGTAACCCAAGGCTTGTTATTGGGGGTAAATGGTTGTCTCCTTAGTTGGAATGACACAACTAAGACAAAATGAAATATAAGAACAAACAACATCAGTGAGCTCATTCAGATCTGAACACATGTTATAAAACATATCCCAGTCAGTGCAATCAAAGCAGACTAGCTATGCTATGAGCAGTCCATTTTTTCCAGAGAACTTTAAGTTTGGTCATTGTAGCTGTGGTCTGGGCTATCCTGGAGAGAATTTCAGGTTATTATTCTTCATCCGATACAATAGCTCCCAGATATTTTGCTGTCAATAGTAATGTCAGTGCTAATGGCATTTGCACTGTTCACTGTTCACTGGTCCCGTAACCGCCAGGGTCGTGGGGGCGCTGCATGGTGGACGAACGGTGGACCAGCTGGCTCCACTTAGCGCGGTCGTGGGCAAGTGCCTGGGTGACACTGAAGTCCTCCCCTGTCCAATCACGGATGTCGTCGGCCCACTTTCTCCTCTGTCTGCCCCGTCTTCTCTTCCCCTGGACTGTTCCTTGCAGGATGGTCTTTGCAAGTCCTTCTGAGCGTGTTACGTGCCCATACCATCTGAGTTTCCTCTTTTTCGCCGTGGTCAGTAGGTCTTCATAGTCCCGCACCTGTTGAGTGATCATTCTGCGGACTTCATTGTTGGTGACATGGTCCTTGTATGAGATGCCAAGGAGCCTTCTGAGGCATCTCATTTCTACTGCTTGGATCCTCCTTTGTAGGTCTGCGTTTAATGTCCATGCCTCACATGCGTAAAGCATGATTGAGGTGACTAGCGCGTTTAGTAACTTTACCTTGGTTCCGAGAGGGATGTTTCTGTCTCTCCATATGGTCTTCAGTCTTGCCATTGCTGCTGCTGTTTGTGCCGCTCTTGCTAGGATTTCGGTCTTCGATCCCTCCTCACTTATAATGGATCCAAGGTACTTGAAATGGTCAACTGTCTCCAGTTCTTTTCCGCTGAGAGTGATCTTGGTGGTGATTGGCTGGGCACTGTTTGTCATGAGCTTGGTTTTCTCGGCACTGATTTCCATGCCGTATTGTGAGGATATTTCGTCCAGTTTCTTCACTAGGTTGGCCAGTTCCTCTTCATTTCCTGCCAGACCGTCAATGTCATCGGCAAACCTGAGGTTGGTGATTGTTCGCCCTCCAATGCTGACTGTTCCTGTGTGGTCTTCCAAGGCGTCAGTCATGATGCGTTCGAGGAAAATGTTAAATAGTGTCGGCGACAGCAGACATCCCTGTCGGACCCCAACTGAGGTACGGAACCATTCCCCTACCGTGCCCTTAGTAATGTCAGTGCTAATGGCATTTGCATTTGCACTACTTGTCATCAACTAGGGTTGCTCTGCGCTGATCTACATGCCATACTTAATGCCAAGAAGATTTTTCAACTAGCTTCTTCCACTCCTCGTGGTTTTCAGCTTTCCTTAGTGTAGTGACTTTACCATACTATGAATTTATTAAGCTCAGATATGATGTGTAAGATTGCGCCGCGCCCCCTCCTGATTTTCAGAGATATTTGTTTGTTCTCAGTGGGACCCCTGATGTTTTCTTATTCCTTGGTACATTTTTCCGTGCCAGAAACAACACCATCATTGGCACATGGAATGTACGGACACTAAGAGCTGCAGGCAAAGTGGAAGAACTGACACATGAGATGTCCAGATATCAATGGCACATCCTTCGACTCTGCGAAGTCAGGTGGAAAAACATGGGAGAAACAACGACCCAGGAAGACCACAAATTATACTACAGTGGAAAACAGGATAAACATGAACACGGCGTGGGGTTTCTCGTTCACAAAGACACCGTGAACACCGTCATGAGCTGTCAGCCTGTGTCCAGCAGACTTATTACCATCCGCCTGAGAGCAACCCCCTTTAACATAACTGTAGTACAGGCATACGCCCCTACATCAGACTGCACAGATGAAGCCATAGAAGAATTTTATGGCCAGCTACAAGAGGTTCTGAATCAAACTCCCAAGAAAGACATCCTCGTTGTGCAAGGTGACTGGAATGCCAAGGTAGGAGAAGATGCATGGAAAGATTGGGAGGGCGTTTGTGGGCCACATTGTAATAACCAATCAAATGAAAGAGGCTTGAGACTCTTGGAGTTTGCCAGTAACAACCACCTCCAGCTAGTGAATACACTTGGCCCACACAAGAAATCCAGAAAATGGACATGGCATAGCCCAAATGGAGAACACCACAACCAAATAGATTACATCATGGTGAAAAGACGGTTTCAGTCTAGCGTTAACATCGTACAGACACGAAGTTTTCCAGGAGCAGACATAGGGAGTGATCATGATCTTGTGATGATGACTTTCCGACTAGGTCTAAAGAAAATCCACAAGCGGAACAACATCAGGATCAAATTTGACCTCGAGAAGCTGAAGGACCCAGAGGTATTAGAAATTTTTCAAGCAAGTGTAGCCGGGTAGACACACGGCTACACTTAACTTAGATTCAAAGAGCAAACCATACTAGCCTTGTGGTCAATATAGATTCAGTTTTCTCAACTCTCTATGTAAACTGTCATTATTATGCTTAGGATATATTTATATTTTTATATTTAGTATATTATCTAAATAAGTTTATTTTCCAATATTCTGAATGTTGTCTAAATAATTCTTTTAGTCATTCAATAATACGGCCCAAGTTATCTCCCTTAAATGTGAGCATTGGTCTGATCTAGCAAAGAAAATCAATAATAATAACTTTATTAAGTCATATTGTTTGCTCATATTCATGGATATGATTGTTGAAGTATTGATCTTGACTGATTCATTTCAACCACAATGAGAGTTCTCTATTTTGTTGTAAATCAATATTTTCCGTCTATTGGTATAGGTACTGTATGTATTCAAATATTAACTGCTAGTATTTAAGGAATCTTTAATAAATCATAATAATTGTGCCATTGAAGAACATGTGGAATAAACTCTATTTAGATCAATAAAACAGCTCATATTAAGTAGTAGTAGATTGTAAGGCGTAAGTTGTACACAATGTGCCAGTCCTAAATTTTAGCTAACCTCCATTCCTTGTAAACAAGTTTGAATTGTCAACTAAATTCTAACAAATGCAGACATAAAAATATAAATGTATGGTATGTTTTGGGTTTTGTTATGAATAAGTATAAGATTGGAAGATGTTATTATGGATAATTTGTAGTATTAGAGATCGTTATATTTTAGATCTGAGGAACAGCTTTAAGAAGCTTGCTTGGGTGCAAGCAGACCAGAAACTGTTTTCACACGACTGATTAATTATGAACATCTCCTCTCATGGACATCTGTGGTTTATAATATGCATATGTATACAAACTGTGGTGCATATCCTTCTTTTTATAGTCATAAAGTACTTAGTTTTGTTGAAGTTTTAATGTTTTATTTCCGAAAGTTATAGTGTGCAGCTGTTAAAAGTGTATCTAGTCGGAGGCTTTAATCGCTAATAGTTTGCAGCCAAATAATTTTTGTGCAAAATGCAATAATGCATCTTAATGCTTATACTTTCTAGTTTATTTTGATATATAATATGTCTAGTTTCGTTACGCGGACAGCAAGATAACCACCACTGAAGCTGCAGGAGAAAACACAAAATCTCCTTCACCTTGGGCCAAATCGGCCAAAACGATCGCAGTGTGGTGGCGCTGTCTTTGCAGTTCCCGTGGCAGGGATATATAGAGGGGTGGTTCGGGAGGCGAGAGGGAGGAGAGAACGCCACAGGCTAGGCTACAGGCCAAGGAAGGCAGAGAGAGAGGGAGGGAGAGAGAGAGAGACCATTCACCCACACAGCAGTAGATGGCTGAATAAAGAGGTGATAACCAAAGCTGCTGTCTTCCACTGAGTCTTCTTTTGCCTGGTTGCTGTGTTCCACTTTTTCCCTACCCTGCTTCTATCCTTGCCCCTTGGCAGGGTCACACAAGGATAGGTGGAAAGTTTGCAGCACTCACTGTGATAGACTCAGACATAGATACGCTGACGAATAGTTTCAATACAGCAGTGACTGAAACAGCAAGCGAGCTTCTTGGCAAACACCGACCAGTCAAAAAACCATGGGTCACACCTAACATCCTACAACTATGCGACAAGCGTAGAGAGTTGAAGAAAAAGAAAAATGAAACAAAAGAAAGAGCAGAACAATATAGGCCAGTCAACAAAAGAATCAGGAAGTCCATGACGGAGGCAAAAGAGAAATGGATCGGTGAACAGTGCCAAGACATTGAAGAGAACATCAAGAAAAACAATAGCAAGAAAGCATATCAGCTGGTGAAAGACCTGACTAGCACAAAACAGGGAAAAGTTTTAACAATCCAAGACAAAAATGGGAAGTGTCTCACTGACGACCAGGATATTCTGAACAGATGGACAGAATACTGCTCCGACCTGTATAACTATAGAACCGCAGGAGATCCAGAAGTCCTTAATGTTCCCCACAGCAAAGACACAGACAGTCACCTATCCTCCGAGAAGAAGTGGAAACAGCAGTCAGATCGCTGAAAAAGGGAAAGTCACAGGGGTGACAACATTCCAGCTGAGTTGGTTAAAGCTGGAGGGGAAGCCATGATCAGCGCCCTACTAAGAATCTGCAACAAGATCTGGCAGACGGGAAAAAGGGCCCAAACCCACCATGGACACAGTCACTCATCATCACCCTCCCCAAGAAAGGAATCTACAAAAAATGCCAAAATTACCGCACAATCAGCCTCATATGCCACCCAAGCAAGGTCATGCTGCAGATAATATTGAATAGACTGAAGCCACAAGCAGAGACCATCATTGCTGAGGAACAAGCAGGTTTCAGAGCAGGGCGCAGCACAACAGAACAGATATTCAAACCTCAGAATACTATGTGAGCGGTACCTTCAACATCTTCTTCTTCAAGTGTCCGGTCTGGTCCTGCAGACATCGACGATCATGGCTCTCCATTCTTCCCTGTTCTCGGTCCCTCTCATGAGCTCATTGTTAGTGCCCTCTTTATTCGTTGCGAATTTGTTTAAGCTGTCTGTGAATTTTGTGCGTTGTCTTCCTCTGCTCTTGTTTCCACAGATTTTGCCACTCCATAAAGTTTTCTAGTCCGTCAGCCCTGATTAAAAGGGCCGAAAAATTTGAGCTGTCTTTCTCTGATGGTGTTGAGAAGGGATCTCTTTTACCCAGCCATTTCCATTAATTTCTGCATTAGTTTTTTTTTTTGTCCATGAGATTTTCATGATTCTCCGGACGAACCACTTTTCCCACTGCTTCTAGTCGCTGTTCTGTGTCTTTGGCTAGGGCCCCAGCACTCACATCCGTACAGAAGAATGGACCATACGTGGCTCTCAAAACATGGATCTTTGTCTTGAGGCTTATTTTACTGTTGGTAAAAATGCATTTCAGTTGTTAAAAGTTGCCTTAGATTGACCGATTCTCTTTTTGATTTCTGTGTCACACTTGCCGTCTGGGGTGATAGTACAACCAAGGGATTTAAAGGTGTTTACTGTCTGATTCTCTCTCCTTTACAGGCTATGTTGCATTGTGGGATAACAGCTTTTTTCGAGATCACCATGCATTCTGTCTTCTTGCATTGAGCTGTAATCCTTTTTTTTCGCTTTCGTCTGTTACTGTTGTTAAAATCTTTTGCAGTTTTTCTTCAGAGTCGGCGATAAGGACTGTGTCATCTGCATATCTCAGGTTGTTGATGTTGTGGCCACCTACACTAATTCCCTCATGATCTCAATTTTCGTAGAATTATTTCACTATATTTCATTAAATAAATCAGGCGAGAACACGCAGCCCTGCCTCACACCCCTGCAGATTGGTCTATAATTGACTGATGTTATTGTCGACCCTAATGGCTGCCTCCGTTCCCAAAATATGTTTCTGAGGACTCGAAGATCTTTCCCGTCGATGTATAGCCCTGCCAGAAAATCAAACAAGTCGGAGTTTTCGTACTTTGTCGAACGCTTTTGAGTAGTCAATGAAGCGAGGTACAGGTCTTTCTGGACCTCGATGGATCTTTCCATGAGAGTTTTCAATGCGAAGATTGCATTTCTGGTGCCTTTGTCTGCCATGAATCCAAATTGCGTTTCTGATATTTCTGGGAGTATTTTATTTCTCATTCTCTTCATGAGTATTCGTAAAAGAACTTTGGTGAGGTGACTCATCAGGCTGATTGTACGATGTTGGTCACATTCAGCTGTACCCAGTTTCTTAGGGATCGCAATGTAGATGGACTTCTTCATATCTGTCGGAATCTCTCCTGTGTCATATATATTGTTTAGTAGTTTTGTGACCGCCTTAATTCCCACTTCATCCAGGGCTGTTATCAATTCAGATGGGATATCATCAGGTCCTGGCGCCTTACCACTTTTCATCTTGCTGAGTGCATGTCTCACTTCGTCTTCCATGATTATGTGGCCATCTTCGTTGCTAATATGAGGAGGTGGACCTCTGTCGTCGTGGTATAACTCTTCAACATCAACAAGACCTTTACCACGTATTTATCGATTTTAAGAAGGCATTTGACAGGGTGTGGCATGCAGCTTTGTGGGCAACCATGAATTTGTACAGCATCAATGCAAACCTGATCAGTCATCAAACAGCTGTACAGCGAGGCAACCGGTGCAGTGTACTACAACAACAACATTGGAGAATGGTTTCGAACAACAGTTGGAGTAAGGCAGGGCTGTCTACTCTCACCCACTCTTTTCAACATCTTCCTTGAGAGAATCATGGCTGATGCACTGGAACATCATGAAGGATCAGTCAGCATTGGTGGCAGAACGATCACAAACCTCCGCTTCGCAGATGACATTGATGGAATAGCAGGATCAGAAAAAGAGCTTGCCAGCCTAACAGAACACTTGAATAAGGCCTCCAAAACATACGGCATGGAAATCAGTGCAGAGAAGAGCAAACTGATGACTAATAACACCAACGGCATTAGCACTGATATCAGGGTTAATGACCAGAAGCTGGAAACAGTTCAAAGCTTCAAGTACCTGGGAGCCATTGTATCAGACCAGGGATCCAAGCCAGAAGTAGTATGCAGGACTGCACAGACAATAACAGCTTTGTCAAAACTAAACACCATCTGGAGAGATAAAAATATCTCACTTATCTCCAAGATCAGACTAATGCGCTCCCTTGTCATATCCATATTTCTGTATGCCTGTGCATCATGGACCCTGACTGCACATTTGGAGAGAAGAGTACAGGCGGTGGAGATGAGATGCTTTCGGAGACTCCTTGGCATCTCCTACAAAGACCACATAAGCAACGAAAGCGTGCCTAACAGAATCCAGCAAACCATTGGACCCTATGAGAACCTTCTAACGATCGTGAAAAAACGTAAACTTAAATGGTATGGGCATGTCACAAGATCCAAAGGACTTGCAAAGACAGTTTTACAAGGCACTGTCCAAGGAGGAAGAAGAAGAGGCAGACCAAGGAAGAGCTGGGAGGATAACATCAGCGAATGGACAGGCCTAGAACTCAACAAAACCCTGAGAAAGGCAGAACAGAGAGAGGAATGGAGGGAACTGGTTGTTGAGTCTTTGAGGGTGCCCCACGGTTGTCAGACTACGGGACAGATAGATAGATAGACATTTTTGACTGTTACAGTGCTTTCACTTAAACTGATTGAACAAGAAGTTCAGCATTAATATTGATCAATAATTATTACACTTACGGATTATTCTGATTACACACCCGTGGAAGTATATCTACCTAGTGTTTTATATATATATATATATATATATATATATATATATATATATATATATATATATATATATATATATTTCAAGCATGATTTGAATGGATATAGATATATATATATTATATATATATATATATATTATATATATATATATATATATATATATATCCAGTCAAAATCATGCTTGATTTTGTAGTTATTTCATAGCACTGGGAAGTGGGGTAGTCTGGTGGTCCTCTGTTGATCTGACGATCTGATGGCACGGGTTCAAGCAACCACCAAAACGTCCACACCAAATTTTTGCCACTTGTTTCACAGTTACACCATTCCGGTCACTCCATGAATTAAGTGCCCATTAGAGTATAAAGTCCCAATGGTGAATGCACACATTAAAACCCATAGTCTTTGTGGGGATTGGAAGATATTATAGTAGGAAGAACTGTGCAAAAGTTGCCACTTGTCGTGTCAGACGCACCATGGGTCAGGGGTTACTTGATGGAGAGACACAAGAGCAAACTACCATGTAAACGGGAGCTCAGAACAGAAACAACAAAAGAAGTCACAGATATCCTGACTGCTGCATTGTTACAGAAGCCACTTAACAGGTAATCTAATGCCATTTTCAGCAACTATACCCTAAACGGTCTACAGAACGCTCAAAAGTCTTGTGCTCAAGCGTTATTGGAAAAATTTTTAAATGAGATTCCCTCAAAATCGTACTCAGTTTCAGTCCAACGACAAAAGGGTGGTGAAGAGAAAGCACGAAGAATAGAGAATCCAGGAGAGAGGTCGTGTTGTTCCTCTGACTGCTGGCTTTTCACACCTACGTCCAGGGACTTGTCTGTCGCTGAAAGGAATGATTTTAGGTATACCTTTGGATGGACAAACTTGTTGGTATGCCTGTACAACTTTAATGTAGTCTTGTGATGAAGTTGAAAACAGTCTGTGCAAAACCTACAAGAATTTTCCCACTAATCCCATAGAGAGCTGTGTTGTCCCCCAGGCTACTGACTGATGTAGTACAATCTAAGAGACTCTGCCAGATGCAAAGTCAAAACATTTGGTGTTACTCGCTGAAGATCGGCAACTCTGTAGGCTAGCTGAAATGTATGTCGCACGGCTCTGTAGGCTAGCTGATGATGGATGTCACACAGGCTCTGTAGGCGCTGATGATGATGTCACACAGCTCTGTAGGCTACTGATGATGGGTGTCACACAGCTCTGTAGGCAGCTGATAAGGTGTATTGAAAGGCTTGATGATGTAAGGCTGTGTAGGTAGCTGATGATGTATGCACAGCTTGTTATGTACTGATAGTTCTGTGCACGCTGTAGTAGTGTAACTTTGGTGTCACGATGCTCTGTAGCTAGCTTGTAGGTTCCAGGCTTGAGTACGATATGGTGTACCAGTTGTGTAGTCACACGATCGTAGGCCAGCATACTTGTAGGTCAGCTAGAGTATGTCACACAGCTCTGTAGGCTAGCTAGTGATGTATGTCACACAGCTCTGTAGGCTAGCTGATGAGGTATGTCACACAACTCTGTAGGCTAGCTGATGATGTCAAGCGTCTTTCTCTTTCTCTGTCTAACCACTCTCTTTCCCAGCTGGTGAACGAACCAACTCACAGATCAGGTCATATCTTAGACTGGCTCATTACCGATGCTTCACAAGATCTTGTCACTTCTGTAACTGTCACTAATCAACTGCTTTCTGACCATTCTGCCATTCTTTTCTTTCTCAATATCGCAAAGCCTATCAAGAAGAAAAAGCGTGTCACTCGTCGCAATCTCAAAGCCATTGACATTCAAATTTTCTCTTCACTAGCTGCTGAACGTCTATCACAAATCCCTGACCACACTGACCCTTCTAAATACTATAATGATGTTCTCAGCCAACTTCTTGATAAACATGCACCTCCTACTGACCATCTCCTGCCTGATAGGCCCTGCGCTCCATGGTACACTCACGATATCCTGGTCGCAAAGCGCAAACGCCGACAACTAGAGCGGCAGTGGCGAAAAACAAAAACTGAAATAAACAAACAGCTCTTGCGAAAACAAATAAACAAAGTCAAAACCTTAATACACTCTGCAAAGACAAACTATTACTCTGCTCAAGTTCTCGATGCCACGACCATGAAATCTCTTTTTTCCCTCACCTCAACTCTCCTCGGATCTGCAAAGACAAGCCCTCTGCCTACTCTTTACAGCCACTCTGAACTACCTGTTATTATTCTCTTCATTCTTCTCTGACAAAGTCCGCAGCATTCGCTCCAGACTGGATCAGACTCCGTTCCACCCTGTGCCTTCTGATCCCCAATTTACTGGCATTCCTCTCCTTTTCTTTCATCCAACAAGCGAGAATGAAATCAAGACAATTCTGAAAGAAATGACAATAAAATCATGTGATCTTGATCCTGTGCCTGCTTCTCTTTTCATCCAGTGCCTTCCACAGCTTATAACCACCATCACAAAAATAGTAAACTCATCACTTCTTTCAGGAACTTTCCCAACAGCTCTCAAAACTGCAATAGTTACACCCCTACTCAAAAAGCACGACCTAGATCCTAACACTCTGAAGAATTATAGACCTGTATCTAACCTACCGTTCATTTCTAAAGTCCTTGAAAAAGTTGTTCTGAAACAACTCAACAACCATCTTCATTCCAATAATCTCCTTCCCCCTTTGAATTATCTGCCTGATTGTCATTGTTACGAGTGTAGTCAATACATAATTGTGTGTGTGTGTGTGTGTGTGTGTGTGTGTGTGTGTGTGTGTGTGGGTGGGTGCGTGGGTGTGTGAAATAAGTCTGTGTTCTAGTCAACTGTCTTAAAACATTGAATTCATATATTGGTGTATGGTGTGGGTGTGCGTGGGCGTATTCGCACACACACGTACGTGCGTGTGTACGTGCTGCGTATATGCGTGCGTAAAAATAAGTTTTTATGTCTTCTAGTCAATGGGTTTAAAATTGTGTTCACAATTGATGTTTGTGCGCATGCGCGCGTGTGTGTGGTGTGTGTGTGTGTGTGTGTGTGTGTGTGTGGTGACATTTTATTTGAAAACCAATATGAAATATAGCTTTTGTGTCTTTGATATATTTGATGAGTATCAATCTGCCTGTCAGTATTGTAATTGCCCTTCATGGGATGATTAAAGTGTTTTTGACTTGACTTGACTTGACTTGACTTTTCAGTCTGCATATCGTGCCAACAACAGTACCGAAACCACCCTAGTACACACGTTAAACACGCTTCTACAAACTTCTGACTCTGGAAAAAATCTCCCTTCTCGCTCTTCTTGACTTATCTGCAGTCTTCGACACTATAGACCATTCAATTCTTCTCTCCCGTCTTCAAAAAGCGTTTGGTATGACAGGCACAGCCCTCACCTGGTTTAGTTCACACCTCACAGACCAATTCCAAACAGTTGCAGTAAACAAGATTCAATCATCGCCTGTCAAACTGGAATGTGGAGTCCCACAGGGATCAGCTCTTGGCCCTGTTCTTTTCACTCTCTACACTGCTCCACTTTCTCATATAATAAATCGTCATCAGATCAGCCATCAATTTTATGCAGATGACTCTCAGATTCTTAGCATTGATACTCCCGAAATTCTGCCTCCTCTCTTGATTAATATGTCCTACTGCCTTCAAGATATCCGAAATTGGATGATGCAGAACAAGTTACTGCTAAATGCAGATAAAACCGAAGCCATGCTTGTAGGTAGAAACACAAATTGTCTTCCATCACAACTGCTTCAATAGAATTCGGCAATACGTCTGTCCCTCTAGCCACTGCTGTGAAATATCTAGGGGTCTTTATCGACAACACACTCTCCATGCAAAAATTCATCACCCAGACCTGCCATTCATGCTACTATCAATTACGACGTATTAGTAATAATAATAATAATAATGTATGGAATTTATATAGCGCTGAATCTTGTAAAGCAACAAATCAAAGCGCTCAGATTTTACTTTAAGTCACGGCAGATTTCTTTCCGTGAAATTTGGGCTGCTCTCCCCGGGGAGAGCGGGAGAACGCGTCGCCACTTAGCGCTGCGCCACCCTTTCACCCTTTTTTTTTTTTCTGCAGCTGTATTTGTTTCCCTATCAGAGTGGCTTTTTTCTAAGAATTTTGCCAGGGACAACTCTCTTGTTGCCGTGGGTTTTTTTACGTGCGCTAAATAATTACGTGTAACACACGGGACCTCGGTTTATCATCTCATCCGAAAGACTAGCGCCCAGACCACCACTCATGGTCTAATGGATGGGGGAAAAATTTCCGGTCCAAACGGGGTACGAACCGCCGCACACTTCAGACCCGGACTTTTCGCTTTCTAGACAGGCGCGTTACCTCTAGACCACCGATCCACCAGACCACCGATCCACCGATGAAAGTACCTGTCCACTGATGCAACATCCAAACTAATCACGTCTCTCATTCTCTCACGTCTGGATTATTGCAATTCTCTTCTGGATGGTCTGCCATCATCATCTATCCACTCTCTTCAACGTATACAAAACTCTGCCGCCCGACTAGTCCTCAGAAAGAAAAAATCTGAGCACGTTACTCCTCTCTTGCGATCTCTCCACTGGCTGCCTGTGTCACAGAGAGTCAACTATAAGATCAGTACCCTCTGTTACAAATGTCTCCACAAAACAGCACCCTCCTACCTCTGTGAATGTCTTCACCTGTAACCTCCTTCTCGATCCCTCCGCTCTGCTGCAGATACCTTGTGCTTACGAATACCTAGATTCAACCAATCCACAGTCGGACGTCGCTCTTTCTCTATTTCTGGTCCAGTGATCTGGAATGACCTCCCTCTCTCCCTCCGCCAAAGCCTACTTTTGACACTTTTAAATCCAGCCTCAAAACACATTTATTTCAAATCTAAGACTTTCCCCTCTTGTTTCATCTCATTTCTGTCCTTACCCTCAATAGCGGATCCCCCCACCACCTTGCCAAAGTACACAACCTGTGTGTGTGTGTGTGTGCGCGCGCCCGCGCACGAGTGTGTGTGTGTGTGCGCGCGCGTGTGTGTGCGTGCGTGTGTGTGTGCGCGTGTGTTTACATTTCAATTTGTAAAAACTATTTATTGTAACTTGTTGCATGTGTGAGAGTAGGATGAATGCAAGCGCTTTGATTTGTTTTTGCAAGACATAGTGCTATAAAAACTCCATTTATTATTAATAATATTATTATTATTATTATTATTATTATTATTATTATTATTATTATTATTATTATTATTATTATTATTATCATCATCATCATCATCATCATCATTATTATTATAATTATTATTATTATTATTATTATTATTATGTCACACAGCTCTGTACGCTGGCTGATGATATATGTCACACAGCTCTGTAGGCTAGCTGGTGATGTATGTCACACAGCTCTGTAGGCTAGCTGATGATGTATGTCACAAAGCTCTGTAGGCTAGCTGATGATGTGTGTCACACAGCTCTGTATGCTAGCTGATGATGTATGTATACAGCTCCGAAGGCTAGCTGATGATGTATGTACATCGCTCTGTAGGATAGCTGATGATGTACACAGCTCTGTTGGCTAGGTGATGATGGATGTCACACAGCTCTGTAGGCAAGCTGATGATCTACACAGCTCTGTTGGCTAGCTGATTATGTATGTACACAGCTCTGTAGGCCAGCTGATGATGTATGTCACACAGCTCTAAGCTGATGATCTACACAGCTCTGTTGGCTAGCTGATTATGTATGTACACAGCTCTGTAGGCCAGCTGATGATGTATATCACACAGCTCTGTAGGCCAGCTGATGATGTATGTCACACAGCTCTGTTAGGCTAGCTGATGATGTATGTCACACAGCTCTGTAGGATAGCTGATGATGTACTCATCTCTGTAGGCTAGCTGATGATGTATGTCAAACAACTCTGTAGGATAGCTGATTATGTACACAGCTCCATAGGCTAGCTGATGATGTGTGTCACACAGCTCTGTAGGCTCACTATTGATGTACACAGCTCTGTAGGCTAGCTAATGATGTATGCCACACAGCTCTGCAGGCTAGCTGATGATGTATGTCACACAGCTCTGTGGGCTAGCTGATGATGTATGTCACACAGCTCTGTAGGCCAGCTGATGATGTATGTACACAGTTTTCTAGGTTAGCTGATGATGTATGTCAAACATCTCTGTAGGCTAACCTACAGGGCTCTGTAGGATAGCTGATGATGTACACAGCTCTGTAGGCTAGCCGATGATGTATGTCACAGGGCTCTATAGGGTAGCTGATGATGTACACAGCTCTGTAGGCCAGCTGCTGATGTATGTCACACAGCTCTGTTAGGCTAGCTGATGATGTATGTCACACAAGTCTGCAGAATAGCTGTTTATGTATGTCACACTGCTCTGTAGGCTAGCTGATAATGTAATCAGCTCTGTAGGCTAGCTGATGATGTATGTCACACAACTCTGTAGGCTAGCTGATGATACACACAGCTCTGTAGGATAGTTGATGATGTATGTACAAAGCTCTGTAGGCCAGCTGATGATGTA
>CM054166.1:6144162-6214678 GCA_028751875.1 Rapana venosa
TTTTGCCCTGTTTATTTATATCCACGCCCTGCCAGCTGCCAGTCATGAACTTTGGCTGGGAAACTAAACGGAGGGTTTGAGAAGCAGTGCACACAGCTCTGTAGGCTAGCTGATGATGGATGTCACACAGCTCTGTAGGCTAGCTGATGATGGATGTCACACAGCTCTGTAGGCTCGCTGATGATGGATATCACACACCTCTGTAGGCTAGCTGATGATGTATGTCACACAGTTCTGTAGGCTAGCTGATGATGTACACAGCTCTGTAGGCTAGCTGATGATGGATGTCACACAGCTCTGTAGGCTAGCTGATTATGAATGTCACACAGCTCTGTAGGCTAGCTGGTGATGTATGTCACACAACTCTGTAGGCTAGCTGGTGATGGATGTCACACAGCTCTGTAGGCTAGCTGATGATGTACGTCACACAGCTCTGTAGACTAGCTGATGATGTACACAGCTCTGTAGGCTAGCTGATGATGGGTGTCACACAGCTGGGTAAGCTAGCTGATGATGTATGTCACATAGCTCTGTAGGCTAGCTGATGATGTACACAGCTCTGTAGGCTAGCTGATAATGGATGCCACACAGCTCTGTAGGCTAGCTGATGATGTATTTCACACAGCTCTGTATGCTAGCTGATGATGTACACCGCTCTGTAGGCTAGCTGATGATGGATGTCACACAGCTCTGTAGGCTAGCTGATGATGGATGTCACACAGCTCTGTAGGCTAGCTGATGATGGATGTCACACAGCGCTGTAGGCTAGCTGATGATGGATGTCACACAGCGCTGTAGGCTAGCTGGTGATGGATGTCACACAGCTCTGTAGGTTAGCTGATGATGGATGTCACACAGCTCTGTAGACTAGCTGATGATGTATGTCACACAACTCTGTAGGATAGCTGATGATGTACACAGCTCTGTAGGCTAGCTGATGATGGATGTCACACACCTCTGTAGGCTAGCTGATGATGTATGTCACACAGTTCTGTAGGCTAGCTGATGATGTACACAGCTCTGTAGGCTAGCTGATGACGGATGTCACACAGCTCTGTAGGCTAGCTGATGATGTACACAGCTCTGTAAGCTAGCTGATGATAGATGTCACACAGCTCTGTAGGCTAGCTGATGATGGATGTCACACAGCTCTGTAGGCTAGCTGATGATGGATGTCACACAGCTCTGTAGGCTAGCTGATTATGGATGTCACACAGCTCTGTAGGCTAGCTGGTGATGTATGTCACACAACTCTGTAGGCTAGCTTGTGATGGATGTCACACAGCTCTGTAGGCTAGCTGATGATGTATGTCACATAGCTCTGTAGGCTAGCTGATGATGTACTCAGCTCTGTAGGCTAGCTGATAATGGATGTCACACAGCTCTGTAGGCTAGCTGATGATGTATTTCACACAGCTCTGTATGCTAGCTGATGATGTACACCGCTCTGTAGGCTAGCTGATGACGGATGTCACACAGCTCTGTAGGCTAGCTGATGATGTACACAGCTCTGTAAGCTAGCTGATGATAGATGTCACACAGCTCTGTAGGCTAGCTGATGATGGATGTCACACAGTTCTGTAGGCTAGCTGATGATGGATGTCACACAGCTCTGTAGGCTAGCTGATTATGGATGTCACACAGCTCTGTAGGCTAGCTGGTGATGTATGTCACACAACTCTGTAGGCTAGCTTGTGATGGATGTCACACAGCTCTGTAGGCTAGCTGATGATGTATGTCACACAGCTCTGTAGGCTAGTTGATGATGTACACAGCTCTGTAGGCTAGCTGATGATGGGTGTCACACAGCTGGGTAAGCTAGCTGATGATGTATGTCACATAGCTCTGTAGGCTCGCTGATGATGTACACAGCTCTGTAGGCTAGCTGATAATGGATGTCACACAGCTCTGTAGGCTAGCTGATGATGTATTTCACACAGCTCTGTATGCTAGCTGATGATGTACACCGCTCTGTAGGCTAGCTGATGACGGATGTCACACAGCTCTGTAGGCTAGCTGATGATGGATGTCACACAGCTCTGTATGCTAGCTGATGATGGATGTCACACAGCTCTGTATGCTAGCTGATGATGGATGTCACACAGCTCTGTATGCTAGCTGATGATGGATGTCACACAGCTCTGTAGGCTAGCTGATGATGTACACCGCTCTGTAGGCTAGCTGATGACGGATGTCACACAGCTCTGTAGGCTAGCTGATGACGGATGTCACACAGCTCTGTAGGCTAGCTGATGATGTACACAGCTCTGTACGCTAGCTGATGATGGATGTCACACAGCTCTCTAGGCTAGCTGATGATGGATGTCACACAACTCTGTAGGCTAGCTGATGATGTATGTCACACAGTTCTGTAGGCTAGCTGATGATGTACACAGCTCTGTAGGCTAGCTGATGATGGATGTCACACAGCTCTGTAGGATAGCTGATGATGTATGTCACACAGCTCTGTAGGCTAGCTGATGATGGATGTCACACAGCTCTGTAGGCTAGCTGATGATGGATGTCACACAGATCTGTAGGCTAGCTGATGATGTATGTCACACAGCTTTGTAGGCTAGCTGATGATGTATGTCACACAGCTCTGTAGGTTAGCTGATGATGTATGTCACACAGCTCTGTAGGCTAGCTGATGATGGATGTCACACAGCTCTGTCGGCTAGCTGATGATGGATGTCACACAGGTCTGTAGGATAGCTGAGGTCGGATGTCACACAACTCTGTAGGCTAGCTGATTGTGTATGTCACAGAGCTCTGTAGGCTAGCTGATGACCTTATGATGTATATCATGGAACAGCAGCAGTATTCAATTAGATTTGGTGGTCTGAGGTTAACACGCTTTTCTAGAAAGGATGCGAATTCCACTCATAGGTGAACTTTCACTGATGCAGTATGCCCTAAGTGGTGGTTTGGAAGCAAGCTTTGGTATGAACTGGAAAACTGAGGTTCAGTCTCCAAGATGAGTGTAACCCTTGCCATGGCAACATGACTTATCCCTAGCAAAATTCTGTAGGAAAAAAGCCTCTCTTTAAGATGGAGTAAAGATTTCACAATGCTTTATAATCATGGTTCTGAGCATATCTATCCTCTTTATGTATAGAATCTACAATACTATACAGTATTGTTCTGAGCCTGTCTCTTCTCTTTACACTTGTTCATATGCTTTAAATTCAGAACAAGTTTCTTTAACTGATTTTCTGCACACGTTTAAGTAAAACAAAATGTAGGGTAAAGGTTTCCCAGTACCTACGCATTTATAGGGGAGCGAAGTGTCAGAGACGTCAGCTTCTCTAGGGGGCCAGCATCTCCCTCGCTACTTAACCTTTCCTTACCCTAAAGAGGCAGGTACCCATTTACAACTGGGGGTGGACAAACGAGGAAACCATGTTCAACGTTACCTAGCTTGAGGAGAGCAATGCTCTGACCACTGAGCTCTCCAGTCCCCTTTTCTTTTATTTGAGTTTTTACTTTCAATCTGGCTAGTGCTTGCTGTATCGTGCGGTTGTTTCTCTTACACGGTTTTGCAGACATTCCTTATACAGTATTTTCGTAACTGTTTCCGACATGTATGCTGGTTTCAGGTGATTTATAGTTGCTTTATTATTTTTGTTGAGGGGATGGTATTATTCTTGAAAATACATAAATGTATAAATGCAAGTGCTCATTATTTTAAGTGTGTGTGTGTGTGTGTGTGTGTGTGTGTGTGTGTGTGTGTGTGTGTGTGTGTGTGTTGTTGTTCTTCAATTTAACGTCTATTCACATTAAGTGATATTAGACACAAAAAGGCAAACAATTCAGAAAAAAGGGTTAAGGAACTGTCTAACTACTGTAACTATAATACAATGAAAGAAATGAATTTACCTTATGAATAAATAGCTAATTGAACTACAACAGATCAAAAGATACATTTCAAGTATTCCATGCTAAAAGAACAATGGGAAAAAAGGTAACAATTTCGAAAACTATACCATGGTGGGTAGAATGCCTATGCTTCAAATCAATAAATGACATACTTACTTGTGCTATAGCAAATTACTAACACAACTCTCTTTCAACAGCAAAGCAATTTCACAGAGCAATGTAGAGTTATTCAAAACCTTTTGCAAAGATCTCTCACGAATGGTGGGCAGCTGCTTTTTAACATTTGGCATTCGAAAAGAATATGAATGTTTGAGATTGCCCCACCACACACACAATGCACATTTCTAGAAAATTTTGTATGGAAAGCATTTAACTTCAGTCTATTAATAAGACTTATGACTGGCCTTTGGCGTAATTTATCTAACCCAAAACGAGAAGAGAGAAAGAAATTTAGGTCAAAAATAGAAGTGGTACCATGGAAAACCCCGCATCTTCTTGTTTTTTTCCTAACATGCTTCCAGCAAGCACTTTCTATCAAGTTATAATTCTCATGAATTGACATTGGTATATTCAAGACAGCAGCAGAGTTTGAATGTGCTGCCGCATTTTTAGCTGCTCTATCAACCTTTTCATTATAAAAGATATTGCAATGCGATGGTACCCAGCAAAAGGTGACACTAGTGCCTCTTAATATGAGAAAGTGTATAATATGGTTTTTTTCAGTTATAAGATCATGTTTAATATTAGACCCAGAGTTTTTAAGAGATTGTAACACAGATTTTGAATCAACACATAACAATACCTGTAAAATAGTCCGAGGAAAGTCAATTAAGTAATGTAAAGCCATCAGAATGGCACTTAACTCTGCTGTAAAAATAGAATGACTCTTTCCAATAATTTATTGTACAATTTTTCAACCTTTAAGGAGGGAATGACGAAAGCTGCACCTCCATCAGTGCTATTTAGAAGAGATCCATCGGTATCGGTGTGTGTGTATGTGTGTGTGTGTGTGTGTGTGTGTGTGTGTGTGAAGTTTGTTTAAAATGACTTGTAAGATTTACATTTTTGGGAAAGCCCTGTTTATCTTTGTCAAAGTTGAATTATAAATCCGCGACATTGTGTTGATGCGCAATATTTGAACTTATCTTGTAACTGTTCTCTGTAATTTGAAGTATTCAGCTATGATGACTGTTATTGTTGGTGATTTGGTATGGTTCTTCATTACCACGAAAAGGATAAAAGAAAATAAAGAATTCAACGTGTGTGTGTGTGTGTGTGTGGGGGGGGGGGGGGGGGGGGGGGGGGGGGGGGGCGCTATGTTAGAAAGAGAGAGAGAGTTTTGTTCACGGATTTGATGATTGAATTCTCGTCAGTAGATATGCACAATTTTCGTGTAACAGTCACCATTCCTTTTGGAACCCCCTCCAATTGGTTTCCCATATCACTTACTAGTAGTCGTAGCAGTAGACATTGAGAGAGGGGGTGAGAGAGGGGGGAGGGAGAGAGACAGAGAGGGGGAGAAAGAGAGAGAGAGAGAGAGGGAGGGAAGGAGAGAGAGAGAGAGAGAGAGAGAGAGAGAGAGAGAGAGAGAGAGAGAGAGACACACACAAACCGGTCTGTTCTCCACTGGACAAGTTTATAATCATACGAGGGAAGTAACTACCAACTTTACTAGAAGGCAAACTGCTGCAATGTTTGTTTCCCTTCGTTATACTGCAGGCCTTCCTGTTGCTATAGAGTTAGATTTTGTTTTCGTTGGTGTCGAGGTTTTTCTCTTTCTCTTTTTTTCTTATGTTTTTGTTTATGTTTAACAACTGAGTCAGTTTGTGGTTTGTTCTTGGAGTAAACCTCCACCAGAAAAAGTGATCAAAAATGTGAAATCCTTGCTCCCTTTAAAAAAAAAACCCACTCTTTTCCACCATGTTTGACATGCTTGCCCAATATGCACATGAAGGTTTGCATGAAGGTTTCAATGTGGAAGCCCAAAGACACACACACACACACACACACACACACACACACACACACACACGCACACACGCACACACACACACCAGGGATGAGATTATGATGTGATTATGATTAATGTGTGATGATTATGAAACTGAGATTAAATGCATGGAATACTAAATATTCAAAAAATGTAACATGTTTTTTTATTCCACTTTCAGCCCCACCATTTGTTTTTTGATTCCCCAAATTCTTCTTGACATTTTATAAAATAAAGGGGTTTAGATATTAAATAAAAAATAGGGCCATTTTAGCCCCAAGGAATTTTTATATACTCTCCCCAGAAAATTCATAATGTCAGTTGCTAAAGCCCATAAATTCTTCACCTTAAGACCTTTACTGTAATTATTTTTATATAATAAAATAAATTTTATATATATTTTATATAATATATAAATATAATAATATATATATTAAAATAAATAATATATAAAATATATATTTTTTTGTTTTAGTGTGGGGGGGTGTAGGGGAGAAAAGAGAGAGACGTTTTTTGGACGTTTTGACCTTTGCCCAAAAAAAGTCTTTTCCCCAAAATTGGGCCAAAATGACAAGGGGTTAAACACAAATTTTCTTTTAAATACAAAAAAATACAAAAAAAATTTTACCAAGATGCTTTTAACGAAATAAAAAACCAAAAAAAAAAACCAAACCCAAAAGAGCTCCCCATAAAGGGATACGACTTTAAAGCTCTGACATAACCCCGTTTCAAACTGAACAAAAAAGTAAAGCAAGGAACCAATAACCCAATTTAACTAAAAAAAAAAAAGAACATTCTAGAATGCTATAAAGCCCACCCCAATAAAAATTTGTATGGAAATTTTGAATAAATTTTCCCTTGCGGAATTTACAGCGAAAATTAAAAAATTTTTCTTTGGGTGTGCCCACAAAATGCTGGAGTTTACATATTAAAAAAAACTTTACTTTAGTTTAGCCCCAAAAATGTTAAACTTTTTTGGCCCTTAGCTGAAATTTGGGCCCGAAATTTCGGTGCTTCACCAATAAATTTTGGGGCAACCTTTTTTAAACAAAATATCCCCAAAACAGACGAAAAGATAAAAAAGAAATTTTGCCTTGGGAAAAGTTCTAGTTTAAAAGGAACCCCACAGTTTTCACGAAAATGAAACAATAAATTGAAAATGAAAAAAGGAAAATTTGGCATTTCACCCATCAAAAATAAGGACCACACAAAAGGGCAGGGGAACTGTGGGGGACGTCTCGGGTTTGAAACCACCCTTTTTTTTGCATTAAACCCGAGGGGTTCTTAGTCAAATTTTTTCCATAAGGGTAGTGGGTTTGGCCCTTTCATGACTATTCAAATATTTTTTAAAAGCTTGAAAACACACTTTAAGGGAAAAAAAAACAGAGAAAGAGAGAGGAGAGAGAGAGAAAGAGAGTGAGGGAGGGGAAAGAGAGAGGGGGAGAAGAGAGAGTAAAGTCAAGTCAAGTCAAAGCCCAAGTAAAAAAACATTTTAAAACATCCCAAAAAGGGGCAATTACAATACTGACAGGCGATTGTTTACACATCAAATATAAAAAGGGACACAAAAGCAAAAATTTCATATTTTTTTTTCAAAAAAAAAATGTCACGAAACCACCACACACAACCCCCACACCAACAAAACCGCGCATGCGCACAACACACGCAAAAAAACCCGCACCACGCCCCACAAAACCCAATTGTGAACACAATTTAAAAACCCATTGACTGAAGACAAAAAACTTATTTTTACCCCCACGCAAATACGCAGCCCCGTACACACCACGTGGGGTGTGCGAAAAAACCCCCGCACCCCCACAACCATACCCCAATAAAGGGAATTTCCCAATTTTTAAGACCGTTGACTAAAGACAGATTTTAATTTCACACGACCCACGCACCCCACCCCCACAAAACACATAATTATGTTTTGACAACACACTTAACAATGACAATCGGGCAGTTTAATTCAGAGAAATGAAAAAAAACTAGGTAGTAAACATCATTTAAATTTTCAGAATTCGAATGCATACTGGCACAAAAAAATTTTTCTTTTTCTTTTATTTTTTGCTGGGGGGGAAAACACTGAAAAGGGGCCGTTCCGAAGGAAAACATTTAAAATTTCGGGGAAAAAAACCCCTTTGGGAAGGATCGGGCCAAAAAATGGTTTGTGGGCTTTTGCGTACAAGCTGCTGATTGAAAGAAACGACATAGATCTCTTTGTTTTTTTTCCCAATTATTTTTGAGCAGATTCAACAATTCTCTGCGGCCATTCTTTTTTTTTTAAAAAAAAAGGGTTATTGTACAAAACAAATGAAAGCAAAACTTAAAACCCACTTTTTAAAATTTTAAATTTTGTAAAAAAAAGGAAAAGAATTTTTTTTGCTACAAAAAATGATTCATTTTTTCCTCAAAAATACAACGTTGTTGCCCTTTTTGACAATAGGGGTTCATGTTAACGCCCATTTTAAACTTGTGGTCAAAAACATTCCAAATACTTATATTCAAAACTTTTTAAAAACTTCTTGATTATGGAAAATAATATTTTTAAAGAGTTTTCCCCCTGATCTTCTGAAGTCGATAGGCGGGTTCTTTAGTTTTAGAAAAAATTTTAGCCCCAGATAGGCCTCTCACAACCCGTGTACGAACCCCGGTTTAGGGCGGACCGGTTTTTAAAAAACCGATCCGGATAAGAGGGATAACAGGGGAAACTATCGCCCTGCGAACTTTACCAAAAAGGGAAATTTTTTCCATAGTTTGCTTCCCCAAATCATCTGTGTATAGAATGAACAGAATTTTGGTAGAGGACGCCCCCCGGGAGGAGAACCATTTGCAGGAAATCAAACCGAAAAAGAAAATTTTGTTGGCTAAACACCTGTGGGTCTTTTGATTAAAAATTCAATCAAAAAGGGAACCCTTTGATTGTCTACTCAAAATTTTGAAAGTATTTTGTTAACCAAAACGTGGGGCTGCATTGTATTGAAAGCGGGAAAAAAGCACGAAAAAAACGGGGCATGAAGTCAGGTGTTTCCAAGTGCTTTTCAACTTGTTAAAAATGAATTTTGGCATCTTGACACCCCTTCGAGACCTGTATGAAAATTGCA
Organism: Rapana venosa; assembly: GCA_028751875.1. Taxonomy (NCBI): domain Eukaryota; kingdom Metazoa; phylum Mollusca; class Gastropoda; order Neogastropoda; family Muricidae; genus Rapana; species Rapana venosa. The sequence continues at coordinate 6,153,136 of CM054166.1, forward strand.
GGGGGTAAAGGGTCTTTTCCTCTGAAAGGCAGAAAGAATGGGGAGTTTTTAAACGTTTTTTTTCTAGTTTTCCCTAAACAAGAGATGTGAGAGCAAACAGTCTAAAATCTTTAGGCCGAAAAAAGGTTTGGGTTTTTTTGGAAGAGGTATTACATTGGAATTTTTCCCCAAAAAACTGGGAATCTGACAAGTACCCAAATTGAGGGGGGGGAACAGTTTTGAAGGACACTGGCAACCCCAGTAGCACAGAATTCCAGGGTTTTTTTCCCCACATATACCATCGGCCCGGGAAAGTTTTTGTTAATTTTTATTGTGTTTAAACAGAAAATTTCTTCATAAACCCAATGACGCAAATTCTCAGAAACAGGGATTCTTCAGATCTTTTAAATTTAAACTAAAGGTTTCATGCTTTTAAAAACGGGTAAAAAAAATGCGTTTAGATGGCTTTTAAGTTGTTATCACATACCCCCCCTGAAAACCCTGAACTTACCAAAGCGGACACCTACCAACAAAATTTTTTGCAGACATATTTTTTAAATACCCTGCCATGCAGCAAAAAAAATTGGGTTCCCCCGCAAATTTGGGGTTCTTCTATCTTTTTTTTAAATATATACGTCGGGCCCGTGAAAACAGCAGCTTTGACTTCTTTATTTATTTCCCTTTCTTTTTTTTCCCTGTGCCTTTTTAAAATACTACTTTTTTTTTTAAAACACTTTTTCAGACCCTTTGAAACCCCAAGGGCTTGTTTTTGGGGTAAAGGGTTTTTTTCCCCCTTATTTGGGAATACACAACTAACAAAAAATGAAATTTTAAAAACCCAAATAACACCCAGTGAGCCATTCAGATCTAAACCCACACATCATAAAACAAAACCCTTTTCAGTTAAAACAAAGCACCCTTTGGGCAATTTCAATACTACCACATTCCTTTTTTTTTGTGGTCCTGACAAGGGGTTGAAGGCCCCGGGAAACCCCAAACTGACGGGTAAATGGGGGGGCAAGAAGAACGCTTTTTGTGTCAGACGATCCCGGGGGGAGGCAAAGGCAACGATTTTATAGGCCCCCTGCTACATTTCCCATAGCACAATTTCCAAGGCTTTTTTCTTCGGTAGGGCAGGCCCAAAACTGTTTCATAGTTCTTCAGTAGTTTAAAAAGGGAACATTTATTAAAAATCACCCGGGATAAACTTAGAAAAAGAAGATAATATATATTAGAGAGGGAGAGAGGGGAGGGGGTGGAAATAAAAGGGTGTTTTGGTTTAAAAATCGGGGGGGTTTTTAAATCCCCAAGGGAAGTAAATAGACAAAAAAACAAAAAAACCCAAAAAACCAGGGAGGGGGGACCATGAGTTGGGAGCCTGGATCTCACCCTGAGGGGGGGCAGGTGCAAAACCACCCCGGGGCCCTTTCATGGGGTTTTCCCCCTGGGTTTTAACACAACATCCCGCCTCTTTTCCACCAAAGTTCCCTTTCAAGCCCCCGTTGTCAAATGAAAAGAAATCCCATATTTTTTGAAACCCAAGCCCAAAAAGGGTTAAAAAATTTTTCCCCACCCAAGTAGGGGAGGGATTAATTGGGTTTTTTTTGGGCCCAATCCCCAAAAGACCTTTGGGACGCCCAAAGCTTGTTCCTTGTCTTTGGGCCAGCCTTTCATCATGCATTAACTCGGGGTCTGCTGCCTCCTTTCCAGTTTTTTGGACATCAACTGTCCATTGACGTCTGGGTTTTTATCCTCCTTTTGTCCATTTCTTTTAAAATTCAAACATTAAAATGAACGTTCCTTTTTTGGGCTGCCCCTTCCAGGCCCAATTTCATTTGGGACATATGTTTTAGTAGGGGTTCCTTCCCTTTCTTTTTTAATTTTTCCCCCCTTTCCCTTTAAATTTAAAAATAACCAATTTAATTTTTTAAAAAAGAAAACACAAACAGGGAAAACCTACGTTTTCCCCTTTCGAAGGGGGAAAAAGGGTGGTTCCCAATAAAAGGAAAACATTGGATAATTGTAGGGAAATTTCTAAACCATTTTTTTTTTTTTTTAAAAAAAAAAACCAAAAAGGGGGAGGGGAAGGGGCCCACCAATAAAAGGCCCCTAATTTTATAGGGTTTTTAAGAAAACCCGAAAAAAAATTTTTTTTTAAAAATGACAAAACCCCAAAACCCGAAAAATTACCCCCCAAAAACCCCAAAAAAGGGCGGGGGAAAAAAAGAAGGGTGTTTGGGGGGAAAGAAATAAAATTTGGGAGGGAAGGGGAGGGGAAGGGGTGTTAGGGGGAGGGGTTTTTTTAATAAGGAAAAAAGGGAACAGGATAACGGGGAAAGAAAAAACCAACCGGAAAAGGGGGAAGGGATCCTTTTAAAGAGGCCCCGGGGGGGGGGGGGTTAAAACAAAAAAACCAGAAAAAAATTTATAAACCCTGCCCATTCGGGAAACCATAAATTTTCAATTTCCCCAAAAAAATACTACTTTTAACAACATCAAACTTGTCAAAACTCCATTCACTGAGAAATACAAAAAAAAGTAAAAACGATTACAATCGTCTTCCAAAAAAACCCCTTTCCTATCTCTGTGACAATCTTCACATATACACTCATCCTCTACCTGCTGCAGATGTCCTGCAAACGCCAAAAATAAAACAATTCAAAAGTTTGGCCCTTTCTTTTTTTTTTTCCCGGGTCCATCAACCCGGGTGAAACAGAACAAGTTACAGCAAAAATGCAGAAAAAACCCGAAGCCATCCCTTTGTAGGGACCAAACTCCCCACAACCCCTTTTTCTTCCATCAAAACGGGCAAAAGTTTTTCGGAAAAAAAGGGCCCAGCCCCCCCTAATTTACGCCTTTAAAAGAATCTAGGTGTTTTTAAATCAAAAACACACCCCCTCAAAACAAAAATTCATCCCCCAAAACCTGCAGTAAATGCTCCAAACAACTACGGACTTTTATGCACTATAAAAAGGACCCGCCCTACGATGCAAAAAAATCCAAACTTGTCTCGTTTCTCATTCCTTCACCCCCACCCACTATTGCTTTTCTCTTTTGGAGGGTTTCTCCCCAGCATAAACTACCCACCCCTTTACAACGTACAAAAAAAAACCCTCAGCTCTACTAGCCCAAAAAAGAAAAAAAATCTGACACTTTAACTCCCTCTTGCGATCTCCCCCACTGGCGAGAGAGTAAAATGTAAGAAACAGTACCCTCGTTAAAAAAATGTCCCAAAAAAAACAGCTCTCTCCTACTCTGAGAATGTCTTCTCCTTCCCTCCACTCTGCTGCAGATACCCTGTTTGGGCCCCCGCTCTTTCCTATTTCTGGGCCGTCCAAACGGGGAATTTCCTCCCCTCTCCCCCGCCAAAAGCCCACTTAAAACCTATTACCCTTTTTTTAAAAAAAAGCCTCAAGACATACTTTTTCAAAATTTTAAAATTTTCCCCTCCTGGGTTTTATCTCACAAGCCCCCCGCCTTCAAAAACCAAATATCCCCCACCCTGCCTAAAATGTAAAACCTTTTGGGGTGTGAAGGATCAGTCAGCATTGGGGGCGAACGATCACAAAACCCCCCCCTTCGCAGATGACATTGAAGGAAAAAGCAGGATCAGAAAAAGAGCTTGCCCACTTAACAGAACACCTGAATAAGGCCTCTAAAACATACGGCATGGAAAACAGTGCAGAGGGAAAACCAAAAAGATGACTAATAACAAAAACGGCATTAGCAACTGATATCAGGGTTAATGACCAGAAGCTTGGGAAAAAGTTTTAAAGCCCTTTAAATACCCCCCCGGGGAAAACCATTGTAAACAGACCCCGGGGTCCAAGCCAAAGTATATGCAGGAAATGCACAACAATAACACACTGTCAAAAAATAAACAAACCATTGGGCAATAAAAATAACTCCTTTAAAAATTTTAAAAAAAAAATATGTAATTAAAATAGCCGGGAAACTTTAAAGCAACAAATCAAAGCGCTCCAAGATTTAGAATAAATGCCTCCCTTTTCTAACCAAAATTTTGTGTACCTGGAATCATGGACCCTGAATGCAGATTTGGGGAGAAATTTCAGGGGGTGGGATGGAAAAAGCTTTTGGGGACTCCTTGGCAACTCCTACAAAGACCACATTTGCAACGAAAGCGTGCATAACAGAATCCACAAACCTTGGGCCCTTTGAGAACCTTCTAACGATCGTGAAAAAAAGTAAACCCTTTAAAAGGTATGGCATGTCACAAGATCCCAAAAGGGCTTTCAAAGACAGTTTTACAAGGGACTGCCAAGGGAGGGGGAAAAAAAAGGCAGACCAAGGAAAGCTGGAGGATAACATCAGCGAAAGGACAGGCCCCCAGAAAAAACCCAAAAAAAACCCCGAAAAGGCGAAAAAGAGGGGAGGAAAGGAGGGGAAATGGTTGTTTTAGTCCTTTTGGGGGGGCCCCCACGGTCGTCAGAAATAAGGGGCAGATAGATAGATAAAATAGATAGAAAGGTGGTGTGTGTGTTTTGGTTTTTATGTTGGTTTGTTTTTTGTGTGGGGCGCCCCGTGCGCGCGATTTCGATCGCTTTTTTTCCCAGGATTTAAAGGGGAAAAAACACTCATGCCCTTTTTTTTTCATTCAGTCCCCGTTTTTTATGCAGTTTTTAAATGGGGTCAACCCTTCCCCCACCGGCAAACAATGGGGCTAAATCTTTCCCCAAAAGCGGGAAAGGGTTTTTTAAAGTTTTGCGCAAAAAGGGTTTTGCTGCGTTTCGCACTCGGGGCCTTTGGTTTTTAAAATCCCTCCAAGGGCTTTTTTTTGGGAGTGGAGCGGGACTGATGAAAAATCCAGAGGAAATATTCCCTTTTGAACGGGGAAACGAACTCGGGTCACAGATCACAAATGCCCTCACGCTTTGCCACCAGGCAAACCCTGTGTGTGTGTGTTTGTGTGTGTGTAAAATTTTAATTTGTAAAAACTACTAAAATGTAATTGATTGCCTACAGCTTTGATTTGTTTTTTGCATTTGCGCTATAAAATTGCTTGTTTATTTTTCCTTTTTTTTTAAATTTTTGTTATTATTAGTTTTTTTCCCCGTTTATAATTAGGCCCATTTGGGAAAACCTCCCCCCCCTCCCCTTTTTCAGTGCGGGTAGCCTTTTTTTGGTTAAGCGGGTTTTGCATCGCCCTAGGATCTCTGACCCCGGGGTTCAAAAAATTCCCCTTCAAGGGGATATTTTTCTCTTTGGGGTTTAAAATCAGTGCCCACCCCAAATCCCCCCAAAATCCTTCGAATAGACTGTAAAACCCAGGGCCCGAGTGTGAACCACACCCGAACATCTTGCGCACACAAAACCCCTGACAAAATTTTTGAAAACCCTTTATACACACAGGGAAAATGGAAAGTAAAAAGGGTCATGAGGGGTTATTTTTATTTTCCCCTCGAAAATTTTAAAAAAAATTAAAATAAAAAGGCTTTAAATTTTTGTGAATTTAACCCCCCCCTGCAAAGGTTAACAAACCAAAAAAAACTGGTAACTTCCACAAAGCAAGCCTTTAACCGGCACATGTAGATAAAGAATGGGGAGTATTTCGGACTCTTCAGTTTTAAAAACTAGTAGGTTTTTGGGTTTTTGTCCAAAAAAAACACTTTTTTGAGTTTCAGAAATTTATGAATTTTTTTTGAAAAATTTAAAATAGACAAGGAGTACTGTTCCAGCATGTTCTAGGTACAAAAAAAAACACATGTGCACATCTCGTGTTGGCTGTTTGCTGTTTTGGTTTTGTGTGAGGGGAAATTTTTTCCAGTTATGAGACAGAGTATTGGGGAATTTATGATAAGACCACACACACCTGAGGGCAAAAAAGCTGGGTTTCTTATTCCATTAAAATCATCAAACAACCCGTGACCTTGGCGGGCCCTGGGGGGACATGAAAGACGATGCCCTGGTAAAACCTCCTCCATCCATCCCCGGTCCTCGGCTCTGGCAGAGTGCCGAGTCCCTTCATCCGGGGCCCTTCTCCCATGTTTCCAATCCATACTTTTTTCTTCTTCCCCCCCTTTTGGGCCCCCTTCGGGTTTTCCCCGCAGTACTGTTTTGGGCAGAGTTTTGTGGCGGTGACGTGGGCCCAACCATGTCAGCTTTTTTTTTCTTTTACGATGGGAAAGGGGTTTCCCGTGGCCCCGCCCCGCCGTGTTATTTTCTCTTTACAAAATTCCCTTGGTCTTCGTTCTCTCCAAGAAATGCCCAGTAGTTTTCCCATGGCATTTTGTTTCGAAGACTGGATTCGCTTTTCTGTTTCAGCAGTCAATGGGCCCCGGGTTTTACTTCCCCCTACAGCCCGGATTGACTGAAAGGGGGTTTTTAGGCTTTAGTTTGATTGGGAAAACTGATTTTCCTTTTTTTTTCCATAAAGGTGGGGGTTTTTTCAAGGAAGATGTTGCCATGGCTATTCTGACTTTGATTTCTGTCCCCGATCGCCGTCCTTTGTGAGGGGTAGCGCCCCAGGTATTTAAAAGCACTACCTTTCCCCCAGTTTTTGGGAGTTTTATGTTTAAAATTTTTGCGGGTGGCATTTCCCCGTGCTGTTCACAATACTTTACTTTTTTCCGAGCTTTACCTCCATCCCATATGCCCCCAGCTCTGTTTTCAAGTCTGGGCGTAAGATCTGCACCTGTGTAAATTTCCGCCCATTAGGTTTAATGTCCCTCGGGAAACCGTAAGTTGTTTGAGGTCTTTCCGCCCAAAGGAAGGGTTTTTAAAAAGTTGGGAAATCAAGGGGGTCCCCTCTCGTTTTTCCAAAAACAGATTGGGAAAAGGACTGGAGATAACAGGGATTTCCCTTTTCGGACCCCCCCCCGGGTTTTTAAAAAGTCTCCGACCTGGGTTGTTCAGAAGACTGCAAATTCTTGCAGGTTTTTATAGTGCTTGGATGGATTTCACTAGACCTTCTTCCAAAGCCAAAAATTCTGAGGGCCGCCCCAGGCCCTTTTGTGCCATACCTGTCAAAAACCTTCTTTAAGTCGATGAAAATTGTTGGGAAAAGGTTTTCCCTGATTTTTGGGATGTTTTTTCCCCAAGAGTGGCAGTTTAAAAAACTGTTTGATTTTGCTCCTGCCTGCCCCGAACCCAGCTTGTTCCTCGCAAGGTGTTCTTCTGCCTCCCTTTTTGAGTCGATTTAAAATAAATTTGAGCATGAACTTGGGTGGGTGGCCGATGAGGCTGATTGTTAAAAGTTTTTTTGGGAATTTGGGGTAAATTTCCCCCTTCTTTGGGGAGGGGTTTTGATGAGTGAATTTTGTCCATTCTGTTGGCCCCTTTTTGGGCCCCAAATCTTTTTGACAATAGCTGTAACATATTGAAGACTGTTTTTGCCAAACCCTGCTTGAGGGACTTTTTCTGGTATATTGTCTCTCCTGGGACTTTCCCCACTGGAAGCTGCGGGTGGCTTTTTCCACTTCTTTCCCTCCGTAAAGGTAATGGCAGGGTGCTCTTGAGTTGCTGGGTTTCTCTTAATTTTGCCTTGTCCCGGGTTTTATTTGGGTAGTTTTACAGTTCTTGACAATATTCAGGGCCACCTTTTTAATTCAGCGAGCTTTCCCCGTAGGAGGTTTCCGGAGCTGTCCCTTTAAAGACTGATGATTTTGGGTTTTAAGGGTTTTGTGAGTTTTTTTTCAGGGGTCGAAAGCCTTTTTACTGTTGCCCACTTTTTATTTTTTTTCATCTCATCACATTGAACACGAACCCCCTCTCTCCCGGCCTTTTTAAAATTTACTTCTTCACGGATTGTTTTTGGGGGCCTCCCCCTATTCTTTAGGGTTGGGAAAACCCCGGTTTTTTTCAGTGCTCTTTTTGTAACCAAGGTCCAAAAATGTCAAAGGGAGTTTCCAAGGCTGGTGTTTAATTTCCCCTGACGAAAACCCAGTAAACCCCCTCTGCTGTTTCTTCTCGGACTGCCTCAAATTTTAAAAATTGTTGGTGAGGGCATTGATGTCATGTCCCGGAGGGTTAAATCCCCAAAACGTCCCCCCAAACTTAGCTTGGAAGAAACCCCCTCGACATCTGGATCTTTTTAGTTTGTCCACTTTAAATTTGATACTGGGGTTTTCAGGCTGTTTGTTTTTCTTTTTACTTCATTTTTAAAACCCGCACACAAGGTCGTGGTCGGGTGCCTATGTCAGCTCCAGGGGATGTTTTTTGTTCTTGGGTCTGTTGATCTGGATTTGAAGCGCCGTGGTTTTTAAATAAAAAACTATTTTTGGTTAGGGATATTGCCGTTTTGGGGCCCTCCGGTTGTCCCCCCTTGACTGCTTGTGGGGGTAGAGGGTATTGGCAATGGAAAATCTGTGGGTGCAAAGGGAAACTCCAGCAACGTAGTTTCCCCTGCCGTTTGGGCCCCCCCAGTTTTCCCAAAATGACCAACGGGGCAGGTCCCCGTCAGAGAAGTTCTCCCGCTACGCTACGGGGATCCATGTAACCCCTACAAAACCGTCGCAAATTTTGGGGGGGGGGAAAACCCCAATTTGAAAAAACCCCCAAAAAATAAAGGAGACTTGGAGAGGAGATTGGCGCCACCAAGGAAATCCTAAGCCCAAAAAAAAACATGAAAAAACAAAGCAAACCGAAAGAAACCGGGGTGGGCGAGGGGGGGTTTCCAACGACCGCCCCTTTCCATTGGAAACAACACCAGGGGAAGTACAAGTCAGCACTTGGGGTTAAAACTTACTTAAACTCCCTAGAGAAAAAATCCCCCATTGTACAAGGAACGTCCCTTTCACTCTACCAGTGCGGGAAAAAACAAAGAAAAAGAGTATGACTTAGCCCAAAAAAAATGGGACATTATGGACCCAGGAGGGAAATGAATGGGTCAAGAAGAACGCAGTTTTTGGTCAGACGATCCCAGGGGGGGCAAAGGCAACGATCTATAGGCCTGCTACAGTCCCATAGAAACAAGTCTAAGGTCTTGTTTCTTCGTGTAGGGCAGGTTCACATACTGTTAAATAGTTCTTCAGTAGTTTAGTAAGGGAAACATTTTATTGAAATCCCCCAGGATAAACTTAGAGAGAGAGAGATTATATATATATAGAGAGAGAGAGAGGGAGGTGTGTAATAATAGGTGCTTTGGTATAATGCGGGTGTGTCTAAATCACAATGTAGTGAATAGACATTAAACAAAACAACAAAAACACCAGGGAGCGGGTACCGGGAGTTAGAGCCTGGATCTCACGCTCTGATGTTGCGGGTGCTAACCAACACCGCCCTTTCATGGGGTTTTTTCCCCTGGGGGTTAACACATCATACCGCCTCTATTCCACCAAAGTCCTTCAGACGTGTACGAATGCACACAGAACATCTTGGCATATACTTTGAATCCCATTATCCCTCAAAGAGTAAAACCATCGCGAGCCAGTAGGAACGGAGGGAAATTGGGATTAGATTATGTGCCATCCCAAGACTGGGTTGACGTGCCAAGCTTGTCCTCTGCCCTTGGCCAGCAGTCAATGCACTAACTCAGCCAGCCTACTGCTGCCTACTGTCCGTCTTTGACATAAAACTGTCCATTGACGTCTGTGTCTGATCCTCCTGTCCATTCTTTGACATCAACGTCCCATTGACGTCTGGGCCTGCCTCCTGTCCAGTCTTTGACTCACTGTCTTTGACTCTGGTCTTCCCTCTTTTAACCTTCTTTCCCTCCTTCCTTCCTTCCACTTTTACAAAATACACCAACATAATTTTGCACACTGATGTCATGTTTGGACGTACGTCATCCTCGAAGTCGGAATGTGGCTACCTTAATAGAAGGGAACAGTTGGATATGTATGCAAATTCTCACCATTTTTTTTTTTTTTTAACCCACCAAACTGTCTAATGTATATGTGTGACACGATGAACTCGAATGAAAATTTTTGTTTTAAAAATGAAAACCCAACAACAACGAAACAACACGACGACACCTAAAAGAGCGAAGGAAAAAGAGAAAGATGTTCCACAAGAGGAACATGACAATCACATTGTCATGGAGATTAGCAAGGTGTCAGCAGACTGGGTGGTGTGTTTGATTTGGGGCGTATGACAGTTTGTTTATATTCTGAATAAAGAACACCCGATAACAGCAACAGTAACAACCTATTCCGAATAGTCCCTGAACTGTCATCCTTTTAAAGAGGAGCCCTGCATGCAGTCTCGGTGTTGTTATGACAACACACTCTACGCAAAAATTCATCCCCCCAGACCTGTCAGTCGGGCAACTATCAATTGCAATTTGCAAATATTTTTCTACTATTAAAAACTCAAAACTTGTCACATCTCTCATTCACTGAGAGAATACAAAATAGTAACATCGATTACATCGTCTTCACAAAAAAACACCTTCCTATCTCTGTGACTATCTTCACATATACACTCATCCTCTACTCTGCTGCAGATGTCCTGCAAACGCCTAGATTCAAACAAATTCACGCGGGCCCCGGCGTTCTTTCTGTTTCCGGTCCATCAATCCGGGTGATACAGAACAAGTTACAGCTAAATGCAGATAAAACCGAAGCCATGCTTGTAGGGACCAAACTCTCACAAGCTCTCTTCCATCACAACTGCAAAAGAATTCGGTAAAACGTCAGCCCCTCTAATTTACTGCCGTGAAGTATCTAGGTGTTGTTATCAACAACACACTCTCTATGCAAAAATTCATCACCCAGACCTGTCAGTCATGCTACCATCAACTACGGACTATTAGTGCACTATGAAAGTACCCGTCTACTGATGCAACATCCAAACTTGTCTCGTTTCTCATTCTCTCACGTCTGCACTATTGCAATTCTCTTTTGGATGGTCTGCCAGCATCATCTCCACTCCCTTCAACGTACACAAAACTCCTCAGCTCTACTAGCCCTCAGAAAGAAAAGAAATCGAGCACATTACTCCTCTCTTCGATCTTCCACTGGCTTGAGAGAGTAAAATGTAAGATCAGTAAACCCCCTGGTTTCAAAATGTCTCCACAAAACAGCTCTCTCCTACCCCTGAGAATGTCTTCTCCTTCCCTCCACTCTGCTGCAGAAAACCCTGTTGGCGGCGCTCTTTTTCTATTTCTGGTCCGTCCATCTGGAATTACCTCCCTCTCTCCCGTCGCCAAAAGCCTACTTAGACCTATGACACTTTTAAATCCAGCCTCAAGACATACTTATTTAAATTTAAGATTTTCCCCCCCGTTTCATCTCACAGATGCCCCCGCCTTCAACAGCCGAAATATCCATCACCCTGCCTAAGTGTATAAACTGTGTGTGTGTGAAGGATCATCAGCTTGGTGGCAGAACGATCACAAAACCTCCGCTTCGCAGATGACATTGATGGGAATAGCAGGATCAGAAAAAGAAATTGCCAGCTTAACAGAACACCTGAATAAGGCCTCTAAAACATACGGCATGGAAATCAGTGCAGAGAAGACCAAACTGATGACTAATAACACCAACGGCATTAGCACTGATATCGGGTTAATGACCAGAAGCTGGAAACAGTTCAAAGCTTCAAGTACCTGGGAGCCATTGTATCAGACCAGGATCCAAGCCAGAAGTATATGCAGGACTGCACAGACAATAACAGCACTGTCAAAACTAAACACCATCTGACGAATAAAAATATCTCATTTATAATAATAATAAAAAATATATGGAATTTATATAGCATGAATCTTGTAAAGCAACAAATCAAAGCGCTCCAAGATCAGAATAATGCGCTCCCTTGTCATATCCATATTTCTGTTTTACCCGTGAATCATGGACCCGACTTTCCCGATTTTGGAGAGAAGAGTACAGGCGGGGGAGATGAGATGCTTTCGGAGACTCTTGGCATCTCCTACAAAGACCACATAAGCAACGAAAGCGTGCATAACAGAATCCAGCAAACCATTGGACCCTATGAGAACCTTCTAACGATCGTGAAAAAACGAAACTTAAATGGTATGGGCATGTCACAAGAATCCAAAGGACTTGCAAAGACAGTTTTAAAAAGGCACTGTCCAAAGGAGGAAGAAGAAGAGGCAGACCAAGGAAGAGCTGGGAGGATAACATAGCGAATGGACAGGCCTAAAAACTCAACAAAACCCTGAGAAAGGCAGAACAGAGAGAGGAATGGAGGGAACTGGTTGTTGAGTCTTGAGGGTGCCCCCACGGTCGTCAGACTACGGGACAGATAGATAGATAGATAGATAGATAGTGTGTGTGTGTGTGTGTGTGTGTGTATGTGTGTGTGTGTGTGTGTGGGGCCCCGTGCGCGCGAGTGCGATCGCTATTTCGAGGATAGGAAAAAGCACTCATGTCCTTTTTTTACATTCAGTCCCCCCTGTGTATGCAGTTTTGTTAATGGTGTCATCCATTCCCACCGGCACACAATGGGCTACTCTTCCGAAAAAACGGAACGGGTTTTAACGTGTGCGCAAGATGTTCTGCGTGCGTTCGCACTCGGGACCTGGTTTATAGTCTCATCCAAGTCTTTTTTTGGGGGTGGAGTCGGCACTGATGTTAACTCCAGAGGAAATATTTTTATGAACGGAATCGAACTGGGTCAGCAGATCACAATGCATCACGCTTAGCCACCAGCTATCCCGGGTTTTGGTGTGTGTGGGGGTTGGTCTTTTAAATTTGTAAAAATTTACTAACTGAATTGATTGCCTACAGTTTTGATTTTTTTTCCCTAGGCTATACATTGCTTTTTTTTTATCCTTTTTTTTATTATTGTTATTATTATGTTTTTCACTTTTTAAAATTAGGCCTTGGGAATGACCTCCCCCTCCCCTTTGCAGTGCGGATAGCCTTTTTTGGGGTTTTAGGCGTTGGCACGCCCTAGTGATCTCTGACCCGGTTCACAAATCCCGTTCAAGGGATATTTTTCTCTTGGGTTAACTCAGTTCCGACTCCACTCCCCCCAAAAAAGCCCTTCAATGAGACGTAAACCGGGGCCCAGTGTGAAGCAACAAAATTTGCGCCACACCCAAAAAAATTTTAGAAAACTTCATACACACAGGGAGGATGTAAAAAGCTCATGGGGGGCTTACCCCATTTTCCTCGAAATTTAAAAAAATAAAAAAATAAAGGCTTAAATTTATTGTACTTTTAAACCCCCACCTCACGGTTAAAAAACCAAAACACTGGAAATTCCACAGCAGAGCCTTTAACTCGCACTAGAATGAGAAGTAGTTTTTCGGCCCTTTTTCAGTTAATGACTAGTAGGTTTGGTTTTCGCAAACACTTTCTGAGTTTCAAAAATTCATAAATTTTGTTAAACATTTAAAAGACAAGGAGTAGGGCCAGCATTTTTGGGTACACATGAACCATGTGACATCTCTGTGTTGGCTGTTTGCTGTGTGTGTGGTGTGTTGGATTTGTACCATTTAGAGCACAAAGTAGTGGAACATGAATACCACAACACCTGGGGGCACAAGCGGTTGTTATTCCATTCATCATCATCATGACCCTGACCTTGGGGGTCGGGGGGGGAGAATGAAAGCGATCCCCGTGGTAAGCCTCCCCATCATCTCGGTCCTGGGCTCTGCCATATCCCAGTCATTCATCCTGGTCCTTCCCTTATGTTGCCCTCCAGACTTTTCTTTTTCCCCCTCCTTCTGCCACCTTCGAGTTTTCCCTGCAGTATGTTTTGGCGGTTTGTGGGGGGTGACGGGCCGAACCATTCACTTTTTCTTTTGACATGGGGGAAAAGGGGGTTTCCCTGGGGACCTGCCAGCTGTGTTATTTGCTCTTGACAAATTATTGGTCTTTCTTTCTCCCCAAAATTTTGCCCGTTTTTCTATGCTTTTTTTTTCGATAGGGGTTTCGTTTTGCTGTTTCAGCATCAATTTCCCCATTTACTTCCTACAGGGGTTTGACTGAATTGGGCTTTGTAATTTTAGTTTGAGGGAAAAACTGATCTTTTTACTTTCCATTGGTGGTTTTTTTGCATGGAAGATTTGCCATGGCTATTCTGACTTTGTTTTCTGTCGTCGATCCCCCGCCTTTGTGAGTTTTGCCGAGGTATTTAAAAGCATCTACCCCTCATTTGTTGGCATTCATGTAAATTTTACGGGGGCATTGCTCTGCTTTTCACAAGTACTTTACTTTTCCCCGCCCCTCCACCCATATGCCCACTTTTTTCTCAATTGGGCGTAAATCTTGCGCTCGTGTTACTTCAGCCCCTGAGGTCAATGTCTCGGCAAAACCCTAAGTTTTGAGGGTCTGCCGCCAATGGAGATGGTAGAGTGGAATCATGGAGGGTCTCTCTCATGATGTTTTTAAAACAGATTTAACAGGACTGGAGATAACAGGGATCCTTGTCGGGCCCCCAAATGTGGTTTTGAAGTTCTCCCACCCGTTGTTCAGAAGGCTGCAAAATGCTTCAGGTTTTATAGTGCTTGGATGGGTTGCACTATCCTCTTCAAGCCCAAAAAAATTTTGAGGGCCCGCCCCGGCCTTCGTGCCCTACTCTGTCAAAAGCCTTCTTGAATCGATGAAGTTGGGAAAGGTCTCTCTGATTTGGGGATGTTTTTCCTATGGTGCAGTTAAAAAACGTTCGATTGTGCTCCTGCCCGCCCGAACCCAGCTTTTCCTCTCAAGGTGTTCTTCTGCCTCCTTCTTGGTCGATTTTAAAAAACTTTAGCATGATCTTTATGGGGTGGGATGAGCGATTGTTTATAGTTTTGGGGATTTGGGTAAATTCCCCTTTTGGGCAGGGGGGAGATAGTGATTGTGTCCCTTTCGTTGGCCACTGTTTTGTCTCCCAAATTTCTGACAGATGCTGTAACATAGTGATGAGTTTCGCCACCTGCTTGAGCAGCTCTGCTGGTATATTGTCTGCTCCTGGACTTTCCCCCTGGTAAGCTGCGGGTGGCTCTTCCCTTTTCCTCATATAGGTAATGGCGGGGTCTCTTTTATGTTGCTGCTTTTTCTTCTATTATGTCTTGTCAGGTTGTATTGGGTAGTTGTACAGTTCTTGACAATATTCAGACCACCTGTTCAATGCAGCTGAGCTTTCTGTGAGGAGGTTTCCGGAGCTGTCTTCAATGACTGATGATTTGGTTTGAAGTGGTTTTGTGAGTTCTTCAGGGTGTCGTATGCCTTTTTACTGTTGCCCACTTTCATGTTTTTTTCGATCTCATCACATTGATCACTGATCCACTTCTCTCTGGCCTTTAACATTGACTTCTTCACGAGATTGTTGGCCTCCCGGTATTCTTTAGGGTTGGAAGACCTGGTTGGTTTCAGTGCTCTTCTTGTATCGCAGAGGTCCAAGATGTCATTGGTAGTCCATGGCTGGTGTTTATTCCTCTGACGACCGAGTACCTCCTCTGCTGTTTCTCGGACTGCCTCATTGAAGTTGTTGGTGAGGTCATTGATGTCATTGTCCAGGAGGGTTAATGCCGCAAAACGTCCGCCAAGCTTAGCTTGGAAGACCTCCTCGACATCTGGATCTTTCAGTTTGTCCACGTCAAATTTGATACGTGGGTTTGCAGGCTGTTTGTTTTTCTTCAGCTTCATTTTGAATACCAGCAGCACAAGGTCGTGGTCGCTGCCTATGTCAGCTCCAGGGTATGTTCTTGTTCTGGCTCTGTTGATGCTGGATTTGAAGCGCCGTGGTGTTAAGATAAAATCTATTTGGTTATGGATATTGCCGTTTGGCGCATGCCAGGTTGTCCTCCTTGACTGCTTGTGGGGATAGAGGGTATTGGCAATGGTAAGTCTGTGGGTGCAGGCAAACTCCAGCAGACGTAGTCCCCTGTCGTTGGTCTCCCCAGTTCCAAACTGACCAACTGGGTCAGGTCAGTCAGAGAAGTTCTCTGCTACTGCTACTGGTATCCATGTAACCCAGTACAACCTGTCGCATGTGGGGGAGGAAACCCCAATAGAAAAAACCCAAAACATATGGAGACTTGGAGAGGAGATTGGCGCCACCAAGGAATATCCTAAGCCCACAGAAAAAACATGAAAGACAAATGCAAAGCCGAAATGATACCGGATCGGTCGAGGCCCGGGTTACCAACGACCGCGCTTTCCATTGATCAACACCAGGGTGGAAGTGACAAGTCAGCTACTGGAGTTAAAACATTACTTAAGCTCCCTAGAGAACAAATCACCATTGGTACATGGAACGTCCGTACACTCTACCAGTGCGGAAAAATCAAAGAACTAGAGTATGAGCTTAGCCGATATAAATGGGACATTATTGGACTAGGAGAAGTGAGATGGACAGGATTTGGTGAGACATTGACTGAAGAAGGCAACAAGATCTGGTACAGTGGCCAAGAGAAACATCACCAACATGGAGTGGCATTTATTGTCAGAAAGGAAGTAGTGGGGTGCATTATCAGCTGTACACCGGCTTCCAGCAGGATTATCAGCATCCGGGTGTCGGCCAAGCCCAAGAACATCACCATCATACAAATCTATGCACCATCATCTGACCATACAGATGAAGAAGTAGAAGAATTTTTATGAAGATCTTGAAGTGACCATTAAGAAAATACCCAAGAAGGACATCATCATCATCCAAGGGGATTTTTATCCATTATCCTCGAAATAAAAGAATAAATTAAAATTTTAAAACACATACATAAAATTTTTAAAACACACACACATATATATATATAATATATATATATATATATATATATATATATATATATATATATATATATATATATATATATGACCGTGCTGAGGGGCAAGGACAGAAGCAGGGTAGGGAAAGAGTGGAACACAGCAACCAGGCAAAAGAAGACTCGGTGGAAGACAGCAGCTTTGGTTGTCACCTTTATTCAGCCATCTACTGCTGGTGGGTGAATGGTCTCTCTTTCTCTCCCTCTCTCTCTCTGCCTTCCTTGGCCTGTAGCTTAGCCTGTCGAATTCTCTCCTCTCCCGCTCTAGCCTCCCGAACCACCCTCTATATATCCCTCCACGCGAACTTCAAAAGACAGCGCCACCACACTTGCGAGCATTCGGCCGATTGGCCCAAGGTGAAGAAAGAATTTGTGTTTTCTCATGCAGCTTCAGTGGTGATATCTTGCTGTCCGCGAACGAAACTAGACATATTATATATCAAAATAAACTAGAAAGTATCAGCATTAAGATGCATATTGCATTTTGCACAAAAATCATTTTGGCTGCAAACTTTTAGCGATTAAAAGCCTCGGGACTAATACACTTTTAACAGCTGCACACTATAACTTTCGTAAATAAAACATTAAAACTTCAACAAAACTAAATACTTTAGACTAGAAAAAGAAGTATGCAACCACAGTTTTGTAATACATATACCAATTAATAAACCACAGATGTCCATAGAGAGGAAGATATTCATATTAACCAGTAGTTGAAA
The DNA here is from genome assembly GCA_028751875.1 of Rapana venosa. NCBI lineage: Eukaryota > Metazoa > Mollusca > Gastropoda > Neogastropoda > Muricidae > Rapana > Rapana venosa. The sequence continues at coordinate 6,170,449 of CM054166.1, forward strand.
ACACAGTTTTTCTGAGTCTGTTTGCACCCAACAAGTTTTTTTCGATTTTCCTTAAAGCTGTTAGTTAGATCTAAAATATTAACGATCTCTAATATTACAAATGATCATACGAACATCCTTCCATCTTATATTTATTCATAACACAACCCAAAACATAACCATACATTATATTTTTAATGTTTGCATTTTGGGTTAGAAATCTAGTTCAACAATTCAAACTTGTTTTACAAGGAACCCACGGTTAGCTAACTTTTTAGGACTGGCACATTGTGTACAACTTACGCCATACAATCGACTACTCCTTAATAATAGCTGTTTTATTGATCTAAATGAGTTCATTACCACATGTTCTTCAATGGCACAATAATTATGATTTATGTAAAGATTCCTTAAATAAAATTTAGAACTGCTTGTCTAGCAGCTTAATATTTTGAAACATACAGGACCTATACCAAAGACAAAAATATTGATACAACAAAAATAGAGGAATTCTCATTGTGTGAAATGATCGTCAAGATCTAACTTCAAACAATCATATCCATGAAATATGAGCAAACAATATGACTTAATACAGTTTGTTATTATTGTTTTCTTTGCCAGTTCAGACTAATAAAAAAAAAACAACGCCACATTTAAGGGAGATAAACTCGGGCCGTATTATTGGAATGACTAAAAGAATTTTTAGACAACATTCAGAAAATATTGAAAATAAACTTATTTAGATAATATACTAAAGATAAAACAATATAAATAATCCTAAGCAATACTAGGGAGCACGTGTCAGTAGTTTAGGGCGGTCAATCTCGTGATCCCAGAGGTCGCGGTTCGATTCCCGCTCGCCCTCGGTGTTGTGCCTTGGAAAGACCTTACTTCCTATTTTCCTCACTCCACCCGAGGTGTACAAGTGGGTACCATCTCTGCTGGGAAGTATCTGGCGACAGACTAGCGTCCTGTCCAGGGGCGGTGAAAAACCATCAGTTTCGCTTAACACTACAGAATCCGGATAAGCTCCGCTCTTGGCCTTCTGCTCGAAAGACTACTTTTTTCTAAGCATACTAATGACAGTTATGTAGAGAGTTGAAAAGCTGAATAATATTGACCACAAGGCTAGTATTGTTCGCCTCTTTGGATCTAAGTTATGTTGTAGCTGTGGTCCACCCGTCTAACATAATATATATATATATATTATAAATATATATTCTGTAGATCCTGTTTGTCATTAAATATTATGTACTCACTCGCAACTCATACTTAGAATATGATTGCTGAAAGCGCAGTCTAAAATAAATTGAGAAAGGTTGGGTGTTCTAGTTTTTTGCAGGACCCAAGCAGCTAGAGTAATGGGCTACAACACATAAGGGTTTACTTTTAGCATTTACTTCTATTTCCTATATATAACTCTTGCATTCGCACCTGCACGTACTAAGGTATCCACAGCAATAAAAACCACTTTTGTGAAAGACAACCCCTGACTCAAAACTCTGGAAAATTTGAGCAAATTGGTAGTCTGAACACTTAAAAAAAAATTCAGCAAGCACTGTCCCCCTCAGTCCTTGTCATCTGCAAGCTGCCTCAAGCATGCACGGTATCAGACTTGTAGGAACGCAAGCAATCCTCATTGATAGAATTTCCCACTTTTCTCATCAGTACCTGGTGTTAATCTATGGCCTAAACCCCCAAAACAAGTACACAGTACAATTTTCATACTTCAAAAAAGTATGTGAAAAACCAACAAACATTTTTCTGACCTCAAACTCTATATGAAATAACTGCTGACCCGAATCTAACCCTTATGAGTAACCACCCTCCATCATGCCCAGTGAAGGACTTTTTTCAGGATTTTTTTCTGTTTTAGTGTAAAAGTAACTAACCGTAGTGTTACATTGATGAATACGTAAAAACCCACGGTAAGCGATTGTAACCCGAGGTTCTAGGTGGCGCTCACATGTGGCGACACACTCTACTGACAGGCAAGTTGTTTTTATCTTGCTTTCATTTAAATTGTACGTGTAATCCGTGACAAATCCTGCATAGTTTGTGTCTGATGGTGTCTGCAATGAATGTGAACAATTTTGGAAGAACTGTACCATCTCTCGTTTGTTTTCTGAACAGTATTCGATCCTGTGCGAGTGCACCAGCCAAAACAATCAGGCCCAACTACACTCGTGAATTTCTTATAAGCCTATGCCAATCCGCCAGTGTTTAACACTGAGGGTACAAGACATCAACTTTTCTTTGGCGAAATTCTTCCAACTGCCACCAATACCGACAGTACTTGAAAGAGCACAAAAAAAGAAAAAGAGGATAGAAAGGTGGGGTGAGACAAAGATCTAACAAAAATTAAAATCATGGGAAACCCGATACCACAGTCATACAGACCAACGTCCCAATCCCTTCACCAAACAGACAGACAGCTACAAGGCAAACGTTAATTACATGCATGAGTTTCATTGAACGCTGGCCTGCTCGCTTTGACAGAAACCTGGCTCACAGACAGTGTACCCAGCAGTGATCTGTCCTATATATAGCTTTGGACACCGAGAAAGGGGCCACCATCAAGAACAGGGCAGGCGTCTGCTCTACATAAATGAGAAATGGTGTACGGAACGTGACCATTGGGCATCTTTGTGTGTGAGGACATAGAACTGCTGTCTAATATCACTACGATCTTACAACCTACACGGGAGTTCCCACAACTATTTTTTACCCTGGTCTATAAATCATCCCAACGCGAATTGACCAAGCCTCCGACATATTCTAAATCACCTGCATGTGTTATATTCCCATATCCCCGATGCTCCTAAAATTCATCCTGGAGTGGTTTTATAATGTGCACTCAGTAAAACGCTGAAGAATTATGAACAGTAATTGACCGGCCCCACACCCAGAATAAGACCCTCGAATTGTGCTAGGGTCTGTAGCAGAGCCAATAAATCACTACCGTTTGCCTTCCTGATTTCACTGACCCACTACTGTATTCTTCTAGCACCCATATACCAGTCAGTGTTTCAGCGCCTTCAGCCCATGGTCAGGACCACAAAGAAATTGGGACTGCCGATAGCATAGCAAGTCTGCAAGGTTGGCTTTGATTGGCACTGACTGGGATAAATTTACAAATTGTGCTCTGATTTTGAATGAGTTAACTGATTGTTGTTTCTTCCTATCAATGTTCATTTTGTGTCAGTAGTGTTATTCCAACAAAGGTGCTAACTCTTTACTCCCAATAATAAGACCATGGTTGCATCAACTAAAACGTGTATTAAACAAAAAGAAAGTAGCATTTTAACACAGGCAGGAAGAACAAAGAAAATAGTGAATAAAGAAGTTAAAGCTACCTGTTCACAAGCTAATGTGACTAGAAAAATAAGATAAAGACAATTTGCAGGGAACAAATTTCATGCTGCCTGGCAGGGAATAAAAAATTATGTCAGAGTAAACTGGTAGCTGCCCCACATAGGTCCGAAGAGACAACCACTACCAGACCATTTAAATGCAATTTACTCACTTTGAAAGCATGAATTTTTTTGATGAAAAAATGGCCTGAAGAAATCACTACCCTTTTGAGAAAGCGTCATTGTTGATGAAACAGTTATTTGTAAACACTTCAAGGCAATAAATATCAAAAAATCCCTGACCCAGATGGCATATGCGCAGACCCTTAGTCTGCGCTACCTGAGCTTGCCAGCGTCTTTCAGCACCTGTTCCAAGCCTGCTGGACACAGTTATTTTGGAAGACTTCCCAATGTAAGACCTCTTCCAAGAAACCAAATCCTTCTCCACCCAATGATTTCAGACCTGTAAAGCCCTCACATCACTTGAGAGGAAAACATTAGAAAAGATCATAAAATCTCTCATTCTTTTCCGCTACAGAGAAAGACCTTGACCACTACAGTTTTGCCTACAGGACAGGACGAGGTGTCGAGGATGTCAAACTGTTTTCACTTTAAACAATTGTACAACCACGTAGAAGCACCTACTCTATGTCGATATTGTATGCTGACCTTTAGTTCAGTTTTCAATACAATGCAGCTTCATGTTCTTGTCACAAAATACTTTCAATATTTGATGTAGACTATCAACTTGTTCGTTGGCTGAGGGAATTATAACTAACAACCGCAGCGTTTTTTGCCAATAAGAAAACTTCATTGGTTAGCTTTACACCTGTAACGGGTTCTCCACAGGTATGCTTCTCGCCACTTCTGTACATTCTATACATAACAAGAATTGCAGAACAGCTAAGAAAATTCCTTTTCTTGAAAATTTGCGGATGACAGTGCGAGCGAAGAGTGTCTCTCTTATGTGGATCGGTCCAAATCCATGGTCCAACCCTCACTGTTTTTCGTCAATTTGTGATAGGCATATCCTGGAGCTAAAATGTTCTAAAAACCTAAAGATCTTCCAATCGATTTCAGAAGACACTTCTGAGCATGTTATCCATCCAAAGTCGAAGTTGAAAATGTTTCGAAGTACTAAGTATCAGGAAACTTTTTTATATCACAAATTAAACTGATGCTAACACGATGCTATTCTCAAAAGGGACAACAACGATTATTTTCTAAGGAAGCTTAACTCATTTTTTTGTTACAAAAAGATTCGTTCTTGATCTAAAAGTCCTACATAGAGATGTTCTAAGTTTTGCTTCCATCTGTGGTACAAACAATCTAGTGTTAAAAACAAAAACTAGTCTTCAGAAATTGTTAGAATCTGCTAAAAAATAATTGGAAAGAACAAAGAGATCTCAAGCCCGGACGCGATCAGCAGCTTGTGCGCAAAAGCGACTGCCATCGTGGCTGATCCATCCATGCTGCTTTCGAAAATTCAGATATTGCCTTCAGACGCCGCTTTTCGGTGCTCCAACAGCAAAACAATAGTAAAAAGAAATTCTTTGTTCCAGAAGTCATTCGAATTCAAATTCAAAACAGTACTGACCAAACATTTTAACATCTCTGATATAACCCGTCCTGATTGTCAAGTGCGGTGTGTGGAGTGGCCGAAAATAGCAAGCCTGTATCTTGCTTCTGGCTTTCAGAAAGATTTCTAAAGTGTGTGTGTGTGAGTTTTGTGTCTTTACTAGACAATGGTCATTATGGTGCGCGTGCACGTGTGTGTGAATGTGTGTGTTTTCTAGTCCATAGTCCTTTATAAATTGTGTTCATTGTGTGTGTGTGTGGGGGGGGGGGGGGGGTGCGCGCGTGTGGAGTGCGCGCGTGCGAGCACGCTTAAAAAAATGGTGTCTTTTCCAAACACGGTTTTTACATTGTATTCCTACATTGGTGTGTGTGCGTGGTGTGTGTGCGTGCGTGTGTGTGTGTGTGTGTTTGTGTGTGTGTGCGTGTGTGTGTGTGAGCGCGCGCCGCGCGCGTGGTGTGTGTTGTGTGTGTGTGGTGTGTGTGTGTGTTTACGCGGTGTGTGTGTGTGTGCGCACCTGGTTTTGTGTATGATAATTTTTAAAGCTATCTTGGAATGATAGCACAGTTCTTTCACCATCTTCTACTGATTCACCATCCAAACTCTTGTCTGTTCTTCCACTAGCCGCATCTCCATCATCGCCTTCGTCCTCTTCCTCTGATGCTTGTCCAAACTCACCACTTTCATCTTCAACCTCTCCACCTCCTTCAGATCTCCTTCAAGTTGTTTGTTCAATGTGGCAGTATGTCTGTCCAATGGAAAAGCCGACTACATTTCTGATTTTATCTCTGAAAAAAAACAATTGACTTAACTTCCTCACCGAAACTTGGCTAAACCCATGGCCATGAACCAAAAATAAAACAGCTGACTCCTCCTGGATATAAAACTATTTCTATTCCCCCACTCGCACGAGAGGTGGGAATTGCCATCATTCTCCTAAGACACATTGGAACCGTCTCTTTCTTCAGGTCACAACCCTTCATTCCCCGCACAGGAATCTTTGTAGTTTGCGAAATCAATCTCAACTTACCTGGCAACTCTATTACATCTGCTGCTTTACCGCCCCCTCCTAGCCGTAAGAACAACCGCTACATCATCTGTTTTTTCATCAAGACTCAGTCACTCCTCGACCCACTACAGCCTCTCTCTACTAAACTGTATAATTCTCGGAGACTTAACTTCCATTTCGCGACAAACAGTCTTTTTTTTGTTCCCCTGTTCCACAAAAAATGTCACACGTCTTTCGTCTTTCTCTGTCCAACCATTCTCACCGCCCAACTGGTAAACGAAGCAACTGCTCAGATCTGCCATATTTAGACTGGCTGATTACTAATCTCATTTAATCTTTTACATCTGTTTCTGTCACTACGAACTGCATTCCTGATCATTCCGCCATCTTCCACCTCAACATCACAAAACTGTCAGAAAGAAGAAATATGTTGCTCGTAGCAATCTAAGGACATTCATACTTTCTCTTCACAAGCTTCCGAACGTTTTTCCACAACCTCTGACCCACTGACCTCTCCTGAATACTATAACACTGTTCTCCGCCAATTATGATGAGCAAGCAACCTCCTACTGACCATCTCCTACCTGACAGACCCTGTGCCCATGGAATACCCAAGACATCCTGATAGCGAAGCGCAAACGCCGGCAACTAGAACGGCAGTGGCGGAAATCAAAAACCGAAATCAACAAACAGCTTTTCCGAAAACAAATAAACAAAGTCAAACTCTTAATCCATTCAGCAAAGACAGAATAGTACTCTTCCCAAATTCTCTGCGCTACATCCATAAAATCCCTTTTTTCCCTCACCTCAAATCGGTCTGCAAAAACAACTCCTCTGCCTAACACCCACAGCCTGTCTGAACTTCCATCCATCTTTTCTGCCTTCTTTTTCTACAAAGTCCACAACATACGCTCCAGACTGGATCAGACTAATTTCCAGCCTGCGCCTCCTGATCCCCAGTTCACTGGCACTCCTCTCTTCCCCTTCTGTTCCACAAGTGAAAAAGAAATCATGACAATTATGAAGGAAATGACTATAAAATCATGCGACCTCGATCCCATACCTGCTCCTGTTTTCTAACAATGCCTTCCACAACTTGTACCTATTATCACTAAAATAGTAAACTCATCTCTTCCGTCAGGACATTTTCCCACTAGCTCTTAAAACCGCAAATAGTCACACCTCTACTGAAAAAGCACGACCTCGATCCCAAACATCTGAAAGAATAATAGACTGTCCCTCAACTTACGCACCTTGGTCTCTAAAGTACTAAGAAAAAGTTGTTTCTCAAACAGCTCAACAGTCCCTTCATTCCAATGATCTCATCCCCCCTTTTCATGCTGCCTATCGCCCAACCAAGCACGAAACCACCCTAGTCCATACTTTAGATACACTTCTACTGCTTCTGATGCAGGAAAAATCTCCCCTCCTCACCTCTTCTTGACGTATCTGCCGCCTTCGACATCTATAGATCACCTCAATTCTTCTTTCTCGCCTCCAAAATACGTTTGGTATTAACGCACAGCCCTCACCTGGTTTACTGTCATACTCACATGACAGATTCCAGAAAGATATTGTAAACAAAATTCAATCAAAATCTGTCAAATGGAATGTGGAGTCCCCCAGGGTTCAGTCCCTGTGCCCCGTTCTCTTTACTCTCAAGACTGCTCCATCTCACATATAATAAACAACCACCATATTGATATCATTTCTATGCTGATGACACTCACTTCAGTGCAGTGATACCTGTTGAAAACTTGCCTTCCCTCCTGACAAATAAGTCCTACTGCTTCAAGACATTCAAAACTGGATTGGCCTCAGAACAAGTTACAACTTAATCCGATAAAACCGAAACCAATGCTCATAGGGACTCCAACATAAACTTTCCTCCATCACAACAACAATCAATAGCATTCGCAGTGCGTCAGTTCCTTTTGTCCTACTCGTGAAGTATCTAGGTGTAGTTCGTGACAACCACTCTCCGATGAAAAAATTCATCACCCATACCTGCAGTCTGCCTACTATCATCTACGGCCGCATAAGCGCGATTCGCAGTACTGTCCACTGATGCAACTTCCAATCTCGTTCACATCTCTCATTCTTTCACGTTTAGACTACTGTAGTCCTTTTGCGGCCCTACCAGCATCATCCATCCACTCTCTTCAACGCATACACAACTCTGCACTCGACTGGCCTAAGAAAGAAAAATCCGAAACACGTCAAGTCAACGCCTCTTCTGGGATCTCTCTTCACTGGCGTGCCAGTCTCACAAAGACTGAAGTAAAGATCAAATACCCTCTGATTTCAAATGTCTCCACAAATCGCACAATCTTATCTTTGGTAACTGTCTTCCACCTGTACACTCCATTCCCGTTCCTCGTTCAGCCGCAGATACTTTGTGCTTTCGAACACCCTGATTCAAACAAACCACTGTTGGGTTTTTTTTTCTGTCGATCTTTTTTTCTGTTTCTGTCCGTCCACGTGGAATGACCTCCACTTTCACTTCGCCAAAAACCTCACTTGATACCTTCAAATCCAGCCCTCAAACACACTTATATCCTACCTGACACTTTTCCCTCATATCCGTTCTCTACTTTTTCAACAGCATCCTAAGTGCGCCCCTAAGTGTGTCCGCGGTGTGTGTGTGTGTGTTGTGTGTTGTGTGTGTGGTGTGTGAGTGTGTGTGGGTGTGTGTGTTGTGGTTATACATTCATAAATTTGAACTATGTTCTTTAATATATTTGAGGAATGTTTGCATGCGCGTAAATGATTTGAGTGCAAGCGCTCGATTTGTTTGTTTTGACAAGATTCGCGCTATATAAATTCCATATATTATTAGTATTATTAGATCAATCTGAATGTACTTTTCTGGTGTCTTGTGAGATAATTATAGGTATCAATGTGCCTGTCAGTATTGTAATTGCCTTCATGGGATGATTAAAGTGTTTTTGAACTTGACTTGACTTTAACTTGACTAGCTAGGTTGTGAGACAGTAATGTTTATCCATTCAGTGATAAAAAAAAAATTGTGGAACCAGTCATGATTTTGTTTCCCTGCGATAAGAGTGCATTAATTTTGTGTTGAGGTGACCCAAAGCATTGTTTGTTTAGGTCTTCCAATATTCTCATAAGAAGAAAAGATATCACAGTTAACTAGACCAACTCAATGTGCAGTAAAGAAACTATAATTATTTATAGAAGAAATAGAGAACAATGTGATGTACACTTAAAAGACAATTAAGCATGAATCAGATGAGAAAAGTTGATATAAATCTAGATACTAACAGAACTGGGCCCACGATAGAATTGAAGGCATTGGAAGCAGGAACTGACAGACAGTGCATGCGACTGTATGCCGCCAGGGAGGGCGGTCCTGAGCACCTTACTGTTGGCTACACTGGTGCAGAACTCACACTAATAATTTTATGATAATACCATAGCATCATTGAAGGCAAGGGAGACGATTGAGAGTGTCGAAAGCTGTGATAAGTCAAAGAGGGAGAAAAAATAATATTTAATACCCGGTTGATGCCAGATCCTGGACACCAGCAGTGTGGGACATTGGCCAGGGCACATAGGCAGGCGTACCAATGGAGGCAACATGATTTATTTGCTTCCATGTTGTTGTTGTTGTTTTCAAGACTCGGACAAAAGGGAATGTTTTCAGCGTATTTAACAGCGGAAGCGAAAATAGAGACTGGCCAGTAGGCCTAACTCCTTGATACTTGAATCAAAATGGTAACTTTCTGTAGAAGTGACGAGAACTGATTTAATATTGCACGAAAAAACGCTCTGCCTTTTGAACACTATTGCTAATATTCTGGACAAGTATAGGGATACTTTCTCTCTTAGCAGGCCAAAAGTTTACGCTTGTATTTTTCCCAGATCGTGAAAAACATACCTCACTGTGTATTTCCCAAAGGGAAGTGGATAATTATGAGAAGATACAATCTCTTCTCTCTCTCTCTCTCTCTCTCTCTCTCTCTCACTCTCTCTCTCTCTCTCTTTCCTCGGATGAGACTATAACCCGAGGTCCGTGTGCGAACCACGCAGTAACTCTTTCGCCGCGTTAAATCCTGTTCCGCGTCTCGTAAGAGTAGGCCATTGTGTGCCCGTGAGACAGATGAAAGAATTTACAAAACAACATACACACGGGACTAGATGTAAAAAAAAGCTCCGAGTGTGTAGCCATTATCCTCGAAATAAAAGAATAAATAGAAATACCATAAACACACATCCCACTGAACTCACCAGGCCACAGCTGGGCACAGGCACATGATGATATGCCTGTGGGCTCAAGTGTTCCTGCCTTCTCCTGACGAATGGCATTAGAAGTCGGCCATGATTAATAATACTTCACGCACCACTAACTACCCCTCTTTACAGTCCTAATCTTGACCAGATCAAGAACTGCACTGCACAACTACCCTCTTTACAGCCTAATCTTGACCAAGATCAAGACTGCACTGCACTAATCTACCCCTCTTTACAGGCCTATCTTGACCAAGATCAAGACTGCACTGCACCAACTACCTCTTTACAGCCTAATCATGACCAAGACCACTAGCCTGCCCAGTGTGTCTTGACTCCATCAGTGTTAGGGCCTTGAGAGTCCGCCGCCTGCTGTGCCCGTTTGACAGCATAAACAGTGCAGCTCTGCCAACAGTAATTAACCAACACAGCAGTGTCAGCTTTCCCTGCTGTACACACACTACCAGTCACTGTTCCTGCACTATGTAAACGAGACTGAAAAGTCCTCCGGATGAGACTATAAACCGAGGCCCGTGTGCGAACACATCAGAACATCTTGCGCACACGTTTAAATCCTGTTCCGCTTTTCGAAGAGTAGGTCATTGTGTGCCGGTGGGGAACAATGACAAAAATTACAAAACCGCATACACACGGGACTGGATTTAAAGAAAGGCACATGAGTGCTTATCCATTATCCTCCGGAAAAAAAGTCAAAGTCACCACAGTTAGTACAGTCCAGTTTTCTTTCTGCAAGAAAAGAACCCAGGTTTGTACGGCCCCAGACATAATTATAATATATTCAAATGTAGTTAAAAGACGCGAGGAAAAGAGCCTGAACCCAAAGAATGAGTGAATGGGTGATGCCAAGAAAATAGCAGATTATGAAACTTCTGTTAGAACTGGCAAAGAGAAAAAGGGCTGAGGTCACTGGGCTGTTAGCAGCACCTTGAATTATTTTCCGAACACAAATATAATTGTAAATATAGCAGAGAAGTGCCGAAACATGTATTCGATGGGAGAGAGAGAGAGAGAGAGAGAAGAGAGAAGAAGAGAGAAGAGAGGAAGAGAGAGAGATCAATCAGCAAATCAACATAGTTGCTCTAACAAACCACACAAAAAAAACAACAACAAAAATAGCAGCAACCTTAAGCAAAAGAACAAACACTGCAACAATAAAGCTAAAACCAAAACAAACGGGTTTTTTGTTTTTAAAGAGGCAAAAAAGACATTTTCATTGAGCATATTAATATACATTTCCAGAAAAGCAGATCTCCCATGAGCAGTCAATTCAATGTACACACTGAAACCCCGAGTACCCACACATCAATATGGAAAAAAAAAAAACCACCTTCCCCCCCCCCCCCTTGGGGGCCCCAATAATAAGTATGTATAAAAAAAACAGCCATGGAAATGCACACGCTTGGGTACAGCACCTGCCTAGAAGCGAACGCGCCGGTTCGATCCCTCTGGAGCTCAAAACTTTCCCCCATCCACTAGACCCTTAGTGGGGTATGAGTGCTAGTCTTTCAGATGAAAACGCAAAACACAAACGCAATCTTTATTTCACGAGGGTAAAGATTAAGTAAGGACTTTTATTTTCATCCACCCTCAAAATAAAAATAAAACGCGCAAGAAAAAAAAAGTATAATGATGATACCCTATGAAAATACACACAAATGGACATCAACCGATGCACGAGAAGAGAGAGAGAGAGGAGAGAGAGGAAGAGCGAAGAGAGAGAGTGAGAGACAGACAGACAGACAGATAGACAGACAGAACAGACAGTCAGAACAGAGACAGCGAACAGAGAGAGGGAACAAGAAAGTATGGAAACCGGATATATAAATGTTGTATTAATACATCTTGGGAAAGGAGGATGTGTTTGTAGCAGGTGAGACACGCTTACACTAACTTAGATTGAAACAGCGAAACTGATACTAGCCTTGTGGTCAATATATAATTCTTCAGTTTTCTCAACTCTCTATGTAAACTGTCACTATTTATACTACGATTATATTTCTTATTTTAATATTAGGTATATTATCTAAATTAGTTTATTTTCCAATATTCTAATGTAACTAATTATTAAATAGTTTGTTTTTTATCTACTTGTTTAATAGTTTAATGTTGCCTACATGAACAGTCTTAACGATTCTTTTGGTCATTCAATAGTATAGCACGAGTTATCTCCCTTAAATGTGATCGTTGGTCTGATCTAGGAAAGAAATCAATAATAATAACTTATAAGTTATATTGTTTGCTCATATTCATGATATGATTGTTTGAAGTACTGACTTGACTCGATCATTCAACCACAATGAGAGTTCTCTATTTGTGTTGTTAAATCAAGATTGTTCATCTATTGCCATCATATAGGTATTAGGTAGTATGTACCCAAATATTAAGGCTAGAAAAGTCCAGTTTCTAATTTTTAATTTAAGGAATCTTTAATAAATCATAATTATTGTGTGCTTGAATAACATGTGGAATAAACTCTATTTAGATCAATAAAACAGCTCATATTTAAGTAGTAGAGATTTGTATGGGGTAAGGTTGAGTCCCCCTAAAAACAAGTTAGCTAACGCCGTTCTTTGTTGTAAACAAGTTTGAGTTGTCGAACTAAATTCACCAAATGCAGACAACAAATATAAATGTAAGGTATGTTTTGGGTTTCGTATAAATAAAATAAGATTGGAAGATGTAAGTGGAATAATTTGTTATATTAGAGTTTAGTTATATTTTGATCGTACCAACAGCTTGAAGAAGCTTTCTTGGTGCAGCTGTTTTGCACCCACTGTTAATTATGAATATCCTCCTCTCATGGACATCTGTGGTTAATAATATGTATATATTATATACAAACTGAGGGGGGGGGTGGGGGGGGGGGGGGGGGGGGGGGGTGGTGCAATCCGTCTTTTCAAGTTGTAGATGGTGTGGTGATAAATACCTCCCATGAGTTCAGAGCGACGTTGTTACATTTTGGGAACCCACCTGCAAATTGTGCAGCGCTCTGAAACAGTGGGTGGTGGTTGGAAAACTACTACCCATTGCATACACTTGGCCTTCTGAAATAATGTAGTTTTTATGCAGCCTCTTTCTCCCTGTTCATACTGTGCTGTCGTAGCCGAGAAGGTGTTCAGAGTGTGGCAGATCTAATCTGCACTCTGTTTACATAACAGTAAAGTACTTATTTTTGTAGAAGTTATATTACCAAAAGTTATAGTGTCAGCTGTTAAAAGTGTAATCTAGTCGAGGCTTATCGCTAATAGTTTCACCAAATATTTTGGCAATACTGCGCATCTTAATCCTTATACTTTTAGTTTATTTTGAATAGATAATTATGTCTAGTTGCGTTACGCGGAAAACAGCAAGATGGAATCACCCTGAAGCCTGCATGGAAAAACACAAAAGCTACCTTCTCCTTGGGCCAAATCGGCCAAAACTCGCCAGTGTGGGCGTGGAGGGTATAATATATAGAGGGGTGGCTAGGGACAGGCGAACAAGTTACAGGCAGAGGAAGGACAGGCTACAGGCAGAGGAAGGACAGGCTACAGGGCAGAGGAAGGACAGGCTACAAGGCAGACAAGGAGACAGCCGGGGCTAAAGGGGCAAGGGAAGAGAGAGGACAATTTCCCCACACAACAGTAATGTACGGGATGGCTGAATAAAGAGGTGACAACCAAAGCTGCCTGTCTTCCCACTGAGTCTTCAATTTGCCTGGTTGCCTGTACACACATGTTGCCATGAAATTGCTTTGCTGAGGAATTGTGGCGTGGTTCCACGTCTTTCCCTACCCGCCTCTATCCTTGCCTCTCTGCAGGTCACATGTTGTATCACATTGTTTAATGGTTTTGATAGGATAAATAGAATTGAGATTGGGTCTATGTTTAGAGGGGTCTGTTGAATCTCCTAGATTTATACAAAGGAATCATTTACATTGGTTTAAATATATTTGAAACATATTTATACTTATACAAAAATATGGATGTATGTAAGTGTCTCAGCTAAACTGGTGCAGCTAATTTCAGGATTTTACCATTCAAACCATCTAGGCCAAGGGGGGGGGGGGTTGGGGGGGGGGGGGGAGGGGGGGGGGGGGGGGGGTGGGGGGGGGGGGGGGGGGGGGGGGGGGGGGGGGGGGGGGGGGGGGTTGTGCTGTTGCTTCATACATTATAAAAGCAGTATATACTTCATGTACACTCATAATGGAAATTCTTAGTTCTGAGTTAATATGTTGTTGCAGCAGAAGCTCCTAAGACATTCAATTATAAGTTTTTTGCAAAATTAATCATTGTTATTATTCGATGGGTTAAGTCATCAGTAGGTTTTTCCATCTAAAAATTTGTCTGATTTTTTTACAATTCTTTTTGATAAGTAGTTGACACTTTTCCATACAGACTTGCTGTCCTTTCTTTTTTTGTTGATACATTTTGGAAGCATTTTTTTAGCAGTAAATCAAGGCTGCAAACTATGATAAATTCACAAAGATTTCCCCTGTTTATGTTTTTGTTGGGGGGAGGGGGGTAGAGGTATAGCCTAGTGATAAGAGTTGAGTTGAGGTCGTGATCTGACGGCCTGGGTTAGAGCCACCACGGAGATACCCGTTCAAGAGGATACTTTCCTTTGGAGCTAACATCAGTGCTAACTCCACTAACCCCCCCACCCCACCCCACCCTCACTCCCAAATTAAAAAAAGTCCTTCGGATGAGACTATAAACCGAGGTTCTGTGTGTAAGCGTGAACACGCGCAGAACATTTTGCATCATGTTAACGACTTGTTTCGCCTTTCGTGAGCTCACAATAGGCCTTCAATGGCTGTAGGAACAGATGGCAATTTTTCTTAAAAGGCGTGCTCTGGTGTCGTTTTTCAACATTGGCCCTGAAGTCAGAATACAGATACATAATGATGGTTTAAACGGTATGCAAAATCTCACCATTGGTGAACTTTTAGTCGAGGAACGAAAAACTGTTGTTGTTGTCGGCCAAAGCAAAGAAATAGCTGCAGGCTTCTACAGGAAGAGCATCTCACATAAAAAAGCCTTTCTCTCTTGTGTAAGAAGTACTGAGAACTTCTCACTATGTGGACATTTGGCCTCACCCACAATATGTGGTATGAAACCAAAATCACGAGTCTCCAAAATCAGTACATTCTCCGTAGTTTTTGTGATACATTTTCGTGGTAGAAGAAAGGGAATTGTTACATGAAATTTGAGGTGACAGTAGTGAGTGTACTACCACTGGTTTTAAAGGCAGAAAGAGGCTGCAGCAAAGCCATCAGCAGAACCCCATGTTGTTCTCCATTGTGTGTACTGCTTTCCTGGGGGAAAAAAAAGAACCAGGACGCGTCAGCAAAACCCAGCAACACTGTTTCTCATGCAGTGTGTGTATCCATTTTGTTTTTATGGAGAGACTCAACCTACCTCACAGTCTCCTGTTTGTATCACTTCTTAGTGCCGATAACTCAATTCAAGGAAAGAAAATCACGAACCCATATAGTTCAGTTTTTCTGTTCGTGATTACTTTTTTCCTCCTGGAAAGTGTTTACCCAGATCACAATCATAAATTATATTCTATTGGTGTGTTGTAATATTATGCTGAACTTCTTGTAATGCCATGGAATCGCACATTTTGTTTTGTAGTGCACAAAACTATTTATGTGGGAGGAATAAAATCGATTCACACATTTCATCTTTATATGTCACCCACCAAAGAAAAAATCGCGAGAAGCACAACATTTGCTTTACAGTGTCCAGCAAAAATATCCAAAAACAAATTCACACGAATCAACATTTTCTGCTTTATTATTATTTTTATCACACATACACGCTCCCAGAGGACCTCACAGTTCATACTTCTTCTCACTGTCTGTATAACACACCTCAGTGGCTGGGGAAAAGCCCCCGTCATCTGACAGCCCATTCCATGTTTGAGCACTAGAAACATTTCCATTCTGCCCCTTGGCTGGGACGTCTTGTTCAACAACAAGTTGTAGCGGATTTCTGTCACTGGCACACTGCGCAGTTTGTATTCGTGGTTGGGTTTTTCCGTACAGATCAAATCGAGAAAATCTTCCGAATGTGGAACTAGGCGAAATTCATGTTTCCCTTGGCAAGGTTTTGCAGAATGTCTGCGGAACTGTCTGGTCATGGAAGAATTTGTCTTTTCTGGATAGGAGGTTTTTTCCGGATCCGCAGCTGGTGCGGTCAGGCAGTATTCATGTGGTGAGGTCGATGGAACAGACCGAATGGCAACAGGCATTGGCCCAGAGGTGAAGCCAGAAACTACAGTTGGTTTTGGTTCAGGGACTCCGGGATACCGTTAGACTTGGAGGGCATTGATCTGGTGGAGGAGGTTGGGAGTTGGGCATGCGGGTTCAGCTGGGGCCCCAAGAATTGGATGTGGTGAGTTGATGATCCCACAAGCACGAGAGGGCCCAGGCATGGAAAGAGGGTGAGAAGAAACCTAGTTTGGGTATCCACTTCTGGATACCTGTAGGTGTTGGAGAGGCTGTGACTTGGAGGTGGAGGGTAGGTCTGGCGGGTTCTCAGCTGACTGCCAAGACTGGAAGATGGGAAGACAGAGGAGGAGGAGGCTGCATGGTGAAGGAGGGTGAGGAGACTCTCTCACTCTAGCCAACTGAAGTGTAGGTTTTGGAGAGTCTGTGTAGCACGTGGGTTAGTTGATTCAAGCTTTTGCTTGCCTACAATTGGACATGAAGGATGAACTCCCGTGATGAGGGCTGCATTTTGTGTTGGGTGGATTCTTTTGACTTGTGTTAAAGAAAGTAAATGGGTTAATAGGAAAACGGTGCAGTGGGTCTAATGCTTGGAATGCTAAAAATTGGTTTCTGCTTGCATTGTTGTGTGATCGGCATGGTTGAAAAAAATGGAAATGAAACCAGGTGTAAGCTGGCCTAGAACAGGTAAAAAAAAGAAATCAGCCACATGTCTCGCCAACTGTCAAACCTGCCCTCTTTACTTGTTCTTCTCTTCCTCTGCCTCTTCTCTCTCTCTCTCTCTCTCTCTGTCTCTCTCTTCTCTCTCTCTCTAAATATATTATATTATATATATATATATATATATATATATAATATATATATATATATATATTATATATATGTATTATATATGTATAAGGCAAGGAAGGAAAAAAGGGAAAGGAAGGAAGGATGGGGATTTTTTTCCTTTCATGCCTTTCTTCTCCCCCATCTCCTTCTCCTTCCTTTCTTTCTTCCTTCTTCCTTCCTTCCTTCCTTCCCTTCTCCCTTCCTTCCTGTCTTCCTGCTTTTTTTCCCTTTTTTCATTCTTTATTCCTTCCTGCCATATTCTCTTAATTATTTACTTATGATTACTTATTATGACTGATTGCTTACACACTTACTTCTTGCTTATTCATCACTAGATTACTTACTTACATTTTCACTTACTCAAGCATTCACTTGCTTGCTTGTTTGCTTACTTATAACTTACTGACTTTCTTACTTCTTTCTTACTAACAAACTTACTTACTTTCTGAAGGAAAAAAATGGCTGGAAAAAACAAAAGAAAGAAAGTGAGAACGTACAGGTGCAAAGTAAGTAAACAAGCAAGCAAGTAAGTGAGTACATAAGTAAGTAAGTGAGTAAGTAAGTAAGTAAGTAAATAAGTAAGTAAGTAAGTAAGTTAGTAAGTAAGTTAGTAAGTAAGTAAGTTAGTCAGTTAGTAAGAAAATAAGTAAGTTAGTAAGTAAGAAAGTAAGTAAGTTAGTAAGTAAGTAAGAAAGTTAGTAAGTAAGTCAGTCAGTCGATTAGTAAGTTAGTAAGAAAGTACGTAGATAAGCAAGTAAGTACATAAGTAAGTAAGTACATAAGTAAGTAAGTACATAAGTAAGTGAGTAAGAAAGTAAGTGAGTAAAAAAGTAAGAAAGTAGGTAGATAAGTAAGTAAGTAAGTACACAAATAAGTAAGTAAGTAAGAAAAGTAGATAGTAAGTAAGTTTAAATAAATAAGTAAGTAAGTAAGTAATAAGTAAATAGGTAAGTAAGTAAGTAAAAAAGTACGTAGATAAGTAAGCCATAAGTAAGTAGTAATTAAGTAAGAGAGTAGTAAGTAATAAAGTAAGATAGGTAGATAAGTAAGTTAGTAACAGTACGTAGTAAGTAAGTAAACAGTAAGTAAGAAAGTCGTAGATAAGTAGTAAGTAAGAAAGTAGTAGATAAGTAAGTAAGTAAGAAAGTAGGTAGATAAGTAAGTAAGTAAGTAAATAAGCAAGTAAGTAAGAAGTAACGTAGATAAGTAATAAGTAAGTAAGAAAGTACGTAGATAAGTAAGTAAGTAAGTAAGTACAGTAATAAGTAAGTAGTAAGTAAGAAAGTACGTAGTAGAATAAGTAAGTAAGTAAGTAATAAGTAAGTAAGTAAGTAAGTAAGCAAGTAAGTAAGAAAGTACGTAGATAAGTAAGTAAGTAAATAAGTAAGTAAGTAAGTAAGTAAGAAAGTACGTAGATAAGTAAGTAAGTAAGTAAATAAGCAAGTAAGTAAGAAAGTACGTAGATAAGTAAGTAAGTAAGTAAGAAAGTACGTAGATAAGTAAGTAAGCAAGTAAGTAAGAAAGTACGTAGATAAGTAAGTAAGTAAGTAAGCAAGTAAGTAAGAAAGTACGTAGATAAGTAAGTAAGAAAGTACGTAGATAAGTAAGTAAGTAAGAAAGTACGTAGATAAGTAAGTAAGAAAGTACGTAAATAAGTAAGTAAGTAAGAAAGTACGTAGATAAGTTGGTAAGAAAGTACATAAGTAAGTAGGTAAGTACATAAGTAAGTACATAAGAGAGTAAGTCAGTACATGAGTACATAAGTAAGTAAGCAAGTAAGTAAGTAAGTAAGTACATAAGAAAGTAAGTACAAAAGTAAGTAATTATGTAGATAAGTAAGAACATAAGTTCGTACATACGTACATAAGTAAACAACATAAGCAAGTAAATAAGTAAGTACATAAGTAAGTAGGTACATAAGAAAGTAAGTGAGTACAAAAGTAAGTATGTATGTATACAAGTAAGAACATAAGTAAGTACATAAGAAAGTAAGTAGGTAAGTACATAAGAAAGTAAGTAAGTAAATACAAAAGTAAGTATGTAGATAAATAAGTATATAAGTAAGTACATAAGTACAAAAGTAAGTATGTAGATAAGTAAGTACATAAGTAAGAAAGTAAGTAAGTAAGTACGTAGATAAGTAAGTTAGAACATAGGTAAGTAAGTTAGTACATAGGTAAGTAAGTAAGTACATAAGTAAGTACATAAGTCAGAGAGTACATAGATAAGTAAGTAAGAAAGTACATTAGTAAGTAAGAAAGTACATAAGTAAGTAAGAAAGTACGTAGATAAGTAAGTAAGTAGGTACATAAGTAAGTAAGTAAGAAAGTACGTAGATAAGTAAGTAAGTACATAAGTAAGTAAGTAACATAAGTAGGAAAGTAAGTAAGCACATAAGTAAGTAAGAAAGTAAGTACATAAGTAAGTAAAAAGATAAGTAAGTAAGTACATAAGTAAGTAAGAAAATAAGAAAGTACGTAGATAAGTAAGTAAGTACGTAGATAAGTAAGTAAGTACGTAGATAAGTATGTAAATAAGAAAGTACATAAGTAAGTAAGAAAGTAAGAAAGTACGTAGATAAGTAAGTAATTAAGTACATAAGTAAGTAAGAAAGTAAGCAACTAAGTATGTAGTAAGAAAGTACGTAGATAAGTAAGTAAGTGAGTAAGAAAGTAAATAAGTAGGTAAGTAAGTAAGTAGGTAAGTAGGTAAGTAAGTAGGTAAGTAGGTTAAGTACATGAGTAAGAAAGTAAGTAAGTAGGTAAGTAAGTTAAGTACATAAGTAAGAAAGTAAGTAGGTAAGTAGGTTAAGTACATAAGTAAGAAAGTAAGGAAGTAGGTAAGTAAGGAAGTAGGTAGGTAAGGAAGTACTTAGATAAGTAGGAAAGTAAGTAAGTACATAAATAGGTAAGAAAGTAAGTACATAAGTAAGTAAGAAGATAAGTAAGTAAGTACATAAGAAAGTAAGAAAGTACGTAGATAAGTAAGTAAGTACGTACATAAGTAAGTACGTAGATAAGTAAGTAAGAAAGTACATAAGTAAGTAAGAAAGTAAGAAAGTGCGTAGATAAGTAAGTAAGTACATAAGTAAGTAAGAAAGTTAGAAAGTACGTAGATAAGTAAGTAAGTAAGTACATAAGTAAGTAAGAAAGTGTGTAGATAAGTAAGTAAGTAAGTAAGAAAGTAAGTAAGTAAGTAAAGTAAGTAAGTAGGTGTGTAGATAAGTAGTAAGTAGGTTTCAGTAATGCAGTCAAGTCAAGTAGGTAAGTAAGTAGGTAAGTAGGTTAAGTACATAAGTAAGAAAGTAAGTAAGTAGGTAAATAGTTAAGTACATAAGTAAGAAAGTAAGTAGGTTACTTACCTACTTACTTTCTTACTTATGTACTTAACTTATTAACCTAAAAAAGTAAAGTACATAAGTAGGAAAGTAAGGAAGTAGGTAAGTAAGGAAGTAGGTAAGTAAGAAGTACTTAAGTAAGCAAGTAAGTAAGTAAGTAGGTAAATAACTAAGTAAGTAAGGAGGTAAGTAAGAAAGTAAGTAGGTAATTAACTAAGTAAGTGGGTAAATACGTCCGTAGATAGGTAAGTAAGTACATAAGTAAGTAAGTAAGTAAGCAAGCAAGTAAATAAGTAAGTACATAAGTCAGTCAGTCAGTCAGTACGTACGTATAAACGTAAGTAAATAAGTACATAAGTAGGTAAGAAAGTAAGAAAGTACATAAGTAAATAAGAAAGTAAGTAAGTACATAAGTAGGTAAGAAAGTAAGTAAGCAGGTAGGAAGGTAAGTAAATAAGTAAGTACATAAGTAAGTAAGTAAGTAAGTACGTACGTAGATAGGTAAGTAAGAAAGAAAGGAAGAAAGTAAGTAAGTAAGTAAGTAGGCAATAAGGAAAGTAAGTAACTAAGTACATAAGGAAGGAAGGAAGGAAATAAGGACATAAGGAAGGAAGGAAGGAAGTACGTAAGTAAGGAAGGAAGGAAGTGAGAAAGTAAACAAGTAAGGAAATAAGTACATAAGTAAGTAAGGAAGGAGGGAAGTACATAAGTAAGTAAGGAAGGAAGTACATAAGTAGGTCAGGAAGTAAGGAAGAAAGTAATAAGGAAGTAGGAAGTAAATCATAAGCAAGTAGTAAGTACTATAAGTAAGGAGGTAAGTAATGAAGTAAGCACATAATAAGGAAGTAAGGCGTAGGTAATAGTAAGTAAGGAAGTAATAAGTAACAATAAGTAGGAGTAAGACATAAGTAAGGAAGGAAGAAGGAAGTAAGAAGTAACCATAATAGTAAGTAAGGGAAGTAGGAATAGTACATAATAAAGAAGGAGGAAGGAAGAAAGGAAGTAAGCACATAAGTAAGTAAGTAAGTAAGGAAGAAGGAGTACATAAGTAAGTAAGGAAGTAAGGAAATAACTACATACGTAATTAATTAAGTAAGGAAAGAAGGAAGTAGAAAAGTAAGTACATAAGTAAGGAAGTAAGTACATAAATAGGTTAGTAAGGAAGTAAGATATCAAGTAAGTAAGTAAGTAAGTAAGTACATATGTAAGTAATGAAGAAAGTACATAAGTAAGTAAGTACATAAGTAAGTAAGTAAGTACATAAGTAAGTAAGTAAGTAAGTACATGAATAAGGAAGGAAGGAAGTAAGCAAGCAAGTAAGGAAGGTAGGAAGTACATAAGGAAGGAAGGAAGGAAGGAAGAAGGAAGGAAGGAAGTATAGTAAGTAGGAAGGAAGGAAGGAAGGAAGGAAGTACAATAAGTAAGGAAGGAAAGGAAGGAGGAGAGTACATAAGTAAGTAAGGAAGGAAGGAAGAAGGAAGGAAGGAAGGAAGTACATTTAAATAAGGTAAGGAAGTAGGAAGAAGTACATAAGTAAGTAAGGAAGGAAAAAAGAAGGAAGGGACATAAGTAAGTAAAGGAAGGATGAAGGAAGGAAGAAGTAATAAGTAAGGAAGGAATGAGTAGGTACATAAGTAAGTAAGGAAGTACATAATAAGTAAGAGCACAAGAAGGAAAGGAAGGAAGTTAATAAGTAAGGAAGGAAGAAGGAAGTAATAGTAAGGAGAGGAAGAAGGAAGAGAAAAGTAATAAGTTTAAGGAAAGGATGAAGATAAGTAGTAAAGTAAGTACATAAGTAAGTAAGGAGGAAGGAACGAAGGAAGGAAGGAAGGAAGGAAAGTTAAAATAAGGAAGGAGGAAGGGAATACATAGTAAAGGGAAGGAAGAAGGAAGTATATAAAGGAAGGAAATAATAAGTAAGGAAGAAGGAATGAAGAAGTACATAGTAAGAAAAAGGAGTACATAGTAAGGAAGTAAGTACATAAAAGGTAATTAATAACTAATACATAAGTTTAAACAGGAAGAAGGAAGTCAAGTAAGTGATAGATAAGTAAGGAAGGTAAGTAAGAAGGATACAAAGGAAGGAAGTACATAAGTAAGGAAGTAAGTAAACTACGTATGTAAGGAAGGAAGGAAGTAGCAAAAGTAAGGGAAGGAAGGAAGTACATAAATAAAAGTAAGGAAGGTTTAAAGTAAGGAAGGAAATAATACAAGAAGTAAGGAGGAAGTACATAGTAAGTACATAAGGAAGGAAGTAAGTAAGGAAGGAAGTAGAATAAGTAAGTAAGGAAGGAAGAAGGACAGTAATAAGGAAGGAAGGAAGAAGTAAGTAAGGAAGTAAGACAAGGAAGTCATAGTAAGTAAAGAGGGAAGTACCATAAGCAGGAAGTAGGGAATTAAGTACATAAGTAAGTAAGGAAGGAAGCACATAAGTAAGGAAGGAAGTAAGAAAGTAAGTAATAAGTAAGGAAGGAAGGAAGTACATAAGTAAGGAAGTATAAAGGAAATAGTAAGTACATAAGTAGATAAGTATGAATAAAGTAAGTACAAAAGGAAGTAATAGTGAGAAGTAAGTACATAAGTAAGGAAGGAAGGAATGAAGTATAATAAGTAAGGAAAGGGAAATACATAAGAAGTAAGGAAGGATTAACATAAGTAAGGAATACATAAGTAAGGAAGGAAGAAGTACATATAAGGAGTAAGTAAGTAAGGAGTGAGTACATAAGTAAGTAAGAAAGTAAGTACATAAGTAAGAAGGAAGTAAGTACATAGAAGTAAGGAAGTAATAATAAGTAAGTAAAATAAGGTAAGTAATAAGTACGTAAGTAAGAGAAGGAAGGAAGGAAGTACAGTACATAAGTAAGTAAGGAAGAAGAAAGTAAGGAAGTAATAAATACATAAAGTAAGTGAAATAAAAGTACATAAAGTAAGTAATATATAGGTATGTAGTAAGTAAGTAGAAAGTAGGGAATAAGTAAGTAAAGTAAGTAAGGTAAAGTAAGTAAGTAAGAAAGGAAGGAGTAAGAAGTAAGTAAGTATAATAATTAAGTAAGTAGATAAGTAAGTAAGTAACTAGGTAAATAAATTAGGGTAGATAAGTAAGTACAAAAGTAAGTAAAGTAAGTAAAAAAGTAAAGTCCCTAAGTAAGTAGGTAAGTAAGTAAGTAATCTGAGGTTCTTTTTTAGCGCTGGTGGCAGCATGGTGTGTGGCTCTGCGTAAATGTGGGTGATTTGTGTGTTTCCTATCTCCTGCCGGACTGTTTTATACCGTTGTGTGTGGTGTTTTTCTCTCCAGATCAGGTAACATCCAAACTAGTGGTGTCTCTCATTCTTTCACGTCTGGACTATTGCAATTCTCTGTTGACTGGTCTACCAGCATCATCAATCCACTCCCTTAACTCTGCAGCTTGACCAGTCCCCAGAAAGAAAATCTGAATACATACTCCTCTCTTGCGATCTCTCCACTGGTGCCTGTCCCACAGAGAGTAAGCTTTAAGACCAGTACCCTCTGTTACAAATGTTTAAACAAAACAGCTTCCTCCTCCTCTGTGACTGTCTTCCCCTATACAGTTTTGACTATTTTTATACTCCTTCTCGTTATCCCGCCAGGCCTGGGCTTTATCACAGTTTCTTCTTTAAAACCCATTGACGCTGGAGGCAACAGCAAAGTGAGAGGCTGTATGACCAGTGGCTTTTCCACTCATGGAATTCGACTTTACAGCTTTAGTCTTTAGTGATCAACTATGATTCTGACTAGGAGGCCTGACTTGCACAGCCCTTATGTGCTGCAGCCTGGGGCTAGTTGGCCTTTGGAGAACATCTCCAACGTGACTGCCCTTAAGCCCACTTGGCGAGAGAGTGGGGATGTACTGTGGGCAAGGCATCTCCACTATAATCAAATTCTGCCCAGTTTCCAAAAACAGCAGCTGCCTCCTCTGCTGTTTTGGAGGTCATCGTCGAAAACGACGGACTACATACTACATACTCCTTCTCGTTCCCTCCGCTCTGCTGCATATCCCCTGTGCTTACAAATACCAAGATTCAATAAATCCACTGTTGACCGTTGCTCTTTCTGTTTCTGATCCGGTGATATGGAATGATCTCCCTCTCTCCCTTTGCAAAGGCCTTCAATGACACTTTAAAATCCAGCCTCAAGAATATTTATTCCAAACCTAAGATTTTCCCCTCCTGTTCATCTAAGGGGGGAGGGGGAGGGGGGAGGGAGGAAGGGAGGGAGGGAGGAAGAGAGGGAGGGAGGGGGAAGGAAGGAAAGAAGTGAGGGAGGAAGGAAGGAAGGAAGGGGGGGAGGGGGAAGGGGGGGAGGGGGGGGAGGGAGGGGGGGAGGAAGGAAGGAAGGAAGGAAGGGAGGGAGGGAGGAGGAAGGAAGGAAGGATCTGAAAAAGTAAGAAAGTAAGTAGCTAACAAAGTAAAAGAGTAAGCAAGTAAGCAAGAAAGTTTTTTAAAAGTCAGTCAATGGGTCAGTCAGTCAGTCAGTAAGAAAATAAGAATTAAGTAAAAAGGAACTCAGAGTATGTAAGAAATAAGTCAGTCAGTCCGTTTAAAAGAAGGAAAAAAGTAAGAAAGTTAGTAATAGGTAAGTAAGCAATTAAGTAAGAAAGAAAAAAATGTTAATTAAGAAAGTGAGTAAATAAGTAAGTAAGTACGTAAGTAATTAAAAAAGAAAGTAAGTATGTAAGTAGTCAGTCAGTAAAAAAGTATGTAAGTAAGTAAGTAAATCAGTCAGTTATTTAGTAAGAAGGATGAAAAACCAATAAGTAAATAAGAAAGTAAGAAAGGTAAGTGAGAAAATAAGAAAGTAAAGAAGTAAGAAGTAAGTAATAGTAAGTAGGTAAGTTAGTGGGTAAGAGGTGGTAAGTAAGTAAATAGGTCAGAAGGTAAGTACGTAAGTATGTGTGTATGTATGTATGATTATGGAGGTAAGTAAGTAAGTAAAGGTAAGTAGGTGGGTAGGTAAGTAAGCAAGTAAATAAGTGAGTGATGAGTGATTGGTGAGTAAGTGAGTGGGGAAAGTGACCGAGCGAGTGAGCGAGCAAGCAAGCAAGTAAGCACGGAAGAAAAGTAAGTAGGTAAATAGGTCAGTGGGCAAGTAGGTAAATAGGCCAGTAAGTAAGTGTGGGTATATAGTGTGTTTTTTTGTTTTTTTAATGCCTTTTCATAGTGGTGATTTAGATACACCCGCAGTCGTTGTGTGTGTGTGAGGGGGGGGAGCTGTTGGTATGTTACGCGCGAGCTGCGTGCTTATATATGTGTTGTGGTGGGGGGGGGGGGGGGAGGGGGGAGCTGCTGTTGTGTATGTTTTACGCGCGAGCATGCGTGCTTATATGTGTGTGTGGGGGTGTGTGGTGTGTGTGTGTGTGTTTGTGTGTGTGTGTGTGTGTGTGGTGTGTTGGTGTGCACGAGCGCGTACATTCGACGATCCAATCAAATTCTAAGTGAAATTTTCAACAGGTATTCTTGCTGGAGATTCCAGAATAGAAATGTGTCTTTTTAGTGTCACAAAATATCAAAGTAATTGGGTTAAACTGTGAATGTCGTAGTTTCTGTGCTTCAGCAATAAACGCAGCAACAGTTTTGATCACAATAACTTCATCAGACGATATGCGAAGAAGCTACATTGCCTTTGGAAAGCTTTTAAATTGAAACAGAGGACAGTTTTTTAATTATGTATGGAAACATGGTAGACATTGAAATAGGAAAATGTATTCATTCCAAGAATGTTACCACAAAAAGGGCTGGGAACTGCGTGGACGTCATCTTTTGTTTGCATTAAAAACCCAAGTGTTCTTTTCGAAATCTTGCACTATGTAATCGGTACCATTTCTCAATGACTAACCGAAGATACCATATTGTACAGAGACAGAGACCGAAAGATGGAGACAAAAGGCAAAGGTAAAGTCAGTGAAATGGGGATGATTTAAAATGTTTTTGACTTTATTGACAGACAGAGAAGCAGGGACAGAAACAGAGACAGATAGAAAGAAAAGCCGAGACACAGAAAGACGAAACAGCCGTTTCAATTTCAGTTTTAATTTGTGGGTTTGCCTGAACAAGTTTGGAGTACAGGACATGCACACACTCCACACCTACCTCATTTTTCCCCGAGGCAGAAACTGGACAATTTTTTAAATTCATTTTAAGACATCCCCCTTCCCATCTCGGATACATGAACTTAGGCAATTTTCATCAGAAGATGTGGGCGTGTGAAATTACTTACAACGTAAATCACCCGTTCACAAAGCAATCACATAATGTTTTGTATGTAGTTTCATATAAAGTAAGTAATATAAGTAATGCCAGCGGAAACCCGCACCCCCCCCCTCCCACCCACCCCACTCCCCCCTCCCCCCCCCCTTCCACCTTGAAGAAGTTTGGAAAGAGCAGTAAGGATGCAGGAAGTTGAAAGTGGGGGAGGGGAGGGGATTTGAAGAGGAGAGTGGCAAGAGGGTGTGGCCTTTAAGAACAACAAGAAAATCAGAAGAGGGAAAAAGATGAACAAGGATGAGGAGGGTGGCATGGTAGTGCTCCCTTTTTCCCCTCACCCTTTTTTATGTTCTTCTGATTTTGTTGTTGTTCTTGTTGCTGTGATGACAGAAAGCAAACGCACTGATTAATCACTGCACTACCTAGAAATCCACGTTTGGCATTGGCTTTGAATTTGACAGGGGTGGAGACTAAACAAATCTTCTGACATGCATTTGAAGACGTTTGGTCAAGGGATCATCAACGATAATCTATTGGTCAAAACTCGGGTTTTAAAGTCGAGTTAATGCCGTGGTCGTATATGCTGTACTTTTATTATGTGTGCGCATGTGTGCTTGTGTGAGTGTATGTGTGCATGTGTGCATGTGTGTGTGCACGCGCTTCGGCGTGCGTGCATGTGTGCGTGCGCAGTTATTTGTGTTGTTTGTGTGCGTGTTTGTGTTGGTGTGTGCATAAGCGCGCGCACGGGCGCGTACGCACGTGTGTATATGTGTGTGACGCGCCAGTGGTGTATGCATATCTGTCTTTCTGGATGTCTTTGGATGGATGGAGGGAGGGGGGGAGGGGGGAATGGGAATGCATGGATGCATGGATGGATGGATGGATATGTATGTATGTATGGGATGTATGTATGTTATGTAAAGTATGTATTTATGTATGTATGTATGTATGTATGTATGGTGTGTGTGTGTGTGGGTATGTATGTTATGTATGTATGTTGTATGTATGTTGTATGTATGTATGTATGTATGTATTGTTGTATGTATGTTCGTACCTATGTACATATGTATGTAGTAGTACGTTGTATGTTGTGTGTGTGTGGGTGTGTGGTATGTATGTTGTTATTATGTATGTATGTTATGTATTTTAAAGTTTGTTGTATGTATGTAGTATGTGTGTATGATACGTGCGTGAGTAGTACCTGAACCCGAGCAGGAATGGGTTTGCACATGTGTATATTTTTTGAACCCAAGGGGGCGGGTGAAATACCTTTTCAAATTCAGATTGTTATTACTCAATGCTTCTGGTCGGTGCGAGTGTGTCATAGCGTGAGGGTGTTTGGGGATGGCCAGTCAGAACTATTGTGTGGTATACCTTCATGCAGAGAGAGAGAGAGAGAGAGAGAGAGAGGTGTGCGCGTGTTTTGTGTGCGAGTGTTTTTGCATGCGTATACGCATGTGTGCGTGGACGCGTGTGCATGTGGGTGTATGTGTAGATCCACGTGGAAATAAAACAGTTTGACCAAAATCGAAAAGCACTTGTTTATGTGGGGAGGCGGTTGGTGGTCACGTGCTGTTGTTTGCTTCGAAAGCTGGGAGCGCACTTTGTTGATACACCTGCTTTAGCTCCCTTTGTTGACCTTCGCTGATTTTTTCGCTTTGTGGATAAATGGTTTTTGTGCATAAAAATGCCTGCGATTTTTTTCCTATTTCTATTTTAACATTTTCTTCTTGTTGAAATATTTTGCATTTCATGTTTTTTTCAAATGGTTTAGTTGTTTACCTATTATTTTATTTAGTCTGACGGAGAGCAATTTCATATCATTTGTTTATGCTGGTCCTTGACACATTCCTGTTTTTAAGCTGCTGCTTAGTGCTGTGACTTGAATGGCAGTAGATGTAGGTATGTATCGTGCAAGGATTAGCAAGCATTATTCTAAAGCCCTGGCCAAAACAAGAAAACTAATTTTTCTTGATCGATCTCTGATCGTACAATTTCTGATATTGTCATGCCTTCACCATCCCTGTAGCATAACATTGTCGGTGTTTGCTCATTTTCTTGCTTTCGTTGATGATCACAAAAGTAATTCAACAAACAGCTCTGTTCCTACTGACCACAAAGATAATCACAGGGGATATAAAGGTTCAGTCCCCACTCAGTGGTTGCGCTTACTTTTGTTCTTGTGTGGAGATGTAGAAGTTAACCCAGGACCAACTCCTACAACTGATTTAAAAATTGTGCACATAAATGCAAGAAGTATTAGAAATAAGATTCAACTGATACAATCAGAATACAACAATATCGATATAATTACAGTATCTGAAACGTGGCTTTCTGAAACGGACCACAACAGTTCAATTCACCTGACCAATTTTCATCCACCAGTCAGGTGTGACAGATCGCATGACCCACATGGTGGAGTAGCTATTTATGTTAGAAATAATTTATATTGTAAAGCTCCGCCTGATTTGCACGTCAGTGATTTGGAAGCGGTGTGGATCGAAACAAAACTAGATCAGACGGGTATATGCCAGTTAAAACTGTTACTGTTCGTCTGAATGATGTACCCTGGCTGACATATGAAATTAGAATGTTAATTGCAGAACGTAAGGTTATTCACAGAACTGCTAAATTAACTAACACACCTGAAAACTGGCTTCGTTTCCGCCAGTTCCGGAACTATGTGAATTCTGTGCAAAGAAAAAGACAGCAGCTAGACTACACCACAGAACTAGAAAGCAAGATTTCCAACCCGTCCAAGTTTGGACAAAAGGAGTGGTGGAAGCTAGTGGTGGAAGCTAGTGAAACTGTTTCTGAAAAAGAAAGGAATAGATGCCAATGAAATCCCTCCTATTTTGTATAACAACACCGTGTTCTATTCAAGTAGGGATAAGGCAAATATTTTCAATAGCTTTTTCATTTCCCAGTCTAGTCTGGAAAATGATGACGATGATCCCTCTTACATTCCTTTTCTTGTAAAGGAAATAAACGAAATTTTGCTGTCAGCTTCTGAAGTTGAAAATGTCATTCTTAACCTGGATACGAATAAAGCAGTAGGATTAGATTTAGCTCACATCTCTACCATCTGTTCTAAATCCGCTTACTAATAATCTGTTTAATAGAAGTCTAAACGAATGTAGGTTCCCAAAACTTTGGAAAACAACAATTAGTAAATCCTATTCATAAAAAAGCATCAAAAGAACTATGTAAAAACTATAGACCAAATTCATTGTTAAGTTGCGTTGGGAAGGTTTTAGAAAAATGTATTCACTCAAAAGTGTACCATTTCCTATCATCTAACCATATTCTTTCTCCATTCCACTCAGGTTTTACTCCTGGGACTCCGCTGTGAACTACCATTATGACATTTATTTCATCGCCATATAAGCAAACGATCCATTTATGTGCCTGTGCAGAGACAGGACCGACAGTATTGCTGTTTCCGTCCTAACTTTTATCTAGTACGTGCCTACACCAATTTGCCACATCTTCGCTCTTTCCATCGTGACAGAGGTAAATCAAGAAAATCTTTAAGGATCTTTTCTCTCATGTCTATGACAAGTATGTAAGAACTGTTCATTTCCTTCTTGAAAACCATATGCAATTGCTTATCCATCGGGGTTGTTCACTGTTTCGATGCATATAGCCAGTTTATTAGGTAATACAACGAGTTTACATGTGAAAACGCGACTCTAAACATCTATATCTATGCATGAAAAGATATCGTTCCTTGCTCAAAGGACATCTGTAAACGTTCTATACATTTCCTATCTATTCCCATCAGCTCGGGTGGATGACCATTCTATGCATGAATATAATCTACGTAATCTCTGTTTGAAAACTCACTTAAAAATTGCATTCATCTACTGGTTTACCTTGGGTCAGCCATTACTACGGAAAAACCTGTGCTACATATACAGGTCCTTGATAGTCGTGACCCAACATTTTGTACCCCGATTATCCAAAGACAAAAGCATCTGGATAGCCATTGTTTTGGAAGTCTGTCTGCTTCCATCTGCAGTTAACGAGCAATATATCCACAGATCTGACAGTTGTATGATGGAAAAGAGGATTATCTGCCTTAGCTCACCGTTACAATTATTTGTTGGGCGTTTCAAATAGGTACCCCCGATATCGCTTCTCCAAGCTATAAGGTGTACTTTGTCAAGGTTATCGAGTCTATTAATCTCCCCAGAGTAGAGGAGGTATACAATATCTACTGTACTGTTGCATAAAATATCTTGAAGAAAGTTTTTTTTTGTTTTGTCTATTTCTTTGCATTTTGAATATAGCTCTACTTGAAGATACAAACGCTCTTTTTCCTTTTGTAAAACAAAGCAGCAAGTTCCCAATGTTTGCAACTAGTTTGTTTTAATGTTTAAATCCAAGGTAAGTGTAACTGTTTCCACTTCACAAGATCAACTATAGAAAACCTGTTTTTTTCATTTTTTGATAGCTAGAGATGTCCCACCTTTTCTAAAAACCATAACCTTAGTCTTTTCTTTATTAACTCTAAGTTTTAAATGATCCACAACAAGTTTTTAGATAATTCTAGTTGGAGTCTGGCAGTCCTCGGGAGTGGTTGGACACAATACACATTCGTCAGCGATAAGAACTAAACATTTCAGGTCACAGTTGGGATAAGCTGAATACCATGTACAACCAAATTCATTAATTATGTGAGCTAAAGTTATTTATAAACGTTTGAAAAAAAGGGTCGGACTAAGAACCCATCCTTGGCGAATCCGTAGGACAATGAAAAAAATCGGTATAGTCGTTTTTAATTCTTACATAGGATAGGAGTGAGCTAAAAATAGCTTTGAGAGAGCAAAAAAACTTTCCCTCACTCCAGCATCAAGAAATAGCTTCAAGTGTTTTTGGGGATGTACAGAGTCAAAGGCTTTCTTGATATCAATTAAATGGCAGTACCGCTTTCTTTTGCTCACTATTTAGCCATTTTGGCTAACACAATACATGTTAAGTATGAGTCGATGTGGATAATTTCTCCTGAAACCTGCCTGGTTTTCAACTAAGCTGTGCGTGTCATTCCAACCACAAGTACAGTCGTGTGTTAAGAATTGATGTATAACAATTACATTATATACGAATTAAGGAAACCTCTATAATTGTCTAGCTGTATGCAATCACCATTTTTGAAGATAGGAAAATACTATTGCTTTTGCCCATTTCGTTAGGACAAAATGCCTTGACTAAAATATTTGATTAAAGAATTGTGTTCCAAACACCTCTATTCCCACAAACTCCAGTACCTGCTTTTAGGCAATCTCTGCTGTGACACCATCTATTCCTGGGTGATTTGCCACATTTTAGATTTTTTATTGCACGTTGTAATTTCTTCTTTTAGTATGGGCATATTTAAGGTATGATCTTTGTCTTCTTCCAAACTGCTATCTGGATCAGTGTTACCTTTGAGCTGTATTTTCCCAGTAGTATACACATTCTTGATATGTCCATACCTGTCTTCAGGGTTACTTTATCTCTGATGCCATCCTTTCACTCCTCCAATCCTCTTTTTTGTCTTTCCAAAATAATGCAGAATCATTGCTTTTCTTTGTCAAACTTCAGCAAGATCTTTTCTTAACCCTCTTTTCTTTTGTTTTACCAAAAAACTATACGGCTGTTTCCCTTCTAGATATGTTTTTCTATTAAAATCCTTATCGTTCTTCTAAATGTTCTTATGATTCTTTGTCATTTGTTTTGCTCTGTGACACTCAGCATCAAACCAGGAGATCGCCTCGTGCTTTAGTCCATATTGCACTGGTTACCTGCACTTACTTGCGTAGGCGGCAGTCATACAAAATAACTCGAGGGCCTTTATCCACATTACCTGTTAGTGAATGAAAATAGCCTCTTCCAGTTTAATTCTGATTACTATTTCACAATTGTCTTTTTGAATTACCCTCTTTTTTCCTTTTCTCCCAACTTATTTTTCCCCCAACCATGATTTTCTCCTTCCTTGTCAGTTAGCTATCAGATATTGTCCTTACTATTGGGTTGTATGTAGAGTTTAACACGTAATTCGACAGGTAAGTGGTCTGAGTCTATTGCATGAAGCACTTTCAGGTTTTCTATCTTTAAAACAGGTTAACAAATCACATGATTACAATAACATAATCCAGGGACCTTGAGCACTGAGCTACCAATATAGTGCCGTCTGCCATCGTGGCCATAACCAGACATTAACCATCAAAATTACACAAATCAGTCACATTACAAAACTCCAAAAGTTGTTACCAAACAAGTTAACTTTTTTGTCTTTAGAGTTTCTAGAAAGAAAATAGATCATTGTGTTTTAAGTTAGG
Organism: Rapana venosa; assembly: GCA_028751875.1. Lineage (NCBI taxonomy): Eukaryota > Metazoa > Mollusca > Gastropoda > Neogastropoda > Muricidae > Rapana > Rapana venosa. The sequence goes on from CM054166.1 coordinate 6,203,565, forward strand.
TCAAAAGGTCGAATGCTCATCAACATCAAGTCGTCACAGTTGTTGGAAGCAGTGGTGGGTGCCTTACAATCACCCCAAAGATCTAAAAAGAAAATCATTAGCGTGTTGTAAGATCTATAACATAATTCTCTATTATTCTAATCCATAGCCCCTTGTCAGTTTTGCTCACAAAGGCGAGCATGTGGTGAATGTAGGTATATATGAATAAAAAATCTTTCTTTGTGGTCAACAGCTCTTCACTAATTTTTCAGTATAACAACGTTTTCAGTTCTGTATGAATTCTTTTTAACATATCAGAGTAACACTTCTTCACGTGAACCACTACACTCCAGAGGGTTTTGCTGTGTTGAGTAAGCGTTTTTGCTTTTGAAATATAACGTTTAGCCTGTGCAAATGATGCTGTCTCTAGATTATCCAGAAAGATAAAGTTTCTGTTAAGGAAACAAAAATCATTCTGTGTGACAAAATATAAAATCTGGGTCTTCTAAGTTAGAAATCAATCACCCACCACATTGTAACACAAAAATGTCATATCACCACATTTACTTTCCTGTATATCTGAGGCATTGTATTAGCTTGTCCGATTTTTAACAACCTATTTGTGTCATGCTGTGCCTTGCCAAGGGTGTGATGCCCGGCAAATCCTAGTTCCTTCTCCCTCCCAGGTGAAGGGCTCCTAGAGTCATTCCCTGATTCTCGCTGATACTACACTGTCAGCTGGCTTCTGGTATAGGCGCGGCTCTAAAAGCATCGTGATACTGCTTGTGCTTAGTTTCTTTTCTGGTTGCTGTCAGAGCGAAGTGTCATGGTCGTGATTCCCCTCTTCTTGCCTGCACTTACCCCCTGTCTTGTGCACAGAACGTGACCTGCGGCTGGGGAATTCTGGACTCCAAGTTGTGTGGATGTGTCTGTTGAAGCTGGTTTCCCCCATCTCTTTTTTGTCAGTTGTGTGGCCTGTCCTTGTTCCAGCAAATTTGGTTGGAGTCAGTTGCAAGTGTTATTACACTGTTGTAAAGTATGTCCATTACGTATTTTTCTGTTCAGCACATAGGTCTCCATCATTGTTTACTGTGCTGTTTTTCTGTCATTTTGTTGATATGGTGTAGTTTCTCTCTGTGTCTATCTGTTGTCTTCTGTCTGCCTAACTCTATCCGTTTTCTGCATTCTTTGTCTGTTGCTGTGATCACTGGTCACGTATGGTTTGCCACACACTCAGCAGCATGTGTGACTGCTGAACAGCGGCGGTCACTGGACTGTGTCTCTGTGGGGTGTGCCGACCTGCTTGACTGTTCCTCCGCCTTCTGGTCTTCTGGTTGCTGGTTGCTTCCTGTACTCCCCAAGTTGGGAAGTCTGCAGCTGTGTGGTTAGGGCGTCGAGCGGACCGCCTGGCTGTAAGTCTGGTGCTGAACCACCGGCTGTCTGGTTGGCAGCGTGCTGGTGGACCGTTGTGGAGGCTTGTTGTTGTGTGGTTTTTTCTCTGGACTGGTATGCTTGTATTTTATTTGTTGTCATTCTGCATGCGCTGCTAGAGAGGACTGCATTTGACGGCTCTTGGATCCATATTCCTTTCCTATGTATTAGTCTCTCTGTAAATGTGTAGCTGTCTTCTCAGTAATATCTCTGGTATATAGTCATTGGAGTCAAGTAGTTTGCGGTGCACTGTTCCCGTAATGCTGGTATTTCCTGATTCTCCTGGGTTATGCTATTTCAAGATGATCTTCATTGTGATCAGTTGCTTGTTCTGCTGAAGGTTGTGTTTTTGGAACTGTTTTTCATCCCTTCCCTATGACTTTGTGATTGGCGTGTGTTTTCTGGCCTATCTACGATTTTCTGTATGGTACTTTCTTTAATTTCACTCCGGTTTATCTGTGTGTGCGTTCCCCTCGTTTTTTTCTTTTTGTTTTTGTTCTTTCTTTTCCTTTTTATTTTTTTTTTTTTTATTTTCTTTTTCTTTTTTCTTCGTTTTCCTGAGGTAATAGTTTTTATTCCATTGAGGTACCTGGCCCAGAGAAATCCTTTCATCATAGCTGTCTCTGAATCCGCCCATCTGGTAATTGAGTTCGAGTCTGGTATCGGTCCTTTATTGATCACTCTAATCTGCTGTTGGCTGGTAAAAAGCAGTTATACCCTGTCAGCTGTAGTAAGACCCAACAGTTGTCTCTGCCTTGTGGTGTTTTACAATCAGAAGTGACTGATATTCTCACTTATCAGTGAGTTCGTAGTCTTGTCTGTCAGGATTTCCATTTGGTCCCCCCACCTCTGGAACTGTACAATCAATGGGGGAGCTTCTTCGTCACTCTGTCTTCTTCCTCCGACAGGAATGCCATCCTTAGATCCCAAGTGTGAGTCCTGTACGTCTGGATTACTGGATCGTTCAGATTGTCTAGGATTTGATCCTCGCAGGTTCGTTCGTATCTCCCTGATGGTTCACAGATTCCACGGATTTCAGGTTGGAAGGTTTTTGTTTCTGTCTCTGTCTGTTTGCCGCCTGTTCCAGTGTGTCCAGTCTCTGCAGTATTGAACGGTAGTCTTCTTGCTGATTTCTGATATGTTCAGCCCCCTGAATTGCATACTCTTTAAGCTGTGACATCATATCATCTGGCGGAGTTATTATTAAGGTGTTGTGTGTAGATGATTCAACTTGCTGTTCAGAGTAGCATGATAGAGGCTGTGTGGGTGTTGCAAGCATTGTAGCATCTGTCATAGACGGCCAGTCATGACTTGGAAACAGTATTGTACTGTGCTATCAGAGGCCAGCTGTCAACATAGTGGCATGTAAAGAAAAGACTTGGATAAGAAGGGGAAATCTTTCCTGGCTCTGTGACTTGCATTTTTCTAAGTCAGAGAGAGAGAGAGAGAGAGAGAGATGAGAGACGCGAGAGGAGATGAGAGAGAGGGATGAGAGAGAGAGAGAGGAGAGAGCGATGAGAGAGAGAGAGACAATTGACAAAATGTTTGCTATTTAGCACTCAAAGCCATTATAGCGCTGCGGTGCGGTTATATCGAAACACAACACAATTTACTTGACCATGGATAACCATGGCAGTAGTGGTATGTAACCATCAAGCTTCGATACATTATTGGCTGTGTCTCAAGTGTCTCAATTTTAAAACAGCCTTCCTTTTCTAGTCTCCAGCCAGCGAAGTCTGCCCATGTAAGACCGATCAGGTCCGGAAGGATGATGTTGTAAATATCCGCTCAGCACCACCACTGTTGCTGGGGGTTGTGGTGTTAGTACACTGCTTCCCTTTTCCGAAGTCTGGCAAGCCGACACGTTCTTCTTTTTTTTTTTGGTGCAACATGTTTTTCTCTTCTTGCTTGAGGTACGAACACACACTTAGATTCCTCGCCAGGTCTCCATTTCCAAGTGTTATTCCAGGTGATGTCATCTGCTTACACATCACAATGTTTTGATCCCCTGAGCTTTGGCACCACCAACTTTTTGAAACGGTTTTGTTTTCTGTGTTTCTCTTGCTGTCTTAATCGATCGCTTGCACACGTTTGGTCAGTTAGAGTAGACATCCTACTGTTTTCACAATACCAGTCTAGAGTCATCCACTGTGCAGAAACTGGTCAGCTCTTCTGCCATCAGACGCCTCAGAAGACCACCAATCTTGCTGTCGGTTGCTGGATCACAAAGTAGATCAAGTGAATCTGGTGTGGCCGAGCATTCAATTCACTGTGACCACACAGTTCTGTGTACACACTGGTTGGTTTTTCTTCTGTTTCCACATCGAGCAGGGAGTCAATGTACACAAGACTGCTCTTCAAGACACTGTCACTGTCACATTGGCGACTTGCCTGTCTTTTTTGGGGCGAGAGATCGAGAGAGAGAGAGAGGCTACGGTGGCGAGAGAGAGAGAGAGAGATGAGAGAGAGAGCGCGGATAAGGCACAGAGAACAGTTGGTCAGCTGTGTGTAAACAGTGTTATTGCTCGGGTAATCGGCTTTCCAAAGGTCTTTTCATATTAATATTACCAGAAAAACAGTGTTGTTGTTGATGTGTTTTGCATACTTGTTTTTCAAATGGAATAACCACCCCAAAAGCTGTTCGTTTGGTTTTTTACATCCAGTCCTCATTGTATGGAAGTGTGTCGACCCTAATATTCTGAAGAATTACAAACCTGTTTCTAACCTACCGTTCATCTCTAAAGTCCTTGAAAAAGTTGTTCTGAAACAACTTAAAACCACTTTATTCCAGTAGTGCTCCTTCCCCCTTTCCAGTCTGCCTATGGCATCCACCACAGCACTGAAACCACCCTTGTCTACACCTTAAAAATACTTCTACATGCGTCTGACTCGGGAAAAATCTCCCTTCTCACTCTTCTCAACATATACAGCCTTTGACACTATAGACCTTTCAATTCTTCTGCCCCGTCTCCAAAATACGTTTGGTATTAGACACAGCCCTCACCTGGTTCAGTTCAACCTCACAGACCAATTCACACAGATACAGTAAACAAGATTCAGTCATCACCTGTCAAATTGGAATGTGGAGTCCCACAGGGATCAGTTCTCTGCCCTGTTCTTTTCACTCTATACACTGCTCCTCTTTCACACATAATAAACCGTCATCAGATCAACCCTCATTTTTAAGCAGATGACTCTCAATTCTTAGCATGATACTCCTGAAAACCTGCCCTCTCTCTTGATTAATATGTCCAAAATTGGATGATACAGAATAGTTAGAGCCAAATGCAGATAAAACCGAAGCCATGCTTGTAGGGACCAAACACAATTTCTCTTCCATCACAACAGCTTCAATAGAATTTGGCAATACATCTGTCCCTCTATCTACTACTGTGAAATATCTAGCAGTCCTTATAGACAACACACCCTCCATGCAAAAAGTCATCACTCAAACCTGCCAGTCGTGCGACTATCAATTGCGCATCAGTGCAGTTCGAAAGTACCTGTCCACTGATACAGCATCCAAACTAGTCATGTCTCTCATTCTCTCACGTCTGGACTATTGCAATTCTCTTCTGGCTGATCTGCCAGAATCATCTATTCACTCCCTTCAATGTATACAAAACTCTGCAGCTCGCCTAGTCCTCAAAAAGAAAAAGTCTGAGCACATTACTCCTCTCTTGCGATCTCTCCACCGGTTGCCTGTGCCACAGAGAGTAAACTACAAGATCAGTACCCTCTGTTACAAATGCCTCCATTAAACAGCACCTTCCTACCTCTGTGAATGTCTTCACCTGTACACTCCTTCTCGTTCCCTCCGCTCTGCTGCAGATACCTTGTGCTTAAGAATACCTAGATTCAACCAGTCCACCGTTGGCCGTCGCTCTTTCTCTGTTTCTGGTCCATCGATCTGGAATGACCTCCCTCTCTCCCTTCACCAAAAGCCGTCTTATGACCCTTTTAAATCCGGCCTCAAGACACATTTATTTCAAACCTAAGATTCTCCCCTCTTGTTCCATTTCATTTTTGTCCCTGCCCTCAACAGCAAAAAAGTCCATCACTCTGCCGAGTGTACAACCTTTTATGTGAGTGAGTGAGTGTGCCCTATGTGCGTGCGTGCGAACGTGTGTGTATCATTTGAACTTGTAAAAAACACACCCTATTAATTGTAGCTGGCTGCATGTGAATGAGTTTGATGAATAAAAGCGCTTTGATTTTTTGTGTGTGTGCAAGATATAGCGCTATATAAATTCCATGTATTATGATGATGAGGGAATGATGATGATGATGGATGTAAAATTCTAACAAAAGAGTTTGTGTCTTTTTCTGTTACATGTACCCAAAAAGATAATAACTGATTTATAATTCTAACAATAAGTGGAAATCTTCCAACTTCTCCCTAAAGTAGGTAATGAATTTGATTTTTATGTATTCCACAAGTTTGTTTACAAAAGTTTACATGAATATTTTTGTAAAGATACTTACTTGATGTGTTCAATTTAAATAGATCATGAAAAATGAAAGTCTGTTTGACCATTAAAAAAAAAGGGGAACCACACTTCTGCTCCATAAGTTAAGACAGGGGATATCAATGAATCAAATAAATGCATTATGATATTAGCTTTTATACTTTGCTCTTTTCAAAGCAGAAGCTGCTTTGTTGCTTTGTTTTGAAATATGTTCCTCAGCTGATTGAAACTTTCATTTTTGATGAAATACTACACCCAGATATTTATAAGTTTTAATTGTTTCAATTAAAATGGTCTCCACATTGGAAATGAATAGGAATTTGGGGGGTGATTTAGTGAAAAACTATTACTTTCGTTTTTGCTTTGTTTATTTTTTAGTCCCCATTTGGAACAATTATCATTTAATCTATCTAGTTTAGTTTGTAGTCCTAACTTTGTAGTTGATAATAGTGCTAGATCATCAGCATAAACAAACTGGAATCTTATCTTCTGCATAATTTTATGGTGAATCTTTTCCTCAATGAACTGAACAATATCATTGATGTAAACATTAAATAATGTAGGACTTAGAGTGTTCCCTTGGTGTACCCCCTTTTTTACAAAAAATTCTTCTGTGTATCTTCCTTTCATTTGCAAGAATTGTTGCGTTTGTGTGCATACTGTTAATGACATGAAAGATTTTACCAGTTACACCTATTTTATTTAACTTTACAAGTAGAGCCTGATACCATACATTGTCAAATGCTTTCTGAAAATCTACAAAGCAACAATAAAGTCTATTAATAGTTTTTTTTTCTAGTGCTTTGTCTATTACTTTATTAAGGATTTCTACATGGGGTTTTCTGAATTCAACTTGTTTTCTGGAAGATAGTTGTTTTGTTCCAAATATATGAGATTCTTGTATTCAAAATTTGGCAGAAAAGCTTCATTAATGTTATCCCTCTGTAGTTTTCCGGATTATCAGTGCATCCACTTTTAAATCGGGATACTAACACCTATTTTCCAGTCACAAGGATATACACCTGTATCTAACACAAGATTAAACATGATCTTCATTATTTCCATTAGACTGGGTAAAATGATTTGAGCATTTCGTTTGTTATGCCATCTTTACCAGGTGACTTTTTATTTTTCAACTTTTTAATTGCTCTTGATATCTCTTCTACATGATTTGTTTATCTAAGAATGGTTCATCATTTGTTTTTATGTCATCATACATGTTTTGTACAAGTTGTGTTTGTTCTGGATCTATTTGTGGTTCCTCTCCAATGAGCTTTTTAAGTGTTCAATACACTTCCTGCTGGTTCATATATTATTTACATGCTTTGCTCCATCACTTTCGCTTCTTTTAATTTCTGCAAAGTTTTCCAAAAAAATATTTGGATCTGTATTTATCATTTCCTGTAACTGTGATACTAACATATTCTTGAAAGCTTCCTTCTTATGTTTTATTATATTATTATACTGGTTTCTCTTGAAAAAATGTTGTCGAAGTTCATGTTTGTCTGGACATCTGTTTACAGCACTAAGTAAGGACTTTAGTTCTTTTCTCATGTTTGTACATTCTGAGTCAAACCACTTTTTTTTAACGTTTCACTTTTAAGATTTTGGTCTTTTAATTTTTAAACAATTCCTGCTGCTTTGATCAAAATGTCTGATAACTTTTTGGGCATTCATTGATATGAGATTGAAAGTGTAGGCTTAGATCGCCAGAATCAGACTGCTTTGCACTTTGTTTTCACATGTTGCGCTATTTTATCTGTTTTGACTTGTTATTGTTTGATTTTTTTCTTGAATTGATGGAGCCTTAGTGCCTTTGAAATTGGTTCACTTGAGTTTCTATCCCATAAAAATGTTGGGCCCATTTGTTGAGTTGAACGATTACTAACCAACTATTTTTGTGTATTTCTCTTTGGAATTAGTATCTTCTGTTCGGAAACATCGAAGTTCGGTAAAGATATATTTAGATAAATTGGACAATGATTGGAATGTTCCATTAAATCTTTGATTTTTATGTTTCACTTCCCTAATTAGAGAATGTGAAAATATAAAGTAATCAACAAGGCTACAACCTTGTGTTTGAAAACATGTGAATTTTCCTTGTAGATCTCCTAACGTTCGTCGTTTAGTATAAAGAGTTGATTTTCTTAACAAATATCTATTATATTTTGTCATATTTCTAAATTACTATATCCATTGTAGATCTACGATAACAATTGTCAAGCATATCACTTTCTGGTCGATCGAAATAACTGTGCTGTAATTCCATTTCTATAACATCACTCATTTTTCCGGTCCACGCATTTAGATCTCCACAAATATGACTGACCTCTTGTGAGAACGTTTCAAAATCCTATTCTAAATTGTCCCAGATCTTTTGTGTATGTTCTTTTCCATATGAAGAAAATCCATGAGGAATGTAAAAACGTCATGAACAATGAACTTAGTGTAAACATTTTGTATATTTTTTTTATCCTCCAATATCTGAGTTTGTTTGTGGTAAAAATGTTATTTGTTTCCTATACTATTCTTTAATAAAAACTGAAATTCCTCCTGAAGAGCTAGAAGCATTATTTCTTTTTGCCCTGCAATAGTGCATTGGTATTTCCCTGGTAGCCTTTACCTCTGTTACTTCTCTTTTATCCAAATGTGTCTCTTGCAAAATGTGATCTATAGTGTCAAATGCTGCAGATAAGTCGAGAAGAGTGAGAAGGAGATTTCCCTGAGTCAGAAGCATGTAGAAGCATGTTTAACGTAAGGACTAGGGTGGTTTCAGTTTCTGTGGTTGGGGCAATAGGCAGATTGAAATGAGGAAGGAGAGTATTTGAATGAAGATGGCTGTTGAGTTGTTTCAGAACTACTTTTCAAGATTTTGGAGATGAAAGGTAGGTTGTAAACAGGTCTGTTAATTTTTCAGTATGTTAGGGTCGAGGTCGTGCTTTTGAGTAGAGGTGTAACATTGCAGTTTTGAGTTCTGATGGGAAAAAATAATTACCACTACCACCACTACCGCTATCACTACCACCATAATACCGCTATAACTAACCACTTACCCCTATCACTACCACCATACCGCTATCACTACCACCATTACCGCTATCACTACCACCACTACCGCTACCACTACTACCACTACCGCTATCACTACCACCACTACCACTACTACCACTACCGCTACCACTACCACCACTACCGCTATCACTACCACCACTACCGCTATCACTACCACCACTACCACTACTACCACTACCGCTATCACTACCACCACTTTCCGCTACCACTACTACCACTACCGCTACCACTACCACCACTACCGCTACCACAAACCACCACTACCGCTATCACTACCGCCACTACCGCTATCACTACCACCACTACCACTACTACCACTACCGCTATCACTACCACCACTACCACTACTACCACTACCGCTATCACTACCACCTCTACCACTACTACCACTACCGCTATCACTACCACCACTACCGCTACCACTGACCACCATGTACCGCTACCACTACCACCACTACCACTATCACTACTACCACTACCGCTATCACTACCACCATTACAATCTGCCAACTTCCTCATCCCCCCCCCCCCCCCCCCCCCCCCCCCCCCCCCTCCGTACCTCCATCTCGAAGAGCTCTGGCAGGGTGCAGGCTACAGCAAGGAAGGCGACAAGGGAGATAATGATCTTGGCTCTTTGGGGCGTGCACAGCACTCGGCCCCGCATGGGGTGACACACGCCGATGTAGCGCTCTACAGTGAAGGTCACGGTCAGCAGCACTGACACGTTGGCGGCCATGTCTGACAGCACACGTCCATAGGGGTACCAGTGCACGTACACCTCGTTCCTGCAAGGAGAGAAGACACCTTGTTAGCATGATGGATTTTAAGTCAATCTGCAGCATCATGTAGCAGCCATTAATAGATTTGAAATCAATTCACAGCTTTGTGTACCCCGTCAATGCCAGATTTAAAATCAATTTGTGGTTTTATGTATTTATGACGGATTTAATGTCAATGTATAGTTTTATGTAACATCCAATGACGGATTTCATGTCAAAGTATAGCTTTAAGTAACATCCAATGACAGATGTAATGTCAATGTATAGCTTTAAGTAACATCCAATGACAGATTTAATGTCAATGTATAGCTTTATGTAACATTCAATGACAGATTTAATGTCAATGTATAGCTTTATGTAACATCCAATGACAGATTTAATGTCAATGTATAGCTTTATGTAACATCCAATGACAGATTTAATGTCAATGTATAGCTTTATGTAACATCCAATGACGGATTTATTGTCAATGTATAGTTTTATGTAACATCCAATGACGGATTTAATGTCAATGTATAGCTTTAAGTAACATCCAATGACAGATTTAATGTCAATGTATAGCTTTATGTAACATCCAATGACGGATTTCATGTCGATGTATAGCTTTATGTAACATTCAATGACAGATTTAATGTCAATGTATAGCTTTATGTAACATCCAATGACGGATTTAATGTCAATGTATAGCTTTATGTAACATTCAATGACAGATTTAATGTCAATGTATAGCTTTATGTAACATTCAATGACAGATTTAATGTCAATGTATAGCTTTATGTAACATTCAATGACAGATTTAATGTCAATGTATAGCTTTATGTAACATTCAATGACAGATTTAATGTCAATGTATAGCTTTATGTAACATCCAATGACGGATTTCATGTCGATGTATAGTTTTATGTAACCACCAATGGCAGATTTCAGTTGCCAAGCCAAAAGTTCTGTCAGTTTTTGATACAATGTAACTGCCAAGGACTACACGAAAAGGATGTCAAGTTGAAAGCACTATGTTGAGGCTGTTGTCAGCTGTAACAAGCTCTTAGTGAGAAAAAATCCTCGGCAGTCAGAGTGTGGCTGTCTATGTGGTGAGGTACTTGAAAAGAGTCACACACACTAACTTGGCATCCAGTGTGTACTTACAGTCTCAGAGTAGCTCCTAGGTAGGATGCGTGAGAGAGTGCATATTCTGGGTGACCCCTGGGTAGGGAACGCTAGGGAAAGCCCAACAACAGTAATTCGTGGCTTTGTCCCTTCCGAAGCCCTTGATATAAAAAGATATGTGAATACACAAGGCCTTTTGGTTGTCACTCTCCCGAAAGACACCACAAGCATTCGGAAATTGGTTTTGGTGGGGAAAAACCTCAGGGTTTTAAAAAGGGTC
>CM054166.1:6215178-6332678 GCA_028751875.1 Rapana venosa
CAGGAGACCTTATGATGTTATCATGAAAGCACAGTATTCAATTAGATTTGGTGGTCTGGGGTTTAACACGCTTTTTCTAGAAAGGATGTGAATTCCACTCATAGGTGAACTTCTACTGATGCAGTTGCCCTAAGTGGTGGTTTGGAAGCAAGCTTTGGTATGAACTGAAAAACTGAGGTTGTCTCCAAGATAGTGTAACCCTTGCCATGGCAACATGACTTGTCCCTAGCAAAATTCTGTAGGAAAAAAGCCTCTCTTTAAGGGATGGAGAAAAGATTCACAATGCTTTATAATCATGGTTTCTGAGCATATCTATCCTCTTTATGTATAGAATCTAAAAATATTTATACAGTTTTTGTTCAGCCTGTTCTTCTCTTTACACTTTTTCATATGCTTTAAATTCAGAACAATTTCTTTAACTGATTTTCCGCACACGTTTTAAGTAAAACAAAATGTAGGGTAAAGGTTTCCCAGTACCTACGCATTTATAGGGGAGCGAAGTGTCAGAGACGTCAGTTTCTTTTAGGGGGCCAGCATCTCCCTCGCTACTTAACCTTTCCTTACCTAAAGAGGCGGGTCCCCCTTTACAACTGGGGGTGGACAAACGAGGAAACCATTTTCAACGTTACCTAGCTTGGGGAGAGCAATGCTCTGACCACGAGCTCTCCAGTCCCCTTCTCTTTTATTTGAGTTTTTACTTTCAATCTGGCTATGCTTGCTGTATCGTGGGGTTGTTTCTCTTACAGGGGTTTTGCAGACATTCCTTATACAGTATTTTCGTAACTGTTTCCGACATGTATGCTGGTTTCAGGTGATTTATAGTTGCTTTATTATTTTTGTTGAGGGGATGGTTTTATTCTTGAAAATACATAAATGTATAAATGCAAGTGCTCATTATTTTAAGTGTGTGTGTGTGTGTGGTTGTGTGTGTGTGTGTGTGTGTGTGTTGTTGTGTTTTGGGGTGTGTGTGTGTGGGGTTTGTGTGTGGTGTTGTTCTTAAATTTTAACGTCTATTCACATTAAGTGATATTAGACACAAAAAGGCAAACAATTCAGAAAAAAGGGTTAAGGAACTTCTAACTACTGTAACTATAATACAATGAAAGAAATGAATTTACCTTATGAATAAATAGCTAATTAAACTACAACGATCAAAAGATACATTTCAAGTATTCCATGCTAAAAGAACAATGGGAAAAAGGTAACAATTTCGAAAACTATACCATGGTTGGTAGAATGCCTATGCTTCAAATCAATAAATGACATACTTTACTTGTGCTATAGCAAATTACTAACACAACTCCCCTTCAACAGCAAAGCAATTTCACAGAGCAATGGTAGAGTTATTCAAAACCTTTTGCAAGATCTCTCACGAATGGTGGGCAGCTGCTTTTTTAACATTTGGCATTCGAAAAGAAATTAATTTTGAGATTGCCCCACCACACACACAATGCACATTCTAGAAAATTTTGTATGGAAAGCATTTAACTTCAGTCTATTAATAAGACTTTAAAGACTGGCCCTTTTGGCGTAATTTATCTAACCCAAAACGAGAAGAGAAAGAAATTTAGGTCAAAAATAGAAGTGGTACCATGGGAAAAACCCCGCATCTTCTTGTTTTTTCCTAACATGCTTCCAGCAAGCACTTTCTATCAAGTTATAATTCTCATGAATTGACATTGGTATATTCAAGACAGCAGCAGAGTTTGAATGTGCTGCCGCATTTTTAGCTGCTCTATCAACCTTTTCATTATAAAAGATATTGCAATGCGATGGTACCCAGCAAAAGGTGACACTAGTGCCTCTTAATATGAGAAAGTGTATAATATGGTTTATTTAATAATAATAATAATGTATGGAATTTATATAGCGCTGAATCTTGTAAAGCAACAAATCAAAGCGCTCAGATTTTATTTCATACCACTTTAAGTCATGGCAGATTTCTCTCCGTGAAATTCGGGCTGCTCTCCCCGGGGAGAGCGGGAGAACGCGTCGCCACTTAGCGTTTGCGCCCCTTTCCCCCTTTTTTTTTTTTTTTTTTTTTTTTTTTTTCCTTGAAAGCTGTATTGTTTTCCCTATCAAGTGGCTTTTTTCTAGATTTTTGCCGGGGACAACTCTCTTGTTCCCGTGGGTTTTTTTACGTGCGCTAAATAATTACCTGTACACACGGGACCTCGGTTTATCGTCTCATCCGAAAGACTAGCGCCCAGACCACCACTCATGGTCTAATGGATGGGGGAAAAATTTCCGGTCCAAACGGGGTACGAACCGCCGCACACTTCAGACCCGGACTTTTCGCTTTCTAGACAGGCGCGTTACCTCTAGACCACCGATCCACCGTAAGCAGGAGGGGGAAAAATAGCACCTCCATACCTTTGTCTTCCACTCCCTCCCATCTTCCTGTCAAATTCTCATCTGTCCATCCATCCCCATTTTCTCCTCACCTTGACTTGAAAAAAAAATGCCTTCCTCACGCACATAGATAAAGTTCACAAAGTCAATAGGCACCCCACCCCCAAATACACAAACAAACAAAATAACCCCATAGCAGTATTAACACCAACAATCGGACAATTAGAGAAGAAATAATTAGCATTTTGTCTCACTTATCTCCCCATCACCCTACCCCCCCACCCTTGCTGTGGGAATAAGTGGAGTTTCAGAAGAATCATGTTTAAAATCCCATTTCATCAGTATTTTCGCCCTACACCCCTCTACCTCCTTTCACCGTCTGTCCCTCTATACACACCCCCCCCCCCCCCCCCCCCTCCCCCCCCCCCCCCTCCCCCCCCTTCTCAAAAAATCCAAACAAGCAAAGCTCTCCAGACGATCTCCTTCATTCTTACTGCGTCTTCTACACCCCGGCACGAGGCGGGAAGTAAGGGTGGGGGCACTTGTTCTGACAGAAGCCGGGCACCTGGAAGACGGAGGAAGTGATGGGGGCGGTGGAGAAGGAGGCGGGAACGAAGGTGATGTTGTGCAGGAACGGGGGGATGACCTCGTGGTAGCGGCAGGGCACGCCCTGCTGGTCCTGGTACCAGGTGTCGGCTGCCGCCACGGCGCCCCTCTTGGCCCAGCCTGCACAGGCCCTGCCCAGGATGGGGATGGTCTCCAGCAGCCTGCTTCCTTTCAGCCAGTCAGGTCTGAGGACAGTGCAGCCTTCAGCCGCTCCACACAGTCGGCAGCAGGACTGGGCTCCGGGGTAAATCACCCACATGTCCTTGGATTTGGTGAACAGCAGCTGGCAGTCCGCTGTAGGGTCCTTGGGGCTCAGACCCTGGCCTTGGCAAAACACGTTCTTCTGCCCTCTGTTGTGGTCAAACCTTGCCGTTTTCTTGTCAAAGTCGTAGAACCAGGTGCCGTTGTTGTTGGTCAGAGTTGCCGGACCCTGCATCACGATTTCTTGGAACTGAGCCTGAAATACAGTAGGCCACACGGGAGGCGTTTTAGGATCAGGCCACTCAGCAGACTTCTCAGGACGAAAACCAAGGGGAGCAATCTCAGGATACACAGACCACGACAACACGACGACCCTTCCAACTGGGAGCCAGCAGCAGCAGCAGCCCTCCTCACATGGAACCGCTCTAGAAAATTCTTTACCGTCCGACTCTCGCTGCTTCTTACGAATAAGATTGCGATGACAAAGACAGCGATAATATCCATAGCGTTTCCACATCGTGACACGACCATGTTGAGCAGTCCCGAGGAAGCAGACTGGAACAGTTGACTTCAAATGGTGGAGCTGACAGTTATGAAGCCAGCAGAGCTGAATCGATCAAGTGGAGTAGGGCTGAACTTGATAACACAAACGGTAGGCAGGGGAATTCGTATGGCACACTGTATGTGCGTGTAGAAACAGGACTGACAACAATAAAGAATGTCGGAGTTATAAGATCAGTTATATTTCAGTTATAAGATCATGTTTAATATTAGACCCAGAGTTTTTAAGAGATTGTAACACAGATTTTGAATCAACACATAACAATACCTGTAAAATAGTCCGAGGAAAGTCAATTAAGTAATGTAAAGCCATCAGAATGGCAGTTAACTCTGCTGTAAAAATAGAATGATTCTTTCCAATATGGTACAATTCTTCAACCTTTAAGGAGGGAATGACGAAAGCTGCACCTCCATCACTGCTATTTAGAAGAGATCCATCGGTATCGGTGTGTGTGTGTGTGTGTGTGTGTGTGAAGTTTGTTTAAAATGACTTGTAAGATTTACATTTTTGGGAAAGCCCTGTTTATCTTTGTCAAAGTTGAATTATAAATCCGCGACATTGTGTTGATGCGCAATATTTGAACTTATCTTGTAACTGTTCTCTGTAATTTGAAGTATTCAGCTATGATGACTGTTATTGTTGGTGATTTGGTATGGTTCTTCATTACCACGAAAAGGATAAAAGAAAATAAAGAATTCAACGTGTGTGTGAGTGTGTGTGTGTGTGTGGGGGGGGGGGGGGGGGGCGCTATGTTAGAAAGAGAGAGAGAGTTTTGTTCACGGATTTGATGATTGAATTCTCGTCAGTAGATATGCACAATTTTCGTGTAACAGTCACCATTCCTTTTGGAACCCCCTCCAATTGGTTTCCCATATCACTTACTAGTAGTCGTAGCAGTAGACATTGAGAGAGGGGGTGAGAGAGGGGGAGGAGAGAGACAGAGAGGGGAGAAAGAGAGAGAGAGGAGAGAGGGAGGGAAGGAGAGAGAGAGAGAGAGAGAGAGAGAGAACACACACACACACACACAAACCGGTCTGTTCTCCACTGGACAAGTTTATAATCATACGAGGGAAGTAACTACCAACTTTACTAGAAGGCAAACTGCTGCAATGTTTGTTTCCCTTCGTTATACTGCAGGCCTTCATGTTGCTATAGAGTTAGATTTTGTTTTCGTTGGTGTCGAGGTTTTTCTCTTTCTCTTTTTTTCTTATGTTTTTGTTTATGTTTAACAACTGAGTCAGTTTGTGGTTTGTTCTTGGAGTAAACCTCCACCAGAAAAAGTGATCAAAATGTGAAATCCTTGCTCCCTTTAAAAAATCCCCCACTCTTTTCCACCATGTTTGACATGCTTGCCCAATATGCACATGAAGGTTTGCATGAAGGTTTCAATGTGGAAGCCCAAAGACACACACACACACACACACAACACACACACACACACACACACCACACACACACCACACACACACACACACACACACACACCAGGGATGAGATTATGATGTGATTATGATTAATGTGTGATGATTATGAAACTGAGATTAAATGCATGGAATACTAAATATTCAAAAAATGTAACATGTTGTTGTTTTATTCCGCTTTCAGTCCACCATTTGTTGTTTGATTGCCCAATTCTTCTTGACATGTATAAAAGGAGAGGTTTAGATATTCATAAGAAATATGCCACTAGTCAAGAAGTTTTATATGACTCTCAGCAATTCATAATGTCAGTTGCTGAAGTCATATATTCTTCACCTGTAAGACCTTTACTGTAATATATATAAAACTAATTAATTGTGTGTGTGTGTGGGTGCGTGTAGGGGAGAGAAAGAGAGAGACGCTTTGACGCTTTGACCAATTTATTGTCATTGCCCAATGTGGCCTATTGACAAGGGGGGTTAAACACGACTTTCTTTTGTAAATACAAATAAATACAAGAAAAATCACATGATGCATTTAACGAAATGAAAACCAAAAAACAAACAAACCCAAAAGAGCTCTCTATAAATGGATACGACTTTAAGCTCTGACATGAACTCAGTTTCAAACTAAACACAAAGTAATAGCAAGGATGAACAACAGGAACCAATAAGCAATAACTAAAATAATAAAAAGAACATTCTAGAATGCTATATTAGACCATCCAATGAAATTGTATGTGAAATTTTGAATAAATATTCTTGCTGGAGATTACAGCGTAATTACAAATGTTTCTTTAGGTGTGTCACAAAATGCTGGAGTTTACATATTAACATCACTTTACTTTAGTTTAGTCACAAATGTTAAACTAATTGGAACTTAGCTGTAATTGTCGTAATTTCAGTGCTTCAGCAATAAACTTTGCAACCGATTTGATCACAATATCACCATCAGACGATAAGATAGAAAAAGTATCTTGCCTTCGGAAAGCTTCTAGATTAGGAACACCACAGTTTTCACGTATGGAAACATATGATTGGCAATGAAACAGGAAATGCACTTCATCATCAAGAATATGACCACACATAGGGCATGGGAACTGTGTGGACGTCTCAGGTTGAAACCATCTTTTGTTTGCATTGAACCCAAGTGTTCTTAGTCGAAATCTTGCATAATGTAGTCGGTGCCATTTGTCAGTGACTATTCGAAGATACTTTTCAGCTTGAAAAGCACACTTAAACGGGAAAAAAACAGAGGAAAGGAGAGAGAGAGAGAGAGGAGAGAGGAGAGAGAGAGAGAGAGAGAGATGAGAGAGAGAGAGAGAGAGAGAGAGAGAGAGTCAAGTCAAGTCAAGTCAAGTCAAAGTCAGTCAAAAACACTTTAATCATCCCATGAAGGGCAATTACAATACTGACAGGCAGATTGATACACATCAAATATATCAAAGACACAAAAGCTATATTTCATATTGGTTTTCAAATAAAATGTCACGAACACACACACACACACACACACCAACACACGCGCGCATGCGCACACACACGCAAACACCCGCACGCACGCACACACATCAATTGTGAACACAATTTTAAACCCATTGACTAGAAGACATAAAAACTTATTTTTATGCACGCATATACGCAGCACGTACACACGCACGTGTGTGTGCGAACACGCCCACGCACACCCACACCATACACCAATATATGAATTCAATGTTTTAAGACCGTTGACTAGAAGACAGACTTATTTCACACACCCACGCACCCACCCACACACACACACATAATTATGTATTGACTACACTCGTAACAATGACAATCAGGCAGATAATTCAGAGAAATGTAAAAACTAGGTAGTCAACATCATTGTGAATTCAGAATTCGAATGCTTACTGGCACAAAAGAATTTCTTTTTCTGTTAGTTTTGCTGATGGGACACTGAAAACGGCGTTCCGAAGGCAACATTTGAAATTCTGAAACAAAGCATGGGAAGGATCAGCCAAAATGGCTGTGGCTTTGCGTACAAGCTGCTGATTGCAGAACGACATGAGATCTCTTTGTTCTTTTCCAATTACTTTTGAGCAGATTCTTACAATTCTCTGCAGGCCATTCTTGTTTTTAACACTAAGGTTATTGTACCAACAAATGAAAGCAAAACTTAGAACACTCTCTATGTAATGAGTTCAGTTTCCTCAGAAAATATAGACGTTGTTGTCCCTTTTTGACAATAGCGTCAGTGTTAACGTCCCAGTTTAACTTGTGGTCAAAAACAGTTCCCAGATACTTATAGTTCAAAACGTTTTCAACTTCTTGATTATGGATAATAATATTCTTAGGAGTATGCCCTGATCTTCTGAAGTCGATAGGCAGGTCTTTAGTTTTAGAAACATTTAGCTCCAGATAGGCCTCGTCACACCAGTGTACGAACTCGGTGAGGGCTGGACCGTGGTCTAAGATTGATCCGGATAAGAGGGATAACAGAGCACTATCGTCTACGAACTTTACCAGAAAGGAATTTCCATAGTTGCTTCTGCAATCATCTGTGTATAGAATGTACAGAAGTGGTGAGAGGACGCAACCCTGCGGAGAACCAGTTGCAGGTAAAATCTAACCGAAGAAGATATTTTGTGGCCAAAACACGCTGTGTCTGTTGATTAAAAAATTCAATCAGCCAACGAACAAGTTGATTGTCTACGTCAAATTTTGAAATTATTTTGTTAACCAGAACGTGAGGCTGCATTGTATTGAAAGCTGAACTAAAGTCAGCAAGCAATATTCTGGCATGAGAGTCAGGTGTTTCCAAGTGGCTATGCAACTTGTTCAAAATGAATAGTTTGGCATCTTCGACACCCCTTCGAGACCTGTATGCAAATTGCAGTGGGTCAAGGTCTTTCTCTGTAGCAGAAAGAATGAGAGATTTTACGATCTTTTCTAGCGTTTTCATCACAAGAGATGTGAGAGCTACAGGTCTAAAATCGTTAGGTCGAGAAGGATTGGGTTTCTTTGGAAGAGGTATTACATTGGAAGTTTTCCAAATAACTGGAATCTGACAAGTATCCAGTGAGGCCTGGAACAGGTGTTGAAGGATACTGGCAAGCTCAGTAGCGCAGAATTCCAGGGTTCTTCCACATATACCATCTGGACCGGGAGATTTGTTAATATTTATTGCCTTTAAGTGCTTACAGATAATTTCTTCATCAACAATGACGCTATTCTCAGAAACTAGGGATTGCTTCAGATCATTTAATTCATCTGAGAAATCATGCTTTTCAAAGCAAGTAAAAAAATGCGTTTAGATGGTCTGGTAAGTTGTTATCACATACTCCCTGCAAACTGATCTTTGACCTATGCTGGACACCTACCATATTTACTGCAGACATATTTTTGATACCCTGCCATGCAGCACGAAAATTGTTCCCCGCAAACTTGTCTTCTATCTTATTTTTATATATACGTCTGGCCCGTGCAGCAGCAGCTTTGACTTCTTTATTTACTTCCTTCTTTTGTTGTTCTGTGCCTGTGTAAAATACTACTTTCTTTTTGTTTAAAACACGTTTCAGATCCTTTGTAACCCAAGGCTTGTTATTGGGGTAAATGGTTATCTCCTTAGTTGGAATGACACAACTAACACAAAATGAAATATAAGAACAAATAACATCAGTGAGCTCATTCAGATCTGAACACACATCATAAAAACATATCCCAGTCAGTGCAATCAAAGCAGCCTTGCAGACTAGCTATACTATCAGCAGTCCATTTTTTTGTGGTCCTGACTATGGGTTGAAGGCGCTGAAACACTGACTGGTACATGGGTGCAAGAAGAACGCAGTTGTGGTCAGACGATCCCAGGGGAGGCAAAGGCAACGATCTATAGGCGCCTGCTACAGTCCCATAGCACAAGTCTAAGGTCTTGTTTCTTCGTGTAGGGCAGGTCACATACTGTTCATAGTTCTTCAGTAGTTTAGTAAGGGAACAGTTATTGAAATCACCCAGGATAAACTTAGAGAGAGAGAGATATATATATATATAGAGAGAGAGAGAGAGGAGGTGTGTAATAATAGGTGCTTTGGTATAAATGCGGGTGTGTCTAAATCACAATGTAGTGAATAGACATTAAACAAAACAACAAAAACACCAGGGAGCGGGTACCAGGAGTTAGAGCCTGGATCTCACGCTCTGATGTTGCAGGTGCTAACCAACACCGCCCTTTCATGGGGATTTTTCCCCCTGGAGTTAACACATCAGGACCGCCTCTATTCCACCAAAGTCCTTCAGACGTGTACGAATGCACACAGAACATCTTGCATATACTTTGAATCTCATTATGCCTCAAAAGAGTAGACCATCGCGAGCCAGTAGGAACGGATGGATTGGATTAGATTATGTGCCATCCCCAGACTGGGGTTGACGTGCCAAGCTTGTCCTCTGTCTTGGGCCAGCAGTCACATGCACTAACTCAGCCAGCCTACTGCTGCCTACTGTCCAGTCTTTGACATCAACTGTCCATTGACGTCTGTGTCTGATGCCTCCTGTCCAGTCTTTGACATCAACTGTCCATTGACGTCTGGGTCTTCCTCTATCTACCTCTCTTTCCCTCCTTCCTTCCTTCCACTCTACAAAATACACCAACATAATAATGCACACTGATGTCATGTTTGGACGTACGTCATCCTCGAAGTCGGAATGTGGCTACCTTAATAGAAGGGAACAGTTGGATATGTATGCAAATTCTCACCATTTCTTTTTTTTTTAACCCACCAAACTGTCATAATGTATATGTGTGACACGATGAACTCGAATGAAAATTTTTGTTTTTAAAATGACAACAACAACAACGATAACAACTACGACGACACCTAAAAGAGCGAAGGACAGAAGAGAAGAGATGTTCCACCAGAGGAACATGACAATCACATTGTCACTGGAGATTAGCAAGGTGTCAGCAGACTGGGTGGTGTGTTTGAGTTGGGCGTATGACAGTTTGTTTATATTCTGAATAAAGAACATCCGATAACAACAACAGTAACAACCTATTCCGAATAGTCCCTGAACTGTCATCCGTTTAAGAGGAGCACTGCATGCAGTCTCGGTGTTGTTATTGACAACACACTCTACGCAAAAATTCATCACCCAGACCTGTCAGTCGGGCAACTATCAATTGCAATTTGCAAATATTTTTCTACTATTACAACATCAAAACTTGTCACATCTCTCATTCACTGAGAGAAGTACAAAATAGTAACATCGATTACAATCGTCTTCACAAAACAACACCTTCCTATCTCTGTGACTATCTTCACATATACACTCATCCTCTAATCTGCTGCAGATGTCCTGCAAACGCCTAGATTCAAACAATTCACAGCTGGCCGGCGTTCTTTCTGTTTCCGGTCCATCAATCCGGGTGATACAGAACAAGTTACAGCTAAATGCAGATAAAACCGAAGCCATGCTTGTAGGGACCAAACTCTCACAAGCTCTCTTCCATCACAACTGCAAAAGAATTCGGTAAAACGTCAGCCCCTCTAATTTACTGCCGTGAAGTATCTAGGTGTTGTTATCAACACACTCTCTATGCAAAAATTCATCACCCAGACCTGTCAGTCATGCTACCATCAACTACGGACTATTAGTGCACTATGAAAGTACCCGTCTACTGATGCAACATCCAAACTTGTCTCGTTTCTCATTCTCTCACGTCTGCACTATTGCAATTCTCTTTTGGATGGTCTGCCAGCATCATCTATCCACTCCCTTCAACGTACACAAAACTCCTCAGCTCTACTAGTCCTCAGAAAGAAAAGAAATCTGAGCACATTACTCCTCTCTTGCGATCTCTCCACTGGCTGAGAGAGTAAAATGTAAGATCAGTACCCTCTGTTACAAAATGTCTCCACAAAACAGCTCTCTCCTACCTCTGAGAATGTCTTCTCCTTCCCTCCACTCTGCTGCAGATACCCTGTTGGCCGGCGCTCTTTCTCTATTTCTGGTCCGTCCATCTGGAATTACCTCCCTCTCTCCCGTCGCCAAAAGCCTACTTAGACCTATGACACTTTTAAATCCAGCCTCAAGACATACTTATTTCAAATTTAAGATTTTCCCCTCCTGTTTCATCTCACAGATGCCCCTGCCTTCAACAGCCGAAATATCCATCACCCTGCCTAAGTGTATAACCTGTGTGTGTGTGAAGGATCAGTCAGCATTGGTGGCAGAACGATCACAAACCTCCGCTTCGCAGATGACATTGATGGAATAGCAGGATCAGAAAAAGAGCTTGCCAGCTTAACAGAACACCTGAATAAGGCCTCTAAAACATACGGCATGGAAATCAGTGCAGAGAAGACCAAACTGATGACTAATAACACCAACGGCATTAGCACTGATATCAGGGTTAATGACCAGAAGCTGGAAACAGTTCAAAGCTTCAAGTACCTGGGAGCCATTGTATCAGACCAGGGATCCAAGCCAGAAGTAGTATGCAGGACTGCACAGACAATAACAGCACTGTCAAAACTAAACACCATCTGGACGAATAAAAATATCTCATTTATAATAATAATAATAATATATGGAATTTATATAGCATGAATCTTGTAAAGCAACAAATCAAAGCGCTCCAAGATCAGAATAATGCGCTCCCTTGTCATATCCATATTTCTGTGTACCTGTGAATCATGGACCCTGACTGCACATTTGGAGAGAAGAGTACAGGCGGTGGAGATGAGATGCTTTCGGAGACTCCTTGGCATCTCCTACAAAGACCACATAAGCAACGAAAGCGTGCATAACAGAATCCAGCAAACCATTGGACCCTATGAGAACCTTCTAACGATCGTGAAAAAACGTAAACTTAAATGGTATGGGCATGTCACAAGATCCAAAGGACTTGCAAAGACAGTTTTACAAGGCACTGTCCAAGGAGGAAAGAAGAGGCAGACCAAGGAAGAGCTGGGAGGATAACATCAGCGAATGGACAGGCCTAGAACTCAACAAAACCCTGAGAAAGGCAGAACAGAGAGAGGAATGGAGGGAACTGGTTGTTGAGTCTTTGAGGGTGCCCCCACGGTCGTCAGACTACGGGACAGATAGATAGATAGATAGATAGATAGATAGTGTGTGTGTGTGTGTGTGTGTGTGTGCGCGCGCGCGCGCGCGTGCGATCGCTATTTCGAGGATAATGGAAAAAGCACTCATGTCCTTTTTTTACATTCAGTCCCCGTGTGTATGCAGTTTTGTAAATGGTGTCATCCATTCCCACCGGCACACAATGGGCTACTCTTCCGAAAAGCGGAACGGGTTTTAACGTGTGCGCAAGATGTTCTGCGTGCGTTCGCACTCGGGACCTCGGTTTATAGTCTCATCCAAGTCTTTTTAGGGAGTGGAGTCGGCACTGATGTTAACTCCAGAGGAAATATTCTTATGAACGGGAATCGAACTCGGGTCAGCAGATCACAAGCGCATCACGCTTAGCCACCAGGCTATCCCGTGTGTGTGTGTGTGTGTGTGTGTGTACATTTGAATTTGTAAAAACTACTAACTGTAATTGATTGCCTACAGCTTTGATTTGTTTTTGCATAGCGCTATACATTGCATTGTTTATTATCCTTTTTATTATTATTGTTATTATTATGTTTATCACGTTTATAATTAGGCCTATGTGGAATGACCTCCCCCTCTCCCTTTGCAGTGGGATAGCCTTGTTGGTTAGAGCGTTGTGCATCGCCCTAGTGATCTGCTGACCCCGGATTCAACAAATCCCGTTCAAGGGGATATTTTTCTCTTGGGTTAACATCAGTGCCGACTCCACTCCCCCCAAAAGTCCTTCGAATGAGACTGTAAACCGAGGTCCCGAGTATGAACGCACACAGAACATCTTGCGCACACACCCATGACAAAATTTAGAAAACCTCATACACACAGGGACTGGATGTAAAAAGGCTCATGAGGGCTTATTCCATTTTCCTCGAAATTTAAAATAAATTAAAATAATAAAGGCTTCAATTATTGTGACATTTAACCCCTACCTTCGCTGGTTAACAAACCAAAACATCTGGTAACTTCCACATGCAGAGCCTTTAACTGCGGCGGCACTACGTAGATAGAGAATGTAGTATTTCGTGACTCATTCAGTTAATGACTAGTAGGTTTGGATTTCGTCAGAAGCACGTTCTGAGTTTCAGAATTCATGAATTTGTTGAACATTTAAATAGACAAGGAGCACTGTGCCAGCATGTTCTAGGTACACAATGAACACATGTGCACATCTCTGTGTTGGCTGTTTGCTGTGTGTGTGTGTGTGTGTGTGATTTGTACCAGTTATGAGCACAGAGTAGTGGAATCATGATATGACCACACACACCTGAGGGCACTAAGCTGGTTGCTTATTCCATTACCCTCGAAATAAAAGAATAAATTAAAATTTTAAAACACATACATAAATTTTTAAAACACACACACACACACACACACACACAATATATATATATATATATATATATATATATATATATATATGACCGTGCTGAGGGGCAAGGACAGAAGCAGGGCAGGGAAAGAGTGGAACACAGCAACCAGGCAAAAGAAGACTCAGTGGAAGACAGCAGCTTTGGTTGTCACCTTTATTCAGCCATCTACTGCTGTGTGGGTGAATGGTCTCTCTTTCTCTCCCTCTCTCTCTCTGCCTTCCTTGGCCTGTAGCTTAGCCTGTCGAATTCTCTCCTCTCCCTCTCTAGCCTCCCGAACCACCCTCTATATATCCCTGCCACGCGAACTGCAAAGACAGCGCCACCACACTGCGAGCATTCGGCCGATTTGGCCCAAGGTGAAGAAGATTTTGTGTTTTCTCATGCAGCTTCAGTGGTGATTATCTTGCTGTCCGCGTAACGAAACTAGACATATTATATATCAAAATAAACTAGAAAGTATAAGCATTAAGATACATTATTGCATTTTGCACAAAAATCATTTGGCTGCAAACTATTAGCGATTAAAGCCTCCGACTAGATACACTTTTAACAGCTGCACACTATAACTTTCGGAAATAAAACATTAAAACTTCAACAAAACTAAGTACTTTATGACTATAAAAAGAAGGATATGCACCACAGTTTGTATACATATACATATTATAAACCACAGATGTCCGTGAGAGGAGATATTCATAAATAATCAGTTGTGTGAAAACACAGTTTCTGGTCTGCTTGCACCCAAGCAAGCTTCTTAAAGCTGTTTGTCAGATCTAAAATATAACGGTCTCTAATACTACAAATTATCCATACTAACATCTTCTAATCTTATATTTATTCATAACAAAACCCAAAACATACCATACATTTATATTTTTATGTCTGCATTTGTTAGAATTTAGTTCAATTCAAACTTGTTTACAACAAGGAATGGCCGTTAGCTAAAATTTAGGACTGGCACATTGTGTACAACTTACGCCTTACAATCTACTACTACTTAATATGAGCTGTTTTATTGATCTAAATAGAGTTTATTCCACATGTTCTTCAATGGCACAATAATTATGATTTATTAAAGATTCCTTAAATAAAAATTAGAACTGCTTTTCTAGCAGTTAATATTTGAATACATACAGTACCTATACCAATAGACGAAAAATATTGATTTACAACAAAATAGAGAACTCTCATTGTGGTTGAAATGAATGAGTCAAGATCAATACTTCAACAATCATATCCATGAATATGAGCAAACAATATGACTTAATAAAGTTATTATTATTGATTTTCTTTGCTAGATCAGACCAACGCTCACATTTAAGGGAGATAACTCGGGCCGTATTATTGAATGACTAAAAGAATTATTTAGACAACATTCAGAATATTGGAAAATAAACTTATTTAGATAATATACTAAATATAAAAATATAAATATATCCTAAGCATAATAGGGAGGCACCGTGGTCGAGTAGTTTAGGCGGTCAACTCGTGATCCAGAGGTCCCGTGTTCGATTCCTGCTCGGCTCGGTGTTGTGTCCTTGGGAAAGACACTTTACTCCTATTTTCCTCACTCTACCCAGGTGTACAAGTGGGTACCAGCTCTGCTGGGGAAGTATCTGGCGACAGACTAGCGTCCTGTCACAGGGGTGGTGAAAAACCATCAGTTCCTTAACACTACAGAAACCGGGATAAGCTCCGGCTCTATGGGCCTTCTGGCTCGAAAGAACATACTTTTTCTAAGCATAATAATGACAGTTTACATAGAGAGTTGAGAAAACTGAATATATATTGACCACAAGGCTAGTATGGGTTTCGCTCTTTGGATCTAAGTTAAGCATAATAATGACAGTTTATGTAGAGAGTTGAGAAAGCTGAATATATATTGACCACAAGGCTAGTATTGGTTTCGCTCTTTGGATCTAAGTTAAGTGTAGCTGTGTGTCCACCCGGCTACATATATATATATATATGTATATCCTGTTGTCATTAATATGTATGACTCACTCTCAACTCATACTTAGAATATGATTGCTGAAAGCGTCCTGGTCTAAAAATTAATGAGAAAGGTTGGGTGTTCTAGTTATTTGGCAGGACCATGCTGGATAGAGTATTGGCTACAACACATAAGGGTTAGCTTTTAGCAGTTTACCTTCTATTTCTATATATAACTCTTGCATTCGCACTGCACGTACTAAGGTATCCACAGCAATAAAAACCACTTTTGTGAAAGACTAGCCCCTGACTCAAAACTCTGGAAAATTTGAGCAAATTTGGTAGGTCTGAACACTTAAAAAAAATTTCAGCAAGCACTGTCCCCCTCAGTCCTTTGTCATCTGCAAGCTGCCTCATATGCATGCAGGGTATCTAGACTGTAGGAACACAAGCAATCCTCATTTGATATAATTTCCCACTTTCTCATCAGTACCTGGTGTTAATCTATGGCCTAAACCCCCAAAACAAGTATACAGTACATTTTTCATACTTCAAAAAAGTATGTGAAAACCAACAAACATTTTTCTGACTCAAACTCTATAGAAGATACTGCTGACCCGGAATCTAACCCTTATGAGTAACCACTCTCCATCATGCCCAGTGAAGGACTTTTTTCAGGATTTTTTCTGTTTAGTGTAAAAGTAAATAACCGAAAGTGGTTAGCCATTGATGAATACGAAAACCCACGGTAAGCGATTAACCACTAGGTTCTAGGTGGCGCTGCTCATGTGGCGACACACTCTACTGACAGGCAATTGTTTTTATCTTGCTTTCATTTAAATTGTACGTGTATCAGTGTCAAATCCTGCATAGTTGTGTCTGAGGTGTCTGCAATGAATGTGACAATGTTTGGAAGAACTGTACCCACTCTCTTCGTTTGTTTTCTGATAGCAGTATTCGATCCTGTGCGAGGTGCACCAGCCAACAACAATCATGGCCCAACGTACACTCGTGAATTTCTTATGAGCCTATGCCAATCCGCCAGTGTTAACACTGAGGGTCAAGACATCAACTTTCTTTGGAAATTCTTCCAACTGCCACCAATACCGACAGTACTTGAAAGAGCATCAAAAAAAGAAAAAGAGGAAAGAAAGGTGGGTGAGACAAAGACTAAAAAAATTAAATCATGGGAAACCCGCTACCAACAGTCATACTGACCAACGTCCAATCCCTTCGACCAAGCACAGACAGCTACAGGCAAACGTTAATTACATGCATGAGTTCAAGAACGCTGGCCTGCTCGCTTTGACAGAAACCTGGCTCACAGACAGTGTACCCAGCAGTGAGCTGTCTATAAATAGCTTTGGACACCTAGAAAGGGGCCACCAGTAAAGAACAGGGCAGGGGCGTCTGCTTCTACATAAATGAGAAATGGTGTAAGGACGTGACCATTGGGGCCTCTTTGTGTGTGGAGGACATAGAACTGCTGTCTATATCACTACGATCTTACTACCTACCACGGGAGTTCCCACAACTATTTTTTACCCTGGTCTATATTCATCCCAAAGCTAATGTGACCAGAGCATCCGAGCATATTCTAAATCACCTGCATGTGTTATATTCCATATCCCCTGATGCTCCTAAATTCATCCTGAGTGGTTTTAATAAATGTTCACTCAGTAAAACGCTGAAGAATTATGAACAGTAATTGACCTGCCCCACACCCAGAAATAAGACCCTCGACTTGTGCTATGGGTCTGTAGCAGGTGCATATAAATCACTACCGTTGCCTCTCCTGGATTCATCTGACCATAACTGTATTCTTCTAGCACCCAAGTACCAGTCAGTGTTTCAACACCTTCAGCCCATGGTCAGGACCACCAAAAAATGGACTGCTGATAGCATAGCTAGTCTGCAAGGTTGCTTTGATTGCACTGACTGGGATATGTTTTACAATGTGTGCTCTGATTTGAATGAGTTAACTGATGTTGTTTCTTCCTATATTTCATTTTGTGTCAGTAGTGTTATTCCAAAAAAGGATATAACTATTTACCCCAATAATAAACCTTGGGTTGCATCAGACCTAAAACGTGTATTAAACAAAAAGAAAGTAGCATTTTACACAGGCAGGAAGAACAAAAGAAAATAGTGAATAAAGAAGTTAAAGCTACTGTTGCACAAGCTAGATGTGACTATAAAAATAAGATAGAAGACAAGTTTGCAGGGAACAAATTTCATGCTGCCTGGCAGGGAATAAAAAATATGTCAGCAGTAAACATGGTAGCTGCCCCACATAGGTCGAAGAGACAACAACTTACCAGACCATTTAAATGCAATTTTTACTCACTTTGAAAAGCATGAATTTTTCGATGAAATAAATGGCCTGAAGAATCTCTACCCTTTGAGAATAGCGTCATTGTTGATGAAACAGTTATTTGTAAACACTTCAAGGCAATAAATATCAACAAATCTCCTGGACCAGATGGCATATGCGGCAGAACCCTTAAGTTCTGCACTACTGAGCTTGCCAGCGTCTTTCAGCACCTGTTCCAAGCCTGCTGGACACAGTTATTTGGAAGACTTCCAATGTAATACCTCTTCCAAAGAAACCAAATCCTTCTCCACCCAATGATTTCAGACCTGTAGCCCTCACATCACTTGTGAGGAAAACATTAGAAAAGATCATAAAATCTCTCATTCTTTCCGCTACAGAGAAAGACCTTGACCCACTACAGTTTGCCTACAGGACAGGACGAGGTGTCGAGGATGTCAAACTGTTCACTTTAAACAAGTTGTACAACCACTTAGAAGCACCTGACTCTCATGTCAGTATATTGTTTGCTGACTTTAGTTCAGTTTTCAATACAATGCAGCTTCATGTTCTTGTTCACAAAATACTTTCAAAATTTGATGTAGACTATCAACTTGTTCGTTGGCTGATGGAATTTTTAACTAACAGACCGCAGCGTGTTTTTGCCAATAAGATATCTTCATTGGTTAGATTTACCTGTACGGGTTCTCCACAGGGATGCGTTCTCTCGCCACTTCTGTACATTCTATACACAGATGATTGCAGAAGCAGCTATGAAAATTCCTTTCTTGGAAAATTTGCGGATGACAGTGCTCTTTTGTCTCTCTTATGTGGATCTGTCCAAAACCATGGTCCAACCCTCACTGATTTCGTCAATTGGTGTGATGAGGCATATCTGGAGCTAAATGTTTCTAAAACTAAAGATCTTCCAATCGATTTCAGAAGACACTTCTGAGCATGTTATCATCCATAGTCAAGAAGTTGAAAATGTTTCGAAGTACAAGTATCTGGGAACTTTTTTAAATCACAAATTAAACTGGGATGCTAACACTGACGCTATTATCAAAAAGGGACAACAACGTATGTATTTTCTAAGGAAGCTTAACTCATTTTTTGTTGACAAAAAGATTCTTTCTTTGATCTAAAAGTCCTACATAGAGAGTGTTCTAAGTTTTGCTTCCATCTGTTGGTACAACAATCTTAGTGTTAAAAACAAAAATAGTCTTCAGAGAATTGTTAGAATCTGCTAAAAAATAATTGGAGAAGAACAAAGAGATCTCAAGCCGTACCGCGATCAGCAGTTTGTGCGCAAAGCGACTGCCATCTTGGCTGATCCTTCCCATGCTATGTCTTCCGAATTTCAGTTATTGCCTTCAGGACGCCGCTTTCGGTGCTCCAACAGCAAAACAATAGAAAAAGAAATTCCTTTGTTCCAGAAGTCATTCGAATTCTAAATTCAAAACAGTACTGACCAAACAGTTTTACATTCTCTGATATAACCCCCTGATTGTCAAGTGCGGTGTGTGTGTGGCAATGAAAATAAGTACTCCTGTATCTTGCTTTTGGCTTTCAAGAATGATTTCTAAAGTGTGTGTGTGTGAGTTTGTGTCTTTACTAGACAATGGTCATTATGGTGCGCGGGTGCACGTGTGTGTGAATGTGTGTGTTTTCTAGTCATAGTCTTTATAAAATTGTGTTCATGTGTGTGTGTGTGTGGGGGGGGGGGGGGGGGGTGCGCGCGTGTGTGAGTGCGCGCGTGCGTGCACGCGTTAAAAAAAAGTGTGTCTTTTCCAATCAAGGGTTTTTACATTGTATTCCTACATTGGTGTGTGTGCGTGTGTGTGTGCGTGGTGTGTGTGTGTGTGTGTTTGTGTGTGTGTGCGTGTGTGTGTGTGCGCGCGCGCGCGCGCGTGTGTGTGTGTGTGTGTACGCGGTGTGTGTGTGTGTGCGCACCTGGTTTTGTGTATGATAATTTTTAAAGCTATCTTGGAATGATAGCACAGTTCTTTCACCATCTTCTACTGATTCACCATCCAAACTCTTGTCTGTTCTTCCACTAGCCGCATCTCCATCATCGCCTTCGTCCTCTTCCTCTGATGCTTGTCCAAACTCACCACTTTCATCTTCAACCTCTCCACCTCCTTCAGATCTCCTTCAAGTTTGTTTGTTCAATGTGCAGTCTGTCTGTCCAAATGGAAAAGCCGACTACATTTCTGATTTTATCTCTGAAAAAAACATTGACTTAATTTCCTCACCGAAACTTGGCTTTAAACCACAGGGCCCAGAACCAAAATAAAACAGCTGACTCTCCTGGATATAAAACTATTTTTTTCCCCCCGACTCTCTCGAGGAGGTGGGATTGCCATCATTCTCAAAGACACATTGGAACCGTCTCTTTCTTTCAGTCAAAACCCTTTCCCAATTCTCACAAGAATCTTTTGAAGTTTGCGAAACAATTCAACTTCCCTTTGGCACTCTATTACTATCTGCTGCCTTTACCGCCCCCCTCTAGCCGTAAAAACCCAACTGACATCTTCTTTTTTCATAAAGAATTCCAGTCATCCTCGACCACTACAGCCTCTCTCCACTAAACTTATAATTCTCGGTAAATTTTAAACTTCCATTTCGACAAAACGTCTTCTCCAGATGTCAAACGTCTTTCTCTTTCTCTGCCAACCATTTTTCTCTCCCAACTGGTAAACGAAGCAACGCACAGATTGGCCATATTTTAGACTGGTGATTACTAAGCTTCATTTAATCTTGTTACATCTGTTTCTGTCACTGACGAACTGCATTCTGATCATTCGCCATTTTTTTCCCCACCTCAACATCACAAAACCTGTCAGAAAGAAGAAATTGTTGCTCGTAGCAACTTAAGGAAACATATACTTTCTCTTCACAACTTCCGAACGTTTTTCCACAAACCTCTGCCACACTGCCCTTTAAATTACTTAACACTGTTCTCCGCCAATTGCTTGATGAGCAGGGCACCTCCTAATGACCATCTCCTACCTGACAGACCCTGTGCGCCATGGTATACCCAAGACATCCTGATAGCGAAGCGCAAACGCCGGCAACTAGAACGGCAGTGGCGGAAATCAAAACCGAAATCAACAAACAGCTTTTCCGAAAACAAATAAACAAAGTCAAACTCTTAATCCATTCAGCAAAGACAGAATATACTTTTCCCAAATTCTCTGCGCTACATCCATAAAATCCCTTTTTTCCCTCACCTCAAATCGGTCTGCAAAAACAACTCCTCTGCCTACCACCCACAGCCTGTCTGAACTTCCATCCATCTTTTCTGCCTTCTTTTTCTACAAAGTCCACAACATACGCTCCAGACTGGATCAGACTCATTTCCAGCCTGCGCCTCCTGATCCCCAGTTCACTGGCACTCCTCTCTTCCCCTTCTGTTCCACAAGTGAAAAAGAAATCATGACAATTATGAAGGAAATGACTATAAAATCATGCGACCTCGATCCCATACCTGCTCCTGTTTTCTAACAATGCCTTCCACAACTTGTACCTATTATCTTATACATCTCTTCCGTCAGGACATTTTCCACAAGCTCTTAAAACTGCAATAGTCACACCTCTACTGAAAAAGCACGACCTCGATCCCAACATTCTGAAGAATTATAGACCTGTCTCCCTTTGTCTCTAAAGTACTAGAAAAAGTTGTTCTCAAACAGCTCAACAGTCACCTTCATTCCAATGATCTCCTCCCCCCTTTTCAATCTGCCTATCGCCCCAACCACAGCACCGAAACCACCCTAGTCCATACTTTAGATACATTCTACTTGCTTCTGATGCAGGAAAAATCTCCCTCCTCACTCTTCTTGACTTATCTGCCGCCTTCGACACTATAGATCATCAATTCTTCTTTCTCGCCTCCAAAAACGTTTGGTATTAACGGCACAGCCCTCACTGGTTTACTTCATACCTCACAGACAGATTCCAGAAAGTTATTGTAAACAAAATTCAATCAAAAATCTGTCAAAATGGAATGTGGGTCCACAGGGATCAGTCCTGGGCCCGTTCTCTTTACTTTACACTGCTCACTCTCACATATAATAAACACACCATATTGATCATATTTCTATGTGATGACACTCAGCTTCAGTGCAGTGATTTCTGTTGAAAACTTGCCTTCCCTCCTGACAAATATGTCCTATGCCTTCAAGACATTCAAAACTGGATGACTCAGAACAAGTTACAACTTAATGCCCATAAACCGAAACCTGCTCATAGGGACCCAACTAAACTTTCCTCCATCACAAAAAACATCAATAGAATTTTGGCAGTGCGTCAGTTCCTTTGTCCAAATCTGTGAAGTATCTAGGTGTAGTTCTTGACAACACACTCTCTATGAAAAATTCATACCAGGGCCTGCCAGTTTGCTACTATCACTACGGCGCATAAGGGGCGATTCGCAAGTATCTGTCCCTGATGCAACTTCCAAGCTCGTCACATCTTTTCTTCTTTCACGTTTAGACTACTGTAGTTCTCTTTTGGCTGGCCTACCAGCATCATCCATCCACTCTCTTCAACGCATACAAAACTCTGCAGCTCGACTGGTCCTAAGAAAGAAAAAATCCGAACACATCACTCCTCTTCTGGGATCTCTTCACTGGCTGCCAGTCTCACAAAGACTGAAGTATAAGATCAATACCCTCTGTTTCAAATGTCTCCACAAATCTGCACCATCTTATCTTTGTAACTGTCTTCACCTGTACACTCCATCCGTTCCCTTCGTTCAGCCGCAGATACTTTGTGCTTTCGAACACCCAGATTCAAACATACCACTGTTGGCTGTCGATCTTTTTCTGTTTCTGGTCCGTCCACGTGGAATGACCTCCCTCTTTCACTTCGCCAAAAACCTTCACTTGATACCTTCAAATCCAGCCTCAAAACACACTTATTTCCTACCTGACACTTTTCCCTCATATCCGTCTCTACTTTTTCAACAGCATCCTAAGTGCGCCTAAGTGTGTTCGCGGTGTGTGTGTGTGTGTGTGTGTGTGTGTGTGTGTGTGTGTGTGTGTGTGTGTGTGTGTTGTGTGTGTGTATATACACGTGCATAAATTTGAAATATGTTCTTTATTATATTTGAGGAAAGTTGCATGCGCGTAAATGATTTGAGTGCAAGCGCTTCGATTTGTTTGTTTTACAAGATTCGGCGCTATATAAATTCCATATATTATTATTATTATTATATCAATCTGAAATGTACTTTTCTTGTGTCTTGTGAGATAATTATAGGTATCAATGTGCCTGTCAGTATTGTAATTGCCCTTCATGGGATGATTAAAGTGTTTTTGACTTGACTTGACTTTACTTGACTAGCTAGGTTGGTGAGACAGTAATGTTTATCCATTCAGTGATAAAAAAAAAATTGTGAACCAGTCATGATGTTTGTTTCCTGCGATTAAGAGTGCTATTTAATTTTGTGTTGGTTGACAAAGCATTGTTGTTGTAGGTCTTCCAATATGTCACATAAGAAGAAAAGATTATCACAGTTAACTTGAGAGCCAGGACTCAATGTGCAGTAAAGAAACAAAAATTATTTATAGATAGAAATAGAGAACAATGTGATGTACACTTAATGAAGACAAATTAAGCATGAATCAGATGAGAAAAGTTTGATATAAATCTAGATGACTAACAGAACTGGGCCCACGATAGAATTGAAGGCATTGACAGCAGGAACTGACAGACAGTGCATGCAGTCTGTATGCCGCCAGGGAGGCAGGCCTGACACCTTGACTGTTGGCTCACTGGTGCAGACTCACAATAATAATTATTATGATAATACCATAGCAGTCATTGAAAGGCAAGGGAGGACGGATTGATAGTGTCGAAAGCTGTGGATAAGTCAAAGAGGGAGATAACCGGTGATGCCAGATCCTGGACACCAGCAGTGTGGGGACTTGGCCAGGGCACATAGGCAGGCTTACCAATGGAGGCAACATGATTTATTTGCTTCCATGTTGTTGTTGTTGTTTTCAAACTCGGACAAAAGGGAATGTTTTCAGCTTATTTAACAGCGGAAGCGAAAATAGAGACTGGCCAGTAGGCCTAACTCCTTTGTACTTGAATCAAATGGTACTTTCTGTAGAAGTGACGAGAACTGATTTAATATTGAACGGAAAAAACGCTCTTGCGCTATTGAACACTATTGCTAATTTCTGGACAAGTATAGGGGATACTTTCTCTCTTTTAGCAGCCTAAAGTTTACGCTTGTATTTTTCCCAGATCGTGTAAACATACTCACTGTGTATGTTCCCAAAGGGAAGTGATAATTATGAGAAGATACAGATCTCTCTCTCTCTCTCTCTCTCTCTCTCTCTCTCTCTCTCTCTCTCTCTCTCTCTTTCCCTCGGATGAGACTATAAACCGAGGTCCCGTGTGCGAACACACGCAGTACATCTTTCGCACTCGTTAAAATCCTGTTCCGCTTTTCGTAAGAGTAGGCCATTGTGTGCCGTGAGAACAGATGACAGAATTTACAAAACAACATACACACGGGACTAGATGTAAAAAAGCTCACGAGTGTTTATTCCATTATCCTCGAAATAAAAGAATAAATAGAATACATAAACACACATGCCCACGAACTCACCCAGGCAAGCAGGCTGGCACAGGCACATGATGATATGCCTGTGCTCAAGTGTCCTGGCCTTCTCCTGACGAAACTGGCATTAGAAGCGGCCATAATTATAATACTTCACTGCACTGCACTAACTACCCCTCTTTACAGGCCTAATCTTGACCAAGATCAAGACTGCACTGCACTAACTACCCCTCTTTACAGGCCTAATCTTGACCAAGATCAAGACTGCACTGCACTAACTACCCCTCTTTACAGGCCTAATCTTGACCAAGATCAAGACTGCACTGCACCAACTACCCCTCTTTACAGGCCTAATCTTGACCAAGACCAGCTAGCTGCCCAGTGTGTCTATGACGTCATCAGTGTTAGGGGCTGAGAGTCCGCCGCCTGCTGTGCCCTGTTGACAGCATAGAACAGTGCAGCTCTGGGCCAACAGTAATTAACCAACACAGCATGTGTCAGCTTTCCCTGCTGTACACACACTACCAGTCACTGTTCCTGCACTATGTAAACGAGACTGAAAAGTCCTTCGGATGAGACTATAAACCGAGGCCCGTGTGCGAACACATGCAGAACATCTTGCGCACACGTTAAATCCTGTTCCGCTTTTCGAAAGAGTAGGTCATTGTGTGCCGGTGGGAACAGATGACAAAAATTTACAAAACCGCATACACACGGGGACTGGATGTAAAAAAGCACATGAGTGCTTATTCCATTATCCTCGGAAAAAAAAGTCAAAGTCACCACAGTTAGTACAGTCCAGTTTTCTTCTGCAAGAAAAGAAACCCAGGTTGTACGGCCCGCAGACATAATTATAATATATTCAAATGTAGTTAAAAGACGCAGGGAAAGAGCCTGAACCCAAAGAATGAGTGATGGTTGATGCCAAGAAAATAGCAGATTATGAAGACATTCTGTTAGACTGCAAAGAGAAAAGGGGCTGAGGTCACTGGTGCTGATAGCAGCACCTTGAATTATTCCGGAACACAAATATGATTGTAAATATATCAGAGAAGTGCCTGAAACATGTATTCGATTGGGAGAGAGAGAGAGAGAGAGAGAGGAGAGAGAGAGAGAGAGAAGAGAGGAGAGAGAGAGAGAGCATTCAGCAAATCAACATAGTTGCTCTAAACAAACCACACAAAAAAAACAACAACAAAAATAGCAGCAACCTTAAGCAAAATAACAAACACTGCAACAATAAAGCAAAAACCAAAACAAACGGGTTTTTTTGTTTTTTAAAGAGGCAAAAAGACATTTTCATTGAGCATGATAATATACATTTCCAGAAAAGCAGATCTCCCATGAGCAGTCAATTCAATGTACACACTGGAAAACCCCGATACCCACACATCACATGGAAACTCCTGCAATAATTATGTATGTACAGACATGGAAATCCCACACTCTTGGGGTACAGCACCTGCCTAGGAAGCGAAAGCGCCGGTTCGATCCCTGTTGGAGCTCAAACTTTCCCCCCATCCACTAGACCCTTAGTGGTGGTCTGAGTGCTAGTCTTTCAGATGAAAACGCAAACACAAACGCAATTTTATTTCACGAGGGTAATAGATTAAGTAAAAGACTTTTTTTCATCCAGCCCTCAAAATAAAAATAAAACGCTGCAAGAAAAAAAAAGTATAATTATGATACATATGAAAATACACACAAATGGACATCAACAGATGCACGAGAAAAGAGAGAGAGAGGAGAGAGAGAGAGAGAGAAGAGAGAGACAGACAGACAGACAGATAGACAGACAGAACAGACAGTCTGAGACAGAGACAGCGAGACAGAGAGAGGAACAAGAAGTATGGAAACCGGATATATAAATGTTGTATTAATACATCTTGGGAAGGAGATGTGTTTGTAGCTGGGTGGAGACACGGCTACACTTAACTTAGATTGAAACAGCGAAACTGATACTAGCCTTGTGGTCAATATATAATTCTTCAGTTTTCTCAACTCTCTATGTAAACTGTCACTATTATACCTACGATATATTTCTATTTTTATATTTAGTATATTATCTAAATAAGTTTATTTTCCAATATTCTAATGTAACTAATTATTAAATTAGTTTGTATTTTATCTACTTGTTTATGATATTTTTAATGTTGCCTACATGAAATGTCTTAACGATTCTTTTGGTCATTCAATAGTATAGCCCGAGTTATCTCCCTTAAATGTGATCGTTGGTCTGATCTAGGAAAGAAAATCAATAATAATAACTTTATTAAGTTATATTGTTTGCTCATATTCATGGATATGATTGTTGAAGTACTGATCTTGACTCGATTCATTTCAACCACAATGAGAGTTCTCTATTTGTGTTGTAAATCAAGATTGTTCATCTATTGCATCATATAGGTATAGGTAGTATGTACCCAAATATTAAGGCTAGAAAAGCAGTTCTAATTTTTATTTAAGGAATCTTTAATAAATCATAATTATTGTGTGCTTGAATAACATGTGGAATAAACTCTATTTAGATCAATAAAACAGCTCATATTAAGTAGTAGTAGATTGTATGGGGTAAGGTGTGAGTCCTAAAAGTTAGCTAACTGCCGTTCTTTGTTGTAAACAAGTTTGAGTTGTCGAACTAAATTCTACCAAATGCAGACATAAAAATATAAATGTATGGTATGTTTTGGGTTTCGTTATAAATAAATATAAGATTGGAAGATGTTAGTGTGAATAATTTGTAGTATTAGAGTTAGTTATATTTTGATCATACCAACAGCTTTAAGAAGCTTTGCTTGGGTGCAGCAGTGTTTTCGCACCACTGGTTAATTATGAATATCTCCTCTCATGGACATCTGTGGTTAATAATATGTATATATATATACAAACTGTGGTGCAAATCCTTCTTTTTCTAGTTGTGATGGTGTGGTGAGTAATTACCTCCCATGTGTTCAGAGCGACGTGTTACTATTTTGGGACACACCTGCAAATTGTGCAGCGCTCTGAAACAGTGGGTGGTGGTTGAAAACTACCTACCCATTGCAAACACTTTGCCTTCTGATAAAATGTAGTATTTATGCAGCCTCTTTCTCCCTGTTCATACTGTGCTGTCGTAGCCGAGAAGGTGTACAGAGTTGTGGCAGATCTAAAATCTGCACTCTGTTACATAGTCATAAAGTACTTATTTTTGTAGAAGTTATATTACCAAAAGTTATAGTGTGCAGCTGTTAAAAGTGTATCTAGTCGGAGGCTTTAATCGCTAATAGTTTGCAGCCAAATTATTTTTATGCAATACTGCATCTTAATGCTTATACTTTCTAGTTTATTTTGATATATAATATGTCTAGTTGCGTTACGCGGACAGCAAGATAATCACCACTGAAGCTGCATGAGAAAACACAAAATCTCCTTCACCTTGGGCCAAATCGGCCAAAACTCCCAGTGTGGGCGTGGAGGGTATAATATATAGAGGGGTGGCTAGGGACAGGCGACAAGTTACAGGGCAGAGGAAGGACAGGCTACAGGGCAGAGGAAGGACAGGCTACAGGGCAGAGGAAGGACAGGCTACAAGGCAGACAAGGAGACAGACGGGGCTAAAGGGCAAAGGGAGAGAGAGAGAGACCATTCACCCACACAACAGTAGATGTACTGGATGGCTGAATAAAGAGGTGACAACCAAAGCTGCTGTCTTCCACTGAGTCTTCTTTTGCCTGGTTGCTGTACACACATGTTGCCATGAATTGCTGTTGCTGAGAATTGTGCGTGTTCCACTCTTTCCCTACCCTGCCTCTATCCTTGCCTCTCTGCAGGGTCACATGTTGTATCACATTGTTTAATGGTTTTGAAAGGATAAATAGAATTGAGATGGGTCTATAGTTAGAGGGGTCTGTTTGATCTCCTGATTTATACAAAGGAATCATTTTACAGTGTTTAAATATATTTGGAAACATATTTATACTTATACAAAGAATATGGATGTATGTAAGTGTCTCAGCTATAACTGGTGCAGCTAATTTCAGGATTTTACCATTCAAACCATCTAGGCCACAAGTTGCTGTTTGCTTCATACTTTTTAAAAGCAGTAAATACTTCATGTACACTCATACATGGAATTCTTAGTTCAGAGTTAATATTGTTGTTGCAGCAGAAGGCTTCTAAGACATTCAAGTTATAAGTTTTTGAATTATCATTGGTTATTATTCGATGGTTTAAGTCATCAGTAGAGATTTCATCTAAAATGTTTTCTGATTTTTTTACAATTCTTTTTGATAAGAAGGTTGACAGCTTTCCATACAGACTTGCTGTCTTTCTTTTTGTTGATTACATTTTGGAAGCATTTTTTTAGCAGTAAATCAAGGCTGCAAACTATGATAAATTCACAAAGATTTCCCCTGTTTATGTTTTTGTTGGGGGGAGGGGGGTAGAGGTATAGCCTAGTGATAAGAGTTGAGTTGAGGTCGTGATCTGACGGCCTGGGTTAGAGCCACCACGGAGATACCCGTTCAAGAGGATACTTTCCTTTGGAGCTAACATCAGTGCTAACTCCACTAACCCCACCCCACCCTCACTCCCAAATTAAAAAAAAGTCCTTCGGATGAGACTATAAACCGAGGTTCTGTGTGTAAGCGTGAACACGCGCAGAACATTTTGCATACATGTTAACGACTTGTTTCGCCTTTCGTGAGCTCACAATAGGCCTTCAATGGCTGTAGGAACAGATGGCAATTTTTCTTAAAAGGCATGCGCTCTGGTGTCGTTTTTCAACATTGGCCCTGAAGTCAGAATACAGATACATTAATGATGGTTAAACGGTATGCAAAATCTCACCATTGGTGAACTTTTTAGTCGAGGAACGAAAAACTGTTGTTGTTGTCGGCCAAAGCAAAGAAATAGCTGCAGGCTTCTACAGGAAGAGCATCTCACATAAAAAAGCCTTTCTCTCTTGTGTAAGAAGTACTGAGAACTTCTCACTATGTGGACAGTGGCCTCACCCACAATATGTGGTATGAAACCAAAATCACGAGTCTCACAAAATCAGACACTTCTCACGCTAGTTTTTGTGATACATTTTCGTGGTAGAAGTAAGGAATTGCTCATGAATTTGAGGATGACAGTAGTGAGTGTACTACCACTGGATAAAAGGCAGAAAGAGGCTGCAGCAAAGCCCTCAGCAGAACCCCCATGTTTGTTCTCCATTGTGTGTACTGCTTTCCTGGGGGAAAAAAAGAACCAGGACGCGTCAGGCAAAATCCAGCAACACTGTTTCTCAATGCAGTGTGTGTATCCATTTTGTTTTTATGGAGAGACTCCAACCTACCTCACAGTCTCCTGTTTGTATCACTTCTTAGTGCCGATAACTCAATTTCAAGGAAAGAAAATCACGAACCCATATAGTTCAGTTTTTCTGTTCGTGAATACTTTTTTCCTCCTGGAAAGTGTTTATCAGATCACAATCATAATTATATTCTATTTGGTGTGTTAGTTAATATATGCTGAACATTCTTGTGACATTCCATGGAATCGCACATTTTGTTTTGTAGTGCACAAAACCTATTTATGTGGGAGGAATAAAATTCGATTCACACATTTCATCTTTATATGTCACACCACCAAAGAAAAAATCGCAGAGAAGCACACATTTGTTTCACAGTGTCCAGCAAAAATATCCAAAAAACAAATTCACACAGAATCAAACATTTTCTGCTTTATTATTATTTTATTCACATCAACACAGCTCCACAGAGGACCTCCACAGGTCATACTTCTCTCTCACTGTCTGTATAACACACCTCAGTGGCTGGGGACAAGCCCCCGTCATCTGACAGCCCATTCCATGTTTGAGCACTAGAAACATTTCCATTCTGCCCCCTTGGCTGGGACGTCTTGATCAACAGACGAAGTTGTTGCGGATTTCTGTCACCTGGCACACTGCGCAGATTTGTATTCGTGGTTGGGTTTTTCCGTACAGATCCGGAGAAAATCGAAGTGAGGGGAATATCGTTCCGGAATGTGGAACTACGGCTGAAATTCATGGTAATTTTCTCCTTTAGGCACAAGGTTTTGCAGAAGACTCTGCGGAACTTGGTGCTGGTCATGGAATAGAGGATGAAGTTGATGGAGGCATTGATCTGGATGAGGAGGTTGGTGACGTTGCCGGCCATCCGCAGCTGGTTGCGGTCATAGGCAGTCAATTTCATGTCGGTGAGGTCATGATGAGCCACCACCAGCACCAGAATGGCACCAGGCATCTGGCAGAGGATGAAGACCAGAACTACAGTCACCAGCATCTTGGTGATCCACTGCTGCTCCCGGGAGTACCTTTCCCCCAGGCGGCTTGGAGAGGCATAGTGACTGGTGGAGGAGGTGGAGGAGAAGGTCATGCGGGTTCTCAGCTGAGCTGCCTTGAAGAGGGAGTGGATGAGGATGCCGTTGAAGATGCAGAGGAGGAGGAGGGGCAGGAAGGTAAAGAGGGTGACGAAGAACCAGTAGTAGCCAATCTGATAGCTGTAGGTGTTGGAGAGCTCTGTGTACTGCCACCTGGGGTAGGTCTGATTCCCTAAGTTCTTGTCTGACTGCCACACCACCTGGAATGAATGAAACAGCACAGTGAGAGGCCTGCATTTGGTGAAGGGTCAGGGTGAGGAGTTCTCTTCTCTACTTCTTCAGCACCCCAGAAAAGTATCAGTTTTGGCTTTATTATGAGAGAAGGGGTGTTCAGTTGTGGTCTAATGCTTTGCATTGCCTTAAATTGTGTTGTGTTGTGCTGCGTTGCATTGTGCTGCATTGCATTGTGTTGTGTTGTATTCTTTTGCATTGTGTTGAAAGAAAAATGGGTAAAGGAAAACCAGGTGAAGCTGGCCTAGAACATTGGAAAAAAAAAAAGGAAATCAGCTACACATGTCAAAGATCGGCCAAGGCTGGGAATCGAAACCTGAACCTCAGAGTTTACTTGTTAGGCAGGTAAACATCTTAGCCACTCACTGCCATCCTCTCTCTCTCTCTCTCTCTCTCTCTCTCTCTCTTCTCTCTCTTCTCTCTCTCTTCATATATATATATATATATATATATATATATATATATATATATATATATATATATATATATATATATTTTATATATGTATATATAAGCTAAGGAAGGAGAAGAAAGAGAAGGAAGGAAGGATGGGGATTTTTTTCCTTTCATGCCTTTCTTCTCCCATCCTTCCTTCCTTCCTTCCTTTTCTCTCCCTTCTTCCTTCCTTCCTTCCTTCCCTTCTCCCTTCCTTCC
The DNA here is from genome assembly GCA_028751875.1 of Rapana venosa. Lineage (NCBI taxonomy): Eukaryota > Metazoa > Mollusca > Gastropoda > Neogastropoda > Muricidae > Rapana > Rapana venosa. The sequence continues at coordinate 6,246,875 of CM054166.1, forward strand.
TGTCTTTCCTGCTTTCTTTCCTTTTTCATTCTTTATTCCTTCCTGCCATATTCTCTTAATTATTTACTTATGACTTACTTATTACTGACTGATTGCTTACACACTTACTTCTTGCTTATTCATCACTAGATTACTTACTTACATTTTCACTTACTCAAGCATTCACCTGCTTGCTTGTTTGCTTACTTATAACTTACTGACTTTCTTACTTCTTTCTTACTAACAAACTTACTTACTTTCTGAAGGAAAAAAATGGCTGGAAAAAACAAAAGAAAGAAAGTGAGAACGTACAGGTGCAAAGTAAGTAAACAAGCAAGCAAGTAAGTGAGTACATAAGTAAGTAAGTGAGTAAGTAAGTAAGTAAGTAAGTAAATAAGTAAGTAAGTAAGTAAGTTAGTAAGTAAGTTAGTAAGTAAGTAAGTTAGTCAGTTAGTAAGTAAGAAAATAAGTAAGTTAGTAAGTAAGAAAGTAAGTAAGTTAGTAAGTAAGTAAGAAAGTTAGTAAGTAAGTCAGTCAGTCGATTAGTAAGTTAGTAATGAAAGTAAGTAAGATAAGTAAGTAAGTAGTATACATAAGTAAGTAAGTACATAAGTAAGTAAGTACATAAGTAAGTGAGTAAGAAAGTAAGTGAGTAAAAAAGTAAGAAAGTAGGTAGATAAGTAAGTAAGTAAGTACACAAATAAGTAAGTAAGTAAGAAAATACGTAGATACGTAAGTAAGTAAGTAAATAAGTAAGTAAGTAAGTACATAAGTAAATAGGTAAGTAAGTAAGTAAAAAAGTACGTAGATAAGTAAGCACATAAGTAAGTAGGTAATTAAGTAAGAGAGTAAGTAAGTAAGAAAGTAAGAAAGTAGGTAGATAAGTAAGTTAGTACACACGTACGTAAGTAAGTAAGTAAACAAGTAAGTAAGAAAGTACGTAGATAAGTAAGTAAGTAAGAAAGTACGTAGATAAGTAAGTAAGTAAGAAAGTACGTAGATAAGTAAGTAAGTAAGTAAATAAGCAAGTAAGTAAGAAAGTACATAGATAAGTAAGTAAGTAAGTAAGAAAGTACGTAGATAAGTAAGTAAGTACGTAGATAAGTAAGTAAGTAAGTAAGAAAGTACGTAGATAAGTATAAGTAAGTAAGATAAGTAAGTAAGATAAGTAAGTAAGTAAAGATAAAGTAAGCAAGTAAGTAAGAAAGTACGTAGATAAGTAAGTAAGTAATAAGAAGTAGTAGATAAGTAAGAAGTACGTAGATAAGTAAGTAAGTAAGTAATAAGAAGCAATAAGTAAGTAAAGAAAAGTACGGTAGATAAGTAAGTAAGTAGTAGTAAGAAAGTACAGTAAGTAAGATAAGTAAGCAAGTAAGTAAGAAAGTACGTAGATAAGTAAGTAAGTAAGTAAGTAAGTAAGTAAGAAAGTACGTAGATAAGTAAGTAAGAAAGTAGTAAGATAAGTAAGTAAGTAAGAAAGTACGTAGATAAGTATAGTAAGAAGTAGTAAATAAGTAAGTAAGTAAAAAGTAAGTAGATAAGTAAGATAAGGTAAGAGTAATAATAAGTAAGTAAGTAAGTAGCAAGTAAGTAAGAAAAGTACGTAAAGAGTAAGTAATAGTAAGATAATGATAGAAGTAAGTAAGTAAGTCAAGTAAGTAAGTAAGTAAGTACATAAGTAAGTAAGTACTAGAAAGTATCAGTAAAATATAAGTAGATAAGTAAGAAATAAGTACGTACATAGTAATAAGTAAGAACATAAGAGTAAGTAAGTAGAGTAAGTACATAAGTAAGTAGGTACATAAGAAAGTAAGTAAGTACAAAATAGAAGTACTAATAAGTAAGAACATAAGTAAGTACATAAGTAAGTAAGTATAAGTACATAGAAAGTAAGTAGTAATACAAAAGTAATAGTATAATATAATAAGTAGTATAAGTAAGTACATAAGTATAAAGATAAGTAGTAAGTACATAAGTAAAACATAAGTAAGAAATAAGTAATAAGTAAGTACGTAGATAAAGTAAGTAGGTATAAATAAGAAAGTAAGTAAGTACGATAAGTAAGTAAGTAAGTTATACATAAGTAAGTACATAAGTTAGAAGTAATAAGATAGTAAGTAAGTAAGTAAGTACATAGTAAGTAAAGATAAGTATAGTAAGTAAGTAATGAAATGTAAGTATGATAAGTAAGTAAGAGTAGTAGTAAGTAAGTACATAAGTAAAGAAAGTACGTAGTAAGTAGATAAGTAAGTACATAAGTAAGTAAAGTAACGTAAGTAAGATAAGTAGAATAGTAAGTAAGAACATAAGTAAGTAAGTAGTAGTACATAAGTAAGTAAAGTAAAGTAAGTAAGTAAGTACATAAGTAAGTAAGTAATAAGAAAGTAAGTAGATAAAGTAAGAAGTAGTAGTAAGTAAGTACTAGATAGTAGTATAGAAGAAGTACATAAAGTAAGAAGTAAGAAAGTACGTAGATAAGTAAGTAATAAGTAATAAGTAAGTAAGAAGTAAGTAAGTAAGTAGAAGAGTACGTAGATAAGTAAGTAAGTAGTAAGAAAGTAAATAAGTAGTAGTAATAGTAGTAAGTAGGATAAGTAAGTAGTAAGAAGTAGTAGTAACAGTAAGTAAGATAAGTACGTAATAGTAAGTAACTAGATAAGTACTATGTTAATAGTTGTAGAATGTACTATAAGTAAGTAGTTAATCTAGCAGTATAGATAAGAAAGTAGTCAGTAGTCATAGTAAGTATGCAGATAGTAATGTGTGTAATAAGTAAGTATAGTAATAAGATAGTATTATGTAATAAGTAAGAATAATAAGTTAGTAATAGTAATAAGTAAGTAAGCAGAATAGAAGTAGTAAGATAAGTAAGTATAGTAAGAAGTTACTAGTATAAGTATAGTAGTATAATAGTATCAGTCATGTATTATGAATACGTAATATAATAAGTTACATAAGAATACTAATAGTTGGTAAGATACATAATAAGTAGTAAGTACAATAATACAAAGTAAGTAAGTATGTAAATAGTAATAAGTAATAATAAGTAAGTAAGTAGAGTACGTAAGTATAATAAGTTAAAATAAGTAATATGTTAGTATAAGTTAAGAAGTAAGTAAGTAAGTACGTCATAGTAAGTAAAGATAGAGTAATATAGTTAGTACTATAAGTAAGTAAGTACATAAGAAAGTAAGTACAAAGTAAGTAGTATGTAACATAGAACATAAGTTAAATAAGTACATAGAAAGTAATAGTAAGTAATAAAAGAAGTAAGTAAGTAAGTACAGTAAGTTACAGTATGTAGATAAAAGTATATAAGTAAGTACATAAGTATCAATAAGTAAGTAGTAGATAAGTAAGTAATACATAAAAGTATAAGTAGAACTAGATAAGTAGTTAGTAACATAGTAAGTAAGTAAGTACTAGTAAGTATAGTAATAAGTAAGTAATAAGTAAGTAAGTAAAATAAGATAAGTAAGTAAGAATAAGTAAGTAAGATAAGTAGTTAAGTAAGAAAGAAAGTAAGTAGAATAAGTAAGTAAGTAGAGTACATAAGTAAGTAAGTAGAAAGTACGTAGATAAGTATAGTATAAGTACATAAAGTAAGTAAGTAATAGTAAGAAAGTAGTAGTAAGTAAGTAAGTAAGTACAGTAAGTAAGATAAGTACTAGTAAGTAAGTAAGAAGAAAGTACTAGTAAGTAAGTAAGTTAATGAAGTAATAAGATAAGTAAAGTACGTAAGAATAGTAATAGTAAGTAAGAGTACTAGTAAGTAGTACTAAGAAGTAAGTAAAATAAGTAAAAAGTACAGTAAGTAAAGTAAGTAGATTAAGTAAGTTAAGTAAGTAGATAAGTATAGTAGATTAAGTACATAAGTAAAGTAAGAAAAAGTAAAGAAGTAGATAAGTAAGTATAAGTAGTACATAGTAAGTAAGTAAGTAAGAAGTAGTATAATAAGAAGTAAGTAAGTAAGTAAGAGGTAAGTGAAAGTAAGTAAGTAAGATAGTAAGATAAGTAGAAGTAGTAAGTAAGTACGATAAGTAAGTAAGGTAAGTAGTTAAAGTTAATTAGGTATAAGTAAAGTAAGTAAGTAAGTAGTAAGTATATGTTAAGTACATAAGTAAAATAGTAAGTAGTAAGTAGGTTAAGTACATAAGTAAAGTAAGAATGAAGTACGTAGTATAGTTAGTAGTAACAGTAGTAGTATTAGTAAGTAGAATAAGTAAGTACTAGTAAGTAAATAAGTAAGAGTACATAAGTAAGTAAGTATAAGTATAAGTAAGTATTAGTAAATAAGATAAGTAAGTAGAAATATAATAAGTAAGTAAGTAAGTACAAAGTAAGTAAGTAGATAATACGTAAGTAAGTGATAAGTATCATAAGTAAGTAAGATACAGTTAGTAAAGTGTGTAGATATTAAGTAAGTAAGTTAATTAAGTAAGTAAGTAAGTGAAAGTACGTAGATAAGTAAGATTAAATGTTACTAGTAAGTATAGAAGTAGTAAGTAGATAAGTAAGTAGAAGTACAAATAAGTAAGTAAGTACTAAGTAATAAATAGAGTACGTAATAATTAAGATAGTAGTAAGTATAAGTAGTACGTAGATAAGAAGTACAGTAGTAGTTCTAGTAGTGTAAGTAAGAAAGTAAGTAGTTAATACAGTAAGTAAGAAAAGATAGTAAAAAAGTAAGAAGAGTAAATAAGTAAGTACAAATAAGTAAGTAGAATAAGTAAGTAGTAAGTAGTAAGTAATAAGTAGTAGTAAGTAGTACTAATAAGTAAGTAATAATTAGTAAGTAAGTAAGTAAGTAGTACATATAGTAAGAAAAGATAAGTATAGTAAGTAAGTAATGAAGTAAGTAAGTAGTAAGTAAGTAAGTACTGTAGTATAGCAAAGTACTAGTAAGTATGAAAGTAAGAATAGTAATAAGTAATAAGATAAGGTGAAAGTAAGTAAGAATAAGTAAATAAAAGTAGATAAGAAGTAAGTAAGTAATACATAAGTAAGTAAGTAATAGTAGAAGTAAGAGTATAGTATAAGTAGAGTAGAGTAAGTAATGTAAGTAAGTAAAGTAAGTAAGTAAAGTAATAAGTAAGAAGTCAAGTAATAAGTAGAGTAAGTACATAAGTAAGAAAGTAAGAAAGTAAGTAGTAATACGTACGTAGTATATAATCGTAGATAGTAAAAGTAAGTAACATAAGTAGTAAGAAAGTAAGAAAGTACATAAGTAAAGATAAGTAAATAGTAAGATAATAAGTACAGTAATAAGTAGTAAGATAAATAGTAAGTAGTAATAAGACATAAGGTAGATAAGTAAGAGATAAGTAAATAAGTATAAGTAAAAAGTAAAGTAAGAAAGTTAGAGTAAGTAACGTAACGTACGATAGTGTAAGTAAGATAATAGAAAGAAGTAGTAAGTAAGTAAGTAAGTAAGTAGAGCAATAGTAAGTAAGTAAGTACATAAGTAGTAAGTAAGTAAGGAAGTAGTAGATAAGTAAGATACGTAAGTAGTATCAAGTAGGTAAGTAATAGTAATAGAGTAAGTACTAAGTAAGAAGTAAGTATAGGTAATAAGTAAAGTAAAAAGTAAACAAAGTAAGTAGTAATATAAGTACATAGAGTAAGTAAGTAAAGAGTACATAAGTAAGAAGTAAGTAAGTAGAAGTAGAAGTAAGTAAGTAGAGTAAGAGTAGAAGTAAGTGAATGTAGTAAGTACTAATAAGAATAGGTAAGTGAAATAATAGTAAGAGTAAGTACATAAGTAAGTAATAGGTAGTAAGTAATAAATAATAAGTAAGTAAGTAGCAAGTAAGTAATAGTAAGAAGTAAGTAAGTCGTACATAGTAGTACTATAGTAAGTAAGTAAATAAGGACAGAAGTAGAGTAAGAAGTAAGAAAAAGTAATAAGTAAGTAGAAGTAATAGTACAGTAAGTAGTAATGAAAGTAAGTAAGGCAAGTAAGAAGGAAGGTAGTAATAAGTAAGTAAATAAGTAAGTAAGTAAGTAAGAGTAGTAATATAAGTAAGAAAGTAAGGATACATAAGTATAAGTAAGTAAGGAAGTAGGAAAAGTAAAGTAAGTAACAAGTACATAAGAGTAAGAAGAAATAAGTAATAAGAAGGTAGAGGAAGGAAAGTAAGCATAAGTAGGTAGTAAGGTAAGATAAGAAAGTAAACAAGTAAGAAATAAGTATTAATAGTAAGGAAGAAGAGGAAGAAGTAAAAGTAAGTAAGAAGGAGTAAAATAAGTAAGAAGAAGAGTAAAGTAGTAGGGAGGTACATAAGGTAAGTAAGGAAAGTTAAGTAGTAAGTAAGTAAGTAAGAAGTGAGTAAGTACATAAGTAGTAATGAAGAAGTAATAAGTAAGTAGAAGTACAGAATAAGTAAGGTAAGTAATAAGTACAAGTAAGTAAGTAAGGTAAGTAATACATAAGTAAGTAAGAAGGAAGTAAGTAAGGTAAGTAAGGAAGGTAGTAAGTAATAAGTGAAGTAAGAATAAGATAAGAAGAGAGAAGTAAGGAAGAAGTACATAAGTAAAAAGTAAGAAGGAAGAAAGGAAGACATAAGTAAGTAAGTAAGATAAGGAAGGAAGAAGTACAAGTAAGAGGAAGTAAGGAAGTAATACAAGTAAAGTAAGTAAGTAAGAAGAGTAATGAAGTAGAAGGAAGAAGAAGGAAGTAAGTAAGTAAGTAAGGTAAGGAAAATAATAAGTAAGAAGTAATAAGTACAGTATAATAGAAGGAAGGAAGAAGTAATAGTAAGGAAGGTAAGTACATAAGTAAGTAAGGAAGAAGTAAGTAAGAGTAAATGAATGATAGGAAGAAGGAAGTAAGTACAGTAAGTAAGGAAGGAAGGAAGTGAAGTAAGTAAGTAGAAGGAAGGTACATAAGTAAGTAAGGAAGAGAAGAAGAAGGAAGAAGAAGTATATAATAAGGAAGGAAGGAAAAGGAAGGAAGTACATAAGTAAGGAAGGAAGAAGGAAGGAAGTACATAAGGAGAAGGAAGGAAGAATACATAAGAAGAAGGAAGGAGGAATGGAAGGAGAAGAGCATAAGAAAGTAAGGAAGGAAGTACATAAGTAAGTAAGGAAGGAAGGAACGAAGGAAGGAAGGAACGAAGTTAATAAGTAAGGAAGGAAGGAAGGAAGTACATTAGTAAGGAAGTGAGGAAGGAAGGAAGTATATAAGAAAGGAAGGAAATACATAAGTAAGGAAGGAAGGAATGAAGGAAGTACATAAGTAAGGAAGAAAAGAAGGAAGTACATAAGTAAGGAAGTAAGTACATAAGTAAGTAAGTAATTAACTAACTAACTACATAAGTAAGCAAAGAACGAAGGAAGTAAGTAAGTGAGTAGATAAGTAAGGAAGGAAAGAAAGAAGGAACAAAGGAAGGAAGTACATAAGTAGGGAAGTAAGTAACTACGTAAGTAAGGAAGGAAGGAAGGAAGCACATAAGTAAGGAAGGAAGGAAGGAAGTACATAAATAATTAAGTAAGGAAGTATGTACATAAGTAAGGAAGGAAATAAATACATAAGTAAGTGAGTAAGTACATAAGTAAGTACATATGTAGGTAAGTAAGTACAGTAAGCAAGGAAGTAGGGAATTAAGTACATAAGTAAGTAAGGAAGTAAGCACATAAGTAAGGAAGGAAGTAAGAAAGTAAGTAAGGAAGTAAGCACATAAGTAAGTACATAAGTAAGTACATATGTAGGTAAGTAAGTACAGTAAGCAAGGAAGTAGGGAATTAAGTACATAAGTAAGTAAGGAAGTAAGCACATAAGTAAGGAAGGAAGTAAGAAAGTAAGTACATAAGTAAGGAAGGAAGGAAGTACATAAGGAAGGAAGTAACTAAATAAATAGGTAAGTACATAAGTAGATAAGTAAGTAATAAAGTAAGTACAAAAGTAAGTACATAAGTGAGAAAGTAAGTACATAAGTAAGTAGGTAAGGAAGGAATGACGTACATAAGTAAGTAAGGGAGGAAGTACATAAGAAAGTAAGGAAGGAATTACATAAGTAAGGAAGTACATAAGGAAGGAAGGAAGGAAGTACATAAGTAAGTGAGTAAGTAAGTAAGGAAGTGAGTACATAAGTAAGTAAGAAAGTAAGTACATAAGTAAGTAAGGAAGTAAGTACATAAGCAAGTAAGGAAGTACATAAGTAAGTAAGTACATAAGTAAGTAAGGAAGTACATAAGTAAGTAAGGAAAGAATGGAGTACATGAGTAAGGAAGTAAGTACATAAGTAAGTAAGGAAGGAAGAAAGAACATAAGTAAGTAAGTACATAAGTAAGTAAGGAAGTAAAAAAGTAACTATAAAAGTAAGTAAGTATATAGATAAGTATGTAGATAAGTAAGTAGATAAGTACGTAGATAAGTAAGTACGTAGATAAGTAAGTAATTATGTAAGTAAGTAAGAAAGGAAGTACGTAGGTAAGTAAGTAAGTAAGTAATTAAGTAAGTAGATAAGTAAGTAAGTAACTAGGTAAATAAATATGTAGATAAGTAAGTACAAAAGTAAGTAAGTAAGTAAGAAAGTAAGTCCCTAAGTAAGTAGGTAAGTAAGTAAGTAATCTGAGTTCTTTTTTAGCGCCTGGTGGCAGCATGGTGTGTGGCTCTGCGTAAATGTGGGTGATTTGTGTGTTTTCCTATCATCCTGCCGGACTGTTTTATACCGTTGTGTGTGTGTTTTTCTCTCCAGAATCTAGGTAACATCCAAACTAGTGGTGTCTCTCATTCTTTCACGTCTGGACTATTGCAATTCTCTGTTGACTGGTCTACCAGCATCATCAATCCACTCCCTTCAACTCTGCAGCTTGACCAGTCCCCAGAAAGAAAAATCTGAATACATTACTCCTCTCTTGCGATCTCTCCACTGGCTGCCTGTGCCACAGAGAGTAAGCTTTAAGACCAGTACCCTCTGTTACAAATGTTTCAACAAAACAGCTTCCTCCTACCTCTGTGAATGTCTTCACCTATACAGTTTTGACTATTATATACTCCTTCTCGTTATGCCGCCAGCGCCTGGGCTTTATCACAGTTCTTCATTAAACCATTGACGCTGGAGGCAACAGCAAAGTGAGAGGCTGTATGACCAGTGGCTTTTCCACTCATGGAATTCGACTTTACAGCTTAGTCTTTAGTGATCAACTATGATTCTGACTAGGAGGCCTGACTTGCACAGTCCTTATGTGCTGCAGCCCTGGGGGCTAGTTGGCCTTTGGAGAACATCTCCAACGCTGACTGCCCTTAAGCCCACTTGGCCGAGAGAGTGGGGATGTACTGTGGGCAAGGCATCTCCACTATAATCAAATTTCTGCCCAGTTTCCGAAACAGCAGCTGCCTCCTCTGCTGTTTTGGAGGTCATCGTCGAAAACGACGGACTAACATACATACATACTCCTTCTCGTTCCCTCCGCTCTGCTGCATATACCCTGTGCTTACAAATACCAAGATTCAATCAATCCACTGTTGACCGTTGCTCTTTCTGTTTCTGATCCGGTGATATGGAATGATCTCCCTCTCTCCCTTTGCCAAAGGCCTTCTTATGACACTTTAAATCCAGCCTCAAGACATATTTATTCCAAACCTAAGATTTTCCCCTCCTGTTTCATCTAAGAGAGGAGGGAGGGAGGGAGGGAGGGAGGAAGGGAGGGAGGGAGGAAGAGAGGGAGGGAGGGGGAAGGAAGGAAAGAAGTGAGGGAGGAAGGAAGGAAGGAAGGGAGGAGAGGAGGGAGGGAGGGAGGGAGGGAGGGAGGAAGGAAGGAAGAGGAAGGGAGGGAGGGAGGCAGGAAGGAAGGAAGGATCTAGAAAAAAGTAAGAAAGTAAGTAGCTAACAAAGTAAAAGAGTAAGCAAGTAAGCAAGAAAGTATTTAAAAAGTCAGTCAATGGGTCAGTCAGTCAGTCAGTAAGAAAATAAGAATTAAGTAAGAAGGTAACTCAGAGTATGTAAGAAAATAAGTCAGTCAGTCAGTTTAAAAGAAGGAAAAAAGTAAGAAAGTTAGTAAATAGGTAAGTAAGCAATTAAGTAAGAAAGAAAGAATGTAATTAAGAAAGTGAGTAAATAAGTAAGTAAGTACGTAAGTAATTAAAAAAGAAAGTAAGTATGTAAGTAGTCAGTCAGTAAGAAAGTATGTAAGTAAGTAAGTAAATCAGTCAGTTAGTTAGTAAGAAAGGATGTAAAACAATAAGTAAATAAGAAAGTAAGTAGGTAAGTGAGAAAATAAGAAAGTAAAGAAGTAAGAAAGTAGTAGTAAGTAAGTAGGTAAGTTAGTAGGTAAGTAGGTAGGTAAGTAAGTAAATAGGTAAGTAGGTAAGTACGTAAGTATGTATGTGTGTATGTATGTATGTATGGAGGTAAGTAAGTAAGTAAAGGTAAGTAGGTGGGTAGGTAAGTAAGTAAGTAAATAAGTGAGTGAGTGAGTGAGTGAGTGAGTAAGTGAGTGAGTGAGTGACCGAGCGAGTGAGCGAGCAAGCAAGCAAGTAAGCACGGAAGTAAGTAAGTAAGTAAGTAGGTAAATAGGTCAGTGGGCAAGTAGGTAAATAGGCCAGTAAGTAAGTGTGGGTATATATGTGTGTTTTGTTTTGTTTTGTTTAATGTCCATTCACTACGTGGTGATTTAGATACACCCGCAGTCGTTTGTGTGTTGTGTGGAAGGGGGGGGGGGAGTGTTGTTGTGTAGCCAAGTGGTGTTAATAGAGTGTGTGTGTGTGGGGGGGGGGGGGGGGGAGGGGGGGAGCTGTGTGTGTATGTGTACGCGCGAGCATGCGTGCTTATATGTGTGTGTGTGTGTGGTGTGTGTGTGTGTGTGTGTGTGTGTGTGTGTGTGTGTGTGTGTGTGTGCACGAGCGCGTACATTCGACGATCCAATCAAATTCTAAGTGAAATTTTCAACAGGTATTCTTGCTGGAGATTCCAGAATAGAAATGTGTCTTTTTTAGTGTCACAAAATATCAAAGTAATTGGTGTTAAACTGTGAATGTCGTAGTTTCTGTGCTTCAGCAATAAACGCAGCAACAGTTTTGATCACAATAACTTCATCAGACGATATGACGAAGAAGCTACATTGCCTTTGGAAAGCTTTTAAATTGAAAAGAGGACAGTTTATAATTATGTATGGAAACATGGTAGACATTGAAATAGGAAATGTACTTCATTCCCAAGAATGTTACCACAAAAAGGGCATGGGAACTGCGTGGACGTCATCTTTTGTTTGCATTAAAACCAAGTGTTCTTTATCGAAATCTTGCACTATGTAATCGGTACCATTTCTCAATGACTAACCGAAGATACCATATTGTACAGAGACAGAGACAGAATGATGGAGACAAAAAGGCAAAGGTAAAGTCAGTGAAATGGGATGATTAAAGTGTTTTTGACTTGACTTGACAGACAGAGAAGCAGGGACAGAAACAGAGACAGATAGAAAGAAAAGCCGAGACACAGAAAGACTGAAACAGCCGTTTCAATTTCAGTTTCAATTTGTGTTAGCCATGAACAAGTTCTGGAGTACAGGACATAGCACACACTCCACACCTACCTCATTTTCCCAGAGGCAGAAACTGGACAATTTTTTAAAATTCATTTTAAGACATCCCCCCTTCCCATCTCGGATACATGAACTTAGGCAATATCATCAGAAGATGTGGGCGTGTGAAATTACTTACAACGTAACTCACCCGTTTCACAACGCAATCACATAATGTTTTGTAATGTAGTTTCATATAATGTAACGTAATATAACGTAATGCCAGCGGAAACCCGCACCCCCCCTCTCCCACCCACCCCCACTCCCACATCCCCCCCCCCTTCCACCTTGAAGAAGTTTGGACAGAGCAGTAAGGATGCAGGAAGTTGAAAGTGGGGGAGGGGGGGAGGGGGTTTGAGAGGAGAGTGGCAAGAGGGTGTGGCCTGAAGAACAACAAGAAAATCAGAAGAAGAAGAAGATGAACAAGGATGAGGAAGGGTGGCATGGTAGTGCTCCCTTTTTCCCCTCACCCTTTTTTATGTTCTTCTGATTTTGTTGTTGTTCTTGTTGCTGTGATGACAGAAAGCAAACGCACTGATTAATCACTGCACTACCTAGAAATCCACGTTTGGCATTGGCTTTGAATTTGACAGGGATGGAGACTAAACAAATCTTCTGACATGCATTTTGAAGACGTTTGGTCAAGGCATCATCAACGCATAATCTATTGGTCAAATCTCGGGTTAATGTCGAGTTAATGCCGTGGTCGTATATGCTTGTACTTTTATATATGTGTGTGCATGTGTGCTTGTGTGAGTGTATGTGTGCATGTGTGCATGTGTGTGTGCACGCGCTTCGGCGTGCGTGCATGTGTGCGTGCGCACGTTATTTGTGTTGTTTGTGTGCGTGTTTGTGTTGGTGTGTGCATAAGCGCGCGCACGGGCGCGTACGCACGTGTGTATATGTGTGTGTACGCGCCAGTGGTGTATGCATATCTGTCTTTCTGGATGTCTTTGGATGGATGGAGGAGGGAGGGAGGGAGATGAATGCATGGATGCATGGATGGATGGATGGATATGTATGTATGTATGTATGTATGTATGTATGTATGTATGTATGTATGTATTATGTAGTATGTATGTGTGTATGGTGGATGTATGTACTATGTAAGTATGTATGTAGTACGTAGTATGTATGTATGTGTGTGTAGTTGTTCGTCTATGTTTGTTGTGTGTGTAGTGTGTGTGTGTGTGTGTGTGTGTGTTGTGTTGTGTATGTATGTATGTATGTATGTATGTGTATATGTATGTATGATACGTGCGTGAGTACGTACCTGACCTGAGCCAGGAATGGGTTTGCACATGTGTATACTTGTTTCTGAACCGAAGCTGGAGGCGGAGTGAATATACCTTTGCAATTCAGATTGTTATTACTCAATGCTTCTGGTCGGTGCGAGTGTGTCATAGCGTGAGGGTGTTTGGGGATGGCCAGTCAGAACTATTGTGTGGTATACCTTCATGCAGAGAGAGAGAGAGAGAGAGAGAGAGAGAGGTGTGCGCGTGTTTTGTGTGCGAGTGTTTTTGCATGCGTATACGCATGTGTGCGTGGACGCGTGTGCATGTGGGTGTATGTGTAGATCCACGTGGAAATAAAACAGTTTGACCAAAATCGAAACGCACTTGTTTATGTGGGGAGGCGGTTGGTGGTCACGTGCTGTTGTTTGCTTCGAAAGCTGGGAGCGCACTTTGTTGATACACGCTGCTTTAGCTCCCTTTGTTGACCTTCGCTGATTTTTTTCGCTTTGTGGATAAATGGTTTTTGTGCATAAAAATGCCTGCGATTTTTTTCCTATTTCTATTTTAACATTTTCTTCTTGTTGAAATATTTTGCATTTCATGTTTTTTTCAAATGGTTTAGTTGTTTACCTATTATTTTATTTAGTCTGACGGAGAGCACTTTCATATCATTTGTTTATGCTGGTCCTTGACACATTCCTGTTTTTTGTGTTGCTGCTTAGTGCTGTGACTTGAATGGCAGTAGATGTAGGTATGTATCGTGCAAGGATTAGCAAGCATTATTCTAAAGCCCTGGCCAAAACAAGAAAACTAATTTTTCTTGATCGATCTCTGATCGTACAATTTCTGATATTGTCATGCCTTCACCATCCCTGTAGCATAACATTGTCGGTGTTTGCTCATTTTCTTGCTTTCGTTGATGATCACAAAAGTAATTCAACAAACAGCTCTGTTCCTACTGACCACAAAGATAATCACAGGGGATATAAAGGTTCAGTCCCCACTCAGTGGTTGCGCTTACTTTTGTTCTTGTGTGGAGATGTAGAAGTTAACCCAGGACCAACTCCTACAACTGATTTAAAAATTGTGCACATAAATGCAAGAAGTATTAGAAATAAGATTCAACTGATACAATCAGAATACAACAATATCGATATAATTACAGTATCTGAAACGTGGCTTTCTGAAACGGACCACAACAGTTCAATTCACCTGACCAATTTTCATCCACCAGTCAGGTGTGACAGATCGCATGACCCACATGGTGGAGTAGCTATTTATGTTAGAAATAATTTATATTGTAAAGCCTCCGCCTGATTTGCACGTCAGTGATTTGGAAGCGGTGTGGATCGAAACAAAAACTAGATCAGACGGGTATATGCCAGTTAAAACTGTTACTGTTCGTCTGAATGATGTACCCTGGCTGACATATGAAATTAGAATGTTAATTGCAGAACGTATAGGTTATTCACAGAACTGCTAAATTAACTAACCACCTGAAAACTGGCTTCGTTTCCGCCAGTTCCGGAACTATGTGAATTCTGTGCAAAGAAAAAGACAGCAGCTAGACTACACCACAGAACTAGAAAGCAAGATTTCCAACCCGTCCAAGTTTGGACAAAAGGAGTGGTGGAAGCTAGTGGTGGAAGCTAGTGAAACTGTTTCTGAAAAAGAAAGGAATAGATGCCAATGAAATCCCTCCTATTTTGTATAACAACACCGTGTTCTATTCAAGTAGGGATAAGGCAAATATTTTCAATAGCTTTTTCATTTCCCAGTCTAGTCTGGAAAATGATGACGATGATCCCTCTTACATTCCTTTTCTTGTAAAGGAAATAAACGAAATTTTGCTGTCAGCTTCTGAAGTTGAAAATGTCATTCTTAACCTGGATACGAATAAAGCAGTAGGATTAGATTTAGCTCACATCTCTACCATCTGTTCTAAATCCGCTTACTAATAATCTGTTTAATAGAAGTCTAAACGAATGTAGGTTCCCAAAACTTTGGAAAACAACAATTAGTAAATCCTATTCATAAAAAAGCATCAAAAGAACTATGTAAAAACTATAGACCAAATTCATTGTTAAGTTGCGTTGGGAAGGTTTTAGAAAAATGTATTCACTCAAAAGTGTACCATTTCCTATCATCTAACCATATTCTTTCTCCATTCCACTCAGGTTTTACTCCTGGAGACTCCGCTGTGAACCATACCATATGACATATTTCATCGCCATATAAGCAAACGATCCATCATGTGCCTGTGCAAGAGACAGCCGAACAGTATTTGCTGTTCCGTCCTAACTTTTATCTAGTACGTGCCTACACAATTGCCACATCTTCGCTCTTTCCATCTTGACAGAGGTAAATCAAGAAAATCTTTAAGGAACTTTTCTCTCATGTCATGCACAAGTAAGTAAGAAATGTTCATTTCCTTCTTGAAAACCATATGCACATTGCTTATCCATCGGGTTTTCACTGTATCTATGCATATTGCAGTTTATAGGTAATACACCGAGTCTTACATGTGAAAACGCGACTCTAAAACATACTATATCAATGCATGAAAGATATCGTTCCTTGCCAAAGACATCTTTAAACGTTCTATACATTTCATATCTACTCCCATCACGTAGGGTGGATGACCATTCCTGCATGAATATATCTACTAATCTCTGTTTGAACTCACTTAAAAATTGCATTCATTACTGGTACCTTGGTTCATCCATACAAACTGAAAACCTGTGCTACATAACATGTCCTTGATATCTGTCACCCAACATTTTTTACCCCGATTATCCAAAGACAAAAGCATCTGATAGCATTGTTTTGGAAGTCTGTCTGCTTCCATCTGCAGTAAACGCAGCCAATAATTCACAGATCTGACAGTTGTATTGATGAAAAGAGGATATCTGCCTAGCTCACCGTACACTAATTTGTTTGGCGTTTTCAAAGGTACCCCCAGATATCGCTTCCAAGCTAAAAGGTGTACTTTTTCAAGGTTATCGAGTCTATTAACTCCCCAGACTTCAGAGGAGTATAACAATATCTACTGTACTTTTGCATAAAATATCTTGAAGAAAGTTTTTTTTGTGTCATTTCTTTGCATTTTGAATAAGCTCTACTTGAAATATACAACGCTCTTTTTCCTTTTGTAACAAAAGCAGCAGTTCCAAGTTTGCAACTAGTTTTGTTTTAAATGTAAATCCAAGGTAAGTGTAACTGTTTACCACTTTCACAAGATCACTATCATAAAACCATTTTTCATTTTATGATAGCTATAGATGTCCCACCTTTTCTAAAAACCATAACCTTAGTCTTTTCTTTATTAACTCTAAGTTTTAAATTATCACAACAAGTTTTTAGATAATTCAGTTGAGTCTGCATTCCTCTGGGAGTGGTTGACAACAATACCACATCGTCAGCGAATAAGAGAATAAACAATTCAGTCACAGTTGGGATAAGCTGAATACCATGAACACCAAATTCATTAATATGATGAGCTAAGTTATTTATAAACGGTGAAAAAAAGGGTCGGACTAAGAACACAACCTTGGCGAACTCCCGTAGGACAATGAAAAAAATCTGTATAGTCGTTATTAATTCTTACATAGGATAGGAGTGAGCTATACATAGCTTTGAGAGAGCTAAAAAACTTTCCCCTCACTCCAGCATCAAGAATAGCTTCAAGTAGTTTTTGGTGATGTACAGAGTCAAAGGCTTTCTTGATATCAATAAATGCCACGTACAGCTTTCTTTTCCCACTATTTAGACATTTCTGGATAACACAATACAATGTAAAGATATGATCGACTGTGGGATAATTTCTCCTGAAACCTGCCTGGTTTTCAACAAAGCTGTGCGTGTCTTCCAACCACAAGTACAGTCGTGTGTTAAGAATTGATGTATAACATTTACATTATATACTAATTAAGGAAACCCCTCTATAATTGTCTAGCTGTATGCATCACCCTTTTTGAAGATAGGAACTACTATTGCTTTTGCCCATTCTTTAGGACAAATGCCTTGACTAAATATTTGATTAAAGAATGTTTTCCAAAAACTCTATCACAACTCCATTACCTGCTTTTAGCATCTCTGCTGTGACACCATCTATTCCTGGGGATTTGCCACATTTTAGATTTTTTATTGCACGTTTAATTTCTTCTTTTAGTATGGGCATATTTAAGGTATGATCTTTGTCTTCTTCCAAACTGCTATCTGGATCAGTGTTACCTTTGAGCTGTATTTTCCCAGTATTATACACATTCTTGAAATGTCCATACCATTCTTCCAGTTTTACTTTATCACTGATGCCAGTCCTTTCACTCCCTCCAATCCTTTTTAGTTCTTTCCAAAATAATGCAGAATCATTGCTTTTCTTTGTCAACAACTCAGCAAGATCTTTTCTTAACCCTCTTTTCTTTTGTTTTAACAAAAATCTATACTGCTTTTTCCCTTCTAGATATGTTTTTCTATTAAAATCCTTCCTCGTTCTTCTAAATGTTCTTAACTGATTCTTTGTCATTTGTTTTGCTCTGTGACACTCAGCATCAAACCAAGGAGATCGCCTGTGCTTTTTTCCCATATTGCACTGTTTAACCATGCACTTACTTGCCGTTAGGAGGCAGTCAACAAATAACTCGAGGGCCTTATCCACATTACTGTTAGTGAATGAAATAGCCTCTTCCAGTTTAATTCTGATACTATTTTCAACAATTGTCTTTTTGAAATATCCCTCTTTTTCTTTCTCCCAAATTTTTTCCCCCAAACATGATTTTCTCCCTTCCTTGTCAGTAGTATCAATATTGTCCTTACTATTGTGTTGTATGTAGAGTTTAACACGTAATTCGACAGATAAGTGGTCTGAGTCTATTGCATGAAGCACTTTCAGGTTTTCTATCTTTAAACAGGTTAACAAATCACATGATACAATAAAATAATCCAGGACACTTGCACCTGAGCTACCAATATAGGTGCAGCTGCCATCGTGTCCATAACCAGACATACCATTCAAAATTACACAATCAGTCACATTACAAAACTCCAAAAGTTGCTTACCAAACAAATTAACATTTTTGTCTTTGAAGTTCTAGAAAGAAAATAATCATTTGTGTTATGTAGGTCAAAAGGTCGAATATCATCAAAACTCAAGTCGTCACAGTTTTTGGAAGCAGTTGGTGCATTAAAATCACCACAAAGCATCAAAAAGAAATCATTATGCGTTTTGTAAAGATCTATAACATATTTCTCTAATAATTCTAATCCATAGCCATTGTCAGTTTTGCTCCAAAATGGCGAGTCATGTGGTGGAATGTAGGTAGATATATGAATAACATCTTTCTTTGTGTTCAACAGCTCTTCACTAATTTTCAGTATAACAACGTTTTCAGTTTCTGTATGAATTCTTTTAACATACTCAGAGTAACACTTCTTCACGAGAACCACTACACCTCCAGAGGGTCTGCTGTGCTTAGTAAGCTTTCTTGCTTTTGAAATATAACTGTTAAACTGTGCAAATGATGCTGTCTCTAGATTATCAGAAAGAAAAGTTTCTGTTAAGGAAACAAAATCATTCTGTGTGACAAAATTAATAAAATCTGGGTCTTCTAAGTTAGAAATCAATCCACACACATTGTAACACAAAAATGTCATATCACCACATTTACTTTCCTGTATATCTGAGGCATGTATTAGCTTGTCTCGATTTAACAACCTATTTGTGTCATGCTGTGCCTTGCCAGGGTGTGATGCCCGGCCAAATCCCTATTCCTTCTCCCTCCCAGGTGAAGGGCTCCTAGAGTCATTTCCCTGATTCTCGCTGACTACTACACTGTCAGCTGCTTCCTGGTATAGGCGCGGCCTAAAAGCATCAGTGATACTGCTTTGGCTTAGTGTTCTTTTCTGGTTGCTGTCAGAGCGAAGTGTCCATGGTCGTGATTCCCCTCTTCTTGCCTGCACTTTCCTCCCTGTCTTGTGCACAGAACGTGACCTGGCAGGCTGGGGAATTCTGGACTCCAAGTTGTGTGGAAGTGTCTGTTGAAGCTGGTTCCCCCATCTCTTTTTCAGTCAGTTGTGTGGCCATGTCCTTGTCAGCAATTTGGTTGAGTCAAGTTGCAAGTTGTTATTACACTGTTGTAAAGTCATGTCCATAAGTCTTTATCCTGTTCAGCACATAGTTCTCCATCAGCTTTTACTGTGCTGTTTTTTCTGTCATTTTGTTGATATGGTGTAGTTTCTCTTGTGTCTATCTGTTTGTCTTCTGTCTGCCTAACTCTACCGTTTTCTGCATTCCTTATGTCTGTGCCTGTATCACTGTCCACGTCATGGTTTGCCACACACTCAGCAGCATGTGTGACTGCTGACAGCAGCAGGTCACTGGACTGTGTCTCTGTGGAGTGTGCCGACCCTGCTGACTGTTTCCTCCTGCCTTCTGGTCTCCTGGTCTGCTGGCTGCTGCTGTGCTCCCCAGGTCTGGAAGCCTGCCAGCTGTGTGGTTTAGGTGCCTGGCTGTAAGTCTGGTGCCCTGGAACCACCGGCAGTCTGTTGGCAGCGTGCTGGCGGCCAGTTGTGGAGCTTGTTGTTGTGCTGGTTTCTCTTCTCTGGACTGGGTTGTCATTATGCATGCGCTGATAGATAGGACTGCCATTTGACGCTCTTGGATCCATATTCCTTTCCTCTGTATAGTCTCTCTGTAAATGTGTAGCTGTTTCTTCTCAGTCATATCTCCTGGTAATATGTCAATGAGAGTCAAGTAGTTTGCGGTGCACTGTTCCCGTAATGCTGGTATTTCCTGATTCTCCTGGGTTATGCTATCTCAAGATGATCTTCATTGTGATCAGTTGCTTGTTCTCTCCTGAAGTTGTGTTTTGGAACATAGTTTTTCATCCCTTCCCCATGACTTTGCTGATTGGCGTGATTTCTGTCCTATCTACGATTTCTGTATGGTACTTTCTGTGTGGTCCTGAGGTAATAGTTTTTATTCCATGAGGTTCCTGGCCCAGAGAAATCATCTTCATCATAGCTGTCTTCTGAATCCCGCCCATCTGGAAATTGAGTTCGAGACTGGTATCGGTCCTTATTGATCACCTCTAATCTGCTGTGTCTGTAAAAAGCAGTTATACCCTGTCGCTTGTAGAAGTCCCAACAGTTGTCTCTGCCTTGTTGTTAAATCAGAAGTGACTGATATTCTCACTTATCAGTGAGTCTCGTAGCTCTCTGTCTGTCAGGATTTCCATTTTGTCCCCCCACCTCTGAACTGTACAATCAATGGGCGAGCTTCTTCGTCACTCTGTCTTCTTCCTCCGACACGGAATGCCCTCCTTATATCCCAGTGAGTCCACGTACGTCTGGAATGGACAGTCAGAATGTCTAGGATTTGATCCTCGCATGTCGTTCCGTATCTCCCTGATGGTTCACAGATTCCAAAGAATTTCAGGTTGAAGTTTTTTGTTTCTGTCTCTGTCTGTTCTGCCGCCTGTTCCAGTGTGTCCAGTCTCTGCAGTATTGAACTGTAGTCTTCTTGCAGATTTCTGATATCGTCAGCCCCCTGAATTGCAAACTCTTTCAGCCTGTTGACATCATATACCATCTGGCGGAGTGTGTTGTGTAGATGATCAAACTTGCTGTTCAGAGTAGCACTGATAGAGGCTGTGTGGGATTGCAAGCAATGTAGCATCTGTCCTAGACGCCAGTCCATGACTTGGGAAACAGTATTGTACTGTGCATCAGGACCAGCTGTCAACATAGTGGCTATGTAAAGAAAGACTTGGATAAGAAGGGGAAATCTTTCCTGGCTCTGTGACTTGAATTTTTCTAAGTTCAAGAAGAGAGAGAGAGAGAGAGAGATAGAGAGAGAGAGAGAGAGAGAGAGAGAGAGAGAGAGAGAGAGAGAGAGAGAGAGAAAAGAGAGAGAGGAGAGAGGAGAGAGAGAGAGAGAGAGACAATTGACAAAATGTATTGCTATTTAGCAATCAAGCCATATAGCGCTGCGGTGCGGTTATATCGAACACAACACAATTACAATGACATGGAAACCATGGCAGTAGTGGTATGTATATCAAGATTCGATACATTATTGTCTGTGTCTCAAGTGTCTCAATTTTAAAACAGCCTTTCCTTTTCTAGTCTGCAGCCAGCGAAGTCTGCCCATGTAAGACCCGATCAGGTCCGGAAGATGATGTAATTCCCGCTCAGCACTCACCACTGTCGCTAGGTGTTGTGTGTTAGTACACTGCTTCCCTTTACGAAGTCTGGCAAGCCTGACACGTTCTTCTGGCAACATGTTTTTCTCTTCTTGCTTGATGTACCAGAACACACACTTAGATTCCTCGCCAGGATCTCCATTCCAAGAGTATTCCAGGGTGATGCATCTGATTCACACATCACAATGTTTTGATCCCCTGAACTATGTACCACCACCTTTTGAAACGGTGTGTTTCTCTTGCTGTCCCTTAATCGACGCTGCACACGTTTGTCAGTTAGAGTAGACACATACTGTTTCACAATACCAGTATTAGAGTCATCCACTGTGCAGCCAACTGTCAGCTCTTCCTGCACATCAGACGCCTCAGAAGACACACCAATCTTGCTGTCTGTTGCTGGATCACACAGTAGATCAAGTGAATCTGGTGTGGCCGAGGCATTCAATTCACTGCTGACACACAGTTCTGTGTACACACTGGTTTGTTTTTCTTCTGTTTCCACATCGAGCAGGGAGTCAATGTTACACAAGACTGCTCTTCCAAGACACTGTCACTGTCACATTGGCGACTTGCCTGTCTTTCTTGGGGGGAGAGAGAGAGAGAGAGAGAGAGAGAGAGAGAGAGGGGCATAAGGCACAGAGAACAGTTGGTCAGCTGTGTGTAAAACAGTGTTATTGCCTCGGGTAATCTACTTTCCAAGGTCTTTCATATTAAATATTACCAGAATAACAGTGTTGTTGTTGATGTGTTTTAAATCTTGTATTTCAAATGGAATAACCACTCAAAAGCTGTTCGTTTGGTTTTTTACATCCAGTCCTCATTGTATGGAAAGTGTGTCGACCCTAATATTCTGAAGAATTACAAACCTGTTTCTAACCTACCGTTCATCTCTAAAGTCCTTGAAAAAGTTGTTCTGAAACAACTTAAAAACCACTTTTATTCCAGTAGTCTCCTTCCCCCTTTCCAGTCTGCCTATGGCATCCACCACAGCACTGAAACCACCCTTGTCTACACCTTAAAAATACTTCTACATGCGTCTGACTCGGGAAAAATCTCCCTTCTCACTCTTCTCAACATATACAGCCTTTGACACTATAGACCTTTCAATTCTTCTGCCCCGTCTCCAAAATACGTTTGGTATTAGACACAGCCCTCACCTGGTTCAGTTCATACCTCACAGACCAATTCCACACAGATACAGTAAACAAGATTCAGTCATCACCTGTCAAATTGGAATGTGGAGTCCCACAGGGATCAGTTCTCTGCCCTGTTCTTTTCACTCTATACACTGCTCCTCTTTCACACATAATAAACCGTCATCAGATCAACCCTCATTTTTAAGCAGATGACTCTCAAATTCTTAGCAGTGATACTCCTGAAAACCTGCCCTCTCTCTTGATTAATATGTCCAAAATTGGATGATACAGAATAGTTAGAGCCAAATGCAGATAAAACCGAAGCCATGCTTGTAGGGACCAAACACAATTTCTCTTCCATCACAACAGCTTCAATAGAATTTGGCAATACATCTGTCCCTCTATCTACTACTGTGAAATATCTAGCAGTCCTTATAGACAACACACCCTCCATGCAAAAAGTCATCACTCAAACCTGCCAGTCGTGCGACTATCAATTGCGCATCAGTGCAGTTCGAAAGTACCTGTCCACTGATACAGCATCCAAACTAGTCATGTCTCTCATTCTCTCACGTCTGGACTATTGCAATTCTCTTCTGGCTGATCTGCCAGAATCATCTATTCACTCCCTTCAATGTATACAAAACTCTGCAGCTCGCCTAGTCCTCAAAAAGAAAAAGTCTGAGCACATTACTCCTCTCTTGCGATCTCTCCACTGGTTGCCTGTGCCACAGAGAGTAAACTACAAGATCAGTACCCTCTGTTACAAATGCCTCCATTAAACAGCACCTTCCTACCTCTGTGAATGTCTTCACCTGTACACTCCTTCTCGTTCCCTCCGCTCTGCTGCAGATACCTTGCGCTTAAGAATACCTAGATTCAACCAGACCACCGTTGGCCGTCGCTCTTTCTCTATTTCTGGTCCATCGATCTGGAATAACCTCCCTCTCTCCCTTCACCAAAAGCCGTCTTATGACCCTTTTAAATCCGGCCTCAAGACACATTTATTTCAAACCTAAGATTCTCCCCTCTTGTTCCATTTCATTTTTGTCCCTGCCCTCAACAGCAAAAAAGTCCATCACTCTGCCGAGTGTACAACCTTTTTATGTGAGTGAGTGAGTGTGCCCTATGTGCGTGCGTGCGAACGTGTGTGTATCATTTGAACTTGTAAAAAACACACCCTATTAATTGTAGCTGGCTGCATGTGAATGAGTTTGATGAATAAAAGCGCTTTGATTTTTTGTGTGTGTGCAAGATATAGCGCTATATAAATTCCATGTATTATGATGATGATGATGATGATGATGATGATGTAAAATTCTAACAAAAGAGTTTGTGTCTTTTTCTGTTACATGTACCCAAAAAGATAATAACTGATTTATAATTCTAACAATAAGTGGAAATCTTCCAACTTCTCCTAAAGTAGGTAATGAATTTGATTTTTATGTATTCCACAAGTTTGTTTACAAAAGTTTACATGAATATTTTTGTAAAGATACTTACTTGATGTGTTCAATTTAAATAGATCATGAATATGAAAGTCTGTTTGACCATTAAAACAAAAGGGGAACCACACTTCTGCTCCATAAGTTAAGACAGGGGATATCAATGAATCAAATAAATGCATTATGATATTAGCTTTTATACTTTGCTCTTTTCAAAGCAGAAGCTGCTTTGTTGCTTTGTTTTGAAATATGTTCCTCAGCTGATTGAAACTTTCATTTTTGATGAAATACTACACCCAGATATTTATAAGTTTTAATTGTTTCAATTATATGGTCTCCACATTGGAAATGAATAGGAATTTTGGGGGGTGATTTAGTGAAAACTATTACTTTCGTTTTTGCTTTGTTTATTTTTTAGTCCCCATTTGGAACAATTATCATTTAATCTATCTAGTTTAGTTTGTAGTCCTAACTTTGTAGTTGATAATAGTGCTAGATCATCAGCATATAACAAACATGGAATCTTATCTTCTGCAGTAATATATGGTGAATCTTTTTCCTCAATGAACTGAACAATATCATTGATGTAAACATTAAATAATGTAGGACTTAGAGTGTTGCCTTGGTGTACCCCCTTTTTTACAAAAAATTCTTCTGTGTATCTTCCTTTCATTTTTGCAAGAATTGTTGCGTTTGTGTGCATACTGTTAATGACATGAAAGATTTTACCAGTTACACCTATTTTATTTAACTTTACAAGTAGAGCCTGATACCATACATTGTCAAATGCTTTCTGAAAATCTACAAAGCAACAATAAAGTCTATTAATAGTTTTTTGTTTCTAGTGCTTTGTCTATTACTTTATTAAGGATTTCTACATGGGGTTTTTCTGAATTCAACTTGTTTTCTGGAAAGATAGTTGTTTTGTTCCAAATATTATGAGATTCTTGTATTCAAAATTTGGCAGAAAAGCTTCATTAATGTTATCCCTCTGTAGTTTTCCGGATTATCAGTGCATCCACTTTTATAAATCGGGATACTAACACCTATTTTCCAGTCACAAGGATATACACCTGTATCTAACACAAGATTAAACATGATCTTCATTATTTCCATTAGACTGGGTAAAATTGATTTGAGCATTTCGTTTGTTATGCCATCTTTACCAGGTGACTTTTTATTTTTCAACTTTTTAATTGCTCTTGATATCTCTTCTACAGTGATTTGTTTATCTAAGAATGGTTCATCATTTGTTTTTATGTCATCATACATGTTTTGTACAAGTTGTGTTTGTTCTGGATCTATTTGTGGTTCCTCTCCAATGAGCTTTTTTAAGTGTTCAATACACTTCCTGCTGTTCATATATTATTTACATGCTTTGCTCCATCACTTTCGCTTCTTTTAATTTCTGCAAAGTTTTCCAAAATATATTTGGATCTGTATTTATCATTTCCTGTAACTGTGATACTAACATATTCTTGAAAGCTTCCTTCTTATGTTTTATTATATTATTATACTGGTTTCTCTTGAAAAAATGTTGTCGAAGTTCATGTTTGTCTGGACATCTGTTTACAGCACTAAGTAAGGACTTTAGTTCTTTTCTCATGTTTGTACATTCTGAGTCAAACCACTTTTTTTTAAGTTTCACTTTTAAGATTTTGGTCTTTTAATTTTTAAACAATTCTGCTGCTTTGATCAAAATGTCTGATAACTTTTTGGGGCATTCATTGATATGAGATTGAAAGTGTAGGCTTAGATCGCCAGAATCAAGACTGCTTTGCACTTTGTTTCACATGTTGCGCTATTTTATCTGTTTTGACTTGTTATTGTTTGATTTTTTTCTTGAATTGATGGGAGCCTTAGTGCCTTTGAAATTGTTCACTTGAGTTTCTATCCCATAAAAATGTTGGGCCCATTTGTTGAGTTGAACGATTACTAACCAACTATTTTTGTGTATTTCTCTTTGGAATTAGTATCTTCTGTTCGGAAACATCGAAGTTCGGTAAAGATATATTTAGATAAATTGGACAATGATTGGAATGTTCCATTAAATCTTTGATTTTCATGTTTCACTTCCCTAATTAGAGAATGTGAAAATATAAAGTAATCAACAAGGCTACAACCTTGTGTTTGAGAACATGTGAATTTTCCTTGTAGATCTCCTAACGTTCGTCGTTTAGTATAAAGAGTTGATTTTCTTAACAAATATCTATTAATATTTTGTCATATTTCTAAATTACTATATCCATTGTAGATCTACGATAACAATTGTCAAGCATATCACTTTCTGGTCGATCGAAATAACTGTGCTGTAATTCCATTTCTATAACATCACTCATTTTTCCGGTCCACGCATTTAGATCTCCACAAATATGACCTGACCTCTTTGTGAGAACGTTTCAAAATCCTATTCTAAATTGTCCCAGATCTTTTGTGTATGTTCTTTTCCATATGAAGAAAATCCATGAGGAATGTAAAAACGTCATGAACAGATGAACTTAGTGTATCATTTTGTAATATTTTTTTATCCTCCAATATCTGAGTTTGTTTGTGGTAAAAATGTTATTTGTTTCCTATACTATTCTTTAATAAAAACTGAAATTCCTCCTGAAGAGCTAGAAGCATTATTTCTTTTTGCCCTGCAATAGTGCATTGGTATATTACCCTGGTAGCCTTACCTCTGTTACTTCTCTTTTATCCAAATGTGTCTCTTGCAAAAATGTGATCTATAGTGTCAAATGCTGCAGATAAGTCGAGAAGAGTGAGAAGGGAGATTTTCCCTGAGTCAGAAGCATGTAGAAGCATGTTTAACGTAAGGACTAGGGTGGTTTCAGTACTGTGGTTGGGGCAATAGGCAGATTGAAATGAGGGAAGGAGAGTATTTGAATGAAGATGGCTGTTGAGTTGTTTCAGAACTACTTTTCAAGGATTTTGGAGATGAAAGGTAGGTTGTAAACAGGTCTGTAATTTTTCAGTATGTTAGGGTCGAGGTCGTGCTTTTTGAGTAGAGGTGTAACTATTGCAGTTTTGAGTTCTGATGGGAAAAAAATAATTACCACTACCACCACTACCGCTATCACTACCACCATTACCGCTATAACTACCACCACTACCGCTATCACTACCACCATTACCGCTATCACTACCACCATTACCGCTATCACTACCACCACTACCGCTACCACTACTACCACTACCGCTATCACTACCACCACTACCACTACTACCACTACCGCTACCACTACCACCACTACCGCTATCACTACCACCACTACCGCTATCACTACCACCACTACCACTACTACCACTACCGCTATCACTACCACCACTTCCGCTACCACTACTACCACTACCGCTACCACTACCACCACTACCGCTACCACTACCACCACTACCGCTATCACTACCGCCACTACCGCTATCACTACCACCACTACCACTACTACCACTACCGCTATCACTACCACCACTACCACTACTACCACTACCGCTATCACTACCACCACTACCACTACTACCACTACCGCTATCACTACCACCACTACCGCTACCACTACCACCATTACCACTACCACTACCACCCCTACCACTATCACTACTACCACTACCGCTATCACTACCACCATTACAATCTGCCAACTTTCCTCATCCCCCCCCCCCCCCCCCCCCCCCCTCCGTACCTCCATCTCGAAGAGCTCTGGCAGGGTGCAGGCTACAGCAAGGAAGGCGACAAGGGATGATAATGATCTAGGCTCTTTGGGGGCGTGCACAGCACTCGGGCCCCGCATGGGGTGACACACGCCGATGTAGCGCTCTACAGTGAAGGTCACGGTGCAGAGCACTGACACTTGGCGGCCATGTCTGACAGCACACTGCCATAGGGGTAACCAGTGCACGTACACCTCGTTCCTGCAAGGAGAGAAGCCCCAAACCTTGTTAGCATAAATGGATTTTAAGTCAATCTGCAGCATCATGTAGCTATCCATTAATAATTTGAAATCCAAACCCACTTTGTGGTACCCCGTCAATGCCAATTTAAAACCAAAATTGGTTTTTAAAGTATTTATGAACGGAAATTAAATGTCAATGTAAATTTTAATGTAACATCCAAGACGGTTCTTTGACCAGTTAGCTTAAGTAACCATCCAATGACAGATGTAATGCCATTTATAAGCTTTAAGTAACACCAATAAACAGATTTAATGTCAATGTAAAGCTTTATGTAACATTCAATACAGATTTAATGTCAATGTATAGCTTGATGTAACATCCAATGACAGATTTAATGTCAAGTATAGCTTTATGTAACATCCAATGACAGATTTAATGTCAATGTATAGCTTTTTAGTTAACATCCAATGACGGTTTATTGTCAATGTATAGTTTTATTGTAACATCCAATGACGGATTTAAGGGTCAATGATAGCTTTAAAGTAACATCCAATGACAGATTTAATGCAATGTAAGCTTTAATGTAACATCCAATGACGGATTCATGTCGATGAATAGCTTTATGAAACATTCAATGACAAAAAATTTAATGTCAATGTATAGCTTTTAATTAACATCCCAATGACGGATTATAAATGTCAATGTATACTTTATGTAACATTCAATGACAATTTAATGTCAATGTATAGTTTTTATGTAACATTCAATGACAGAATTTAAATGTCAATGTATACTAATTATGTAACCATTCAATGACAGATTTAATGTCAAACATGAAAGCTTTTTTCCTTTCATACATGAAGATATTAATGTCAATGTATAGTTTTAAATGTAACATCCAATGAACGGATTTCATGTCGTGATTATTAGTTTTATTTAACCACCAATGGCAGAATTTCAGTTTGCCAAGCCAAAGTTCTGTCAGTTTTTGATAAAATGTAACATGCCAAGGACTACCAAAAAAGGATGTCAAGTTGAAAGCACTATGTTGAGGCTGTTGTCAGCTGTAACAAGCTCTTAGTGAGAAAAAATCCTCGGCAGTCAGAGTGTGGCTGTCTATGTGGTGAGGTACTTGAAAAGAGTCACACACACTAACTTGGCATCCAGTGTGTACTTACAGTCTCAGAGTAGCTCCTAGGTAGGATGCGTGAGAGAGTGCATATTCTGGGTGACCCCTGGGTAGGGAACGCTAGGGAACGCCCAACAACAGTAATTCGTGGCTTTGTCCCTTCCTGAAGCCCTTGATATAAAAAGATATGTGAATACACAAGGCTTTGGTTGTCATCTCTCCAGAAAGAACACCAGCAAGCCATTCGGAATGTAGGTTAGTGGTGGGGAAACACCTCAGGTTTAAACAGGGATCACACCAGACGTTCAAGTGAGAGAGAGTTTTCCCCTGGAGTTTACATGTGTGCCGGCTCCACTCCCCTGGAAAAATAAACCTCAGTTGAGACAATGAACGCATACAGAACATATTCTTTTGCACGTATACAATCCCATTTTAAGGAGGGTGGTAGGATGGTTCACCTGCCAACCTGTAAACTTTGAGGTTCTGGGTTCGATTCCTAGCATTTCCCTTTCTTCCTAGTTTGACGAGGAAAAATCGAGCTGAATGTCAAAAGTCATTTCCAAGAAGGGAATGGGTAAACAGTCCCCAACCCAAATCCTGACTGACCATTGGTGAACCGTGGCCCTGTAGCCAAGGAAGGCCATAAAAAAGGTAATGCCACAGGGAGGGGGTGGGGGTGGGGGTGGGGGCAGATGAGGTTAAAGCAGTGGGGATTTAAGGGTGTGTACAATGAAACCAATTGGTCACTTCTTTCCTCGACACAATTGGCTTCAGCTGGACGTGGCCAGGTTGTTCCTGCGCTGTTGTACCGTGAACATGCAGCTGCTAACCAGTGCATTCCCTTTTTCGGGTATCTCTTCCTATAGTTTTAATCCCACCTGTCTGCGTGTGTCTGTCTCTCTCCTTGGTAAGGGGCCAAGCTCTCTCTCTCTCTCTCTCTCTCTCTCTCTCTCCCTCTCTCTCTCTCTCTCTGGTGGTTGTCAGTCGGTGGTTTGGGAAAAAAAGAATGTTGTCTGTTTTTCAGATGCTGCAATGCAAGGAGAGAGTCATGTGGGTTTTCTTCAAGCAGGAAGTAGCTGGATGTACTCATACCTGTCAGTGTACCCTCAAACACAGACAGGCAATTAGGCAGGCAGACAGACAGAATGACAGAGAGAAAAACCGATGAACAAATTGACATACATGGACACAGACAAAGCGAAAGATAGACGTTTAGACACTGACACACGCACACAGAAAAACACACAGACATAGACAGGTGCGTGCGCGCGCACGCACGCACGCACACACACACACACACACACACAGAGGAAGAGAGATAGAGAGAACACACACATACGCGCGCGTGCACACACACACACAAACGCACGCACGCACAGAGTAAAGTCAAAACTAGGTTAAGCCAATACATGGTAAAGTCAATACATGGTAAAAGTCAATACAGGGTAAAGTCAATACATGGAAAAGCCAATACATGGTAAAGTCAATACATGGTTAAAGTCAATACAGGGTAGAGTCAATACAGGATAAAGTCAATACAGGGTAAAGTCAAAACCGGGTAAAGACAATACTAAGTTGCGTCAAAACAAGCTAAAGTATAAGCATGGTAAAGTCAATACCCGGTTAAGTCACCGCTTGGTAAAGACAATACTGGGTAAAGTCAATACATGGTAAAGTCAATACAGGGCAGAGTTTATACAGGGTAGAGTTAATACAGGCCAGAGTCAATACAGGGTAGAGTTAATACAGGCCAGAGTCAATACAGGGTAGAGTCAATTCAGGCAGAGTCGATACTGGGCAAAGTCAATACAAGGTAGAGTCAATACAGGGTAGAGTCAATACGGGGTACAGTCAATACAGGGTACAGTCAATACAGGGTAGAGTCAATACAGGGTAGAATCAATACAGGGTAAAGTCAATACAGGGTAGAGTCAATACAGGGTAGAGTCAATACAGGGTAAAGTCAATACGGGGTACAGTCAATACAGGGTACAGTCAATACAGGTTACAGTCAATACAGGGTACAGTCAATACAAGGTAGAGTCAATACAGGGTAGAGTCAATACGGGTAGTCAATACAGGGTAGAGTCAATACAAGGTAGAGTCAAAACAGGGTAGAGTCAATACAGGGTAGAGTCAATACAAGGTAGAGTCAAAACAGGGTAGAGTCAATACAGGGTAGAGTCAATACGGGTAGTCAATACAGGGTAGAGTCAATACAAGGTAGAGTCAATACAGGGTAGATTCAATACAGGGTAGAGTCAATACAGGGTAGAGTCGATACAGGCTAGAGTCAATACAGGGTAGAGTCAATACTGGGTAAAGTTAATACAGGGTAGAGTCAATACAGGGTAAAGTCATAACAGGGTAGAGTCAATACAGGGTAGAGTCAATACAGGGTAGAGTTAATACAGGGTAAGGACAATACTGGGTAGAGTCAATACAGGGTAGAGTCAATACAGGTGTTATAGTGTGCACTTTGCGCACTATAACTTTGAACTACAACCCCCCTTTTTCCTTACCCTCTCCTCCTCTCCCCCCCCCCCCCCCCCCTCTTCTAAAAAGAACTGTTCAACTTGGTTAGACTTCATGATTTGCTTAGAGCTAGGTTTCTTTGACAACCTCTCAGTTACAGTGTTGTGTTTAAACAAACAATTTCTCAGTCTGGATGCCCATGGTTGTGGGCTGAGAATTCTTTTAATCCACTTGAGACTTTAGCTAGGGAGGCCCATTGGGGTTTGTGTTGGCAGCCCTTTACTTAGCTTAGGTGTCCAGCATGTCTCCATGAGTGAGTTTGGAGCATTGGCAACCAATCCATGTGTGAATTGTCACTGTCTTAGCTTGAGTGTCTCAGTGGACTGGGAGGCCTAGTAAACAAGTGAGGCATGTGTACTGGTGCACCTTCCCCCACCTTAAGTGTCCAACATGTCTCTGTGAGAAACTCCTTGCCATGGTTGCAGCTAAGTGTTCTCAATGTAGGCCTATCCTATTAGAAGCTGATGGCTGGCTCAGCCTTTGTCAGCTACATTGGAGTCCTCTCTATTCATGGCCTTAGTCCTTGTGGTAGTCTAGAGTGTCCAGTAGAACAGTGATGTGGTAAACACTTCAGAGCTTGCTACAGCTAGTCTTATTCAACAGGCTTGTGGTGGGGCCTCTTTCTTGTTGAATAGCATCCCCCCCCTTCCCCCTCTCTATTACCCCCCCCCCCTCTCCTCTATTGAACCAGCAGATTTGTAATGCAGAGACTACATTGGTTGATTTAAATTTGTTTGTCAGCTGATTTGATGTGTGGTTAGGATTTGTTCGTCTCAGTTTCCAAATGTATTCATTCATTGGTCAGTTGGAATTCGTAGTCCTGCAACTGAACCCATATGATAGGGTGTACATGGCATTTTAAGGTCTTTTCTCTTGCTGGCTGTCGAGGCAACTTTCTTCTTGAGTTAGGCTGTGTGTGGTGAAACGACAGAATGACTTAGAAGGAAACAGAAGTTTTCTTCTCCTGCTTGAGCTGTGTGTGTTGTTGGTAGATAAAAATAAAAAGTGTTACCATAACACCCCTGCGTGGCCTCACATCATTCCTGTGAGTGTGGAGTGCCAGTGTCCTAACATCCCCTTATCCCAGAACCTTAGTTCACCCTCCAACAATTGGCGTCGTCGACAGGATAGCAGGTTAGTTTTTGTTTGCTACACACACACACAGCTCAGCAGTCTACCATGGCGTACGAGGCGATGAGATGGTGTTTCCCGCCTGAACTGCAGCACTTTTCTGGTGAACTGACAGACCTGTCAGTGGAGGACTTCTCCCGGGAAGTGGAGCGAGTCCTGGCGGCCTACCCCATGAGAGACGAGATGGCTGCCTACTACATCTTTAGCCATCTGAAGGGTGTGGCTCGAAGAGAAGTAATGCTGCACATGATTGAAGAAACCAACACCCCAGAGAAGATCATCAACATCCTCAGGGCCGTGTTTGGTGACAGGCGACGGATCACCACTCTCCTGTCTGCCTTCTACGGTCGGGACCAGCTTCCAGAAGAGTCGGTCCTGGACTACTCTCACGTGTTAAGGGGCCTGGAAAGGACCATCCACATGAGAGAGGCAGACGCCCTTGATGATTACCTGTTGAGGGACAGGTTCATAGAGGGACTTTTCAACCCAGAGTTGAGAAAGGAGCTACGCCATTGGGTAGGGAGGAAGCCCCTAGCCACCTTTTTCCAGGCCAGGGATGAAGCACTCAGGTGGTTGAGTGAGGAAGAAGAACAAGAAGAGAAAGAGATTGTGACTGAGCAAAGCAAACTGACATTGACTCTTAGGCAACAAGTAGTAGTGCTAGAGGATAAGGTTAAATCCCTGCATAAGTCGGTGCTGTCAGTTACAGCTTTAGTTGGAAATGTTTCTACTGGTAAAGGGAAACGTAGAAAGAGAAGGAAGCGTAACAAGAACAAACCTGTAAAAGTCCCGTTTCAGAGAGATTCAAGCCCCCAGGGTGTTGCTTTGAAGGGTTTCAAACCGCTGAAGGATAATATGTCTTTGGATAAGACGCGTAAGGATCCTCTGCTAGCTTCGCCTAGCATGGAGGATGAGTCACAGGAGGGTGAATGGGTGCTGCTGCCCATTCCACCCAAACCAGGTGTTTCTGGTTCTTCCTCATCAAGGAAGAGTAGTGGACAAAGTCAGAAATTGTCCGAAGCTGTGGCTGAAAGATCTTTGAGATCTTTGACTGAATTGGCTAGCACCAGTTCGCATGGTGGCATGTCTCATCCAGAAAGACAAAGACCTAGGCTTCCAGGGCCTGATGTGGGTTTATCCCATAAGGTTCCTGACAGAGGAAAATGGTTCAGGAAAGAGTTATTGCCCTGTAGAGACAAGTCTATGTTGAATAGGAGTCAACACATTCCTGTAAGGATTGCTGCTTGTGCTTAACTGACAGTGTTTTGGCTGTGATTGCTAGTTTAGGATTTTTAGTTGTTGGTAACTATGAATGCTATTTTTTTCTTTCAGGATTGTGTTCATGCTTAAGAATGTTTTTGTATGGGGTTACTTTTATGTTGCAAACGGCTTGATTTTGCAGGAAAATTGTCATTGTATTACATATTGTTTTATGATAATGTTTGGTTGGTATATACAAATTTATTTTTGTGTCTGTTAATGGTAGCAGAAATTGGAGAGGCTATGAGGAAGATTTTTATAGTATGTGAGTATGGCAAAAGAGTTTGCTGGGAAAATTGGTTGCCAGTTGTAGTAATTGTCAAAGTGTTGGCTTTGAAGGGGCTAATTGTTAGGCCTAGTTGGTATACTTACAGTTTTCATAAGCTTTTTTTTCTTGGATTTTTCTTTGGTTAGTTCCTTTTTCGTGTTCAGGGTGTCAAAAAAAGAAAAATTTTCGTATGCTGTTTGGGTAGTTCTTTGATTGATTAGAGCATGCAATGAGGCATTGTTTTAAAAAAGTTGGGGGTGTGTTTAGTGTGCATTTTGCGCACTATAACTTTGAATACAACCCCCCTTTTTTCCTTACCTTCCCCCTCTCCCCCCCCCCTTTTTTTAAAAAGAATTTTAAAACTTGGTTAGACTTTGATTTGCTTAGAGCTGGGTTTCTTTGAAAACCCTCTAAGTTACAGTGTTGTTTTTTAAACAAACAATTTTCAGTTGGTGCCATGGTTGGGGGTGAGAATTTTTTAATCCACTTGGACTTTAGTGGGGGGGCCCCTTTGGGGGTTTGTGTTGGCACCCCTTTACTTGGTGTCCAGCATGTTCCATGGTGAGTTTGGGGCATTGGAACCCAATCCTGTGTAAAATTGTCACTTTTAGTTGAGTGTTCAGGGACTGGGGGGCCCTAGTAAAAAGGAGGATGTTACTGGTGCACCTTCCCCCCTTTAAGTGCCAACATGTCCTGTGAGAAACTCCTTGCCAGGGTTGCAGCAAAGTGTTCTCAAGTGGCTATCCTATTAGAAGGGCTGGTACCCTTTGTCAGCTACTTGGAGTCCTCTTATTCTGGCCTTAGTCCTTGGGGGTTAGTCTAGAGTGCCCAGTGAACGTGTTTGGTAAAACTTAGAGCTTGCTACATGTTTATTCAACGCTTTGGTTGGGCCTCTTTCTTTTTTAAAATAGCACCCCCCCCTTCCCCTCTCTATTCCCCCCCCCCCCCTCCTTATTGAACCGGATTTGAAATGGAGATATTTTGGGGTTTTTAAAATTTGTTTGTCAGTGATTTGATGTGTGGTTGGGTTTTTTGTTCGTTAGTTTCCTATGTATTTTTTGGTCATTTGGGGAATTCGTAGTCCTGCAACTGACCCATATGATGGGTAAAATGGCTTTTAAAGGGTTTTTTCTCTTTGGCTGTCGAGGCAATTTTTCTTGAGTTAGGCTGTGTTGGTGAACGACAGAAGACTTAAAAGGGAACGCAGTTTTGTTCCCCTGCTTGGCTGTAAGGAAAATTTTCTTTTTGGTATAAGTTGTTGTTAAAGGTTTTTTAAAGGAAAAAAGCTGATTTGTAAGTAAATCTTTTGTGTGTACTAGCGGAATTTGTATTGTTGAAACTGGATAGTTCAGTGAAGTGGGGTTTGCTTTAACATGAAAAATTGGTAAAGTCGGAGTTATTATTTTATTGTGTGATCTTGATTTTTTTTATAAATGGATACCATGTTAAAAATGGGGTTTTAGAGTTTTTTATCATTTTTATGTGTTTCATGTTGGATGAAATTTGTAAATTTTCACTGATCAAAATAAGTGGAATCGGTAACGGCTTGGGGTGAATTAAAATTTGCAAAGTTTAATTTAGATAAAGAGTTGAGCTCAAAGAGTTGAAATTGAAGACTGAAGGTTAGACTTGAAAGCGTGCAGGTAGCCTGCTTTAGTAAATTTCCCTCTAAAATAGGGATTGACATGTGGTGTGATTTTGTGTCAAAAGTGGTTATTTGGGGGTTTTGTGACATAAATTGTGTTCTCTCTCTCTCTTCTCTCTCTCTCTCTCTCTCCCCTCTCTCTCTCTTCTCTTCTCTCTCTCTCTCTCCCCCCCTTGTGCTACAATTCCCTGGGTTGATAGGGGCCAATGTTGTGAAAAAATCTTTGTAGGACTAAATTTTGTGGCATTAGGTAATGTCAGTTGAGGTTTGAGGAAAAGGGTTTTTTTAGTTTTTTTGTAGTTGATTTCAAAAGTTACTCTCTATTGGTTCCCTAGGATTAACTTGGTGTTTTTGGATGAGTGTGAAAAAAATTCGGGTTTCTACATTCGGAAAACGACAATGTTGCTATTTGCGTTGTGTGCCTTTCAGTACCTGGTTAATATGGATAGCGTGTTACCTGAATTTTTGTTTTTTTGGTTGTGTTTTTTGGTAGATAAAAATAAAAAGTGTTCCATAAAACCCTGCGTGGCCTCACATCATTTTCCCGTGAGTGTGGATCCCAGTGTTAAAACCCCCCTTTTCCCAGACCTTTGTTCACCCCCAAAACGGGTAGGGCAATACAGGGTGAGTCAATACGGATAAAATCAAAACAGGGTAGATTTAATACAGGGTATAGTT
Organism: Rapana venosa; assembly: GCA_028751875.1. Lineage (NCBI taxonomy): Eukaryota > Metazoa > Mollusca > Gastropoda > Neogastropoda > Muricidae > Rapana > Rapana venosa. The sequence continues at coordinate 6,282,934 of CM054166.1, forward strand.
AAATAAGGGTGATTTCACAGGTAGAGTTTTAAAACAGGGGAAGGACAATACTGGGTAGGGAATTCAGAGTGACAATACTGGGTAGGTCAAGCAGGGTTTTGAGTCAATACAGGGTAAGGACAATACAGGGTAGATTCAATACAGGGTAGAGTTGAGGTCACTACATAGTAAAGGTTACACTCCGGCATTAGCTTCCAAGGACACGTAGTATTTTCTATAGCGTGCCTGTTTTCACAGATTTTTTAAAATATTAAAAAAATGCACTGTGTACTTGTTTTAGAGGTTGAGGCCATAGATTAACACCAGGTAGTGATGAGAAAGTGGGAAGTAATCATCAAATGAGGGTTTCTTATGTTCCTACAGTGTTGATCTCACACATGCATATTGTGGTAAGGAAGCTAGTAGACAACAAAGGACTGAGGGGGTACAGTGTTTGCTGAAAAAAAATTAAAACCCTCCAAATTTGTTTGTATTGTCCTGAGTTTTGAGTCAGGACTATCTTGCTCAAAAAGTGTTTGTTTTTTATGTCTGTGGATGCCTTAGTATGCGCAGTACGAATGCAAGAGTGATATATGAAAATAAACGAAAACTGCCAGCCCCAAAACTGATCGTGATGTGTAGCCAAAGTCAACACAGGGTTAAGTCAAAACCTGGTCAAACCAATACCAGAAAAGTCAATAGGGTAAGGTCAATACTGGGTAAAGTCAATACCGGGTAAAGTCAGCACTAGGTAGAGTCAATACTTAGTCATGTTAAAACAGGGTAAAGTATACATATGGTGAAGTCAATTTTGCAAGATTTAGCGCTATACAAATTCGAATTTTTATTATTATTTATTACTAATACTGGGTAAAGTCAATACTGGGTAAAGTCAGTACAGGGTCAGATCAATACATGGAAAAGTCAATGATGGGTACAAAACTCAACATGGCAGAGTGATTACATAGTAAAGTCAATACTGGGTAAAGTTATTGCATTGTAAAGTCAATACATGGTTAAGACAATGCTGGGTAAAATCAATACTGGGTAAAGTTAATGCATTGTAAAGTCAATACATGGTTAAGTCAATGCTGGGTAAAATCAATACTGGGTAAAGTTAATGCATTGTAAAGTCAATACATAGTTACGTCAATACTTGGTAAAGTCAATACTGGGTAAAGTTAATGCACATAAAGTCAATACTGCGTAAAGTTAATGCACGTAAAGTTAATACTGAGTAAAGCTAATGCACGGTTAAGTCAAGTCAATACTGGGTAAAGTTAATACACGGTAAAGTTAATACTGGGTAAAGTTAATGAACGATAAAGTTAATACTGGGTAAAGTTAATGCATGGTAAAATCAATACTGGGTAAAGTTAATGCATGGTAAAGTCAATACTGGGTAAAGTTAATGCACGTAAAGTCAATACTGGGTAAAGTTAATACTGGGTAAAGTTAATGCACATAAAATTCAATAATGGGTAAAGTTAATGCACGGTAAACTTAATACTCGGTAAAGTTAATACTGGGTAAAGTTAATGCACGGTACAGTTAATACTGGGTAAAGTTAATGCACGTAAAGTCAATACTGGGTAAAGTTAATGCATGGTTAAAATCAATACTGGGTAAAGTTAATGCACGTAAAGTCAATACTTGGTAAAGTTAATGCATGTAAAGTCAATACTGGGTAAAGTTAATGCACGGTAAACTTAATACTCGGTAAAGTTAATACTGGGTAAAGTTAATGCAAGTGAAGTCAATACTGGGTAAAGTTAATACTGGGTAAAGTTAATACTCAGTAAAGTTAATATTGGGTAAAGTTAATGCACGGTAAAGTTAATACTGGGTAAAGTTAATGCACGTAAATTCAATACTGGATAAAGTTAATGCACGGTTAAGTTAATACTGGGCAAAGTTAATACACGGTAAAGTCAATACTGGGTAAATTTAATGCATGTAAAGTCAATACTGGGTAAACTTAAGGCACGGTAAAGTCAAGTCAATACTGGGTAAAGTTAATACTGGATAAAATTAAAGCACGGTAAATTTAATGCATGGTAAGGTTAATACTGGGTGAAGTTAATACTGGGTAAAGTTAAAGCACGGTAAAGTTAATTCATGGTAAAGTCAATACTGAGTAAAGTCAATACTGGGTAAAGTTAATGCATGGTAAAGTCAATACTGGGTAAAGTTAATGCACGGTAAAGTTAATACTGGCTAAGGTTAAAGCACGGTAAAGTTAATACACAGTTAAGTCAAGTCAATACTGGGTAATGTCAATACTGGGTAAAGTTGATACACGGTAAAGTCAATACTGGGTAAAGTCAATACTGGGTAAAGTTAATACTGGGTAAAGTTAATGCACGTCAAGTCAATACTGGGTAAAGTTAATGCACGGTAAAGTCAATATTGGGTAAAGTTAATACTGGGTAAAGTTAAAGCACAGTAAAGTTAATGCATGGTAAAATTAATACTTGGATAAAGTCAATACTGGGTAAAGTTAATGCACGGTGAAGTCAATACTGGGTAAAGTTAAAGCATGGTAAATTTAATGCATGGTAAAGTCAATACTAGGGGACGGGATAGCTCAGTGGTCGGAGCACTTGCTTTCCCCCAGCCAAGTTAAGCAGCGTCGAGCGTGGTTACCAGTTGGATGGGTGACCGTTTGCGCGCCTTGGCTTCAGTACAGTTCCCCCAGTTCCCCAGCTGTAAATGGGTACCTGCCCTCTTTAGGGTCATGGAAGGTAAAGCAGCGAGGGAGAGGAGATGGGCGCCGCCCTCAATATGCTGGCCCTAGAGAAGTGAGGTCTCTGACGCCTCGCTCCCCTACGACCTTATAGGTTATGGGACTCCTTTATCTCCTCCTTTTTAAAAGTTAATACTGAGTAAAGTCAATGCTGGGTAAAGTTAATGCACGGTAAAGTTAACTGGGTAAAGTTAATACACAGTAAATTCAAGTCAATACTGGGTGAAATTAATACTGTGTAAAGTTAAAGCACAATAAAGTTAATACACGGTAAAGTCAATACTGGGTAAAGTCAAGTCAATACTGGGTAAAGTTATTGCTGGGTAAAGTTAATACTGGCTAAGGTTAAAGCACGGTAAAGTTAATACACGGTAAAGTCAAGTCAATACTGGGTAATGTCAATACTGTTTAAAGTTGATACACGGTAAATTCAATACTGGGTAAAGTCAATACTGGGTAAAGTCAATACATGGTAAAGTCAATACATGGAAAAGTTACTACATGGTAAAGTCAATATTGGGTAACGTCACTACATGGTAAAGACAATACATGGTAAAGTCAATACATGGTAAAGTCACTACATGGTTAAGTCACTACATGGAAAAGTCACTACATGGAAAAGTCAATACATGGTAAATTCACTTCATGGTAATGTCAATACATGGTAAAGTCACTACATGGTAAAGTCAATAACAGATAAAGTTCTAACAGGGTACAATAAATACTGGGCAAAGGAATTTCTGTCTCTTAGATAATAAAGTTTTTGAATTGAATTGAACTGAATGAAAGTCAATACTGTGAAAAGTCAATAGCAGATAAAGTTCTCACAGGGGAGAATTAATACAGGGTAAAGTCACTACCGGATTAAGTCAATACCGTGTAAAGTCAATACAGGTAAAGTCAATAATAATAATTATTATTATTATTATAATAATAATTATAATAATAATAAATGGAACTTATATAGCGCTATATCTTGCAAAGACAAATCAAAGCGCATGCATTCAACCTAATCTTACACAGTCATGCAATCAATGATAAATAATAATAGTTTAAACAAACAGATATTACAAACATGGTGCACTGCAAATACAATGTAAAGTCAATACTGCGTTTGGTCAATACAATGTAAAGTCAATGCTGGGTTTGGTCAATACAATGTAAAGTCAATACTGGGTTTGGTTAATACAATATAAAGTCAATACTGTGTTTGGTCAATACAATGTAAAGTCAATACTGGGTTTAGTCAATACAATGTAAAGTCAATACTGGGTTTGGTCAATACAATGTAAAGTCAATACTGGGTTTGGTCAATACAATGTAAAGTCAATGCTGGGTTTGGTCAATACAATGTAAAGTCAATACTGGGTTTGGTCAATACAATGTAAAGTCAATACTGCGTTTGGTCAATACAATGTAAAGTCAAGACGGGGTGAAGACAATACCTGGTAAAGTCAAGACGGGGTGAAGACAATACCAGGTAAAGTCAAGACGGGGTGAAGACAATACCTGGTAAAGTCAAGACGGGGTGAAGACAATACCAGGTAAAGTCAAGACGGGGTGAAGACAATACCAGGTAAAGTCAAGACGGGGTGAAGACAATACCAGGTAAAGTCAAGACGGAGTGAAGACAATACCTGGTAAAGTCAAGACGGGGTGAAGACAATACCTGGTAAAGTCAAGACGGGGTGAAGACAATACCAGGTAAAGTCAAGACGGGGTGAAGACAATACCAGGTAAAGTCAAGACGGGGTGAAGTCGGTCGTTACGGGGTTAAGCCAGTACATGGTAGTGTCAATACCAGGTAATAGCAATAAGGGTGAGGACAATACTGGGTAAGGTCAATACATAGTCAAGTCAATGCATGTTACAGCTGACACATATCAAAGAGATTACCTGGCAAAATGACCACTGGGGGAAAAAACAAAGTCAATAATAATAATAAATGGAATTTATATAGCGCTATATCTTCAAGCGCTATAAAACAAATGAAAGCACTTAAAATACTGAATAGTCAATACCGGGTAAATTCAATAATAAGGTATGGAATTTATATAGCGCTGAATCTTGTAAAGCAACAAATCAAAGCGCTCAGATGATTTTTTTCCCGAGGATAATGGAATAAGCACTCATGTGCTTTTTCTTTTTTTACAACTAGTCCCCGTGTGTATGCGGTTTTGTAAATTTTGTCATCTGTTCCCATCGGTACATAATGGCTTACTCTTTCAAAAAGCGGAACAGGATTTAACGTGTGCACAAGATGTTCTGCATGCGTTCGCACACGGGGTCTCGGTTTATAGTCTCATTCGAAGGACTTTGACATTCAGTTCGATTTTTTTGTCAAAAGGGAAGAAAGGGCGAGGCTGGGAATCGAACCCTGAACCTCACGGTTTACTTGTTGGCAGGCAAACGTCTTAACCATCCTGCCACCTTCCTTCCTAAGGGAAGCGAATATGGAGCATATGGTAAGGTCAGTATGTGATAAAACTTAAACTGGTAAAGTCAATACCAGGTAAACTCAATACATGGTCATTTCAAAACCAGGTAAAGTCAATACATGGTAAAGTCAATACTGGGTAAAGTCATTACCGGGTAAAATCAATACAGGAAAAAGTCAATACAGGGTAAAGTCAATACCAGGTAAAGTCAATACAGGAAGAAGTCAATACCGGGTAAAGTCAATACCAGGTAAAGTCAATACAGGAAAAAGTCAATACCGGTTAAAGTCAAGACAGGAAAAAGTCAATACAGGAAAAAGTCAATACCAGGTAAAGTCAATACCCGGTAAAATCAATACAGGAAAAAGTCAATACAGGGTAAAGTCAATGCATGGTAAATTCAATACTTGGTTTAGTCAAAACTTGGTACAGGTAAATACAGGATAAAGTCAATATGTAAGGTAAAGTCAATAAAGGGTGACCAGTACATGGTAAAATCAATATGGGGTGTAGCCAAAACAAGGTAAAATCAGTACTACAAGGGAACTACAGGCAAACGTCAATTACATGCATGAGTTAAAGAAGGCTGGCCTGCTCGCTTTGACTGAAACTGTCTCACAGACAGTGTACCCAGCAGTGAGCTGTCTATAAATAGCTTTGGACACCCTATTCTTTCTTTCTTTCTTTCATCTGCCGCTGGTGCCCTTCGGCGTCGCGGGGAGACACAGACGTCTGTCTGCAGCAAGGTGGGAGGCTTGATGGAGTGACAGGTCATGGGCTGTAGGGTGTCAGCCACGGAGTCGCTCCATCGTCTCCTTGGTCTACCTCTGGCTTTCCAGCCATTGTATTTGGTGGTGTATGCCCCTAGGGCTGGTTGGTTAGGCGGCATTCTAGTGAGGTGACCAAACCACCTGATCCTTTGTTGTTCGATATGGTGGAGAATTGGTGTTAGTCCAACCATGTCTCTGATCACCTCATTCTTGATCTTGTCGCGTCTGGTCTTGTTGACAGCTTTTCTCAGGCAGCCCATTTCACATGTGACCAATTTTCTCTCTAAGGCTTTTGTTAGGGCCCATGTCTGACACTGGTATGTGAGTGTTGGAACGAAGATGGCGTTGATGAGTTTTGCCTTGGTGCTCATTGGGATGCTGGAATGTTTTAGAAGGGGGGCGAGATGGTAACTGACTGCATTCGCTTTCTGGCATCTTGTTTCTATCTCTTTGTCCAATTTTCCATCTTCAGTGAAGAGGCTGCCAAGGTATTTAAATTCTTTGGTCTGTTTCAGCTGTTGCACCCTCTTCCTTTCCGAAAGCCAAACTGGGTGTTGCTCAGTAGGTGTTCTGCTTTGGCTCTTGTGCGCTGTTCCAGAATCTTTGCATACATTTTCCCTACATGGCTGAGAAGTGAAATGCCTCTGTAGGTGCTGCAGTCTCTCTTGCTGCCCTTCTTCTTCCAAATTGCCACCACTATTGCATTTTGCCAGTCCATTGGTACTTTCCTCTCTTCCCATGCTTTCTGGAAGATGATGGTAAGCCACTTAACTCCCGTTTCTCCGCATGCAAGGATGGCTTCAGTTGTTATGCCGTCATCAACTGCCGCTTTGCCCTTTGGGCTGGTCTTAATTGCTTTTCTTGTTTCAGCTTCAAGGATTTGGGGCTCTAACTGGTCTTTATAGCGTGGTAAGAACTGAGAGCTGGAAGCTTGTACTCCAGATGGGTTTAAAAGATCTTTAAAATAATCTTCCCATCGTTTCAGAATTTCCTCTTCTTTGTGCAGTGCCTCTCCATTTGCATCATTCACTACTGTTGTTGGATTGAATGGCTCATCTCTTACTCTCATCGTCTTCCCACTTTTGAAAAATTCTCTTGGGGAGTTCTTGCAAATTTCACTTAACTTCTCTCCATAAATCACCAAAGATTTTTCTTTGGAGGCTTTCACAACACGATTACTATGTCTTCTTGCGATTCTGTACTTGGCGTAGTCTTCTTCTGTCTTGGTCTTGGCCCAAGCTTTATATAGCTGCTTTTTTTTCTTGATGGCTTCCTTCACCTCTTGGTTCCACCAAGCTGTAGCTTTCCTGTTTTTACCTCCACATTTCTTTGTCCCGCAAACTTCCCTTAAGGTGTTCAAGAGAGCTGGCTTGAAGGTGTCCCAGACTTGCTCCATGTTGAGAGGTGTTGTATCAATGGAGTCAAGTTTCACCTTGATAGCACTGTGAATCTGTTCTTGCACTTCTTTCTCTTCCAGTTTGAGGAGGTTGATCTTTTCAGGCTGGTTCTTCCTAGCAGTTGTTAGTTTCTTTTTCTGAGTACTGGAGGCTAGAATGACAGGCATGTGGTCAGTGTCAAGGTTGGCATTGGGGATGGCTTTTGAGTCTTTGATGGCGTAACGTGTTCTAGATCTTGCAAGTATAAAGTCGATTTGAGACGAGATGTTGAGATCGTTCCATTTGTACCAGGTGTAAATTTGGGAGGCTCGGTGTTGGAAAAAGGTGTTGGTGATGATCAGATCATGCTCTGCACATAGTTCCAGCACGTGGTTCCCGTTGTAATTGCAAGGTGTTCTGTGGTCACTGTGGGGTCCAAGATGTTTTGTCCACGGGTTTCTTCTCTCACCAACTCTGCCGTTGAAATCAGCCATGACATACAGGTCCTCTTTGTCAGGGGTGCTGTTGATGAGGTCGGAGAGCTCTTGATAGAATGAGTCTTTCTCCTCTTCTGAGTACGAATCATTACACGGTGCATATGCTTGGATATAATAGACGATTTTGTTGGACTTTCTTACACCGATTTTAATCAGTCTTTCTGATATGTGTTCTGTACTCATGCGATTCTTTGCTATGTCTGGGTGTAGGATGAATCCCACACCATGCGTTGCCCTCTGGTCTTTCCTGACTCCACTCCAGATGAGAACAAAGTTTGAATGGATTTCTTTCGATCCTTCTCCTTTCTTCCTAGTGTCTGAAATGCCCATGATGGGCAAAGTCCAACCCCTCGTCCACGTCGTGGGAAACGGAAACAGGTCAAGCTGGCTAACGGGGCTCTGGTGAAGCTGTGACTGGCCTAGCAAGCCGACAGTGGATTTATCAACCGCTAAGAAAACTGAAAAGAGACACAAACGGACAGATACCAACAGAAAACGACCTCGCAATGGAAACGGACATCGAGATAGGAACAGTGACTACATTGGAACATGGAACATCTGCGGCCTAACAAACAAGGAACCAGAAATTGTGGAATTCATGACCAAAAGAAAGATCTCCATCATGGACACCCTATTCCACTGGACAAAACAAAGGGGCCACCAGTAAAGAACAGGGCAGGGGCGTCTGCTTCTACATAAATGAGAAATGGTGTCAGGACGTGACCATTAGGGCCTCTTTGTGTGTGGAGGACATAGAACTGTTGTCCATATCACTCCAACCGTACTATCTACCGCGGGAATTCCCAAACTATTTTTTACCCTGGTCTACATTCATCCCAAAGCTAATGTGACCAGAGCATCCGAACATATTTTGAATCACCTGCATAAGTTAGATTCCATATCCCCTGATGCTCCTAAATTCATCCTGGGTGATTTTAATAAATGTTCACTAAGTAAACTGCTGAAGAATTTTGAACAGTAGTGACTTGCCCCACACACAGAAATAAGACCCTCAACTTGTGCTATGGGACTGCAGCAGGTGCATATAAATCACTACCCTTGCCTCCCCTGGATTCATCTGACCAAAACTGTATTCTTCTAGCACCCAAGTACCAGTCAGTGTTTCAGCGCCTTCAGCCCATGGTTTGTTTCAGCGCCTTCAGCCCATGGTGAGGACAACAAAAAAAATGGACTGCTGATAGCATAGCTAGTCTGCAAGGCTGCTTTGGTTGTACTGACTGGAATATGTTTTACAATGTGTGCTCTGATTTGAATGAGTTAACTGATGTTTTTTCTTCCTATATTTATTTCATTTTGTGTCAGTAGTGTTATTCCAAAAGAGGTGATAACTATTTACCCCAATGATAAACCTTGGGTTACAAAGGACCTAAAACGTGTATGTACTAAACAAAAAGAAGTAGTATTTTACACAGGAACAGAAGAACAAAAGAAACAAGTGAATAAAGAAGTTAAAGCTGCTGTTGCACAAGCTAGACGTGACTATAAAAATAAGATAGAAGACAAGTTTGCAGGGAACAATTTTCGTGCTGCCTGGCAGGGAATAAAATATATGTCAGCAGTAAACATGGCACCTGCTCCACATAAGTCGAAGATTAGTCTCCAGGGGGTCTGTGACAACTTACCAGACCATTTAAATGCATTTTTTACTCGCTTCGAAAAGCATGATTTTTCGGATGAAATAAATGGCCTGAAGCAATCTCTACCCTTTGAGAATAGCGTCATTGTTCATGAAACAGTTATTTGTAAACACTTCAAGGCAATAAATATCAACAAATCTCCCGGACCAGATGGCATATGCGGCAGAACCCTTAAGTTCTGCGCTACTGAGCTTGCCAGCGTCTTTCAGCACCTGTTCCAAGCCTCATTGGACACTAGCCAGATACCAGTTATTTGGAAGACTTCCAATGTAATACCTCTTCCAAAGAAACCAAATCCTTCTCGGCCCAACGATTTTAGACCTGTAGCCCTCACATCACTTGTGATGAAAACATTAGAAAAGATCATAAAATCTCTCATTCTTTCCGCTACAGAAGAAAGACCTTGACCCACTACAGCTTGCCTACAGGACAGGACGAGGTGTCGAAGATGCCAAACTGTTCATTTTGAACAAGTTGTACAACCACTAGAAGCACCTGACTCTCATGCCAGAATATTGTTTGCTGACTTTAGTTCAGCCTCATGTTCTTGTTCACAAAATACTTGCAAAATTTGATGTAGACTATCAACTTGTTCGTTGGCTGATGGAATTCTTAACTAACAGACCGCAACGGGCTTTTGCCAATAAGATATCTTCATTGGTTAGATTTACCTGTACGGGTTCTCCACAGGGATGCATTCTCTGGCCACTTCTGTACATTCTATACCCAGATGATTGCAGAAGCAGCTATGAAAACTCCTTTCTTGTAAACTTTGCGGATGACAGTGCTCTTTTGTCTCTCTTATCTGGATCTGTCCAGCCCTCACTGATTTTGTCAATTGGTGTGATGAGGCATATCTGGAGCTAAATGTTTCTAAAACTAAAGATCTTCCTATCGATTTCAGAAGATCGGGTCACACTTCTGAGCATGTTACCATCCATAGTCAAGAAGTTTAAAATATTTTGAAGTACAAGTATCTGGGAACTATTTTTGTTGACAAATTAAACTGGGATGCTAATACTGACGCTATTGTCAAAAAGGGACAACAACGAAGCTTTACTCATTTTTTGTTGACAAAAGGATTCTTTCTTTGTTGTACAAGTCCTACATAGAGAGTGTTCTAAGTTTTGCTTTCATCTGTTGGTACAAAAACCTTAGTGTTAAAAACAAGAATAGTCTTCAGAGAATTGCTAGAATTTGCTCAAAAATAATTGGAGAAGAACAAAGAGATCTTAAGCCGTACTGCGATCAGCAGCTTGTGCGCAAAGCGACTGCCATCTTGGCTGATCCATCCCATGCTATGTCTACGGAATTTCAGTTATTGCCTTCAGGACGCCGCTTTCGGTGCTCCAACAGTAAAAAAAAAAAAGAAAAAGAAATTCCTTTGTTCCAGAAGTCATTCGAATTCTAAATTCAAAACAGTACTGACCAAGCAGTTTTACATGCGTTGTGTGTGTGTGTGTGTGTGTGTGTGTGTGTGTGTGTGTGTGTGTGTGTGTGTGTGTGTGTGTGTTGTGTGTGTGTGTGTGTGGTAATGAAAATAAGTACTCCTATATCTTGCTTTTGGCTTTCAAGAATGATTTCTAAATTGTGTGTGTGTGTGGTTGTGTGTGTGTGTGTGTGTGTGTGTGTGTGTGTTGTGTGTTTATGTCTTTACTAGATAATGGTCATTATGGTGCGCGGGTGCACGTGTGTGTTTATGTGTGATAAAACTGTGTTCATATATTGGTGCGTGTATGTATGGGTGTGCGCGTGTGTGTGAATGCGCACGTGCGTGCACGCACAAACAATTTTTTTCATTTCTTTTCCAATCAATGGTATTTACAACATTGTATTCCTACATTGGTGTGTGTGTGTGTGTGTGTGTGTGTGTTGTGTGTGTGTGTGTGTGTGTACGCGGTGCGTGTGTGTGCGCGCACCTGGGTTTGTGTTTGTGTATGATCATTTTTTTAAGCTATCTTGGAATGCTTATAACAATATGAAATGTATTTTTCTTGATAATTATAGGTATCACTGTCAGTGTAATTGCCCATCATGGGATGATTAAAGTGTTTTTGACTTGACTTTGACTTGACTTGACTTGACTACTAGGTAAAGTCAATACATGGTAAAGTCAACACCTAGTAAATTCAGCTCTGGGAAAAACAAATCACTGTAAAGGCAATATTGGGTAAAGTCAATTCATGGTAAAGTCAATTGTTGGTTTAAGTCAATACCAGGTAAAGATAAAATTGGAATCAATACTGGGGAAAGAGAATACATGGTAAAGTCAAAACAGAAAAGGTCAATACATTGTTAAGTCAATACATTGTTAAATCCACACATTGTAAAGTCAATACATTGTAAAGTCAATACATGGTAAAGTCAATACATTGAAAGTCAATAAATTGTAAAGTCAATACATTGTCAAATCAATGCATGGTAAAGCCAATAGATTGTAAAGTCAATACATTGTAAAGTCACTTCATGTACAGTTATTACAGGGAATAAGCAATACAGGTAAGGTCACTACCAGGTTAAATCAATAAATGTTTAAGGAGAGTTGCATGCCTGTAAATGATTGAGTGCAAGCGCTTCGATTTGTTTGTTTTTTACAAGATTCAGCGCTATATAAATTCCATATATTATTATTATTATTATTAAGGGTAAGTCAATACATGGTAAAGTTACTACCAGGTAAAATCAATACAGGGTAATTCAATACATGATTAAGTTACTACCAGGTAAAATCAATACAGGGTAATTCAATACATGATAAAGTTACTACCAGGTAAAATCAATGCATTGTAAAGTCAATACATTGTAAAGTCAGTACAGGGTAAAGTCAATACATAATAAAGTCAAAACAGGGTAAGGTCAATACATGGTAAAGTCAATACATGTAAAGTCAATACATTGTAAAGTCAATACAGGATAAAGTCAATACATTGTAAAGTCAATACATTTTAAAGTCAATACAGGGTAAGTCAATACATGGTAAGTCAATACATTGTAAGTCAATACCCTGTTAAGTCAAAACATGGTAATGTCAATACCTGGTAAAGTTAATACTGGATAAATAAAGGGTAAAGTCAATACATGGTAAAATAAATTCTGGGTAAAATCAATACACAGTAAAGTCATTAGCAGAAAAAGTCAATATACAGTAATATCAATACAGGGTGGAATCAATACATCGTAAAGGAAAGTTAATACTGCATAAAGTGAACATTGGTTAAGTCAATAACATGTAAAATTAATACATTGTACAGTTAATACTTAGTAAAGTCAATATCAGGTTAAATTAATACATTGTACAGTTAATACCTAGTAAAGTCAATATCAGGTAAAATTAATACATTGTAAACTTAATACCTGTAAAGTCCATACCAGGTAAAGTCAATACATTATAAAGTCCATAGTTGGTAAACTCAATACCGTGTCAAGTTAGTACATGCTAAAATTGAAACATGGTAAAGTCAATACCGTGTCAAGTTAGTACATGCTAAAATTGAAACATGGTAAAGTCAATACCGTGTCGAGCTAGTACATGCTAAAATTGAAACATGGTAAAGTCAATACCAGGTTAAGTAAATAGAAGATAAAGGCAATACTGGATAAAGTCAATACATCGTAAAGTTAATACAGGAAAAGTCAATACTGCATAAGGATAAAATCAATACATGGTAAAATCAACACATGATAAAGTAAATACTGGGTAAAATCACTACAGGGAATCAATACATCGTCAAGTAAAGTCAGTACCAGGTAATGTCAATATCAGGAAATTCAGTACATTGTAAAGTCAATACGTGGTAAAGTCAATACATTCTTCAGTCAATACATGGTAAAGTCAATTCTAGTAAACTCAATACAGGATAAAGTCAATTCTTGTAAAGTCAATACAGGGTAAAGTCAATACAGGGTAAAGTCAATACTGGGTAAAGTCAATACAGGGTAAAGTCAATAAAGGGTGAAGTCAATTCTAGTAAAGTCAATACAGGGTAAATTCAATACAGGGTAAAGTCAATACAGGGTAAAGTCAATAAAGGTAAAGTCAATACATTCTTCAGTCAATACTTGGTAAAGTCAATTCTAGTAAAGTCAATATAGGGTAAAGTCATATTCTTGTAAAGTCAATACAGGGTAAAGTCAATTCTAGTAAAGTCAATTCTAGTAAAGTCAATTCTAGTAAAGTCAATGCAGGGTAAAGTCAATACAGGGTAAAGTCAATACATTGTAAAGTCAATCCATTGTAAAGTCAATCCATAGTAAAGTCAATCCATTGTAAAGTCAATAATGGTAAAGACGATACAGGGTAAAGTCAATACATTGTAAAGTGAATACATTGTAAAGTCAATACATTGTAAAGTCAATACAGGGTAAAGTCAATACATTGTAAAGTCAATAATTGTAAAGTCAATACATTGCAAAGTCAACACATTGTAAATTCAATAATTGTAAAGTCAATAATTGTAAAGTCAGTACATTGCAAAGTCAACACATTTTTAAGTCAATAATTGTAAAGTCAATACAGGATAAAGTCAATACATTGTAAAGTCAATAATGGTAAAGTCAATACAAGATAAAGTCAATACATTGTTAACAATGCATTTTAAAGTCAATACATTGTTAAGTCAATACATTGTTAAGTCAATACATGGTAAAGTCAATACATTGTAAAGTCAATACAGGGTAAAGTCAATACATTGCAAAGTCAACACTTTGTAAAGTCAATACATTGTAAAGTCAATACATGGTAAAGTCAATATAGGTAAAGTCAATACATTGTAAAGTCAATGCATTTTAAAGTCAATACATGGTAAAGTCAATACATTGTAAAGTCAATATATTGTAAAGTCAATACAGGGTAAAGTCAATACATTTTTAAGTCGATACAGGGTAAAGTCAATACATTGTAAAGTGAATACATGGTGAAGTCAATACAGGGTAAAGTCAATGCATTGTAAAATCAATACATTGTAAAATCAATGCATGGTAAAGTCAATACATGATAAAGTCAATACATATTAAAGTCAATATAAGGTACAGTCAATACATTGTAAGGTCAATATAGGGTAACGTCAAAACATGATAAAGTCAATACATTGTAAAGTCAATACATTGTAAAGTCAATACATGATAAAGTCAATACATTGTAAAGTCAATACATTGTAAAGTCAGTACAGTCAATACATCTTTAAATACATTGTTTATGTCAAAACCAGACAAAGTCAATACCGGGTAACCTCCATAGTGAGTAAAATCAATAGAGTAAAGTGAATACCAGGTAAAATCAATACAGGATAAAGTTAATATATGCTAAATTACAAGCCAATACAGGTGTAGGTCTTGGCATGCTTCAATAACTGACATAACAGCATTTTAATGTAGGTATTGGCGGCACTCCCCCGTGGGACTCCCGGGGTATGCTTGCAAAGCAAGCATCGCAAGAATAGGACCTCTGCCCTCCAACCAGGCTGTCGTAAAAGGCGACTAAGGTGGAACCCTTCCCCAGGTAGGGGGTTAGACACAGGGCTAACAACCCTGTTCTGTAAAAAAGCGCTTGTTACGGAAACGGCAACACAAGAAATCAACACTACTGGGTGTGACAGGCTTCCAGAGTCATCGAAAGATACTCGCATGAATGACAGTGGCGAAAGCTGAAAGGAAACCACTGACAGGAAGATGGAAGTCTTAAGCGCCAAAAGTAAGACCAAAACAGGATTCTGGAATGTAAGAACCATGTTTGAGACAGGAAAACTAGCCAAGTTACAGCAGAAATGAGACGCTACAATTTACATATTCTCGGAGTCAGTGAAAGCCGATGGACAGGATCAGGCAAATATAGCCAGCACAGGAGAGACAGTGCTGTACAGTGGTAGAGATGACAGCCAACACCATGAGGGAGTAGCCATTATCAGGGAAGAAAGGAATGGAGAAGTGCCTGATGGAGTGGAAACCTATCAACAGCAGGATGATGAAGATAAGAATGAAAGGTAAACATGCTAATACCACAATCATCCAGTTCTATGCACCAGCCAACGACAGTGGAGAAGAAAGCAAAGATACATTTTATGAACAATTACAGGCTGAAATGGAAAACACAACAAACCACGACATGAGATAGTGATGGGTGACCTAAATGCAAAAGTCGGAAAAGACAACACAAACCAAGAAAGAGCCATGGGAAAAGAAGGATGTGGCAGCATAAATGACAAGGGAGAAAGATTGGTGGAATTCTGCATGACAAACAACCTGGCCATTGGAGGGACATTATTTGCACACCCTGAGATCCACAAGCTTACCTGGTGTTCCCCCAATGGAAGAGACATAAACCAGATCGACCACCTGATGATCGATGGGACATGAAGGAGATCGCTCCTAGATGTAAAAGTAAGGAGAGGAGCCGATGTTGGCAGTGATCACCAAGGTCACTGCAACCCTAAAAGTGAAGCTGAGAAAAAATGGAATTGGGAAACCAAGACAACAACATTTTGATGTGGAAAAGCTGCGCAACACCAAAGTAAAGAGTGCTTTCACCCTCCAGTTGAAAAACAAGTTCCAAGCACTGGTGGATACTGAAAACTACACACTTCCGGACACGACTAATATAAACACAATGTGGAAACAAGTCAGGACAGCCTACACACAAGCCAGTGAAACATGCTTAGGACAGAGACAGAGGAAGAGAAAAAGGTGGATTACAGCAGACACCTGGCAAGCCATCGAGAACAGGAGAGAACTGAAGAAGAAAATCTTAGAAACAAAGTCAGAGCGGATGAGAGAGAGGTACAAACAACAGTGCAGAGAAGCAAACCAAACTGTGAAGAGAATGACAAGAACAGACAAGCGTACATACATGGATGATATTGCAAGACAAGCAGAGGAGGCCGCCGCAAAGGGGGAGCAAGGACAGGTGTATAAGATCACCAAGACTGTCAGTGGCAAGTGCCGGGGCAATACCGAAACACCAATCCTAGATAAACAAGGCCAAATACTTACCACAGAAGCAGAACAAGATGCAAGATGGGCAGAACATTTCAGCGAAGTTCTCAACAGACCACCACCAACTGAAGAGGCAGATGTACAAGATCCTGATGCCGATCTCAATGTGAACAGCACACCACCAGAGAAGGAAGAGATTATAGCAGCAATCAGCTCTCTCAAGAATGGAAAAGCCCCTGGCCAGGACAACCTCAAGGCAGATCCAGAGTTTGCTTCTAAAGTTCTACAGCCACTCTTTGCAGCTATATGGGGGGAGAAACGGCTACCAGCAGATTGGACAGAAGGAGTCATCGTGAAGATCCCAAAGAAAGGAGCCCTGAACAATTGTAACAACTGGAGAGGAATCACTCTGCTATCTGTTCCCAGCAAGATTGGGGCAAGGATCATCATCAGACGAATCTCAGAGGCAGTGGACCAACAACTCAGAAAGGAACAGGCAGGTTTCCGACCAGGAAGAAGATGCATAGACCAGATCTTCACCCTGCGCAACATCATCGAACAGTGCACGGAATGGCAGAGACAGCTGTATATCAACTTTGTAGATTTTGAAAAAGCCTTTGACAGCATTCATCGAGAAAGTGTATGGCGCATACTCCGAGCATATGGAATTCCACAGGAGATTATCCAAGTCATTAAGAGCTTATACAACAACTTCACGTGCAGAGTAGGAAACAGCAAAACCAGTTTCAGTGTACAAACCGGCGTTAGACAAGGCTGCCCCATGTCAGCACTACTCTTCAACCTGACAAATGATTGGGTGATGAGACAGACAACAGCTGACCAGTCACGGGGCATCAGATGGACCCCTTTTCAACGCTTGAAGACCTAGACTTTGCCGATGATCTGGCACTGCTCTCACATACCCACCATCACATTCAAGAGAAGACATCCCGTCTCAGCACTTTCACACAGCAAGTAGGCCTGAAAATCAGTCAGAAGAAGACAGAGGTGATGACACTGAACGTTCAGAACCCCTCACCGGTCAACTGATGGAGAAGATTTACCAACAACTGAAGAGTTCACGTACCTCGGGAGCACTGTTAGGCATGACGGCGGAGCAGGCAGCGATATCAAGAACTGGATTAGCAAAGCAAGAAATGCTTACAGAAATCTGAACAGTGTGTGGAAATCGTCCCAGTACAGCACCAGAACCAAACTAAGACTATACCAGAGCTGTGTACTTTCTACCCTTTTGTATGGCTCGGGGTGCTGGAGGATGACTGAGAGTGACCTCAACAAACTATCCACATTCCACACGAAGAATCTCAGAAGAATCTTGCGCATCTTCTGGCCTGAGACCATCTCCAACCAAGAACTTTTTGCCTGTTGCAACCAGGAAAGCATGGACACCATCATCATGCATAGGCAATGGAGATGGATAGGGCATATCTGCCGTCGGGAACAGGGAAACATCGCCCGAACAGCCCTCCTCTGGACACCAGAGGGAAAACGCAAACGAGGACGACCCAAGAACACTTGGCGTCGGACTGTCGAAACAGAGCTGAAGACCTAACATACCTGGGGAACCATTCAGAGGCTGGCCCAGGACAGACAGGAGTGTAGAACATTTGTTGCTGCCCTACGTGCCAATAAGGCACAAAGGCATTGATTGGCGGCATTCTTCAATTGACATGGCAGCATTTTATTGTAGGCCTTGGCATACCTCAATAACTGACACAACAGCATTTTAATATAGGCCTTGGCATACCTCAATAACTGACACGACAGCATTTTAATATAGGCCTTGGCATACTTCAAATGACATAACAGTATTTTAATTTAGGCCTTGGCATACCTCAATAACTGACATGACAGCATTTCTCCATCAATAACTGACATAATAGCAATCCTCTATCAATTACTGATGTAGCCGGGTGGACACACCGCTACACTTAACTTAAATTCAAAGAGCAAAACCGGTTACACTTAACTTAGATTCAAAGAGCGAAACAGATACTAGCCTTGTGGTCAATATAGATTCAGTTTTCTCAACTCTCTATGTAAACTGTCATTATGCTTAGGATATATTTATATTTTTATATTTAGTATATTATCTAAATAAGTGTATTTTCCAATATTCTGAATGTTGTCTAAATAATTCTTTTAGTCATTCAATAATAGGGCCCCAGTTATCTCCCTTAAATGTGAGCGTTGGTCTGATCTAGCAAAGAAAATCAATAATAATACTTTATTAAGTCATATTGTTTGCTCATATTCATGGATATGATTGTTGAAGTATTGATTCTGACTCGATTCATTTCAACCACAATGAGAGTTCTCTATTTTGTGGTAAATCAATATTTTTGTCTATTGGTATAGGTACTGTATGTATTCAAATATTAACTGCTAGAAAAGCAGTTCTAATTTTTATTTAAGGAATCTTTAATAAATCATAATTATTGTGCCATTGAAGAACATGTGGAATAAACTCTATTTAGATCAATAAAACAGCTCATATTAAGTAGTAGTAGATTGTAAGGCGTAAGTTGTACACAATGTGCCAGTCCTAAATTTTAGCTAACCGCCATTCCTTGTTGTAAACAAGTTTGAATTGTCCAACTAAATTCTAACAAATGCAGACATAAAAATATAAATGTATGGTATGTTTTGGGTTTTGTTATGAATAAATATAAGATTAGAAGATGTTAGTATGGATAATTTGTAGTATTAGAGATCGTTATATTTTAGATCTGACGAACAGCTTTAAGAAGCTTGCTTGGGTGCAAGCAGACCAGAAACTGTGTTTTCACAGGACTGGTTAATTATGAATATCTCCTCTCACGGACATCTGTGGTTTATAATATGTATATGTATACAAACTGTGGTGCATATCCTTCTTTTTATAGTCATAAAGTACTTAGTTTTGTTGAAGTTTTAATGTTTTATTTCCGAAAGTTATAGTGTGCAGCTGTTAAAAGTGTATCTAGTCGGAGGCTTTAATCGCTAATAGTTTGCAGCCAAATGATTTTTGTGCAAAATGCAATAATGCATCTTAATGCTTATACTTTCTAGTTTGTTTTGATATATAATATGTCTAGTTTCGTTACGCGGACAGCAAGATAACCACCACTAAAGCTGCAGGAGAAAACACAAAATCTCCTTCACCTTGGGCCAAATCGGCCAAAACGATCGCAGTGTGGTGGCGCTGTCTTTGCAGTTCGCGTGGCAGGGATATATAGAGGGGTGGTTCGGGAGGCTAGGCAGGGAGGAGAGAACACCACAGGCTAGGCTACAGGCCAAGGAAGGCAGAGAGAGGGAGAGGGAGAGAGAGAGAGACCATTCACCCACACAGCAGTAGATGGCTGAATAAAGAGGTGATAACCAAAGCTGCTGTCTTCCACTGAGTCTTCTTTTGCCTGGTTGCTGTGTTCCACTCTTTCCCTACCCTGCTTCTATCCTTGCCCCTCAGCACGGTCACACTGACATAACAGCATTGCTCCATCAATAACTGACATAACAGCAATCCTCCATCAATTACTGACATAACAGCATTGCTCCATCAATAACTTACATAACAACATGGCTCCAGCATTGCTCCATCAATAAGTGACATAACAGCATTACTCCATCAATAAAAGTTTCTTATTTTAATAGCTAGCAATTCTACAGCTAAAACGAACGCTAGAGGACAGCCATGCCTAATTCCCCAATTAATTTTGAAGCTCTCTGATACCCACCTCTCATTATTTATGTGACTAACGGTGTTTTTCATTAATATCATTACCCATCTCTTAAAATCGTGTCTGGCACTCTATAGAAGATACTACATGACCCCCAAATTAATACCGGTGTGCAGCCTTTGGCATTCATCATGCAGCCATAGAAATGAACAGATGGTTTACCGAGATAACTCTGGTGCTTGTTTGAACTGCCTGAGCTTTTTCCCTTTAGAAACCTCAATACAAGTGATCCCTCCCCACCCCACCCCGGTTTTTTGCCCTTTTTTTTTTTTTTTTTTGCAGTCATGTGGTTTCTTGTTGAAGTTCAGAAGCTGTATGTCAAGTTAACAATCAGAATTACCTCTCTGCATAGCTGTTACCCTTTGAATGTCTGTCAATCTGTATGTCTGCCTGATTGCTGCTTCCCTGTTTTCTGCCTGTCTGTCTGTCTACCATATAGGTTTTTATGTCTAGGTTTTGGCTCATATTTTTTAAACAAAAATAATAAAGCAGTAAATACACCAGCCTCTCTCTTTCTCTCTCTGTGTGTGTGTCTGTGTGTGTGTGTGTGTGTGCGTGCGTGCGCACAAATATCTGTGTGTATATATCTCTATATCTATCTATCCATCTGTCTGTGTGTCTGTCTATCTATCTGTCTAGCTAGATAGAACAAGCTGGTTTCAATCCTAGACGCAGTACAACAGAGCAGATCTTCAACATAAGACTTATAATGGAAAAATATCTCCAGCATCAACATGACCTCTACCATGTCTTTATCAACTTTAAGAAAGCATTCGACAGAGTTTGGCACGCTGCACTGTGGACAACTATGAACCTCTACAACATAAATGCCAACCTAATCAAAGTTGTACAGAGCCTCTATAAGAACGCAGCAAGTGCAGTGTTTCACAACAACAACATAGGTGATTGGTTTCGGACGACGGTCGGTGTGCACCAGGGCTGCCTGCTCTCCCCTACTCTCTTCAATATATTTCTTGAGAGAATCTTGGAAGAAGCACTGGCAGAACATGAAGGAACAGTGAGTATTGGAGGGTGAACAATCACAAACTTGCGCTTCGCTGATGATATTGACGGATAAGCTGGTCACGAGCAAGAACAAACAGACTTAGTGAGCCGCATGGAAGAAAAATCAACAACATTTGGTATGGAAATCAGCGGGGAAAAAACAAAAGTGATGATAAACATCAACTTCACATCAGAAATCAAAATCAAAGACCAGAAACTTGAAAATGTTCACAGATTCAAATATTGGGATCTATCATGACAGACGAGGGATCAAAACCAGAAATACTGTCAAGACTTGACCAGACCTCACCTGCAATGACCAAACTCAAACCCATCTGGAGCAACAGAAAAATCGCCATCAGTTCCAAATTAAGACTGATGTGCTCTCTGGTCATGTTAATCTTCTTATATGCATGTGGATCATGGACCCTCACAGCCGACTTAAAGAGAAGAATAAGAGCTGTAGAAATGAGGTGCTTCCAAGACTCTTAGGCATCTCAACAAAGACCACATCACGAATGAAGAAGTCAAGAGGCGCATCCACAATGAAATCAGGCCCTATACTGACCTTCAAACACTCGGCAGACAACGAAAACTGAAGTGGTTTGGTCATGTCACATGCTCCTCTGGTCTTGCTAAAACAATCCTACAAGGCACAGTGAGAGGAGGAGGAAGAAGAGGCAAAGGAAGAGATGGGAGGACAACATTCGAGAGTGGACAGACATGGAGCTGAGAGACACCCTGAGGGCGACTGAGAGACGCGAGGACTGGAGAAAGCTTTGAAGGAATTTGAGGGATCGTTGACGGTGACGACGATATATATATATATATATATATGGGACACACCCAGCTACACTTAACTTAGATTCAAAGAGCGAAACCGATACTAGCCTTGTGGTCAATATAGATTCAGTTTTCTCAACTCTCTATGTAAACTCATTATTATGCTTAGGATATATTTATATTTTTATATTTAGTATATTATCTAAATAAGTTTATTTTCCAATATTCTGAATGTTGTCTAAATAATTCTTTTAGTCATTCAATAAAAGGGCCCCAGTTATCTCCCTTAAATGTGAGCGTTGGTCTGATCTAGCAAAGAAAATCAATAATAATAACTTTATTAAGTCATATTGTTTGCTCATATTCATGGATATGATTGTTGAAGTATTGATCTTGACTCGATTCATTTCAACCACAATGAGAGTTCTCTATTTTGTTGTAAATCAATATTTTTCGTCTATTGGTATAGGTACTGTATGTATGTATTCAAATATTAACTGCTAGAAAAGCAGTTCTAATTTTTATTTAAGGAATCTTTAATAAATCATAATTATTGTGCCATTGAAGAACATGTGGAATAAACTCTATTTAGATCAATAAAACAGCTCATATTAAGTAGTAGTAGATTGTAAGGCGTAAGTTGTACACAATGTGCCAGTCCTAAATTTTAGCTAACGCCATTCCTTGTTGTAAACAAGTTTGAATTGTCCAACTAAATTCTAACAAATGCAGACATAAAAATATAAATGTATGGTATGTTTTGGGTTTTGTTATGAATAAATATAAGATTAGAAGATGTTAGTATGGATAATTTGTAGTATTAGAGACCGTTATATTTTAGATCTGACAAACAGCTTTAAGAAGCTTGCTTGGGTGCAAGCAGACCAGAAACTGTGTTTTCACACAACTGATTATTTATGAATATCTCCTCTCACGGACATCTGTGGTTTATAATATGTATATGTATACAAACTGTGGTGCATATCCTTTTTTTTATAGTCATAAAGTACTTAGTTTTGTTGAAGTTTTAATGTTTTATTTCCGAAAGTTATAGTGTGCAGCTGTTAAAAGTGTATCTAGTCGAGGCTTTAATCGCTAATAGTTTGCAGCCAAATGATTTTTGTGCAAAATGCAATAATGCATCTTAATGCTTATACTTTCTAGTTTATTTTGATATATAATATGTCTAGTTTCGTTACGCGGACAGCAAGATAACCACCACTGAAGCTGCAGGAGAAAACACAAAATCTCCTTCACCTTGGGCCAAATCGGCCAAAACGATCGCAGTGTGGTGGCGCTGTCTTTGCAGTTCGCGTGGCAGGGATATATAGAGGGGTGGTTCGGGAGGCTAGAGAAGGGAGGAGAGAACGCGACAGGCTAGGCTACAGGCCAAGGAAGGCAGAGAGAGAGAGTAGATGGCTGAATAAAGAGGTGATAACCAAAGCTGCTGTCTTCCACCGAGTCTTCTTTTGCCTGGTTGCTGTGTTCCACTCTTTCCCTACCCTGCTTCTATCCTTGCCCCTCGGCACGGTCATATATATATATATATATATATATATATATATATATATATATATTCCTGTCCGTATCTAGAGACAGACAGACAAACAGCGCGTACACATAGTAGTTCTTCAGTTTAACGTCCTTCGACTAAATAGTGATATCAAAGGGATAGTGTGTTCTTTCTTTAATTTAACGCATGTTCACTCAAGGTGATATTAGACCAGGGATAGTGTGTGTGTGTGTGTGTGTGGGGGGGGGGGGGGTGAGGGGTATGCACATAACTAATCAATCACAATAAACAACTATTATGAAAAAGCATAAGCAAGAATTCTGAGAAGAACAAATTAAGAGCTAAAATATTGACTTTGCAATTCATATTACTAAATGTTATCCTTGTATTAAAGGAGTCTGTAAATAGGAGTATGACTTAATGACAATACAATTTCTTTCATTGATAGAACGTCTTTTAGAATTTGCTGTAAGCTACCAACTGGAAAGCCAGGTAAAAGGTTTTCCAGATCTCTGCATCATAAAACAATGTGATCATTGGTAAGATTTTCGCTACAGATACATGTTGCTTTTTTTTGAAAATTTAGTTCTAAAAGCATTGAGCTTAAACCTGTAGATAACAGATACAACATTTCTATATCCATGTAAATTACGACATTTGATCTTATCAAAAGACATTTGATCCTATCAAAAGATTATAGATGGGTTACATCATCACTCCAGGAATAACTGGTACCTTGTAGTTTCTTTTTAAAGTGTTTCCAACATGCATTTTGTAACATGCTATAGCCCTTATGGATGGATAGAGGAACACTTATGCTGCAAGACCCATTGGTATGCTCAGCTCCGCATTTTGCTATTCTGTTAACTTTTTCATTAAAGTAGATACCACAATGCGAAGGTATCCAGCAAAAAGTAACACCAGTGCCTCCTAACATCAGAAAATGAATGACATGACTAATTTCAATTATGAGATCTGTCTCACTTTTGAACTGAAAATTCTCAGAACAAGTAAGACTGACCTGGAATCTACACAGAAAAGCGTTTGAAATATGTTTTTAGGAAAATCTATAAGATAATATGAAGCCTTCACAATAGCAGACAATTCAACTAAAAATAGATCAATTTTTTCCTACATAAAATGATCTCTACTTTCAAAGATGGTATGACAAACGCTGCACCCGCCTCATTGTTGTTCAAAAGGGAACCATCTGTGTAGATTTTTAAATGATTTGGATATGTAGTTTGTATCTATTCTTTTACGGATGGCTAAGGATATTTTCATCACCTTTTTTAGTTAGAGAGGAATAATATACGTCAAAATTAGCTCTCTTAAGTTCCTATGGGCGTACACACACACACACACACACACACACACACACACATATATATATATATATATATATACTGAAAAATTACTGGTCATTTGAGGGGGGGGGTGAGAGAGAGAGATATATATATATCCCCCCCTCCCCTTCAAATGAACAGTAATTTTTCAGTCCAAGTAAGTAACTCCAGCAACAGCAAACAGCCACCAGGAATTCAAAACACCGTCATCAATGTCGTGAAGAGAACTTATCAGGGGAGATAATCTGCTGTGGCAGGGGAAACAAGCAGGTGTTATTTGGCAGATGCAGTACCTCTCTAGTGATAAATGAATGAATGTGCCAGTCCTGAAGCAGGTGGAACTGCCGCCAACCACAGATGGATATGGAGGGACTGGTGGGGGGGGGGGGGGGGGGGGGGGTGAAGGCAAGGTGTCAAGTTTGATCTAAATTAATGATGGTGGCAGTTTCGTGAAAGTTTTCGAAGCAGTAGTTATAGGGTCGGTCAGGTGCAAATGAAACTAACTCCAGTACAGTCATAGTGTTCAGTCTGACGTTTTTCCGTGTTGTGTATTGAGAAACCGTTCAAAATGGCCATGTGCACAGACAGAAATACAGACATACACAAACATACACAGAAATACCCACACACGCGCGTGCGCACGCACGCACGTATGCACACACACACACACACGCACGCGCGCGCGCGCACACACACACACACACCACACCACCACCACCAACATCAATAGTTTGTGTCTCTCTGTTTCTGTCCCTTTCTCCGTCTCTGTCTCACCACAACCCCCACCACCAACAACAACATCGATAGTTTGTGTCTCTCTGTTTCTGTCCCTTTCTCCAACCCCACCAACAACAACATCGATAGTTTGTGTCTCTCTGTTTCTGTCCCTTTCTCTGTCTCTGTCTCACCACAACCACCACCAACAACAACATCGATAGTTTGTGTCTCTCTGTTTCTGTCCCTTTCTCTGTCTCTGTCTCACCACAACCACCACCAACAACAACAACATCGATAGTTTGTGTCTCTCTGCTTCTGTCCCTTTCTCTGTCTCTGCCCCCCACCCCCACCTCCAACCCCCACCCCCGGTCATCTCGTCTTTCTTTTCTGATCCAAACACAAGGAGAGACCAGCGACTTTGCGAGGGACAGATAATTCCAGTTATCTTCCTTGGTAGTAAGTCTAGTTACCTTCGGCGACAGGCACTCCATTCTAGTTTGTCTTGGTTGGAGTCACCTAGATCTGCTGCATGGTGTGGTGGATAATGTATGCTTTTCTCTGCACTGGCCATTCTAGCTTTGCTGGTGTAGTCTCACCGGCAAAACAGTACTTTTTCTGTATTTAGTTGTTGTCTAAGGTTGGGGAAATTGCAACGTTCCGAAAGTCGGTCGTTGTGTGATATAATGTATTTTTTCTTCCTTTCCTGTCTTTTCTGTGGTGTGGTGTGTTGTGTTGTTCTGTGTCGTGTTATGCTGTGTTGTATTGTGTTGATTGTTTTTGTTGTATTGTGTTGTATTAGTTTATTTATTGTGTTGCACTGTTTTGTTGTAAATAATTCTATACCATTGACTCACTGTATATTTCTCTTCTGCCTGAAAGTCGGGCTGCTTTTCCCGGGGTGAGCTTGTCGCCACGATAGCAGCGTCCCTGCACTTGTTCATAAAATCATTTCCTGTTAGTGTGTATATTTGTTGCCCTATGAGAGTGGGTTTTTTCACAGAATTTGGCAACTTTCTGGTCGCAGTGGGTTCTTATATGTGCGCTTAATATGTGTTTGCACACAGGACCACAGTTTGTCGTCCCTTCTGAAAGACTAGCACCCAGCACATCACTAAAGGACAAGTGAAGGCTCGGGTTGAAACGGGGATGGACTTTTGGCTTTCTATGCGCTTGCATTACCTTTACACCACAGATTCCTCCACCATACAACTTCAGAGGTTTACCACTTTATCTGTGCACCAGCATTATTTAGGGATGGTTAGACTATTCCAAAACTCAACGGTGCTACCTTGGTCATGATCAGATTCACCGGGCAATTTACCAGTGAACATGATTAATAATAATAATAATACATGGAATTTATATAGCGCTGAATCTTGTAAAAAACAATCAAATCGAAGCGCTTGCACTCAATCATTTACAGGCATGCAACACTCCTTAAACATAATGAACAGATTTCAAATCCATGCGCGCGCACGTATCCACGCCCGCACGCACACGCACGCACGCGCGCGCGCACGCACGCACGCACGCACGCACGCACACGCACACACACACACACACACACACGGAACAACACTTAGAAGGTGAGAGATGTTGAAAATTAGGGACAGATATGTGGGGGGGAAAGTCTCAGGTAGGAAATGTGTGTTTTGAGGCTGGATTTGAAGGTATCAAGTGAAGGCTTTTGGCGAGGTGAAAGAGGGAGGTCATTCCAGGTGGATGGACCAAAAACAGAGAAGGAGCGACGGCCAACAGTGGTTTGTTTGAATCTGGGTGTTCGAAAGCACAACGTATCTGCGGCTGAACGAAGGGAACGGGATGGAGTGTACAGGTGAAGACAGTTACAGAGGTAAGAGGATGCAGATTTGTGGAGACATTTGAGACAGGGTATTGATTTTATACTCCAGTCTTTGTGAGACAGGCAACCAGTGAAGAGATCGCAGAAGAGTGATGTGTTCAGATTACAAGTATTAACGACGAGCTCCCCAGTCTACAGTCAAACAAATTATTAGTTGTTTGTCAGGTGTCAGAATTAGCGGGCTGAGCCTTGGACTTTGCCCGTGTGAAGGCACTTAGGGCAAAAATTACTGCTTCTCTGGACAGATTGGTTCTACGAGTGTACAGTTGAGGATTTCCAGTAAATACATTGCCCTAGGGTTGAAAGCAATGCTTAATTTGACAGCAGTCACCGTCATCTGTTTATTGGAAGCATTCGCCAATCCCCGCCTTCTGGTAATATTTATACAGCCTCTTTCTTAGAGGCCATATCCTCCCTGTTCATACTGTGCTGTTGTAGCCGAGAAGTTGTACAGAGTCGTGGCAGATCACATATCTCCACTCTGTTACAAGTTACATTAATATGCTGTTATGTGATTATTGAGGTATGCCAAGGCGTATATTAAAATGCTGTCATGACAATTGGAGCATGCCAAGCCCTATATTAAAATGCTGTTATGTCAATTGAAGTATATAAAGGCCTATATTAAAATGCTGTCATGTCAATTAAAGCATGCCAAGGCCTATATTAAAATGCTGTCATGTCAATTGAAGCATGCCAAGACCTACATTAAAATGCTGTTATGTCAATTAAAGTATGCCAAGACCTACATTAAAATGCTGTTATGTCAGTTATTGGTGAAGCAAGATGTAGAGGCCTTCATTAATATGCTGTTATGTTTAAAATGTTGAGATTATCTTTGTGCATGACGAGTTCTCAACACAACAGTCTGTACTCTCCATTACATAAGAAAAATCCCCTGAATTTAGAGTGCAGCTGCCTATCATGATGGTGAGGTACTTGTAAACAGCCATACACGCAAATTTCTCATACAATGTGTGCATACGGTCTGACGGTTATGATGAGTGAGATAGAGTGGATTCTTCTTTCTTCATTCTTGTCTGTCCGCCTGCCTGTGTTTGCTTTTCTTCTCTGTCCGTCTTTCTTTGGGGTTTTGTTTCTTTCTTTCCGTTTTTTCCCCTTTTCTTTGCTTCTTTCCTGCCTTCCTGTATTCTTACTTTCCTTTCTTCCTTCTTACTTTAATCTTCTTCATTCTTTCTTTCTTTCTTTTCTTTTTTCCGTCCTCCTCTCTTTCTTTCTTTCTTCTTTTCGCTCTTTCTTTCCTTTTGCCTTCTCCTTCCTTTCTTTTTTGTTTTACTTGTTTTCTCCTTTTTTTCTTTTCGTATTTCATTCTTACCTTTTCTTATTTCTTCCATTTCAGTTTTTTTTTCTTCCTTTCTCTTCTTTCTTTCTGTTTTCTTTTTTTCTCTTCTTTCTTTCTTCCTTTTCTTTATTTTTTCTCTTTTATCCCTTCTTTCCCTCCTTCCTTTAATCTTACTTTACTTTCTACCTTCTTTCTGTCTGTCTGTTTGTCTGTCTTTTTCTTCATCTATTATGTCTTTCTTCCTTTTTTTTTCCTTTCTTCTTTCTCCTTTCTTTCTTCTTTAACTTCTTTCATATTTCTAACCCGTCTTCCTTACTTACTTCCGACATGTCTGTCTTTTTCTCGTTTTTTCTTTCTTTCTGTTATTCTTCTGTTCTTTTCATGGTTTTTTTTTCCTCACCTTTGTTTTCTTTCTTCCTTCCTTTGTGTATTGTTCTTTTATTCTTTCTCTCCTTGTGTCTGTTTAAAGTCATTCCTCCCTTCTTATTTTCAAAATCATTCACCCCAGCTTGCATTAAAAAGCTTACTACAGCCCCTGTATAATTCCTTTATTTTCAGAACACCACTGCACTATTACAGGTCGTGAAGGGAACACTTCTGTCGTCTGTAACGTCACTGTGCAGCAAGATATCCGTTAACCATTACACTACGTTACACTACACTACACTACACTGCACCGCACTACACTACACTGCACTACACTGCACTGCACTACACTACACAACACTACACTGCACTGAACCACACACTAGTGTAGTGTAGTGCAGTGTAGTGTAGTGTAGTTAAGTGCAGTGCAATGTAGTGTAGTGCAGTGTAGTGCAGTGTAGTGCAGTGTTGTGTAGTGTAGTGTAGTGTAGTGCAGTATAGTGTAGTGTAGTGCAGTGTTGTGTAGTGTACTGCAGTGTAGTGCAGTGTAGTGCAATGTGGTGCAGTAGAGTGCAGTGTAGTGTGGTGCAGTGTGGTGTAGTACAGTGGGGTGTAGGCCAGTGCAGTGCAGTGTAGTGTAGTGTAGTGCAGCATTCCACTACCCTTTCCAACACTACACTACTACACTACCATACACTACACTGCACTACACTTAACTGCCCTACACTACACTACACTGCCCTACACTGCACTACACAACACTGCCCTACACTGCCCTACACTACTACACTGATCTACACTAAACCACATACTGCACTGCACTGCACTACACTACACGACACGACACGACACGACACGACACTAAACTACACTATACTACACTGCACTGCACTACACTACACGACACGACACTAAACTACACTACACTACACGGCACTGCACTACACTACACTACAATAAACGACACTACACTACACTACACTGCACTGCACTACACTGCACTGCACTGCACTGCACTAAACTACACTACACTGCACTACACTGCACTACACTGCACTGCACTACTACACTACACTAACACTACACTACACTACACTGCACTACACTCACTACACTACACTACACTGCACTACTACACTACACTACTGCACTACAAACTACAATACACTACATGCACTGCACTGCACTGCACTGCACTACACACACTAACTACACTACACTACACTACACTGCACTACACTGCACTGCACTGCACTACACTACACTACACTACACTACACTACACTGCACTGCACTGCACTGCACTGCACTACACTGAACCGCACTAAACTACACTACACTGCACTGCACTGCACTGCACTACACAACACGACACTATACTAAATACACTACATACACTGCACTGCACTGCCACTGAACTGCACTGGACTGCACACTGCACTCCACTACACTACACTGCAATCCACTACACTGCACTGAACTACACTGCACTCCACTTCACAGCACTACATACATGCACTACATTGACGACACTCCAATGCACTGCACTATATTACACTGACCCTACACCTTCACTACACTACACTACACTACTACTACACTACACCACACTGCCACTCCACACACTTGCACCGCACTTACACTGCTCTACACTTATACTGCAGTACACTGCACTACTCACTACATTGCACTACACTACATTGCCTGCACTAATATACACTGCCCTACACTGCACAACACGGCACAAACACGGCAATGAACACCACTGCATACCTGCACTGCACTGCACTGCACTGTTTTACACTGCAATGCAATCCACTGAACTGCACGCCACTTACACTACACGACTACATGAACTACATGCAGTGCACTACTCTTCACTACAATGCACTGCCCTACACAACACGGCCACAAACACTGCACTACACTGTACAACACTGCACTACCCTGCAGGGCACATCCACGACCTCCCCTTCACTACTCTATAACTACCCATACATACACTACACTGCATACAACAAAGTGCCATCACTTGCCTGCCCTTACACTGCAAGGCCCTACAATACATACACTGCCCTACACTGCTGCCTACATACAATGCCCTACCTGCATAACACTACTACCACAATGCTCTACATACACTTCACTGCCCTACACTGCACTAAACTACTACTGCCCTACACTACATTACACTGCACTACACTACACTGCCATACACTACCGCCACTACCCTACAAGTACCCACTGCCTAACTAGGCATTTACACTACTACACTGCCCTACTTACGCTGCCTACACTCACTACACTACACTGCCCTACATATCGCGCCTACACTACACTACGCAACACTGCCTACACTGGCGCTTGCCCTACACTGCGTTTCTCTACCTGCCCTACTACAGCACTGCACTACCCTTGGGTCTATACCACTACTACACTGCCCGACTCTGCAGGCCCAACACTCACACTGCCCTACACTGCTATGCCTACGCTGCACTACACTACACTACACTACCAGCCGTACACTATCTCACTGCCCTACACTGCCCTATACTACAGATACACTACACTGCACTAAACTACTTACCACTTTCCCTTCACTGCCCTACACTTAAAACACTGCCCTTCACTACCCTACACCTACACTGCACTACACTACTACACTGTACTACACTGCATTTCACTACCTTATTCTACACTACTACACTGCACTACACTGCACTACTTTACTCTTCCTACACTACTACATTGCCCTACACTACATTGCCCTACACTGCAATACACTTACTCTGCACTACACTGCAGAACATCCTGCTCTACACTACTACACTCACTACACTGCACTACACTTACATATACTTGCCTTACACCTGCACAACGCTACCCTCCCTACACTGATCTAACTTACTACACTGCCGCTACACTACCTGCCCTACACTAACTTACCCTTGCCCTACACTTGCACTACAAATGCACTTACATACCATGCCCTACACGCACTACCCTGCCTCCACCTGCACTACACTACCCTGCCCTACACTGCAATACACTGCACTACACTCCCCTTGCCTACACTTTACACTATCACTTACCTGCCTACCACTACGACTACTGTCTACAATGCACTTCACTACATGCCTACATGCCACTGCACTACACTAGATTGCTACTACACTAACACTGCCTGCACTGCACTACACTAACCTGCCCTTACTACTAACTGCCTACACTCCAATGCCCTACACTACATGCTACTACACTACTACATGCCTTACACTACACTTGCCTACACTACATTGCCGACACTTACTGCCTTACACTGCTACACTGCCTACACTGCCCCACATACTTTGCCCTACACTACACAAACTGCCCTACACACTACATAACTACACTACACTACACTGCAACTCCACTGCAGATACTGCTCTGCCTTACACCTTCATACCCTGCCCTACACTGCTTACATACAATTGCCCTTACTACACGACATTACTACTGCACTACACGACTACACTTAATGTAAACTTGCACTACTACACTGCCTACACTGCACTTGACTACCATACCCGACACTACTACACTGCCCTACACTGCAGTAACACGATAACTGTCAATACACTCACTACACTGCCTACACTACACTACACTACACTACACATACTTACTACACTGCCTTACACCCACATAGAATACACTCTTGCTGCCTCACTGCACTTCATTACCACCCTGCTTTACACTACTACCTGGCTCACTGATGCTACTACCCTGCCCTACACTCACTACACTGACTTACACTCCTACTAACGACACTTTCCCTACACTACACTACTAACAGTACCTTCCCTACACGGCACTACACTACCCTGCCTAAACTGCACTACACTACACTTCCTAAACGACATGCCCTAAGCTTCACCAACATAAGCTGCCCTAATGTACTGCAAAACCCCTGCCCTACACTACGACACGGCCTCTACACTACACTCCCCTACCCTGTATACACATTATGCCATACACTACTACACTGTTCTAAACTAAACTGCCCTATCACTGCTACTACACTCCCTACCTACCTACTACATTCCCTACACTGCAATACACTACACAACACTGCACTACATCAGTTCCCTGCCTACACTACTACACTGCCCTACACTTGACCTTACACTACTAAACCTACATACTAACACTGCCGACACTGCCCTCACTACACCTACTTACACACTGCCCTACACTTACAACATACACTACTACTGTTCCAACCCTGCCCCACACTGCACTACCCTTCACTACTACATTAGCCTACATGTGCCACGTTACCTAAACTACTATCACTGCCCTACACTGCATTAACCTTCACTACCTAAACTGCCCGACACTGCATCTACCCTACACTATACACTGCTACATACTGCATACCCTACCACTACCACACTGCACTTACACTGCACTATCACCACACTGCCCAACCACTACTACACTGACCTACACTGCAATGCCCATACACTACCACACTCGTCATACTACTGCATGCCCTACACTAACCACACTGCCTACACTGCAGTCCACTACAATGCCCAACACAACACTACACTGCCCCACAGGCACTACACTACACTGCCCAACACTACAATACACTGCCCTACACTGCCAACACCGCACTGCCCTAAACACCCACACTTGTCCACCACTGCACTACACTTCACTGCCCGCACTACATACTCGCCTACACTGCACTACACTCCCCTGCCCTACACTATACCAGTCCTACACTACTACACTGTTCTAACACTCCCCTGACCTAATACTACATTGCCTCCCTGCTCTACACTACTACACTGCCTCGATACATGCACTACACTACATGCTGCACTACACTTCCTCTACACTACTACATACTTCACTACACTGCACTACACTACCCGGCCCTACACCTACTTCTGCCTACACTACTACTCTGCCTACACTAGTACACTTACCTGAACTACACTACTACACTGCCCTACATACTACACTACCATGCACTACTACACTGCCTACACTACGATCACTACCCTGCAACTACACTTTACCCTGCACTCACTATACTTCGCCTACATACTACACTGCCGCACTACAACACGGCCCTACATATACACCTACCCTGCACTACACTACTACCTGCACTACACTACTACCCTGCCTACACTACTACCCTGCACTACATGATACACTGCACTGATACGTCTACTACCACTGCACTACAACTACTACCATGCACTACCTATACTACCCGGCTCTGACATAGACACTACCCTGCACTCATACTACCCTTGCCTACACTACGACCCTGCCCTTACACTACTATCACTGCCCTACTCTTCTACCCTGCCTACACCTACTACACTGCCTACTACATTACTACACTGCCCTACACTATACCCCTGCTACATACTACACTGCCATTCAACTACCTTACCTACCGCCCTACACTCTTACCCTGCCCCGCACTATACATGCCCTACACTACTACCATGCCTACACTTCTACCACTGCCCCCTACAATACTAACCCTGCCATATCTCTTCGACAACTAACCTACCACTACTAACACTACCTGCACTACACGGCATGCCCTAAACTGCACTACACTACTATACTGCCTACACTGCTCCTCCATACTTTACCATGCCCTACACTATCTACACTGCCCCTACACTACTACATGCCTCTATACACCTACTACCTGCACTACACTACTACCTGCCTACTATACACTGCCTACACTTTACACGGCCCCTACACGACTACACTGCCTACACCCCACTACACTGCCCTACACATACTACACTGCCCTACATACTACCCCATGCCAAACATCCCACTACGCTACTATATCATACCCTGCACTACACTGCATGCCCCTAAATGCACTTACACTTACTTATACTGCCCTACCCTGCCTATAACTACTTCTGCCCTAACTAGCTACATGCCTACACTACTTACCAACTGCCCTACAATATCCCCTTGCCATTACACTACTAAACTGCACTACACTCCCCTACATACTACACTGCCCTACACTATACCACTACCCTGCCATACACTACTCCACTGCCTACACTACTACCATACCTTCATATACACTGCGCATAAACTACTACACTACCCTGCATACTTATACACCTACCCTTCACTACTACTGCCATACACTACTACACTGCCCTTACTACTACTACAAAATACTACCCCTCTCCCTAACCATATTACATGCCCCTAAAAACAACAACTACCCTACAATTATACCCTTGATAACTACTACTACCCTCGCCATACACTATACCCTGCCATATCACTATAACTAACCCGGCACTACACTGCACAGCCCTGAAACTGCAATACATTCCAACCTACACTACACTACTTTACTCTGCCCTTACACTGCCCTTAACATCTACTATACTGCCGTACGTTTTTTTTTTTTTTTTTTTTTTTTTTTTTTTTTTTTTTTTTTTTTTTTTTTTACACTGCCCTTACATCTGCACTACCACCTGCACTACATCTGCCACTACACCGCCTACATTACTACATGCCCCTAACACTGCAATTACACAATGCACTGCTCTACACTGCAGTACACTGACATACACTTGCCACTGCCTACACTGCCACTGCCCTACACTGCCACTACCCAATACACTGCCCTACATTTACTACAATGCTCTACACTGCCACTACACTACCTGCCCTACACTACGACATGCCTTACACTGCACTGCACCATACACTACACTGCCTCTATCACTGCAGTTCTACTACTCTTCCCTACACGTCGACACGGCCAGATCACTGCACCTACTCTGCACTGACACTACACTGCCCTTCACTTACTACTAAGGACCTACACTGCACTGCACTACACTGTCCTTCACCGAACTAATCTAGCCCTGGCCCTTACAACGATTAACTGCTCTTCATGCACTGCCCTACACTACACTTAACAACTATACACTGCTCTCACTGCAACTGCACTACTCACTGTAGTATCTGATCCTGCCCCTTATCTGCCACCTACCACTCACGTACCCTACCTACTACTTCCATGCCCTTCACTGCATATCACGACCCTGCCCTACATATGCACTACTTCAAACATGCCAACACTACCATGCACTACACTGCACTACCATCCACAACACTACATTGCCCTACGCACTACCTACACTGCACCTGACACTGCTCTACACTACTACACTGCTCATACTCCTGCCCTAAAACTGCCTTACACTAATACATCAACCCTTACACCTGACGCTTCACTACCCTGCCCTACAATATACACTGCCTACCACTGCACTGCCGGACTTAGCACTGCCTACACGGCATTACACTTAACTTATACACTCTACTGCCCTAAACTGCACTATCACTCACTCGACTGCTTTACATGCCACTACACTACCTGGCCACTACACTACTACATGCATGTACACTGCACTACACCTACACTGTCAGACCACTGACCAACACTGCCTCTACACGCACTACCACTACCCGGCCTCAACACTTCACTCCATACTAGCCTTACATGCACTACACGTCCCTGCCATCTACATTGGCACGACATGCCCTAAACTGCACTACACCTATCAATGCCCGACATCCGCACTACCACTACCGCCCGACACATATCCACTGCTTGTTACATACTGCACTTACATACACTGCCTTACCCAAACTACACATACCTGCCATACAGATCATACACTGACACTACCCTACACTGCCACTTACTCTTACCACTGTCCTAATTGACTACTACACTGCCCTACACTAGCATTACTCACCTACCCATGCCCTACACTAGTACATGATCTACACTGACACTGCACTGTACACTACCATCTCCCTACATTACTACCCTGGCACTTCATTACCCTGCTCTATATTTATTACACTACCCTTCACTATACACTACACTTCCTTCCACTATTACACTGCCTACAAGCATTGCACAACATCCTACCTACACCATACTCTATTACACTGCCTTACCACTGATACATGTCACTATCCTATACTGCACTACACTGCACTACATGTACACTGCCCTACATGCAATATGTACACTGCCCTACCCAATACTTACACTGCCCTACACTGCAACAAACAATACCATGCCTACACTACTACACTGCCCTATGCTGCACTGGCTCTAATACCTATACTGCACTACACAAACTGCTGTGCTACTTGCATTGACATCTACACACGCACTGCTCCCTGCACTGCACTACACCCCCTACACTGCATACATACCTGCTTACCTGCTTCTTCCCTACTAACCCTGCGCTACCACTACACTACTGCCCTACACCCTACATACTACACTGCATACCTGCCCTACACTACACTACACTACTACACTGCACTACACTGCACTACACTACTGCCCTCGACGCCCTAGACTACCCTTCGCTTTCACTATACATTCCCTCACGACGTACTCATCTGCAGCACACGCACTAGCCCTACACTGCACTCCACCCACTGCCCTACACTGCGCTACGATACCCTGCCCTACACTGCACATGCTACACTGCACTACACTGCCCATTCCACCGGGTCCACGATACCCTGCCATACACTGCACTTCTAATGCCCCCCACCTAGCACATGCCCTACCACTGCAATTACACTGCACTACACTCACTGCCATTTTACCTTAACAACATACCCTGCATTACAATACATAACTGTCCTACTTTGTACGCCTACACTACAATTTATACACACTCTACACTGACTGCGTACACCTATACTACACCCTACATTGCAATAACAACTAAGACTGCATTACACTGTACTACACTTACCACTGCCTACACTAACATTGCAAACACTAAACTGCATTACACTGTACTACAACTACACTGCCCTACACTCACTACCATGCCCTACACTACTGCACTGCCCTACACTGATTACACTGCATTACTACTGCATCTACTCTGCACTGCCATTACTATCACAACGACTACTGTACAATAACACTAACTACATGCCCTACTTTGTACTGCTCTCTCCCACCTAACACTACTACATGCTCCTACATACCCACATTGCAAAACAACAACACAACACTACCTGCATCCATGCCTATTTTTGTACTGCCTACACTACACTTACACTATACATACTTCCATGACCTGCGCTACCACTACTACATACCTACATTGCAATACACTGTACTGCCCCACACTGCTCATGCCCTACACTGCAATACATGCATACACTACATGCAATACACTACACTACTACCACCCGCCCCCCAACATACTACACTGCCTTCACTGCACCTACACTCATACATACCTGCACTACACTACCGTCCCTACATAATACTCCCACACTACACTACACTACTACTGCACTGCCGCAATACATACACTATCACTTCTCTACACTGACTACACTGCCGTACCCTGCCATCGGCCCCAATAATTGGCACTGCCCTAAATGCATTTCATAGGCACTTGACTATCACACTACCACTACCCTGTCCACTCACCTACTAAAATGATCCTACACTGCATACATGACAACGCCCTACTCTGCACTACACTACTTGCCTGCACTGATTACCTGCCTACATTACTACCACTGCTACACGCACTGAATACACTGTCTACACTGCACTACCTAGGCCTGTCCTACACTATTTACACTGCACTACACTGCACTGCAAACTTCACTGTTACTACACTACTTAACTGATACATACTGGCCCTACATGCATTTCACTGCTACATATCCTTGCCCTACAATGCCTACATTTCATACTACTACCTAATCTACTCACTGCACTGCATCTAACACGGCACTGAAATAAACTGCCCTTCACTGCCACTACACTATTACCTGCCCTATCACTCACCTACACTGCTACACTGCATAACTCTCTTGCATTAACTGCATGCCTTACATGCCATACACACACTACAACTACACTGCCGGCACTACACTACATGCCTTACATACACAATAATTGCCCTAACATACTACCCTGCACTACAGTGCACTGCGTCACACTACTACACTGTTATACACTACTTGCCCTACATCTGCCCTACTCTTCTTCAACATCCCTACACTGCACTACACTACACTGCCTTTCACTACACTTCACTAACCTACACTACTATACACTTCCTAACTGCACTAACTACACTGCTCTACACTTCATACATACATGCACTCTACACTACACTTCCTTTCAGATAACTGCATACACTTGCAATAATAATTCTCTTTTCTTCTTCTTTTATCTTCTCTTCTTATTATTATGGAATTTATTATAGCGCGAATCTGGTTTTAAAGCAATAAAATCAAAGCGCTCAGATGACTTTTGTTTTTCTTTATCGAGGTTAAGGAAATAAGCACTCATGTTGCTTGTAACATCCCAGTCCCCGTCCCTGTGTATGCGGTTTTGTAAAATTTTTGTCTCTGTTCCCACCGGCACACAATGGGCCTTACTCTTTCGATACAGCGGAACAGGTATTTAATGTGTCGCGCAAGATGTTCCTGCACCTGTGTTCGCAC
The DNA here is from genome assembly GCA_028751875.1 of Rapana venosa. NCBI lineage: Eukaryota > Metazoa > Mollusca > Gastropoda > Neogastropoda > Muricidae > Rapana > Rapana venosa. The sequence goes on from CM054166.1 coordinate 6,322,546, forward strand.
ACGGGGCCTTGGTTATTGTCTCTATCTGAAGGACTTTGACATTCAGTTCTATTTTTTTGTCAAACTGGGAGAATGGCGAGGCTCTGGGTAATCGAACCCAGGAACGTCATGGTTTATTGTTGGCAGGCAAACGTCTTTAACCCTGCTGCCACTTCTGCCCTACCACTATACACACTACCCTACCTGCCTCCACTACTACAACAGCCCCACAGCGGGCTACACTTGCATTACCACCTGACTACACTACACTGCCCTACACTGCAGGCCCTACACTACCTTACATACACTGCCACACTGCATACACATCACTGCACTAACACTACCATGCCCTACACTACATATAAACTATACATACACTGCCTACACTGACTTACCACTACATGCCCTACCACTTACAGGTTTTGGCCGACACTACTACATGCCATATCCCTCGCACTACACTCACTTGCCCTACACTATACAAATGCCCTACACTGCCCTATCTACACTCTACTGCCACTACACTACAACTACATCTACAGTGCTCTTCACTACCCTGCCGACACTACACTATCCCCTGTCACACTACACTTCATAACTACACTATCCTGCCTACACTGCTACTACTCCCTTACACTTACAACTTACCCTGACTCAACACTACTCGTACACTCACTACACTATCCTGCCTTACTACTGTTTACTGCCTACATACAACTACTCCTGCTCAACACTACTCTCACACTACATACACTATCTGCCTTGACAGCTGCTATACTGCCTACACTCACTACCCCTGCTCAACATACATCACATACCTACACGATCGGCCTTACACTGCTATACTGCCCTACACTACACCTACCCTGCTAAACACTCACTACATACAATACACTGATCCTGCCTTACACTGCTTTCCTGCCCTCTCACTACACTACCTGCTCAACCCTACACAAGACCACTACATTACACGATCTGCTTACATGCTATGACTGCCCTTACACTACACTACCTGCTACAAAACGTCACTAACACCTTCACTACACTATCCTGCCTTACATGCTTATGCCCCGTACCCTACTCTTACCCTTGCTAGAACACTACACTTACCCTAAACTAACACTTGTCCGGCCTAGACTCTGCTAACTGCCCTATACGACCAATTCCCCTTACATTTCACTGCTACCCTGCCCTACTCTACTATTCCTACATTACATACTGCTATACTGCCCGCTACACTACACCCTCATTACACTGCTTGTACTGCCCTACACTACACTGCCGCACACTCTACTACATTGCATTCTACACTACTACACTCCCCTGCTCATCACTACACTACACTACACTACACTACGCTACCCGACTGTACACTGACTATACTGCCCTCACTATCACTACAGTCATTAGCTGCTTTACTGCCCTGCACTTACATATCTACATTACATGCTTTACTTGACCTACACTACACTACCCTCATTTACACTATACACTTCCCTGCACTACACTACCCTACATATACACTGCTATACTGCCATGACCACTAGACATACCCTAATATACAGACTCCACTTCCCGGCATACTTACACTACCCTACATGCTCACTGCGACTCTTCCCTGCACTATACCTATAAAGTTACTACGACTACCCACTTCCTGCACTTCTCTCCCTTAATTTCACTGCTTTTACTGCCTTCATACAATATCCCTACATTACACGTACTACACGTTCCCTGCACTACACTACCCTACATTACAGACTGCTTATTCTGCCTACAACACACTTCCCGTATTACACTACTACACTGCCCTAACTACTAATACCCTACATTATCATAATACATACCACGACATTACACTGCTATCTCTGCCTTACACTACTGAACTTCCCGTCTTTTCTTCTATCTTCACTACCAGATCTTGTACACGTCTTACATACCCTACCATTGTACATCTTCTCACACTTAGTCTCCTACTTTTACTCTGACATCCTGTGGACACTACTTCACTTCCCCTATACTTTATCTCTACTACATGACCCTACTTACACTTCTCACGTCACGATACAGGTACATATACTTATCTACACGACCCGTACATGAACCACTACCCTCTTTACATAATCTACACTGCCAGACATTTCAATACTTACTACGTCCATTACATCTTCACGACTACACTACCACTACATTTATCTAGGATTTCATACCCTATCTGTACAAGATTCTCTGCCCTTCAGATCACGACTACAATTACTACATTACACTTCTATCTCTTCCCTACATTATCATACTGACATGCCAAATTACACTACTACACTGCCCTACATTTACATGTATACACTAACCGACAATTACACTACTACTCACTTACCCTACATTACACTTACTACACTTCGCATACAATCTCACTGCTGCTACACTACCCTACATTACTCTGCTTCACTTCCTTCATTACACTTCTACTTGCCTACCTTGTACCAACTACTACATACCCTACATTACATACTACACTCCTACACTTACAACTGCTACATGCCTACACTACACTACTCCTACATTTACACTGCTATACTGCCCTACATACACTACCATACATGACATGCTATCACTGCCCTACACTTACACTACCTACTCATTACATGCTACACTGCCTACACGACACTACCCTACTTTTCAGACTACACTTACCTACAATATAATGCACACTACCCTACATTACATGCTTACACTTCCTCTCTACATTACTCTTGAACTGCCCTACATTTAACTTTCGAACTACCCTACATTACACTACTTACATAACCTACATTACACTGCCTTACACTGCGCTACCTACCATTACCCTACATTCTACTGCTTACTGCCCTAAACTTACAACTACTCCTCATTACTCTGATACAATGCCCTACACTACACTACCCGTCTTCACTGCTACACGCCCTACACTACACTACCCTAATTACACGACAACACTTCCACCTGCACTTACTGCCCTACAGTACACCTATCACTGCCTACATTACACTAGCTTCACGCTTCCTGCATACACTTCTACAATATCATATACTCTTCCCTCACTACATAATCCCTCATTCATGCTCTCTAGCCTACACTACCCTTCCTCACATTACACTGCTACACTACCTACATTTACTCTACCTACATTTCCACTTCTACACTTCCCATTACACTATACACTTCCTGCAATACAATAACCTACATTACACTATACAATTCCCTACATACACCTACCTACCCTACTTACTATACTACTCTTGCCCTTGCGACAGATAACTACCGACATTTACACTTGCTACAATTCCCTTATCACTCCACTACCTACATTACATGCTCCACGGCCCTACATCTACATACCTTACAGTTCAAGGCTACATGCCCGTACACTACACGCCCTACATTACACATACTACACTACCCTATTATACACTACATTACATACCTACATTACATCTACACTGACCACTAAATTATCACTACTACACTTCCCTGCCCATACATCCCTAAGTACACTTACAGACTGACCTAACAGTACACTTCTTCACTTCCATACTATACACTACCCTACATTACACTGCTACTACTGCCCTACACTACCTACACTTACATTACACTTCTACACTACCTTCATTACACTGCTACTAACTACCTCCTACTTTACACTACCCTTCAGTACACGCATATCTCTACCCTACATTACTTACGACACACTACTACTTTACACTACAAGACCATACCCTACATTACATACTACATACCCTCTTTTGCATGCAAACCTACTTACCTCTACTTTACTCTACCCTAATTACACTCTTCTACACTACCCTTCATTACACTACTTCACTACCCTACATTAACTTACTTACACTACCCTACATTACACTTCTTCACTACCCTACATTACACTTCTACACTACCCTATCATTACACGGTAACACTGCCCTACAATTACACTACTACAACTACCCTACTTACACTACTACAATACACCTACATTACACTTCTACACTTCCCTACAGTACATACTACCACTGCATGCACTACACTACCCTACATTACACTTCGACCTACCCTACATTACCATGCTACACTACCTCCTACTACCCACTTTACCTACATTACACTATGCACTACCCTACATTACATACTAACTGCCCTGCATACACTACCTACATAACATACTACACTACCTACATTACATGCTTACACTGCCCTACATTACACTACACACTACCCTTACATTACACTTTACACACCCTACTTACATGTACAATGCCCTACATTACACTATACATACCTACATTATACTACTCCTACCTACATTACACTATTCACTACCCTACTTACATACTCACTGCTGCACTACACTACCCTTAATTACCATACTACACTTCCCTACATTACACTTCTACATTCCCTACTTAACTACGACCACTTCCTCTGCACTGTTTCTTTTTCCTCTTTCTTCCGTCCCCGCCTATTACTGGGTTTGTTTGTCGTTTCTTTTCTCTATCATTCGTGTTTGGGTTTTCTCGGTCATTGTCTCTTCTTTCTTGTACTAATTATGTCGATTTTTGTTCTTTCATTTTCCGTTTTGTTCTTTCTCTTTCCTTTCTTTCTTCAAACGTATTTTTCGTCGTTTTTCTCCGTCTGCGATGTGACGAGATGAGACCTATTATCGCTACTTTATCCCCCCCTGTCTACTGCTTGTTTGTACTTCCTTCTGCCTTTTCTGTCTTTTTCCGTCTTTCCTTCTTTTTTTTGGTGTTATCTGTGTAAGCTTACACTTTTTTTCTCTCTATTAAACAAAATAACATGCTTTTGTTCTGGGACCATACATCTAGGGAAATAATCCAATGGACAGTTTCATCCATACAGGTACCTCAAGAAGACTTCAAAGAACAGCTGATTATCTCTGGCTAGATCCTCCTAACGGTCAACAATGGCCCTCACATAGAGACAGGAGACTGTTACCATAGATATGGGAGAAACTGTGATGATCAGCACACAGGGTGATCAGAACAAGGTATTCACCACAGCTTCGGCTGACACTTTCATAATCCTTTCGCCTTGACATATTAGGCTAGCTTTGCCTACCACAACGGTGATGAGGTCCCGCGCTCGGGAGGTGAGGGTAGGAGAGGCTTAGCAGAGTCTCTCAAGTAAAGCCTCTGGCGTCTCATTAAGTACAGGGTTAGTCAGAAGTGAAAACAGGGCCAATATAATCCTAGATAGATAGGGCCTAGCCAAATGCATGTGTTTGGAAGAGAGAGAGAGAGAGAGAGAGAGAGAGAGAGAGAGAGAGAGAGAGAGAGAGAGAGAGAGAGATGTATATACATACAGACTATATTTGAATTGTTTTTATTTAACGCGATTATTTGTATGCTAGATCTAGTGTGACAGATAAACCCACACTGGGCACATATGTGTTGCTTTGTGAGTGAGAGCACAGCATCATAAAAGCAGTCTAAAGAAGTCAGTAAGTGGTTAAAATGTAGGACTTTCCCAGTTCCATTTGTAAACTGCCATTGTTCTTATGCATACTATAGATTTGTATTTTTATATCTAGTACGTTGTCTAAACATGCTTGTTTCCAATATTCTGTTTTATTTTATTTATTTTTTTATATAGAGGATAATGGAATAAGCATTTATGTGCTTTTTTACATCCAGTCCCCGTGTGTATGCGGTTTTGTAAATTGTCATCTCTTCTCACCGGCACACAATGGCCTACTCTTATGAAAAGCGGAACATGATTTTAAGATATTCTTCTATAACTAGTTAGTTTGTGTTTTGTCTATGTCACTTTTGTTGTTTACATGAAATAACTCAAAATAATGAGTTTTAGTAATTCAATAATACCTCCCGACTTATCGCCCTTGCAATGTGAGTGTTGGTCTGATGTAGAACAGAAAATCAATAATAGCAATTTTAATAGTCATATCCTTTGCTCATATTCACGGACATGATTGTTGAAAGACGTATCTTGAATCAATTCTCCCAACTACAGTGAAAGCTGTCTTATTTTTGTTGTAAATTAATATTTTCACCTGTTGCTTCATGTCGGCATAGGCACCTTGATCTCAGGACTAGAAAAGCAGTTATATTCCTATGTAACGGAATCTTTATTAAAACGGATTTTGCAAAGGTAGAATAAACGTTATTTAGATAAATAAAACATCGCTCTTATAGATCCGCAAAGCTTATGGGTGTATTTGAAATATGGGGGATAACCAGCCATTCTTTGTTTGAATCAGCGGAACTGAAATAAATCAAACGCAGACACAACAGTACAAATTTACGGTATATTTTAGCTTTCGATATGAACGAGTATAAGATTCAGGAAGTACAGTCAATTGTTTATGTTTAAGTTTTGGTAAATATACTAAATATAAATAAATATCTACTAGTAAATATACTAATACGAGTGCTAGTGTCTCGTAGCTTTCAGGAAAATAACACCAATTGTTGGTTGTTGGTTTTAAATTTCGAGCTTTGTTCCGTTTTTACCTGGTGAACGAGATGGAGTGAAATCGATAGAAAAGCAGCGTATACGTCTACAAACTTTCGCAAAATTATCAATTCATGTTTCAGTTGCAAATGGAAGCAAAGATATTCTCTTTTAAGTAAAACGTTTTACAAACATTCCAAATGATTTTACAACTTATTCTGAATAAACTCGTTTAAGCCGAACTGCAGGGTAATTTTGGGGGAAAGGTTTGGCTTATCCGAACTCGGATATGCACAAACTCGAATAAGCGAAATGATTTTTCATTCCCAGGGCGAGTTCGGCTTAAGCGTGTTCGACTGTACTTGTGTTTTGTTTTTATATATAATATTTAGGTTTTGTTTTTATATATAATAATTATGTCAAGTTTTATTGCGCGGGCAACAACATAATCACCAATGCTGCATGAGGAAACACATTTTCCTCCATTTTGGCCCAAATCTGCCGATCCAGCTGCGGCTTCGTGGTGCTTGCTTTGGGGTCCTCCCTTCAGAATCTATACACGTATGTAACCGAGTGGAGATATTTGATATGCCACGACTCTGTACAACATCTCAGCAACAGAGAGGATGTGGCCTTTTACGAAAGAGGGTGCACAAATATTACACTTTACCACGAAGGCAAAGGGTATGCAACGGCACCCAAGGAAGTAGAGCGCTGCACAATTTGCAAGTCTGTCCCAAAATAGTAACACGTCGCTCTGATCGCATGGGAGGTAATCTACTTACCACACCATCCCTTATATAAATATATACATATAAGGGATGGTGCCAGAAGTTAGTGTGTGCCATTTATGCCTGCACAACCAGTGTGATGCAGAGAACAGAATAAAGACAGGCCTACTTTTAGCTGCTGACCTCTCCGGAATCTTCTGTTTGCTGCTGTACATTGTTCCACTCTGTCTTTATCCTTGCTTCTTGGCTTTCTCACAAGATTATCTCCCATGCACATTGTGTTTCTACATTAGGACATGCCATTGTGTTAAACAACAACACTGTGCTTTAAGGAATATATAGTAATCCCTGCACGACCATTGCATAGGACAGACCAATCAATGCCCAACATCCAGCTAGGTTGGCAAGGTGGGGAGAGTATGCTACAACACCTCATCATTGAGTAGTTAACCCATAGTTCCAAATTCAATAACCAGCTTGATAAAAGCTTGTGTGATGGTGCCATGAAGCAAAGAAGGAATTGAGTGCAACACCAAGTACTAGCAACTAAGAGGGGGGGGGAGGAGTTCATCTTTATGTCATCCTCGCGGGAAGTGGTTCACTGATAATGACAGTGACTTATTATGCTACCTAAAAACACAGAGTGCCCTGCAATTCACAGGTGTGTTCCGATTTAGAAACACAACCACTCTGATATCATAGGAGATAATCTAATTACGTCCCTGTCGCACAAGATCAAGAACAAAAGATCTAGTATACAAACAAATACCTTAAATAAAATAAACCATACTCTCTCTCTCTCTCTCTCTCTCTCTCTCTCTCTCTCTCTCTCTCCTCTCTCTCTCTCCTCTCTCTCTATCTCACACACACACACACACACACACACATACACACACACGCCCGCGCACACACACATACACATGCACCCAGATAAATAGTTGTGTGTGTGTGTGTCTCTCTCTCTCTCTCTCTCACTCTCTCTCTCTCTCTCTGCCCTTTGAATAAAGGTGTCTTCATGCACAAGATTATTAATAAACTTACACTAACCTATCTGTATGAAAACTTTTTCATCGAGACTATTCGTGGAAAGAGTATTGTGTTTATTGCGCGCCCCAGGATATATTTATTTATGTCATCCTTGGTTTATTCAGGTACCAAAATATGGAACGATATTCCTGGTTATCTTAAACAGAAGCCTAGTTTGTCATCATTCAAGGTAGGTTTCACAAGCATCTTTTTGAAATGTTATAATTGGAATTTTATTTTCTATTTGAAATTCTTACCTGTAGTAGTCGTCACACAATTCATGTTAAATGTCATTTCATTAGGCAGTCTCCCTCTGTCTGCCTGTCTCATCTGCCCCCGTTTCTGTCTGTCTCATCTGCCCCTGTTTCTGTCCGTCTCATCTGCCCCTGTTTCTGTCTGTCTCATCTGCCCCGTTTCTGTCCGTCTCATCTGCCCCTGTTTCTGTCTGTCTCATCTGCCCTTCTGTTTGCTGTCTGTCTCATCTGCCCCTGTTTCTGTCTGTCTCATCTGCCCCTGTTTCTGTCCGTCTCATCTCCCGCTTCCTCAGCCCTCTCGCCACGCCCCGTTCTTCTCTCCTGTCCTCTCTGCACGCCCCCCCCCCCTCCCCCCCCCTCCCCCACACACACACACACTTTCTGTTTTTCGCTGTCTGTTTTGCCCGTCTCCGTCTGTCTGTCTGTCTGTCTCTATGTTGTTTTTATGTTGATTTTCGTGTGCTTGTTTGGTTGGTTCGTTGGTTGGTTGGTGGTTTTTTTGCTTTGTTGTTGGTTCTCCAGTGACTGTCATCTTATCGAGTTATCATTTCTAGTGTTGGATTATCATGATCACTTTGGATTCTTCAATTTGGTGTGTTTAAACATGCTGATTATTACTGTTTGCGAATGATTTTTTGAGAGCATGGTGTAAATAATCGCCGAGCTTACTCTCAATAAACAATTTGAGTTCGAGTATCTCTCTCTCTCTCTCTCTCTTCTCTTCTCTCTCTCTCTCTCTCTCTCTCTCTCTCTCTCTCTCTCTCTCTCTCTCTTCTGTACGCGCATGTGCACACGCGCCAGTATGTTGCCTGCACTGTTGGGGGAGTGTTTGTTTAGGGGAGGGGTGTTGGAAAGGGAGTTTTTTCTTGTTTAATTGGTCTCGTTTATTCATATGATTGTTCGATTTCTTGATTTGTCAATAATTGAATGGGAATTTGAGTGATACATTTCATTGCTATTTGAAATTATAGTGTTTATTAATTCATTGTTTTATTCATGTTTGTTTTCAATTTTCCCCATGAGGGCCTGGTGTAAAGACTGCCACTCTGGCTTACCCAATTACCCTCATTAAAATATTCGAGTTCTCTCTCTCTTTTTCTCTCTCTCTCTCGTTAATTTTTTGCCATACCAATCCATTTTCCTGGGGGGGGGGGGGGGTAGGGTATTAAATAAGTGTGGCAGTATCTTTTAACATGGGATGGATTTGTCATGTAGTACTTTGCTATGGTAACACGGTAGTGAAATTGTAAGCACTTGGGTAGACACAGGATGTCTATTCTGTAGTGGTTTTTGCTCATGTGACATTAAATGTGTTTTAACATCATTTTGACATGTTGGGGGGTAATAATAATAATAATAATAATATATGGAATTTATATAGCGCTGAATCTTGCAAAACAAATCGAAGCGCTTGCACTCAAATCATTTACACGCATGCAACTTTCCTCAAATAACATAATTAAGAGATTTCAAGCTTAGGTGGTGATGAAGGGGATGAAGGATGCTGTTGAAAAGTAGGAACAGATATGAGGGGAATGTATCAGGTAAGAAATAAGTGTGTTTTGAGACTGGATTTGAAGGTATGAAATGAAGGCTTTTGGCAAAGTGAAAGAGGGAGGTCATTCCAGGTGGATGGACCAGAAACAGAGAAAGAGCGACGGCCAACAGTGGT